>JASDDO010000006.1:347720084-348920084 GCA_030015575.1 Agapanthus africanus
AATCTGACTTGAATATGATTCAAGTATATATTCAACATGAATCCATGAATCAATCTATTCAATCAATACAACTTGACTGAACCGAACCATGGATATACTTCATTTACAAGTTCATCCATTATATCCCTTCCATTACTGATATCATGGTTTCGGCAAGTCATCCATCTATACAATTTACAATACAAGACAATACAATACAAACAATACAATCAAGACAGCGCGGGGTTTATAAGGGGTAGATTGGTACGGAAGTTGTTAGAAGTGGCACGAGACTGTAACCATAATACACCTAAGCTGAATCTCCATTGCCGTTGTACCATGGCTGAACGGTTCCTTGTGCTCCTTATACTTTAGTCTCCGGGGAAAGTGAGACTTCTCTCGTATACACTGGCCTCTTCTGTACCAAGCTACAAACAACAGCGTTAACAATATAATACAACTTTAAAAGTTACATTCTCTTTCTGTCTATTATGTCTCTACTTACCCTTGGGACTTACCGAGCGATTTGTTCGCTGACGACATTCTCTTTCTTCTTTTTTGGAATGTCGTCAGGTGATCCGGACTCACTAGAGATAGAGCCCAGCAGCGAGGACTTGGACCAGTTTACTGAAGATTCAGAGCTCTAGTTCACTTGTACATTACATTTCCTTTACATTTCTGTTATGCCACTGTTTAGGCATTGCTTTCATTCCATATATTTACCATTCCAGATGTATTGTAAAAAGAATGTTAATAAATAAAGTTGTTGTTCAATTATATCTATTGTCATTGTCTCTTATGCATTTTACTTATATTGCTTAGATACGCTTAGCGTGTTTACTTCTGAGTAAATACGTAATGGGCCAATCGCGTTCCCTTTCCCGTACACCAGGAAGTGGGGCGTAACATCCTTGATCAGATATTTCAATTGTAGTATTTGGATCAAGTGCACATTCAGAAATAGGTAAAAGGAGAACTGTGATATTATTAGGTGAGATTTTAGATTTAGAAGATGATTGAAAGTGAAAATTATCTTCTTGAAAAACAACATCACGACTTGTAAAATAAGAATGGGTTTACAAATCATAAAGTTTGTAAGCCTTTTGACCGTATGGATATCCAACAAAAGTACAACGCCTTGCTCGTAGTGCGTATTTATCATGCTGTAAATGACTAGTGGATGCATAACAGAGTAACCCAAAAACTCTAAAATAATTATACGGTGGCTTGTTATTAAAAAGAGTTTCATAAGATGTTTTATCCTTAAGAAGAGGAGTAGGGTTCAATTTATTAAATATGCGGCAGTTAAAACACAATTATCAGAAAATTGAGCAAGAACACCATATTGAAAATATAAAGCACGAGCAACATTGAAAAGATGGCGATGCTTTGTTTCAACAACACTATTTTGTTGAGACATAGCAATACAAGAAAGTTGATGGATAATACCAAATTCTTTAAAAAGATTTTGAATATTTATTGGGAAAAAAATCTTTACCACTGTCACTACGTATACTTTTTATTTTTTACTAACTTGAGTCTGAACATGAGTTATGGAATAACGTAGAAAAGAACATATTTCATATTTGAATTTCATAAGAAAAACCCAAGTGCAGCAGGAAAAATCGTCAACAATAGTTAAGAAAAAACGAGCATCGGGAAAGGTAGGTGTAGAATATGGACTCCATATGTCACAATGAATCAACTCAAAAAGCAATTGGGTAAAACTAGAAACCGAAGAATAGGGAAGACAGATTTGTTTAGCTAATTGACAAATCTCACATTTATTGGAGTCGTCGTTGGAAGAAAAAGGTATTGTATTGTTCCCTCATAAAATACAAGGAAAAAACCCAATGGTGCATCACGTGCACACACGTGATCGGGGGTCACGTGCTGACACGTGATGGCTTCCTGAGGGCTCTGAAATGATAAGAATTGAATCCTAATCAAATGAGGTCACGTTCCCACACGTGATAAGCCTTTAATCCCACTGAAGTATAATAAAACAGCAAGGAAAAACCCCAATGGGGTATCATGTGCTCACACGTGACCAAGGGTCACGTGCTGACACGTGATAAGTTCCGGAGTTCTTCAAAATAACAGAATTAAATTCTGGTTAATAGCATAATCCATGAGTCACGTGCCACCACGTGATGGGGTCTTAAAAACCCTCTGAGTTAAAGGAAAGAAAACCCTAAATGGGGCATCACGTGCCCACACGTGACAGGGGGTCACGTGCCAACACGTGATAGGTTCCTAAAGATCTCTGAACTAATAGAATTAAATTCTAACGAAATGATCAATCAGTGGGGTCACGTGCCAATACATGATAGGCTCTTAAACCTTCTGAACTAATAGAATTAAATTCTAGTTAAGGGAAATCAAAAACCCTAATATTTCCCTAGATCTGTCCAAACAAAAAAAAATGTGCTCTGTAAAGTGGAGCACCATTGGATTAAAAATCCAATGGTGATTAAAAATCACCAATTTATAGAAAGATTCTATACAAGAAGATGTTTCCCTGAAATTTGCCAGGAATAACAGACAAAATATCTTTTGGATTAAAGATCCAATGGTGAATAAAATTCACTGAGTGATCTAAAAGATCATGTTGGTTACAAAATCAATTGAAATCTTTCAATGAAAGATTGACTAAACAAACTGATTCTTTTCTTCCTTCTATAAATAGGATCCAAGAAGAGAAGGGAAGGGGGATATACAACAACAGAGAGAGAAAAAAGAAGAGAATTTAATTCTCCAAAGAGAAAGAAGATTTCTTTAGAAAAAGAAAGAAACCCTAGGTAAGGGAGAGAAAGAGATCATTCTATAAGCTCCCATAACCGTATAAGAGAATTTAATTCTCAAACTAAGAGTTTAACTCTTCTGAATAAGAACTTAGTTCTTCCTCAGGTTGAAGATCTGCAGAAGCAGATCTCCCCATAAGTTAAGAATTTAATTCTCATCGGGGAGATTCTGTCATGCAGATCTAAAACCTAAGAGAGGACCTAAGTTCTGAGAATTTTATTCTCCCACAAAGCACATAGGAACTTAATTCCTCCAACAAAGATAGGGTTTAACCCTTAATATAAGAACTTAGTTCTTCCCTCTGGTTGAAGATCTGCAGAAGCAGATCTCCCCATAAGTTAAGAATTTCATCGGGGAGATTCTGTCATGCAGATCCAAGACTTAGAGAGAGAATTGGGTATAAAAGAATTTAATTCTTTAAAATACATAGGAATTTAATTCCTCTAAATAAATTAGGGTTCAACCCTACAAAAGAATTTAATTCTTAAACAAGGGACTCAAACTTTACATGCACGTAAAAGAGATCAGTACCCAACCTGATCACGTGGCAACACGTGACCCTTGGATAAATTCCTCAAAATAAAGAGAACAAAGCCAAGGCAGAACAGACTTCGGGCGCCCTCACGTGTCCCCACGTGACCCCTGACAAACACCTCTTTAAAAAAAGAGAAGATGGAAAGAACTGAAGGATTAAATATCCAAAGCATGGGCGCCCTCACGTGTCCCTACGTGACCCCTAACAAATCCTGTTAATATTTAGTGCATGGGTGCCCATCACGTGCACACACGTGATGGCCATGAGGACTAAAAGTGTTTAACACTTATTCTGAGAATAAAATAAAAGAAGCTTGGCCCAATCCCAGGGCGCCTCACGTGTCCTCACATGAGCGCTTCATTTTTTTAGTGTTTAACACTATTTTAAGCACTTCATCCCTAGTGTTTAACACTATTTTAAATACATCACGTGGGAACACGTGATCGCCAAATATGTGCTAGTGTTTAACACTATATTCAAACAAGTCTTAGCCCAAATTGGCTAAGTCTTTCTGAGGAAAGACTCCCCTTTTGACTGAGCCTCAAATACATTCTTGTCTTCCAAGATTGATCATCTCATATAGTATATGAGTGCTCAGCACTCAATAAAAGACAAAATATGGTCAGAACCCAGACCCATGCTTAGCATTACTAAATAATGGGGGGGTTAGCCCAGATAAATGTTCAACAGTCCAAACAAAGGTCCAACATTTTAAACCTAATCGGACTTAGCCCAAGTTGGCCATAAGTCCTCAATTCAGATTTAACTGAGCCCATGTGCTCATAATCTAATTAATTGATCTTAGTCCCAAATTGGACTACAGATTTCCCAATCAATATTGGTTCAAGGGTGTATCTCTTCACTCCTTTGATATTTGTCGTTGTAATCCTTCAACGTCTTCAGAGAGGTAACGGGTCCCGATAACCGATCATTTCATAGACTGTGGGGTCCTTAAACTCATGGACCGTGATGTCCTTAACCTTGGACTGTGGGATCCTTAAGCCCATGGACTGTGATGTCCTTAACCTTGGACTGTGGGGTCCTTAAACTCATGGACTATGATGTCCTTAAACTTTGTAGACTATGATGTCTTTAAACTATGGACTGTGGGGTCCTTAATCCCATGGACTATGATGTCCTTAACCTCGAACTGTGGGGTCCTTAAACCCATATACTATGATGTCCTTAAACTTTATAGACTATGACGTCTTTAAACTACGGACTGTGGGGTCCTTAAGCCCATGGACTATGATAACCTTAACCTTGGATTATGGGGTCCTTAAGGCCATGGACTATGATGTCCTTAACCTCGGACTGTGGGGTCCTTAAACTCATGGACTATGATGTCCTTAACCTTTATAAACTATGATGTTTTTAAACTGGACCGAGATGTCCTTAAACTAACATTGGACCGTAATGTCCTTAAACTAACAGTAGACCGCAATGTCCCTAAACTAAACAATAGAGCCCAAATGCTCTCTTGTTGGATCTAAACGATCCTGTTAAGTTGATCTTAGTCTAAAATTAGACTAACGTATCCTTAACAAACGTTTAAGTTGATATTAATTTCAAATGAGACTAACGTATCCTTAAACCCAACCCCAAACCCAAATCTAAGAAAATACGGATTTGGACTAAGCCACGCCCTACGGACGACAACATAAATTAGTCTCTGTATACAATCCACGGGCAACCAAAAACAAAACAAACACCCACAACACGAAATGACCATCTGGAGAAGGAGAAAGTGGTTACTGTGATGTGGTAGCGTAATTAACTGCAGGGGCTTGCGCCTGCAGGGAAGAGCGTCCCCACAATCAAAAACCCCTCAACGAGGGGGAATCTGACGAAGTCTGCTACATCGGCCGTATCCGTTTAAACCTTCGATACATGGTGTCATAAATCAACTTGGCATCTTCAGAGAGGTGGACGAATAGCACCAATTAGTATCTGCCCTCGGAATTCAGGCCCGGACGTCCCAACGTCCCGGTCGCGTCTTCCGGAGGAGAACATATTATGGCATGCCCGGTGGGAGCTTTTCCTCTTTCCACTCCACACTTCGTGTGTCGTGTTCGCGAACGAATCGTGGTTTAATATGTTTTCCCTTGGGTTCGAGGTACTAAGATTTGTTTTTGCTCCTGTGCAGAAAAAAGAACATCAATGGTCTCTAACTGCTTCAACTGCAACTGCAACTCCCGTTCTGCCTCATCTGGAGGAGTAACCTACGGGCCTCAAGCGGCATCCCTGTTCAAGATGCCAGTGGAGGAGGTAATCCAAGCCACCACTGGGCTATTCTTCGGGACCATGCTCCCACCGATGAGCTTCAACGCCCCTGTACCATTGCAAGAAGATCAGAAGAAGTCGGTCTTTGATCGGCTTACCACTACTGCGGCCCCTCTCAACGGGTCGCCCAAACCAAGCGCCTCAGTTTTCAGCGGACTGGGCCAAAGCTCCAACGGGCCCGTGAAAAAGCCCGCAATACCGGAAGGCGTTATCCCGAAGAGGATAGCTATTCCTACTCTTGAAGTCACCAAGGCGGCTTCTCCGGCTAAGGGGTCGGTCTTCACAAGACTGGCCGTTTCAGCTCCCACTCCGGGTGAAGTAACCAAGGCCGTTTCCCCTGCACGAAAATCGGCCTTTTCAAGATTGTCCATTCCCTCTCGGTGAGCATCTGTCTTTGACAGGCTGGCGCCAATAGCAGACTCTCATCAGAACAGGGGGCATGGAAAACCTGATCCAACAGCGGAGGTGATCCCGGCCGCACGACATGCTCGACGTCGCCACTGGCGCCGAGTGAGGAAAGCTGGGGGCAATTCCCCTTCTGGACTGACTCCGCCAGCTCCAATGGTGAAAGTTGATGCTGTTGTTCCAACTGGGAACAGCTTTGAACTACTTAACAGGGTGCACAGGAATTCGCCAACTGCTGTGCTGAAAAGATCTCCTCCACCTATGAAGAATGCCCCAAAGGCGAAGCTGGAGTAGCCCCCTCAGCGGCTGTCCTCTAAAATTTATAAAGTTTAGCGACAGGTCCAGGACTCCGTGATAGATCAAGACTATCCCCGCCGACAGAAAAAGATGAAGGTTCGGCGAGGAGAGGACCAACCTGTCAAGCCACAAAAGGTGTCATCTGTTTGGGTGCCCGCTGCAACGGCTCCCTCAACTTCGACCGCCCACAAAAGAAGGAGGCCGGAGAAGATCCCTGCGTCTTTGGCAAATCGCAAAAACACTGAATCTAAACGCCCCAAGTCTGAGGGCATGGTCCTGCACACCATCTATATGGCATCTGGAAATAAGGATAGCCGTATCTCCACAGGTCATCGACCGCTTACGCGATCAGTGACTAAGGCTCAGGAGCAACAACAACAAAAGCTCCAAGAGATGTTAACAGCTATGGCCACACTCACAGGACCGAAAGCAAGCCCGGAGACATCCTCGGAGCAGCGCCGTGGGCAGGAAACTGATGCCGAATTCCTTCGGAGAATGCTTGAGAAGAAGGACAAAGAGGCCGCGAAACAAGCGGTCAATATAAAACAAATGGCCCTTCTATTCCAAGATATGGTGGGCATGATGATCCAACCGGACCCTCCAGTCGAAGATCCTCCAGTAATAATTGAAGATGATAGAGGAAAGACATCAAATCCTCTGCCAGCTCTGTCAGCAGCCAAGGAGGAGACCATCTCTAAAGCCACGCTCGATGATTATATAGCCCAACAAATACGAGCTCATCAAGAGAATGAAATGGCTGGCCAAGTCGTCAGAACTGGACGGCCCTATCTGGGTTGGTACGATCAAATAAAGTACCCGCCAGGATATACGATTCTTAAATTCCATATGTACAAGGGGACATGCAATCCCCATCAACATGTCGCTCAGTTCAGGGCTCTCTGTGGCAACACTGGAGGGGATGATAAGCTACTGCTTCGCCAATTCGTCGGCAGCTTGGCGGAGACGGCGTTCGAATGGTATTCAGAGCTACCCAACGATTCCGTCAAAACTTTTACGGAGATGGAGTTGCTATTCACCCAGCGTTTCGCAAGTGCTAGCGAACGCACCCCAATCACGGCATTGATCAATGCCAGGGTGAAGCCTGGAGAAACATGGGTTCAGTACACGATACGGTGGTGGAATTTATGGTCGAAGTGCGAGCAGCGCATCGAGGAGGCGCCTGCGGCAGGCATGTTCGTAGGGACCCTTGACCCTCAAGCGACCATTTCACAATTCATGATGTTCTTAAAACCAACTACTTTCCAGGCCTTGATTGACAAGTTGGCCCAAATGGACCAGATAGGGCCACAGGCCTTCCTCTTCGAAGCCGGAGCCACGGAATGAAAAAGGGAAAGGGAAAGCGACCTTCGTCGCCAATGCTCAACAGCAGCCCAGTGGCCCAAAACTAACTGATCTCCTAGACGAGAGACGGCGATTCTTTAATGAGAAAATGAAGCGTCCTTATTCGTTTCCCCGGGAAAAAACGAGGAGATTGTTCGAGCTGGCGGTGCGCAACAGGCTCATCAACTTACCGGATCCAAGACGCCCATTGCAATCCGGTGAGGCTAATAATCCCAATTATTGCCCTTATCACCAAGCGATAGGCCATCCAATCGAAGATTGCTTCATCTTCAAAGGGTGGATTGAGAACCAATATCAACAGGGCAAATTCGCATTGTCCGAGAATTGGAAAGTAAACCCGCCCCAGCCGCATGCTCTCAAAAAGGCGGAGACACCGGGGGCATCATGCTCTTTTGTCGAAGAAGCTCCATGGGAGGTCGCTCTTTCAGCCAAAACGAAAAGAATCCTGAAGGATCTCCAAACATGCCCAGCGGTCAAATGGAAAAGGCTGCTGGAACCCGAAGTCATCGAGGGAATGCTGAAGCCGCGCCCGACGCCAAAAATTGATAGCGATAATCAAAACGCCTATACCCAGCCGTCAAAGTCTTTGAAGAAAAAGAAGAAGACCCAAAAGCCCATGAAGCCTGCTGATAAGCGCACAGACCTGCAAAAACATATCGAAGCACTGGAAGAAAATAACCAGAAGGCGTGAACCCCAGTCACACTTCAAGAGTTTCTCAGCCACGTCCTTGAGGACGGAGATGATGACAATGGAGAAGACTCGTCGGATGAACCTGAGGATTATATGGCAAGATGCCACGTGATCTCTCATTCGTTAATAAACGATGAAGAAGCTCTGGATGCAGAGAAACTGGGGGCAGATCCCGAGCCGGAACTTCTAGGACCGTCAGACAAGATGATTGATACATTCCTAAACAAAGCTCTTCTGAAAAACAAGGCTGATCGAGAGCGCGAAATGGCCATATTTGGAAAAGCCAAACGTCGGCGACTGGATGAAAGGGTTGAAGCGCCCCAACCAGATCGAGGCATGCCCACGATAGACAAGAGCAGGTTTAAAACGAAGAAAAGGTTCTCTAAAGCCATATCGATGGGAATGAAGCTGCCACCCTCCGAAGGAAACACTTCTGATGAAATACACCTTAATGAAGAGGATGTGCATCATAATTACTGTTTATATCATCGAAGGATTGCGCACCCTACTGAAGAATGCAACGCCTTTAAAAATTGGTGGCAAGGGTATGTCGCTCACAGGCAGCACTTCAAGAGGATGAAGCGTGAAGCTCGTCGACAGCGGAAGAATGCGACAGACGAACGTGGAAGAGCTGCCGGCAACTGTCACATGGTTGATAGCAGGGGATCGCAAGTTTTCACCTTCGGGAGCGACTCTGATGAAGAAATAGCTCTTGGCCCTCTCTTCAAAGAATCCACCTCGGGGAAAGAGGAAGAACCGAAGAGCTGCGAGAACATTCAGATGCGCAATCGCACATTACCTGAAAAGAATCTCGGACCCGTAAACAAGGGATCGAATAAAAAGGATAAGGGTAAAGAAAAGATCCCTGAGGATATCGCCCTCGATGATCGAGTCGTCGAAGAGCTGGCAGCCAAGGACCCGCCCAAGAAAAACAAGGTGGATTACAACGTTCTGGCACCCCTGAGGAAGCTACCCTCACAGCTAAGCATTCTCGACGCCCTTCTGCTATCTAAATAGGCGAGAGATTCTTTGATCAAGGCACTACAAGAGCCCAAGCAGTTCCAAGCTTTCCTCGCCGAAGAAAAGATGAAGGACGAGCTGGAAGAAGTGCACACAGCCGATATCACCTTCGGCGATGAAGATCTCGTGAGAGCATAACCGTCATCTTTATGTCTTCGGATACTGTCATGATATCAAGATAGGCAAAATCATGGTTGACAATGGGTCCTCCGTCAATCTCCTCAATGTAAGAGTGTTGAAGGAAATCTGCATGAGCGTTCAGCACCTCGCTCGTGATAAAATCACCATCTCCGGGTTTGACTCCCAGTCATCACGGACGCTCGGGTCTGTAATATTGACATTACGCTTTGGGCTGCTCGTCACGAACATCAAGTTTCATGTCATTGATGCCAAGACTTGCTACAATGCTTTGCTCGGCAGGCCTTGGTTACACGAGTACAAAATCATCCCTCCTACACAGCATCAGTGTATGAAGTACTTCAAAGATGGTCTTGAGTATACTGTGACAGGGGAACTGAACCCATTTTCCGTAAATGAAGTTCGAAAGTACGAGAATGCAAAGTATTTCCTGCCGGACTTTGAAGACACGGAAAGATGTCGCAAACCGGAGAGCAAACAAAAAGCTATCACCACAATTCCGGTCTTCGGGAGCAATACCGAGGAGGACGAAGAGATAGTATATTCCGGGCTGCCCAAGCCGGGACCGTCAACCCCTATGTTGGTCTTCGGAAGTGACTCTGAAGACGAAATCAATGCAGTATTCTCTGCTCGGCCATCAATACAAGCCTTCGCTGACGAAGATCAAAGCTTGCAAATCGCCATGGTTCCGCAAGAGAATTACAAAGATCTCGACGCGCTTGGTACCTATAGTGTGCAAGAACTGCAGACAATCTACGTCCCTCCCAAGCGAAGAGATGAAAAAGCGATCCTCTTTTATCAATCCATGGAAACCAAAGTGGAGAAAGAAGTTTGGCATGGTGCCGATTCTGCACTTGACAGGCTCCATCCCATCCGTCTGCCCAGATACTACACAGAAGGATTAAAAAGGCTGTTGAAGCATCAAGGTGTATCCTTCAAACAGACTGCTCGACAAGCTCAGTTCTACAACAGGATCTGGGACGTCCCCGAAACTCAGCGAAAATTGCCCAACGGGAGAATGGAAACGATCGGGCTTGGATATGTTCAATCCAAGAAACGGGAACAATTCCACGGCTGCTACGTTATACATGACTTTGACGAAGAAGGAGATGTTCTGTTAAAAGGCGCTAACCCTGAACCAAAACGAGGTCCCACCATGAAAATGCCAAGTCCGTCGTTCGAAAAACAGATAGACAAGCTAATAATGGAAGCTAGTCAGAAGGTCCGGGACGACCATAGCCGCGAAATGGCCATTTATGAGAAAGCCAGGACGCAGCGCCTCCTTCAACAGGCCGCGGAGAATGACAATGCTCCTCGTCGCCAACCCGTCATACAAAAGACCCGGTGCAGAGACAAAAATAAACCAAAGAACGGAAAAAACGTTCAACAGCGGCAAAGCGGGTCTAAGAAGCCACGCGATCGAGAATCGAGCAGCCGGGATCCGTCTCTTATGAAGAAGATGGGTCGAGCATATTCTTTTTCCCAAGACAAGACAAAGAAGATATTCGATCTTTTCATAAAATATCAGATGATGACACTCCCGGAGTCCAAGCACCCCAAGCAAGCAGACGAGGTCTCTCACCCAGACTATTGCTCTTATCACCGAGCAATAGGACATCCTCTCGAAGACTGCTTCACCTTCAAGAACTGGGTTGAAAACCAGTATCAACTCAGTAGATTCACTCTATCCAGCAGTTGGAGGATAACCCCTCCACAGAAGCATGAACCGAAAGCGACGTGTATAGCGAGAATAGAACCAGATCAACATTGGTCGTGGAAACGATCTCGTACCTGTCACGCGATAACGCTGTCAGAAGAAGAACCCGAGAATATGGATGACCTTTCTTGGTGCTTCGAAAGCAATGAAGATGAGTTGATCTCAGAATTTCCACCGGTGCCAAAAGAGTTGGAAGATGGGATACAACTACTGCAGATGACCTCAGAAAAATCGACTTGGGAATGGCAAATGACCCACGGCCGACGTTCGTCAGTGAACTGTTGTCTGAAGAAAAGGTAGCTACGCTCAAAGACGTGCTTATGCAGTATAAAGAATGTTTCGCATGGAACTATTCCGAGATGTCCGGATTAGATCCAGAAATAGCAGTCCACAAATTGGCGATATCTCCGAACGTCAAGCCGATCAAACAAGTGCCAAGAAAAATGCGGCTCGAACTCGAAATGAGCATCAACGCCGAAGTCAAGAAGCTAATCGATTCCGGCTTCGTCGAAGAGGTTCAGTACCCTGACTGGATCGCCAACATCGTCCCAGTGATGAAGAAAAATGGGACGGTGCACATATGCGTGGACTTTCGGGATCTCAACAAAGCTTGCCCGAAAGACGACTTTCCAGTACCGGTCACTGAGCTGATGATAGATAATACGTCCACCCACGAAGTTTTCTCCTTCATGGACGGCTCATCAGGATACAATCAGATAAAGATGCATCCCGAGGACCAGAAGCATACCGTTTTCCGGACCCCTTTGGGCATATTCTGCTACAAGGTGATGCCCTTCGGTCTAAAGAACGCCGGTGCCACCTATCAGAGGGCCATGACGAAGATTTTCGATGACCTCATACATAAAATCGTCGAATGCTATACTGACGACCTCGTAGTTAAAAGCAAATCAAACGAGGAACGTTTAGAGCATCTAAAGATCATGTTTCAGCGCCTTCGGAAATACAACTTGAAGATGAACCCTCTCAAATGCACGTTCGGAGTTTCCTCGGGCAAGTTCCTAGGATTCGTCGTCCGACATCGAGGCATCGAGATAGACCAGTTGAAGATCAAGGCGGTCATGGAAATGCCTCCGCCAAGGACTCTTAAGCAACTGCGGTCTCTCCAAGGAAAGCTCGCGTATATCCGGCGATTTATAGCCAATCTCTCCGGCAAGTGCCATCCTTACAGACACCTAATGAAGAAAGGAACCCCGTTCGTCTGGGATCGCAAATGCCAAAGCGCACTAGACGAAATCAAGCAATACCTGCAGAATCCGCCAGTACTGGCCGCTCCCGTTAAAGGAAAACCTCTCGTCCTGTACACAACAGCCCTCGAAGGTTCTTTAGGCGTGTTGTGGGCACAAGAGAACGACCAAGGGAAGGAGAGAGCCCTCTACTATTTGAGTCGAGTTCTCCTGGGGGAAAAAAGCAACTACTCCCCCATCGAAAAACACTGCCTAGCGTTAATCTTCGCGATAACGAAGCTCAGACACTATGCTTTGGCACATAAGGTCCACCTCATATCAAAAATGGATCATCTTAAATACTTGATGTCAAAAGCCATACTAACAGGACGACTCGCTAAATGGGCCCTGCTCTTGATGGAGTTCTCGATAACTTATCGTCCCCTCAAGGCGGTAAAAGGCCAGGCTATCGCTGACTTCCTCGTTGAGCATCCGATACCTGCCGATTCTCCTTTGAACTGCGAATTGCCCGACGAGCACGTGTTTGACACGATCGGTGAGGAGAGAAGAGAGAATGATACCCGGTGGGAACTCTATTTCGATGGAGCATCTTCCATGAAGAAGCGCAAGCAAAGCACCCCCATAATCAAATCCGAGGTGGGCCTCATCTTCGTGACTCCACAAGGAGGGATAATGCGCTTTGCCTTCTCTTTAACAGAGCCGAGGACGAACAATGAAGCCGAATATGAAGCTTTGATAGTAGGTCTTGAGATCGCTATCGACATGGGAATCGAAAACCTCCTCATATACGAAGATTCCCAACTGATCGTTAGTCAAGTAAACAGCGACTATCAAATGTGCAAGCCTAAGTTGGTGAAGTACGGCGAGAGAGTGCAGCAACTGCTAACTCAAATTCCTTCCTATATTCTGGAAAGTATACCGCGTGCAGAAAACAGTAAAGCGGATGCGTTAGCCTAACTCGCTAAAGAACTGGCTTACGAAAACCTCGATGATGTGAGGATCGTTGTGCAAAGCCGTCGGGTTCTCGCACCGGCAGAAATATCTCCGGAGTCTTCCGAAGAAAAGGGAGCGATCGAGCAAACGGCCCTACAAATAAAAGACCAGGAAAAGGCTAAGGATTGAAGAGAAGTCTTTATAGACTACTTCAAATCCCGTCGAACGCCTGAAGATGCGTCCTCAAGACATCAGCTCATGAAACGAGCTCTATCTTTTGCCTTCGTCGGTGATACTCTGTACAAGAGATCATTTGATTCTCTGTGGCTAAGATGCCTGGGACCCGAAGAGGCAAGGAGAGACGTCCAAGAAACTCACGACAGACTCTGCGGATCTCACCAAGCCGAGCCGAAGATGAAACTGAAGATCAAGAGGATGCGCTATTATTGGCCCACGATGATCCAAGACTGCCTCGAATACGCAAAGCAGTGCCACTCGTGCCAGATTCACGGGGACTTTATCCACCACCATCCAAATCCGCTACACCCAACGGTGGCTAGCTGGCCGTTTGAAATGTGGGGAACCGACATAATCGGGCCTATTGAACCAGCGTCGTCCAGAGGACATCGGTTCATACTGGCAACAACCGATTACTTCTCCAAGTGGGCAGAAGCAGTGCCACTAAGAGAAGTGAAGACGGAGAATATCCTCCATTTCTTCAAGACACACGTCATTTATTGGTTCGGCACTCCGCGACGGATTATCTCCGATAACGGGCCAGCCTATAGAAGCCACAAGATCAGCCGCTTCGCACAACAGCATAATATAGACTGGAGATACTCTTCGGTCTATAATCCCCAAGCTAACGGTCTAGCAGAGGTTTTCAACAAGACCTTGACGAAGATCGTGAAAAGACGGTGTCCAAAAATAAGAAGGACTGGCACAAGAGATTGCATGAAGCTTTCTGGGCGTATCGAACTACGTTCAAAACAGCTGTTGGGGTCAAAATTTGCACCCCGGTTGACCAAGTCAAAGTCAAGGTCAACCCCAAGCAAGGTGGGCCCAAGCCCAGATCAAGTGGGCTCATGCCCGAGTCGAGCCCGAACATGAAGCGGCCGGCCTCCTCCATGCTGAAATAAAAAATCATGTAATAAATAATTTTGATGTAATTTTTTTTTATACATGAATGGGCATAAAGCCAATTTTTTTTAAAGCCCATGGCTTATGTGCAAAAAGAAATGGCACATGAGCCATGGGATGAGCAAAATGCCATTTTGTAAAGCCCAAGGGGCTATATGTAAATATGTAAACCTGTATAAGGCAACATGATGATGAATAAAATATAGACTTTTCATTCCCTCAAAAATCTAGGGCATGTGCCTCTTTCTCCTTTCTCAAGGTTCTAAAACCTTCTTCTTTCTTTTGAATTAAATCAAGAGTTTTACTCTCCTTTTTCCAAAACTAAATAGTTTTTCACCACAAAACCCACAAAGAGAAACTTAGATCATCCATTAGATCTGAAAAAGGGGAGATTTTTAAACCTCACCCCCTTTTTCCAAGATCCGGCCAAACGATAGGAAGAAGAACGAGACCGATCTCCAGAAACCCTACTTTGGGGAAGATCCAGGGCTCAAGGGGAGAAGCCCCTTCATCAGCCTCAAAATATCCTAGGAGTTTAACTCCTCATATATATGTGTATATATATATATATATAAGTACAAAATAATAAGTGCTCCTTTCTGGGAGTACAACTCCCATTGCAGGGACCAAGTCCCTTTTGCCTCCCGAGCGCCCGCGTGCCTGGCACGTGGGGCGCTAGCGCTCAAAGCGCTAGCGCTCTTACGCCTAAAGCGCTACCGCCCGAGCGTCCACGTGCCTGCCACGTGGGGCGCTAGCGCTCTCATGCTCAGAGCGCTAGCGCTCTTGCACTCAGAGAGCTAGCGCCCAAAGCGCTAGCGCCCGAGCATCCACGTGCCTGCCACGTGGGGAGCTAGCGCTCTTGCGCTCAGAGCACTAGCGCCCACGTGCCCGGCACGTGGGGCGCTAGCGCCCAAAGCGCTAGCGCCCTTGCGCTCAAAGCACTAGCACCCAAAGTGCTGGCGCTTTTTCCCACGCATCCTTTGGATGCCCTTTCCTTTTTTTTATATATGTATATATACATACACACACACATACTCCACACTAAAAACACCTCCCCCGTTAGAAAAAATTTCTAACGGGACGCTGTCCCGCACCCCGCAAGGGGGCTGCTAGCCCCCTTGACGCCCAGCCCGCTATCCGGATAGCGGGACTCCCGTGAAAACTCTGCGGGGCCCCCAATATATCCAAAACCCCTTCAAAACACGTACACTGCACATTGAGTTCGCATAACCTGTTTGACCCGTTAATCGGAGGTTCTCTGCAACACCCGGGCCTAATGCTACTAATTTCTGTTACTTTATGAATGGAGTATGACCCTTATTTCATTTATCGTGCTTGTTTGTTACTCATTGTATTTTTTACCCCGTCAACTCAATTTTGCATATAACATTTTAAAGCATCTAAAATAAAATTAAAAATATCCATCTTGGTCTACTTGACACCCCTAACCCCGTTGTAGCGTCCGTGCGTCGTATTCTCGTCCCGTTCAGTGAAACGGGCGAGTTTGGACGGCAACGCGCTCGTACATGTGTCCGTTTTGGGGGTATGCGCTTTGGTCATAAAACACTTCATTTTAAAATTTGGATCCCGCTTAAAATCCTATTATTTCAATTTCAAATTTTTGGACCCGACCCGGGCGCGATTTGGAAATGTTTTATTTTGCGCCAAAACCCCAAATTTAATATTTTATAACTTTCGAATATTTCCTTAACTTATAATATATATTACTGTTCCCCCCTAATCTTATAAATCTTTTAAATAAATTTCCTAACCTCCTACAGTTCTTTCAACCAATCTTTTCCTTTTAAACCTCCCGCGGGCCCCACCTTCTCTCTCCATTTCTCTCTCTCTCACCGTCTCTCTCTCTTTCTCTCTCTCTCTCTCTCTCTCTCTCTCCAATCGCCTTTTCTCTCTCTCTCTCCCTCAAATCTCTCTCTCTCCCTCCTATATTTAAACTTCTTTTCCCTCCTCCATATATTTTCTCACGAGAACCCATCGCGAGCCCCTCGCGCAAACCCTAGCCGTCTCCTTCCTCGCCGTCGCAACCCCAACGCCGACGACACCAGCACCAGCACCCTCGCCTCCTCTTCCTCGTTTCAACCACAGGCCCACTTCCTCCTCCCTTCTCCCGGTGCACCCCGACCAGACCCGCGACCTACCTGCACCCGTTCCTGCGTCTCGCCGCCGACGATCACCTCGTCGTCGCTTCCGTCATCGTCCTCGTCATTCCCTCACCATCCTCGCCCTCTCTCTCATCGATTCCCGAGTGCTTGCACACCCCGACCAGCGCCACAGCCACCTGCACATTCCCTGCACGTGTTCGACCGCCGGATCTGTTGCCGCCGACGATCCCGCCTCTGTAGCCCCGGCCTCGCAAGCAACCCTCGGTGAGGTCACTTCCCTCCTCTCTCCCTTTCTTCTCTCCTTCTCCGCTAATGTATTTCTTGAATCGGCAGATCTCCCCGCGGTCACTGTAGGCCACCGCCGGAGCCCGTCGACCTCGTCGTCGTTCTCGCGTCTCCTCTCTGTGACCACATAGCAGTACCTTGTAAGCCTCCTCTTCTTCTTCTTTAGTTTCCCTTCATTTCTTGTTGCATAGTCTTCTTGACATTCACTGTTCACGTTTTCGCCGGAATCCGACGATGCCGACGACGTGATCCGACGTTCCAGCGAGGTACCCCGACCCGTGTGGTTCCACTGTTCGTTGTTTGGGTTCAATCCATGAACCGTGCGCCCGTCGCGAGTTTCCCCGCCGACGTGATCGTTCCGTTTTTCCCGGTTCGCGACCCGTCGAGGCAAGTACCCCTTGCTACATGCTATACAATATTTACATATATATTATAACACCCTAAACCTGTAAATTTAACTTGGTATGATCATTTCTCAATTTCGGGTATAATATTGTATTATATCATTTTACCGTTAAACTTCGAACCTACAGTTGCAAATTGAACCTAATAACCATATTTACCTATTTAATCACATTTTTAATGTTAACATAGCTTATGGCATTTATCCCTGTAGTCCTGTTCCATTCGGACACTCGTATGCATTTAACCTGAAATAGCTGTACTGAACCGTTACATAAATCATTGCACCTCTAAGGGTTCTTAAACCTGTTAACATGACTAAACGGCTATGCTTGTCTTACTGCACTCTTGTAATCATCTCTGTGACAAATTTGATAACTGTATTGCAAATTGAATGAAACTGCCTATTACTTAATTCATTGCTTATCTCATGTTGTTGATACCCATGCTAGATTATATAACTGATTGTGAGCACACCCACGATATTATTTACATCTTGACCTGACTTGCTATATATATATTGATATACCTGACATGGTACCGTACACTGTTGACTTGACCTGATGTACCATGACCTGACCCGTTACCTGATCTTGTGTCTAATGCCAACAAACCTGACATGTAGTCCTCATGGACCGTTCCTGTTGTCTATCCAGACAAACCTGCTTTTACCTGATTCTGTGTTGGCATTAGTTCTTGATTACTGAATACCTGACTTGACATACATAACTTGGGGGTATGGTGAAATCAAAGGTGAAACCTGACTTGTAACTCAACAGTTCGATACCTGTTCTGATCAGTCTTACGGGCTAGGCCAGCCCCGGAGTGATGATGCTGACATCACTCGCCTGTACCTGCTACCTGTTACTGCCTAGCGGCACGTCTCGGTTTCAGCCCGAGAGTCTTAGACCGTGGTCCCGGGCATGCACGGGATACTATTGAGTTATATCGATGATTCATCAATTGATTTCAAAGACTTTAGAATAGAAAACCTGATAGAACAGTTTAGTTTACCCACCGCACACTACCCTGCACTGCTTTGATTCATATTATTGTTACTCTCGTTTTATTCATATTTATATTGCATTGCCTGCTACACTGTTCATATTATATTACTTGATGACATGACGCGCTGACGTCTGGGTTTTGCATGGCCCAGATTCCATACCGCTGTTGCAGTCCGAGCAGGAGTACTTCAGCCAGCAGGCTGAGCTGTGAGGTGTCAGTATTAGTTAGTTTTTATTTCCTGCAGTTTCTTCCTGATGTGAGCCCGCATTATGGGACATACATTTCAGTTATTTGTATTGGATCATTTGCTTCCGCATTTATTTATTATTGACTCCTGTTATCTTGGATTATGGACATGTTTAGATAGTTTTATTTTGTTCTTGATATCTCTACAGCCGTAATATGACTGTGGATGGATACTTCCTACCCACAGGTAGCATGGTTGGCTATGTCACGTGCCTATTTTAGCGTACTCTGGGAAGCGGGGCGTGACATTCTCTCGCTCCAAAAGCGAGGGGTAATTAACGGCAGCTTAGTCCGCGGTTGCCGGTGATTCGGATCCCCACAATCAATAAACCCCAGCATATCCTAGGCGGGGGGAATCTGTAATGCGCCTGACAAGCGCGCGCGTATTCCCATCTCAATGGGGTGATGAAAAACACCCTACAGATTCTGGCACACACGGTGGGACCTTTCTCTCCTCCCATATTTCGGGTTAAACGTTCATGCGAACTCAATCAATAAACATATCGACTTCCTGTACTGAAATCATGCTTCTTTGTGCAGGTTAACAAACTTCAAATTGCAATCTCCGGTCGCAGCAAAAATGTCTCCAAGGATAAGCTCAGCTCTCGACACAGCTCCCATCTCCTACACGATGAAGATGGACGCCAGGACGGTCCTTCCGGCTAGTCTCGGGCGATAATGGGAAGAGTCGCCGCTACCATTCGGCTCTCCTGTTCGTGTCAGCTAACGCCATCCCAGCTCCTCAATCCCCGGTGACAGACAAACCGGTCTCGAAAGGCAAGAGGCCAAATGTGGTGGTCTCGAAGGCTCCCCAACTCAAACGCAAGTCGGTGTTTGAACGACTCTCCTTGGCCCCAGCTGGGGGCAAGGCCATCAACACCAACAAAGCAACAAGGCGTCTCGAGCAAGCTCTGGCGGTGCCCCTGACAACTGCTCGATCGGATGTCTTCTCTAAGCTCCCCGCTAATCGACTCACGGTGGCTTCCCAGGAAACAGATGCCTGCCAAGCCCCTAAAATTGAGAAGCTAAGGCAGAAAAGGCTCAGATATAGAGTCAACCAAAGGGATAGGGCTCATGCTAGGCTGAACCTCATGAGGTTCGAAGAACAGGGTTACCCCACCGAAGATGAGGAAATGGCTAGATATGTGGTCCACACTGTCTACACGATGGGCACGCGCAGCAAGAGTAAGGACGGGGCCACCACATCTCAAATCCAATCTGGCTTGAATGTGGTCGCCGCTTCCTAAGAACAGCCACCTCCGCTGGATGATAAAAACCCTCTCGATGAGGATGATAGGCATCAAGCTCGGACAGCGAGGAAGAGCCGACTTTGCACCCCAGGACCGCGGAGCAAGAGCTGCTTCAAGTGCTCCGAAAGCAGCTCAGGAACAAAGACAAGGAAATAGCCAAACTCTACTCCAAAATTGATGACTTGACGAATGTCGTGATGCAGCTCACGGCCCGACTTGCCTCTCAGCCGCCCAATCAAGCGCAGGGCTCTGCTCGTGAACCGGGAAACGGTGCCCCGAGACAGCCGACACCTATTCCCTCAAATCCAAAGGTGGGCGGACCGCATGAAAGTCAGCCGCATCCTATCTCAGGAAATGTCTTGGCTACCGATGACAGTAGCCCGCTAACTCAAGATTAAATCATGGATTTGGTTGCCAACAAAGTCAAAATATTGGTAGCCGAAGCTGAAGTGCAAAAAGATGTTAGCAGTAGTGGGAGACCATATCCTGCTCAGTATGATCTGGTAGAGAAGATTCGATAGGACGGGAAATGCGAATCAGCACATCGTCTACTTTAAAGCCTCATGCGGGAATACTGGGGGCAATGATGCGCTTCTCCTCCGCCAATTCGTTAATAGCCTGGCCGATGTTGCTTTCGACTGGTACGCAAGCATACCGGATGGCTCCGTCACAACTTTCGTCCAAATGGAATCTCTGTTTCGACAGAGGTTCATGAGCATCAGCGATAAGATCACTATTGCCGATTTCGTAAGGACCAAGCCAAAGAACAACGAAAGCAGCACGGATTTTATAACCTGATGGTGCAATCTCTCCGTCAAATGTGAACCGCCGATAGAGCAGGACCAATCTGTCAGTCTCCTCATCGGAAATCTCAACAATTGGATGGCCCCGTTTGTTTCTATGCACCGTGGGTCTCAAAACATTCCAAGAGATGACCAGGAAAGTCCAGATGTTGGAACGCTCAAAGCAGGAGTCCTCCTCTGACTCCCAAAATAACAATAGGTCCTGGAGAAACCGAAAGGACGAAAATCGCAAAGGCGGAAATTCTGACGATACTGAATCTTTCAATGCCTCGGCTAACCGAAATAAGCAAGGGTTGAGCGGTCTTAATGCCAACCAGCTTCGGAAGCCAATGTTCGAAGAGGGAGGAGAATCTCTACTGAAAGAGAAGCTGGACAAGGTCTATTCCTTCAGAAGGGACAAAATCCGTAAAATATTCAAAGACGTCCTGAGGAACGGTCTACAACTGCCAGAGTCAAAAAGACCGCAGGAAGTGAATATGACCGACGACCCCAAATACTGCCCCTATCACAGAGTGATAGGTCATTCCATTAAGGACTGCTTCGTCTTCAAAGATTGGGTCGAAAAGCAATACAAGGCAGGAGAGATAGAACTGTCCAAAGGCGTGTTAACAAACAGTCCAGCCGCGACCGCCAATTTCATACAAACGGAGACCGAAGTTCTTCGTGAAACTGATTCTCTCAGACATCTGCCTTTCTCTGAAAACAGTCGACCACCACGTCATTAAACTGGGAACAGTCGACCACCACGTCATTAAACTGGGAACAGTCGACCACCATGTCATTAAACTGGAAACAGTCGACCTCTAAGTCGTTAAACTGGGAATGTAAGAATATGTAAATAAACAAAAAAATGTGTAAATAAAAGAAAAAAAAGCCGAAATGATGGGGCAACTCGCAATAAAAATCAGCGAGTAAAATAAAGATGAAAAATAAAGCCGAAATGATGGGGCAACTCGCAATAAAAATCAGCGAGTAAAATAAAGATGAAAAATAAAACCGAAATGATAGGGCAATCGCGACCTTCGCGATAAGAAAAGCTGAAATGATAGAGCAATCGCGGTAAAACAAAAAAAAACAAAAACAAAAACAAGACAAAAAAAAACAACGGCGAATGATTAGTCGCTCCTAGTACCATATTCCAGTGCAGCAATCCAAACGCCAACCAAAATCCAATTTCCAAAAATTCTCTCGGCCCTACGGCCAGTCCCCAAATTGACTACCGTATACAATCCACGGGCTCAAATAATTCTCATCATACCCATGCCCCACCGAAGTCACCCGTCCAGCGGCCGGTCTCCGTCCTTGGAATTATGCTCCATTTGGGAAGACCCACGCATATGTCCTCACGATACGTGAGGAGAAAATCCCCGCGTGAGATCCGTATGACTCACAAAGGAAAAACACACTTAGGAGTCCCCACGACTCCTAAGGAGAAAGTACACCTACGAGATCCTTTCGACTCGTAGGGAGAAAATGCTTTTATAGGACCCTTACGGCTCATAAAATTGAAAAGTCTTAGGTGATAGGGACCTAAACCTGTCTCCTAAGCCATCGCTTCTCATACCCCAACGGCGAATGATGAGTCGCTCCTGGTACTATATTCCAGTGCAGCAATGCAGACGCCAACCAAATTCCAAATCCCATGCCCCAACGACGAATGATGAGTCGCTCCTAGTACCATATTCCGGTGCAACGATGCAGACACCAACAAAGTCCCGAAATTTTTCCGGCCCTACGGTCTGGATCATACATCCTGCAAAACTGTATACAATCCACGAGCGTAAAACAATCTCAATCTCTCCCAAGTCCTACCAGTGAGACCACATTCAAAGTCCCAAAAATAATAATAATAATAATAATAAATGGTATGTCCACAAGAAAAATGGGCACGGATGAAAACCCGAAAAGGCTCCGTGAGTAAGAACAGCAGGACTGCCGGCGAGTTTGTGAAAACCCAAAAGGGCGCAAACTCGTAAAAAAGATATGAAATGCACTCGCAAAGTCCTCTCGACTTTGTGAGGAGAAAATTCCCGTGTGAGATCCTTACGACTCACAAAGGAGCAACACACTTAGGAGTCCCGACAACTCCTAAGGAGAAAATACGCCTACGAGATCCTTTCGACTCGTAGGGAGAAAATACTTTTATGGGACCCTTACGGCCCATAAAATTGAAAAGCCTTACATGATAGGGATCTAAACTTGCCTCCTAAGCCATCAATTCCCAAATCCTCTCGGGGAAAATGATGAGTTGCTCCTGGCATTATTCCAGTGCAGCAATGCAAATGCCAAACAAAAACCGAAGTCCTCAAATCCACTCATGGCAAATGATGATTCGCTCCTGGTACCATATTCCAGTATAGCGATGCTGATGTCAACCCAAATCAAATCAAACCAACAACCTCCACGGAGGAATCATGCTTCGTCCCAGAATTTACCCCGTGTCGAAATTATGCTTCGCCTCAGAGTATCTGCCTTCCCTGTCTGAATTATGCTTCGGCTCGAAATCAACCAGCGACCTCCTCGTCGGAATTAATCTCCACCTCGGAATCAAGTCGACCAATCAACCTCTGCGCCGGAATCATGCTTCATCTCAGAGTGTACCCCGCGTCGAAATCAAGCTTCGCCTCGGTGTATATGCCTTCCCTGTCGGAATTATGCTTCGGCTCGGAATCAACCAGCGACCTCCTCGTCGGAATTAAGCTCCGCCTCGGAATCAAGTCAACCAGCAAGCTCTGCGTCGGAATCATGCTTCGTCTCAGAGTGTACCCCGCGTCGAAATCAAGCTTCGCCTCGGAGTATCTTCCTTCCCTGTCGGAATTCTGCTTCGGCTCGGAATCAACCAGCGACCTCCCCGTCGGAATTAAGCTCCGCCTCGGAATCAAGTCAACCAGCAAGCTCTGCGTCGGAAACATGCTTCGTCTCAGAATGTGCACCCCGTGTCGAAATCATGCTTTGCCTCGGAGTATCTGCCTTCCCTGTCAGAATTATGTTTCTCCTGGGAATCAACCTCTGCATCGAAATTATGCTTTGGTCAGAATATCTGCCGCTCATCGGAATGATGTTCCGATCCCTGGAATCATGCTCCGCTCATCGGAATGATGCTCCGATCCCTGGAATCATGCTCCGCTCTTCGGAATGATGCTCCGATCTCTGGAACCATGCTCCGCTCTTCGGAATGATGATCCGATCCTCGGAATTATGCTCCGACCCTTTTGAATCATGCTCTAATCCTCGGAATGATGCTTCGGCCCCTTTGGAATCATGCTCCGATCCTCGGAATTATGCTCCAACCCTTCGGAATGATGCTCCGATCCTCGGAATTATGCTTCGACCCTTTGGAATCGTGCTCCGATCCTCGGAATGATGCTCCGACCCCTTTGGAATCATGCTTCGCTATTCGGAATGATGCCTCAATCTTTGGAATCATGCTCCGCTCTTCAGAATGATGCTCCGATCCTTGGAATCATTCTCCGCTCTTCGGAATGATGCTCCGATCCCGAAATTATGCTCTGATCCCCGGAATTATGCTCCCAGGATGATGCTCCGTCCCTAGAATGATGTTCCACCTCGAAGTCCAACTTCAAGATCCATCAATTTCATGCACACAACTCATGCATGCGGTGTGCATTCATTGATTGGGGGCACTTTGTTGGGGTCAAAATTTGCACCCCGGTTGACCATGTCAAAGTCAAGGTCAACCCCGAGCAAGGTGGGCCCAAGCCCAGATCAAGTGGGCTCATGCCCGAGTCGAGCCCGAACATGAAGCGGCCGGCCTCCCCCATGCTGAAATAAAAAATCATGTAATAAATAATTTTGATGTAATTTTTTTTTATACATGAATAGGCATAAAGCCAAATTTTTGTAAAGCCCGTGGCTTATGTGCAAAACGAAATGGCACATGAGCCATGGGATGGGCAAAATGCCATTTTGTAAAGCCCAAGGGGCTATATGTAAATATGTAAGCCTGTATAAGACAACATGATGATGAATAAAGCATAGACTTTTCATTCCCTCAAAAATCTAGGGCCTGTGCCTCTTTCTCCTTCCTCAAGGTTCTAAAACCTTCTTCTTTCTTTTGAATTAAATCAAGAGTTTTACTCTCCTTTTTCCAAAACTAAATAGTTTTCACCACAAAACCCACAAAGGGGAACTTGGATCTTCCATTAGATCTCAAAAATGGGAGATTTTTAAATCTCACCCCCTTTTTCCAAGATCCGGTCAAACGACAGGAAGAAGAACGAGACCCATCTCCAGAAACCCCACTTTGGGGAAGATCCAGGGCTCAAGGGGAGAAGCCCCTTCATCAGCCTCAAAATATCCTAGGAGTTTCACTCCTCACTCACACACACACACACACACACACACACACACACACAAAAATAATAATAATGATAATAATAAGTGCTCCTTTCTGGGAGTACAACTCCCATTGCAGGGACCAAGTCCCTTTTGCCTCCCGAGCGCCCACGTGCCTGGCACGTGGGGTGCTAGCGCTCAAAGCGCTAGCGCTCTTGCGCTCAGAGCGCTAGCACCCAAACCGCTAGCGCCCGAGCGCCCACAGACCTGCCACGTGGGGCGCTAGCGCTTCTTGCGCTCAGAGCGCTAGCGCCCGAGCGGCTACGTGCTTGGCACTTGGGGCGCTAGCGCCCAAAGCGCTAGCGCTCTTGCGCTCAGAGCGCTAGCGCCCACGTGCCTGGCACATGGGGCGCTAGCGCCCTTGCGCTCAAAGCGCTAGCACCCAAAGCGCTGGCGCTTTTTCCCACGCATCCTTTGGATGCCCTTTCCTTTTTATATATATATGTATATATACATACACACACACATACTCCACACTAAAAACACCTCCCCCGTTAGAAAAAATTTCTAACGGGGCGCTGTCCCGCACCTCGCAAGGGGGATGCTAGCCCTCTTGACCCCCAGCCCGCTATCAGGGTAGCGGGACCCCCGTGAAAACTCTGCGGGGCCCCCGATATATCCAAAACCCCTTCAAAACACGTACACTGCACATTGAGTTCGCATGACCTGTTTGACCCATTAATCGGAGGTTCTCTCGCTCCAAGGGAAAGAGGTAATTAACGGCAGCTCAGTCCATGGTTGCAGGAGATTCGGATCCCCACAATCCATGGTTGCAGGAGATTCGGATCCCCACAATCAATAAACCTCAGCCTACCCTAGGCGGGGGGAATCTGTAATGCGCCTGACAAGCGCGTGCATATTCCCATCTCAATGGGGTGACGAAAAACACCCTACAACAACCACAAGCACAACGCCGTATGCATTGGTATTTGGCACAGAAGCGGTACTCCCCCTCGAGATAGAGTTACCCTCTCTATGAGTGGCGGTTCATTACGAGCTAACAGACGAAGAGAATGCTCACCTTCGGCTTGAGGAGCTCGACGCCCTTGATGAAACCCGGCTCATGGCACAACAAAACCTGGAGGCTTATAAAGCAAACATGGCGTGCTCATATGAGAGATTGACTAGGCCGAGAACATTCCGCCAAGGCGAACTCGTGCTGGTGGTCAAGAGACCTATGATCCCCAATTGTGCCAAGCGGGGGAAATTCGAGCCGAACTATGAGGGCCCGTACATCATAGACAAAGTTTACCAGGGTGGAGCCTATCTACTCATGGACATGCATGGTGAAAGACCTTTCAGGCCAATAAACGGTCGCTTCCTGAAAAAATACTATGCCTGACAAGTCACGGCCTAGGTCAACGATAGATGATGACGCCTATGTCCGCTCGCTATCTTCCTAAGCCCAAACTCTATAAGTAGTAGCCGACTATGGACCGAAACGTCCTAAAACTAACAACGGACCGAAACGTCCTAAAACTAACAATGGACCGAAACGTCCTTAAACTAACGATGGACCACTATGTCCTAAAACTGGCCATTGACCGAGACTTCTATAAACTAACGATGGACCATTATGTCCTAAAACTGGCCATTGACCGAGACGTCTATAAACTACTACGGACCGCAGCATCCCAAAGCTGACACAAAAAATAAAATAAAAAAAAAAAAAGAAAATGGTATGTCCATAAGCGAGATGTGCACGGATGAAAACCCGAAAGGGCTCCATGAGTAAAAACAGCAGGACTACCGGCGAGTTTTGTGAAAATCCAAAAGGGCGCAATCTCGTTAAAAGACACTTGCAAGGTCCTCTCGACCTTGTGAGGAGAAAATACCTGCGTGAGATCCTTACGACTCACAAAGGAGAAACACACTTAGGGATCCCCACGATTCCTAAGGAGAAATTACACTTACGAGATCCTCACGACTCGTAAGGAGAATTCCCCTTTGAGACCCTCACGGCTCACAGGGTTCAAAAGCCTTAAGATACAGGGATCTGAACCTGTTCTTAAGCCATCACAATCTTCGATACTGCTCTACAAGCGGTTCAATATTGACCCTTGAAAACAATCCAAAGGAACGAATAAACATTTTCCTAACAAAGTCTCATCAGAGACTGGGGATTTGCTCATATGGCGAACGACACTTGTAAGTCCTCTCGACTTATAAGGAGAAAATACTCTTGTAAGATCCTTACGACTTATAAGAGAACACACACTTAGGAATCCTTACGATTCCTAAGGAGAAAACACACCTACGAGATCCTCACGATTCGTAGGGAGAAATACCTTTATGAGACCCTTACGGCTCATGAAGTCAAAAGCCTTAGTCGACAGGATCCTAACCCTGTTTACTAAGCCACCTTTGTTCGACATCGACAAAGGCAAATGATGATTCGCTCCTGGCAATATCCCAGTTGTAGCGATGCCGACGCCTAAATCGGTATCAAATCCCAAACTCGCAGCGAAAAGTCAGCGAGCCACAACTACATATGAAATAGCCGAAATGATGGGGAAACTTGCAACAAAATCAGCAAGTAAAAATGTATGCATACAAAATAGCCGAAATGGTTGGGCAACTCGCAATAAAAAGCAGCGAGTAAATAAAACAAATAGCCGAAATGATGGGGTAACTTGCAACAAAATCAGCAAGTAAAAATGTATGCATGCAAAATAGCCGAAATGGTTGGGCAACTCGCAATAAAAAGCAGCGAGTAAATAAAACAAATAGCCGAAATGATTGGGCACTGCGAAAAATAGCTGAAATGATTGGGCAATCGCGACTTTCGCGATATAAAAGCTGAAATGATAGAGCATTGCGGAAAGAAAAAATATATATATAATGAAACTTTTTGCCCTACAGGTGAGATCACATCGATCCCTGTATACAATCCAGGGGCACAAACAAAGAGGGAACCATACCTTCCCCCCAGGCTCTATCCGAAAGAGAGCCAAGTCTCGATAGTCCACAGACAGCTTAGAGATCACCAATAGCGTTCCTCCTCATTCCAGTAGGATTCAGACGCGACAATCAACCTTGGAGCCATGGCAAAGTCCCTGTTCCAAATCTCGACGGTTCACAGACACCCGAGAGAGCAAATCCTGGTCCTAAAGAACACGGCTAATGTCAAACCTGACCCCGTGGGAAACGCCCAGAGCAAATCCTGGTCCCGAAGAACACGGCTAATGTCAATCCTGACCCCGTGGGAAACGCCCAGAGCACCTCCTGGTCCCGTAGAACACGGCTAATGTCAATCCTGACCCCGTGGGAAATGCCCAGAGCACCTTCTGGTCCCGTAGAACACGGCTAATGTCAATCCTGACCCCGTGAGAAACGCCCAGAGCAAATCCTGGTCCCGTAGAACACGGCTAATGTCAATCCTGACCCCATGGGAAACGCCCAGAGCACATCCTGGTCCCGTGGGAAACGCCCAGAGCAAATCCTGGTCCCGTAGAACATGGCTAATGTCAATCCTGACCCCGTGAGAAACGTCCAGAGCAACTCCTGACTCCGTGAAATACGGATAAAGTCAACCCCCTGATCCCGTGAAATGCTGATAAGGTCAACCCCTGACTCCGTGAAATACGGATAAAGTCAATCCCCTGACTCCGTGAAATGCGGATAAAGTCAACCCGCTGACCCCGTGAAATGCGGATAAGGTCAACCCCTGACTCCGTGAAATGCGGATAAGGTCAACCCCTGACCCCATGAAATACGGATAAGGTCAACCCCTTACTCCGTGAAATACGGATAAAGTCAACCCTCGACTTCCCCGTCAAAGCAATTCTTTGATTCGGGAGCAAGTCAACTCATCAATCACTTACGGGTCCTCTCGACTTGTAAGGAAGAAAATTCTCTTCTGAGATCCTTACAACTCTCAAGAGAAAACACACTTAGGAATCCTCACGGTTCCTAAGGAGAAAATTGCACTTACGAGGTCCTCACGACTCGTAAGGAGAAATACCTTTATGAGACCCTCACGGCTTATAAAGTTGAAAAGTCTTAGGTGGCAGATCCTAACCCTGTCTCCCAAGCCATCGTTGCCTCGCAGAGAGGTCAAGCTAGATTTTCTACAGGCCACACTCTCCGACAAGAAAGGAAACAATCACTTATGAGTCCTCTCGACTCGTAAGCAAGAAAAACTCTCTTGTGAGATTCTTACAACTCTCAAGAGAAAATACACTTAGGAATCCTCACGATTCTTAAGGAGAAATTATACTTACGAGATCCTCACGACTCGTAAGGAGAAATACCTTTATGAGACCCTCATGGCTCATAAAGTTGGAAAGCCTTAGGAGGCAGATCTGAACCTGACTCCTAAGCCATCGCTGTCCTACAAGGAGATCAAAATAGATTATCTACAAAATGCATTTACTAAAAGGGACACACCACCATGAAGCAAAATATGTCTTTTATTCATGAATCAAAATGAATACAAAGTACAATTTATGAAAGAATCAATAAAAAAATACTCTCATTCAGGAGTATGTACAAAAGAAGAATAAAAAGAAAAATATACAATTCTTCAAGCCGGCGGACGATTTAATAGATTTGCCAGTTTATCCTTTATCCGCTAGGCCTCGGCTTCATGATTCATTATCGCTAAGAGACGGGCCTCCGCTTGAGACTGTTGAGCCTGGTACGAGGCAAGCCGACTTTCAAGCTCCTTTTCGGTAACTTTATGAGCTTCGACCATTTCACGAGTAAAAATAATGGCTTTATCAATGGCTACCACCTCCTTGATAGCTTCTTGAAGCACCCGCCAAAGTTCATACGCCCGAGTGGTCTTGGCCGTAAGATTAGCTTGAAGTTCCCCCAGCGTAGTTGAAGCCAGCTTCCTTTCTGAAAATTTTCGGCTGAGCCTCTTCTCGCATGACAGCATATTTGCGGCGCACCGTTCGATCAGCCCCCGCAAGCTCGCCTTTGCAGCCATAACCTCTGAAGGAAGGTGTGTACATTCAAGACTATGCAAGCAAGCCTCCACCTGACGACAAAACTCAACCCAGACTTGCACCAATGTTTCGCTGTGGTAAGAAGCAAGAAAGGGGAGAGAACTGTTGGCTTCGGCGGCAAATTCTTCGGCCATGATCAAACTACCAGCACGAAGGTCTTCAATCAGAGCTGACAAAGAGTGAAGGCTTAGCTTTGCCATCCGTTCCGAGGTACATAAAGCATAGGGGTCGGGTGGCATGGCGATGCGAGATTCCAGCGTGGTAAGAACTGGAAAAGCTGTTAAGATTTATAAACAATCAGCGAGACTTGCAAGCAAAGAGCAGATGGAACAACGTCGAAACTTTACTTACCCACAGTCATGCAAGAAGGGTCCAAAACACCCCCAGGCCTGTCAAGAATCTCAACTTCGTCATCGGTTTCCAGAACTGCAGAAGACATCAGTATCGTTATATGAGATAATAATAATGCCGTGAAGAGAAGGCGAACAACACTAACCTTGACCGGAAGATAAGACGATGCGTTGAGCGGATATTGCCTGCGGAGCAACCATCTCTAGCAGCCGCTGAAAAGACGTCCTGGGGGACAGGTCCACGATGGATGCCGCCAATCCTCGTAGCTCTGAAAACACAGAAAGGTTCAGATGATGGAGAGATTATTAAAATAAAATATAGAAAGCTGCCTTCGATGCTCCTTCCGCTCTGGACTGGAGGGATAGCAGCTTCGGCGGCCTCCTCCATGCCCCCAGGTACATCATCGGGGACAGGGGCCGGTATAACAACTTCCAATTGAGAAGCAGCGACCACCGCTGCAAGCTCCAATGAAAGGACGGTGGCCTCGACTACCTGTCCTATAGTCTCCGGGCCGTCCCCAGAAAGATCCATTGAACCCGCGGCCAATGAAGATGCCTCTTCCGGGAGAACAAGCACCGGGGGAACGGAAACCACCAATGGGAGCTCCGTGGCAGGAAGAACAGCTGTATCGACCCTCTCCACACTTACCAGTGTCTCATCGGGGATATTTACAGAGTCTATAGTCAAGGCGCGGCTCGAACACATATCCTCTGCCATTGTCGAAGTCCCTGCAAATTTTTCACGAAGATAAGGATACATATATATATAAGCAGTGCAAAATACTACAAAAAGATATATAAGTATACCAATGCGCAAAGGAGATTCTAGTATGGCTTTTCAAGCCGGCATTCCTTCTCAAGAATTTTTGCTCGCCGGGGTTCGAGGGTAGACTCATGGCCACCAGTCCACAACGACAGCGCATCTTCGGCATCGGCCAAGATAGGATGCTTAAGGGCTATCTCGCCTCCCTCTTCCAAAGGACCTATAAATATCCGTCGTATCGATGGAGGATCTTCGTAAAAGATGACAGCAGGATAAAGCATCTTCGGAACCCTTACATTTTCAGTCTCATCCTGGGAGCGTCTTATAGCCTCAGCCAATTGTGCGGCTTTCTCGGCAGATGAACCTGGAAAAAGAAGACAACCATCCGACTCTTGCATAGCTAGTGGTTCATCTTGAAAGATAGGCTCGGATTCCACTAAAAAGTCGAGCAGATTGGTGACCATCTTCCTTCGCCTCTTTGACCCAGAACTAACACCAGAAGACGATCGCTTCTTTCCCCTCGGTGCTTTGGTGCGACGTTGACCCACTTCGCCTTCAATATCCTCTCTCAGCGGTGCTACCGATGACGACACTGCCATTGTTGACGCCGCAGCTGATGATACTGCTACTGGCGTCCTATCAGAAGCCCTTGCCTGAGCTCTAGTGCTCATCGGCATCCCAACTATCGGGGTCAACTCCATATTCGCCGCCTCAGGAATAAGTATGGTACCAGTATCCCTCAAGGGAGGGCGAACCATTGTCCGCGGTAGCGGCGGGACTCCCGTAGCCTGGAGCGGGGCGGGAGCTTTAAGCCCAAAAATTATCCTCCTCTCCTCAGCAATGATTGGACTAACCCGGTGGCGATACCGGCCCGTGAAAGCCCCCACGCACCACGGAATGTAATCGGTCTCGGGGATTATGAAATGAGAACCGGTGTTCAGCCTCATGAAATGGTGGGTGGCGTCACGAACAACTTCCAAAGAAGGGCTCCACTGTGAATGCCTCGAAGGGGACACCCTGGTCATATCCCAGTTGCCGGGCAAAGCGGTGTGGATTGTACCGCATGAAAAGAGCCGCATCGTTTCAATGGAACACCAGATAACCGGGTCTGATCGAGTACAGGTGCATGGCTTCCTTGGGCTTCAAAGATGGTGCTCTCTCTTTCGACAAATCAAACAACTGTTGAACGGGTCCCGAGGGAGCAGAAAGGATTCGATCATTAAAAACCATTCCGCCTTCGTTAGCATACGGATTGAGCAGCACACGAAAAGCCCCTAATTGAGTCGGGTCAGGAGCAGAAGCGTCCACCAATCTCATGAGCCGCGAAAAGGTATAAGCATCATAAAAGCTGGGTCTCTGGTGCGCAGCAAATGCCCCTAGCACGTGCATCTCAATCCATGACGTAAAGTAATGAAGAGAGAAACTCACTACGTTCACGCCTGGGGTTGAGGTATTGGCTGCAGTGCATAACCCATGGTACAGATGCGACAGCCCTGCGATGCCCACGGCTAGTCGCGTCCCTTCGACGATGCGATCAGTAGGGTAAATGACCGAGGCTCTCATGAATTGACAATGCGTTGGAACGACAAACCAACTGAGCCAGACGCTGATAAAACCCATGAAGAAAGTTTCTTCATCCATGCCAGGAGCCGCGATCGACTCGAAAGGTATAGCCGACAAGACTGGAATGTAGAACTGGGGCAAATCCTCTTCTCTAGCCGGTAGCCTATTTAAACCAAACCCGAAGGGGTCATTGATATTTGCGAACTTCGGAGCCGCCTTTGATAGAACGTCTCCACGAAGGAAGCAGGCGATAAAGCTTTTAAACGTGACGCCCTGTTCTTCTGACTCCGTGAACAGCTTCTCAAAAATCCCCAGAGTCTTGATTAGACTCGGGTACTTGTGGCAGACGGCGTTTTCAGTCGACAAGCCGTCGAGCGTAGTGGGCACAGTCTCGAAGACATACTCGTCAGAGGGCAACAATTCTTCATAAGGCGCTCCCCTAATCGGTAAACCCGAGATCTCGCGAAACTCTTCCAAAGAGATCGAGACTTCGCAGTCCCCTAACAGGAAAGTGTTGGTGGGAAGATTCCATTGATTAAGGAAAGCTTTAACCCACCATACATGAGGAGACTGATAATGGAAGAGAGATGCATACACCGCCTGGTAAAGCCTGACCCTCTGCAGTCACGCACGATGAGCGGACAAGATGTAACGAGCCCAGAGAAGGTAGCCCGTGGGATGGCGAGGGGTAAGCCTTATCTTGTAAACTTTTCCATTAGGCTGCGCTTCACCTTGGCAGATACGATTCCCCAAGATGTCTATGGCCGGCACAAGCTGGTTTGGTATCCCAGTTGTCGACGGTTCGAGCCGGCCGGTAGGAGTCCAATCTGCCACCTCTACAGCGAAAGCAGTCCACGGACGATCCATCGGCAAGAATGGGCGGATAGGCTCTGTTGGTACCTCGCAAAGAAAGCTTCGACAACCGCGGATGATATGACCGTACCAGGTCCTCCACAAAAGTAAGTTGGTGCAATCCGGGTCATGAGCCCTGATCATTGCCATCACTTCTTCATTCGACGGTGATTGAGGAAAAGCCGCCTCTGAGCGAGTAAAGGGAAAGTATGGAAGAGAAGCCATTATTTCTGAAATAAAGGAAGGGGAAACTGTTAGTGAAGCCCACATGTGTATAAATATATATATATATATATATATATATATATGTATGTATATAAGAAGACGATGGAAGAAAACGACAAACAACTTATTCTATAGGACCATGGGTTACAAGACACGTGGGCCCCACAAAATCAATATAGCGGCTCACTAATAATGAGGCTGAGCAATCATCATGAAAACAAAAGGAAGATTCTTAATAAATTCAAATGACTCTACACATTCCTCCAAGGAGAAAACCCATTACAGGAACTCTGTGCAAATCGAGAAGGATCTCTTCAAGAACAACTCAGGATAAAAAAAATCCCAAGAAGTCTTCTTTTAAAAACTAAGTTCTTCAGAGGAATTAAATTTCTTTTGAACAGAGGAATTAAATTCCCAGAAAAATTTTCAGAGCTAAGCTCTTTGAAATGGAATTAAATTCTAGAGGGAGGACAAGTAGCATCATCAATCCCCTAAAGATCAGAGAAACCCTAGCAAAAAGGGTTTATTATTTAAAGATTGGACATTTTTTTTTAAGAACTTGGAAAGATTGGTTTTTGTTAAAGGGAAAAACCCTTGGTGTGGATTTAAAATCCAAAGAAAATTTCTATAAGAAGTTCCTCGGCCGTTCAAGATCCTTACCTGAAAAGGGAAATCTTTTGTTGACAGAGTTAAATTCTAAAAAATTTTGGAACAGAGAACTGAGCTCGGAGGAAGAGAATTAAATTCTCAAAGGAAAATGAACAAGGAAGAAGATGTAAGAGTGGAGGCGCTTCTGAAGAGACCCCTGCATTTATAGGATGTGATGGGAAACGGTTCATCTACCCCCTTCCCTAGGCAGATCCAACGGCCACAAAACTTACAGCGTTGCACTCACGTGCAAACACGTGAGAACAATGTTGTGGGGGCATTTGTTCCCTCATAAAATACAAGGAAAAAACCCAATGGGGCATCACGTGCACACACGTGATCGGGGGTCACATGCTGACACGTGATGGCTTTCTGAAGGTTCTGAAATGATAAGAATTGAATTCTAATCAAATGAGACCACGTGCCCACACGTGATGGGCCTTTAAGCCCACTGAAGTATAATAAAACAGCAAGGAAAAACACCAATGGGGTATCACGTGCTCACACGTGACCAAAGGTCATGTGCTGACACGTGATAAGTTCCTGAGTTCTTCAAAATAACAGAATTAAATTCTGGTTAATAGCTTAATCCGTGGGTCACGTGCCACCACGTGATGGGGTCTTAAAAACCCTTTGAGTTAAAGGAAAGAAAACCCTAAATGGGGCATCACGTGCCCACACGTGACAGGGGTCACGTGCCAATACGTGATAGGTTCCTAAAGATCTCTGAACTAATAGAATTAAATTCTAATGAAATGGTCAATCAGTGGGGTCACGTGCCAACACGTGATAGGCTCTTAAACCTTCTAAACTAATAGAATTAAATTCTAATTAAGGGAAATCAAAAACCCTAATATTTCCCTATATCTTTCCAAACAAAAAGATTGCGCTCTGTAAAGTGGAGCACCGTTGGATTAAAAATCCAATGGTGATTAAAAATCACCAATTTATAGAAAGATTCTATACAAGAAGATATTTCCCTGAAATTTGCCAGGAATAACAGACAAAATATCTTTTGGATTAAAAATCCAATGGTGAATAAAATTCACTGAGTGATCTAAAAGATCATGTTGGCTACAAAATCAATTGAAATCTTTCAATGAAAGATTGACTAAACAAACTGATTCTTTTCTTCCTCCTATAAATAGGATCCAAGAAGAGAAGGGAAGAGGGATATACAACAATAGAGAGAGAAAAAAAAAGAGAATTTAATTCTCCAGAGAGAAAAAAGATTTCTTCAGAAAAAGAAAGAAACCCTAGGTAAGGGAGAGAAAGAGATCATGCTATAAGCTCCCATAACCCTATAAGAGAATTTAATTCTCAAACTAAGATTTAACTCTTCTGAATAAGAACTTAGTTCTTCCTCTGGTTGAAGATCTACAGAAGCAGATCTCCCCATAAGTTAAGAATTTAATTCTCATCAGGAAGATTCTGCCATGCAGATCTAAAACCTAAGAGAGGATCTAAGTTCAGAGAATTTTATTCTTCCACAAAGCGCATAGGAATTTAATTCCTCCAACAAAGATAGGGTTTAACCCTTAATATAAGAATTTAGTTCTTCCCTCTGGTTGAAGATCTGCAGAAGCAGATCTCCCTATAAGTTGAGAATTTAATTCTCATCGGGAAGATTCTGCCATGCAGATCTAAGACTTAGAGGGGGAATTGGGTATAAAAGAATTTAATTCTTCCAAATACATAGGAATTTAATTCCTCTAAATAAATTAGGGTTCAACCCTACAAAATAATTTAATTCTTAAACAAGGGACTCAAACTTTTCATGCACATAAAAGAGATCAGTACCCAACCTGATCACGTGGCAACACGTGACCCTTGGATAAATTCCTCAAAATAAAGAGAACAAAGCCAAGGCAGAACAGACTTCGGGAGCCCTCACGTGTCCCCACGTGACCCCTGACAAACACCTCTTTAAAAAAAGAGAAGATGGAAAGAACTGAAGGATTAAATATCCAAAGCATGGGCGCCCTCACGTGTTCCCACGTGACCCCTAACAAATCATGTTAATATTCAGTGCATGGGTGCCCATCACGTGCACACACGTGATGGCCATGAGGACTAAAAGTGTTTAACACTTCTTCTGAGAATAAAATAAAGGAAGCTTGGCCCAATCCCAGGGCGCCTCATGTGTCCTCACGTGAGCGCTTTATTTTTTTTAGTGTTTAACGCTATTTTAAGCACTTCATCCCTAGTGTTTAACACTATTTTAAATACATCACGTGGGAACACGTGATCGCCAAATATGTGCTAGTGTTTAATACTCTATTCAAACAAGTCTTAGCCCAAATTGGCTAAGTCTTTCTGAGGCAAGACTCCCATTTTGACTGAGCCTCAAATACATTCTTGTCTTCCAAGATTGATCATCTCATATGGTATATGAGTGCTCAGCACTCAATAAAAGATAAAATATGGTCAGAACCCAGACCCATGCTTAGCATTGCTAAATAATGGGGGGTTGAGCCTAGATAAATGTTCAACAGTCCAAACAATGGTCCAATATTTTAAACCTAATCGGACTTAGCCCAAGTTGGCCATAAGTCCTTAATTCAGATTTAACTGAGCTCATGTGTTCATAATCTAATTAATTGATCTTAGTCCCAAATTGGACTACAGATTTCCCAATCAACATTGGTTCAGGGGTACATCTCTTCACTCCTTTGATATTTGTCGTTGTAATCCTTCAACGTCTTCAGAAAGGTGACGGGTCCCGATAACCAATCATTCCATGGACTGTAGGGTCCTTAAACTCATGGACTATGATGTCCTTAACCTTGGACTGTGGGGTCCTTAAGCCGATGGACTATGATGTCCTTAACCTTGGTCTGTGGGGTCCTTAAACTCATGGACTATGATGTCCTTAAACTTTATAGACTATGATGTCTTTAAACTATGGACTATGGAGTCCTTAATGTAAGTCCATGCTACCTCTCCCGGTACTTTCGGGCATGCGGAATTAGGTGAAAAACAATTTTCTAGAGGTGGTATCATGGACTCATAACCGGATCTTTGTTAAACATATAACTAACAACCTAACTAGGAGTTGTTAACTACTCGGTTAGGGGGTTATACCTTTCTTTCTTGAACTCCTTCGTCTTCAAGCCTCGATGGTTGTCCGGATCGGCTTCACCCCGTCGTATCCTTGCGCCGAAGATCGATCCACCTGAAAGCTTCTACCTTTGGCTTCTTCTTCGGTCTTTGAAGAAAACTAGTTCACTTGGTTTGCTAAACCTTATGAACTAGAGTGGGTAGAGAAGAGTGTGTAGGGATTTTCTCTATGGTTCTTGGTTCTCAACACATGAAACAAGTGAACCATAGACTAAAGAGAGGGAGAGCAAGAGAAAGAAGATGAGAGCTCAAGAACACAAGAGAGAGAATGAAAATGATAGAATGAGAAAGACTTTTCTCACTTGGCTCTCATAATCCAAAACCATCATCACAAAAATAGTGATCAAGTATTGTTAATCATATATCATATTCTCATTAGGGTTGAGCAAAAAGTCAATAGTCAACAGTCAACGGTCAACAACCCTAATGAGAATCCTCTGCCTCTGTCTCCCCGTCAACTGTGCATACACACCCGCATCCGCGTTCCGAGGAACACGAATACAAACTGGATAAAACCAATCCCAATACGTACACTATGATCTGGCTTAAACCAAAGCCCGCTAGTGTAAACTGTCCGGACACTAAACGTGCACAAGTGCACGGATGTGACTGAACCCTGTCGCAAAACCATGCGACCTGTCGCAAAACCATGCGACCTCTACTCTTTTGCCTAAAGGCGAATAGCTTTCTGTGTGGGACTCTAAAGACTCGACACTACGCTGGCAGTGGGTTTAACCACAGACCGCAAGCGGCACTAGCTGTGCGTAACGGTCCCCAGGTAGATGCCGACAAGAAGACTGACGAGGTGAAACCCATCTGAACTCCTACTGAGCCTGAATGTGACAATCTCCGTACAGTCCGGTCTGTTCGTCTGATACATCGCATGGCGGGCCTAGGGGGCGGTAAACGTCAGTCCCCTAATAGCGGTACAAGTCGTGTCGGAGTGAAGCCCAATACACCTTGAGATAACACTGGAAGCCTACCAGTATATCCCGCTTGCCCTGGCCAGGGACTACTCGTGTAATGGCTCTCCTAGACACAGCGCGATGTCAACCCCCAATACCGGGAGAGACGAATCTTGTCTAACCGTCATTGCTTCCAAGTGCTTCAGGACTGAACCCAACTACTACCTGTTTGCACGACTCCTTTGAGCCGTGGTAGGGTAGTAATCAAAGTACAGTGGGAACACACTCGAGGCGGAGTGACAATGTCAAGTCAGCGGACTAAGCTGTACTCATGTCACCTGGGAACTGATAACTGACGATAGGTATAATACCAACCGGTCAGTTCCCGACGAGTCCTGTCCACTGTACTCGTAACCCAACGAGCACCCGCATACTATCTCCAATACGACGTACTGACGGCTGTGGGACAGACCGTCTCCCACACTGGGATGAGAAGCGCATGCGCTAGTCTACTCCGGAGTATCGATGCCCTGTCTCGATAGTCCTGTGACTAGGGACCTGCATAAGGATGTGCTTATAGATTACCCAGCCCCCACTAGTGTGACTGCCATCACAACGTTGGTAATCAAGCAAAGATCCTAAGGACTCCACTAATGTGTATAGGTGATATATTAAAATAAACACAAGTACACATTGAAGTAGAAACAAACCAAGTAGCATACTACTATTTTGAGCAAGATTGTATATACAAGGTGAATATCCCAAGCTTTCATTAAGTAATATACAAACTAGTATGATACAGTAATGGCCTCTAGGGCATATACACTAACAATCTCCCACTTGCACTAAGGCCATGTACTGGCGTATCGAAGACCTATCATCTCGATCAGCCGCTCAAACTGAGTCTGGGGCAAGGCCTTGGTGAATGGATCTGCAGTGTTATCTTCTAAAGCAACCCTCCGAACCTCGATCTCCTGGCGATCCACGATCTCCCTGATCAGGTGATACCGCCTCAAGATGTGTCTGGATCTCTGATGGGACCTGGGTTCCTTTGCTAAAGCTATAGCCCCGTTGTTGTCGCAATACAGAGGTATTGGATCAACAATGGACGGAACCACCTGAAGTTCTTTCAAGAACTTCCTCATCCAGTCAGCTTCCTTTGCGGCATCAGATGCAGCGATGTATTCCGCTTCCATCGTCGAGTCTGCAACGGTTTCCTGTTTGGAACTCTTCCAACACACCGCCCCTCCATTGAGGGTAAAGACAAAACCCGACATGGATTTGGAATCATCCTTGTCACTCTGGAAGCTGGAGTCAGCAAAGGCCTCGATCTGGAGGTCTTTTCCGCCATACACCAAGAACATCTCCTTAGTCCTTCTCAGGTACTTGAGAATGTTCTTTACCGCTATCCAGTGTTTCTCACCAGGGTTTGACTGATACCGGCTTACCACACTCAGTGCATAAGCTACATCCGGTCTGGTACACAACATCGCATACATTATAGAGCCTACCGCAGAAGCATAGGGTATAATAGACATGCGATCCCTCTCCAAATCAGTCTTAGGAGACATCTCTTTAGAGAGGGTGATCCCGTGACAAGCCGGTAGGTTACCGCGCTTGGAATCTTCCATACTGAATCTTTTCAGTATGGTGTCGATGTACCTGGACTGTGAAAGTCCTAATATCCTCTTGGATCTATCACGATGGATCCGGATCCCCAGGATGTATGAGGCATCACATAGGTCTTTCATGGAGAACCTGTGTGACAAGAACCCCTTGACAGATTGTAGCATAGGAATGTCATTTCCTATTTGTAGGGTTCCTAGGCACTCTCAAGAGGTCTCACAAGGCATCAACCATGCCAATTTTAAATTTTACAAGTGCCGAGAAACCCTAATACGGATCGTTAACTAGAATTTTAGGCGAACCAAGCAACTAGTTAACAACTTAACTATAAGAACGGAAATACAACCTTTGTAGATCTGGTTCTCCACCTCCATAGCTCCGCGATGATGTCCCTCCGCTGTCCAAATCGGATCCCGGACTCTGGCATCGGCTTCATCGGAAAAATGGGCGGGCTTGGTCGTCGGCTTCGATGCCGAAGATGATCTACGTCGAGGCATCACAAGATCAAGCTCCCACTTCACCAAGTCATGAAACTTGTGAAGAGAACACCCTACACTACTTAGCAAGAGGTAGAGAATGAAGAAATAGGAGGTGGGTTCACTTTAGAATTGGATTTCTCACTTATTTTCACAAGTTGCCATTGTTGATAGCAAGCTTTTTCTTGAAGTGAAGAAGAAGCAAGAATATGATAAGTGTTAATCAAAAAAGAAAAGAAAATCAATACTTATCATATTCAAACCATGATTAGGTGTAGAGAATAAACTAGGGTTAAGTGGAATGGTTAGGTTAAAGGAAAGAAACAAAATGGTCAACTTTTCAAACCTTCATGAACTTTCAATATAAAACAAAACTAGCAACCATTTTATTTCTTGCCAAAATGAAATAAATAAATAAAAACCTTAACCATTTACATAACCAAGGTTTAAACCAAAACTACACCCAAGTGAGCATGTATCATCAAACATGATACAAACAAGTGCACAAAAGTATATCACATATACAAGTTGTGTACATCAAGTGAGAAAATCCTTTTAAAGTGAACCAATACTAGTTAATGTAAAGTAATATATCAAATATATAATTATGCATTAAATCATCAAATCAACACTTGATTTAACGATCCGGTCATATCTCATATGACCGACTAATATCCAATGTATCGATTTATCGAATCAATCCTTGATTCGATAACTAGGTTATTTCGCATACAACCATTCGACACATTCATCGCGAGAATGAAATACGGTATCACATACACGCATTATTCTCGGTCCCGCACATATCTCATATGCGCTCCTATTTCGTTTCGCTTGAGCCAGGAAACCTCTGTATAGGACTCTAAAGACTCGTCAATACGCCGGCAGCAGGTGATGATCATATCAATCACCCACAAGCCGCAAGCGGTCTGCTAAACGTAACGGCCACCCGGGTATTGAGCGATCAGAAGATCGACGAGCAAGCCCGCTCACACTACTGTGAATCCAACCAGTAACACTTACCGTACAGTCCGGTCTCGTCGTCTGATATGTCGCATATCTTGCCTAGGGGTGGTAAACGTCAGACCCCAATAGCTCGATAAGTCGTGTCGATATGAGGTCTATAACAGTTCGAGAAAATACTGATAACACTTACCAGTAAATCTCAGCAACCCTGGCCAGGGATTTCCGGTTATAGCCAATCGAACAAAGCGCAACATCAACTTCCTATACCGGGAGAGACGAATCCCCTCCTATCGCTCATTGCCTCCATGTGACTCGGGACTATACCCAAAAACCACCGTTTTGCACGCCCTCTTGGACGTGGTAAGGTGGAAATCAAAGCACAGTGGGAACCACACAAGACTCTATGACGATCTCGGGTCAACAGACTACTCTGTACCAGTGTCACCAGAGAACTGCCATCTGACGTAAGGTATAATACCATCTGGGAGTTCTCGGCGAGTCCGTCCAGTGTACCCAGTCTTCACTGAGCACCCGTATATCATCTCTGATGTCAAACACCAGTGGATATGGGATCATCCATCACCCATCTGTATGGGTCGAGAAGGTATACGCTAGTCTATTCTGGTATATCGATACCCCGTCTCGATACACCCACGACTAGGGACCTTGAAGGATGTACTTATGGACTACCATGTCCCCACTAGTATGATCTGCATCATAGTCCAGGTAGTCAAGTACACATCCTAAGGGCTTTACCAACATGTAACAGAGAGACAATCAGTGTACACGTTAAGGTAAAGAGTAACCAGACAGCATACTATCATGTCGAGCAAGAAAGTCCTCCCTATATATGTCCAAGCATCCACTACAATATACATTCTATGTATAGTAATGGCCTCTAGGGCATACATACAACTAACACTATTAAGAGAATGTCATCCACGTATAAAACGAGGAATACTACAGTTCTCGCTACAAATCTACTATAGATGCATGGTTCATCTGGATTTTTGATAAAGCCAAATTCCTTGACCGTCTCATCAAAACAGATGTTCCAACTCCGCGATGCCTGCTTTAGTCCGTAGATGGACTTAAGCAACTTGCACACCTTTCCACTGCTCCCACTCTGAATGAAACCCTCTGGTTGGTCCATATAGACACACTCCTCTAAATTTCCATTTAGAAAAGCGGTCTTTACGTCCATCTGCCAGATCTCATAATCGTGGAAGGCAGCAATAGCAAGAAGGATCCGAATGGATTTCAGCATAGCCACTGGAGAAAAGGTTTCGTCATAGTCCAAACCAGGTCTTTGAAGAAAACCCTTTGCAACAAGTCTAGCTTTATAGGTCTCAACCTGTCCATCAACACCAATCTTCCTTTTGAAGATCCACTTGCATCCTACGGGTTTTACCCCGTCTGGAGCAATGTCCAACGTCCATACCTTGTTGGTGTACATGGACTCCATTTCGGTCCGCATTGCATCCAGCCATTTTACTGAGTCAATGCTCTGAACGGCCTGCTGGAAACTAGTAGGCTCATCATAATCTATGATGCAATCCTCTCTATCCCCGTCTATGAGGAAACCGTAGTATCTCTCGGGCGGATGAGACTGCCTACTATCCCTGCGGAGCGGCGTAGGAATGTCCTGTTCTTTTGAACCCTCTGGTTCCACTAAGCTTTCAGTAATAGCTCGTGGTTCTGGAATCTCTTCCAGTTCTACTGCGCTCCCACTAATTTCCTTTTCTAAGAACTGGTGTTCTAGAAAGTGGGCATGACGAGAAACAAAAACCTTTTGTTCCTCTTCGCAATAGAAGAAATATCCCTTGGAGTTCTTTGGATATCCCACGAACTTGCACTGTACTGAGCGTGCCTCGAGCTTGTCCGCATGCTGCTTTTTGACAAAAGCTGGACTTCTCCATGTCTTAATGTGATTAAGATAGGGTCTCTTCTCACACCACATCTCATATGGTGTAGTAGGCACAGTCTTAGCGGGAACTCGGTTCAAAAGGTATGCAGCTGATTCTAGCACATACCCCCAGAATGATCACGGTAACTCAGCGTTACTCATCATGGACCGTACCATATCCAATAGGGTTCGGTTCCGTCTCTCCGATACACCGTTATGTTGCAGAGTGTATGGAGGAGTAAGTTGAGAGAGAATTCCGTTCTCTTTTAAATAGTCCAGGAACTCGGCACTCAAGTATTCACCACCTCGATCCGATCTTAGGATCTTGATATTTTTGCCGGTTTGTTTTTCTACTTCATTCTTATATTCCTGGAATTTTCCAAAGGCTTCGGACTTATGTTTCATTAAGAAGACATAACCGTACCTTGAAAAGTCATCCGTAAAAGTAATGAAGTAAGAATAACCGCTTCGCGCATGTGTAGACATTGGACCGCACACGTCGCTGTGTACGAGTCCCAAGAGCTCGCTCGCTCTTACTCCGTGTCCAGTGAACGGAGTCTTTGTCATCTTTCCTTTGAGACAGGATTGACAAGTGGCATACGATTGATATTCGAACGCATTCAAATATCCTTCTGTATGTAACTTCGTCAACCTTCTCTCATTGATGTGACCCAGTCTACAATGCCACAAGAAAGTCTGATTTATTTCTGGAGACTTTCTTTTGTGTGTATTCTGGACATTGAAAATCTGTGGATGGTTTAATACGTATATACCATTGCTTAATGTACCTGACCCAATCAAAACTTGATTAAGGTGAATGTTTACAACATTACTTACAAACGCAAATTCATAACCTTCTTTAGAAGTCAAAGATACAGAAATGATATTACAAGTTGCGTTGGGTACAAAATAGCAATTACGCAAAACCAAAACGTGTCCATCTGACAACCCCAGGTGATAGTCCCCCACGGCCTTAGCATCCATGCTAGCTCCGTTTGCAACTTTGAGGGTCAAGTCACCTGCCTTCAAAACCCTACGGTTTCTCAACGCCTGAAGCTGAAGCTGCAACCTGCTTCAATTCCTGTGTTCTGGCTTTCCAAGCCCTGCAATCATTCTTCCAGTGTCCCTTCTTATGACAATAGAAGCATTCTTCCTTATCCACAAGCTTTCCCACTTTCTTTGTTGCTTTTGCCTTTCCCTTCATATCCACTTTACTAACACCGCCTCTTGGTTTGGCGGGGGCTTTCTTCTTCTTTCCCTTGGCTTTCGCCTTGGACCTAGAAGAAGAAGATCCTCCTACAAACAAAGTGGATGTTTCCCTACCTTTCTGTAGGGTGCCCTCTGCGCTCTTCAGCATGTTGAGGAGTTCTGAAAGTTCAACTTCCTTTTCTTGTAAGTTGAAGTTCAGTATGAACTGGGCGTAAGTGGAAGGAAGGGACTGGAGAATCAAGTCCGTATAGAGCTCATTCTCTAACGTGGTCCCAAGGTCCGCGAGCTCCTCAATGTAGCCAATCATCTTAAGCACGTGTTTCGCTACCGATGATCCGACGGCCAATCTTGCCGAAAATAACTTCTTCGACACTTTGTATCTTGCGATACGAGATTGCTCTCCATACAGTTCTTTTGTATGGAGAAATATAGATTCGAGGTCCATATTCTCGTGCCTCCTCTGATGTTCGTTGTCCATAGAGGCAAGCACGAGGCACTTGGCCTTCGCGCAGTCTAGTTCCCAGGTCTTACGGATTTCCTTATCCGCGACACTGGTTTTGGGACCTGGGACAGGGGGAGCTTTGGTGGTAAGAAGATACCCCAGCTTGTCGTAAGTGATTGCCATCTTGACATTCCTGAGCCAATCTTTGTAGTTTGGCCCTGTCAGTATGTTTTTATCTAGGAGTAACTTAAGTCCAGTCATGTCGATTGGTCGCTGCAATTAGGAGAGAGAAGAAACACTCAGCATGATGCTCTTGCAAGTTTAGAATGGTTTTTAGTTTGTCTAAACAGGATGGCTCTCACTGTTTCTCGAATCCCTCCTCAAACCAAAAAGGAAGAATTAGTCAGGATCAATCTCACCGTACAATACTTGCTTAACCGTTCAGCCAGGCCAGTGTCGGTACTTCGAGGGAGGTTTTCCAACGCTTTCACGAAGTTCCTTAATTAAATAATCTCTTTTCCCTGGGGGCGTAGCCCCGCTAACACCTTTCTAGACACCTACTAGGTTTATAGCATTGATCGTTTAGTGAGAAATTTCCCGAGGAGTAGCATATACTCACAGTAGGATCGGGATCCAAATATCATCGCGTGACGAAACTGAAGGAATCCTACCAGAATCATCACACTCCAAATGGTATGCAACACTAGCAGGTTTCAGTTCTTTTGAAACTCCCGATGTGGATTTTTGCCCCATGCTCTTATGACCTTGACTTTGGCCAAAATATCATAAGTCACATGTCAAGTTCTACCCGTCATTCTCCAGGTCAATTTGGATCCACCCGTATCTACCCTTGACTTTGGCCAAAATGGCAGTACGACTGTCCCAAACCAACGCATCTATCTATGCTACACATGAATACCCAATAGCTACCAATCACTATGCCTTGACTTTGGCCAACATACATAGCTTGAATACTATTGACTATTCATGTGAAACGACGGAGGGCTACGAATGGTTTTGGCGAAACCGTGAACGTAGTGAACTTGATATAATCGATGGAACGAGATAGCTTTTAAAAGGAGTGGCTCAAACTCCGCATTTAAAAGTTGGTTTTGAAAAGAACCGAGTGGTTTTTCGAAAGTGTTCCAACGACTTTACTTGGTTTATTTTCTTGCATTAGTTCTTTTAATGCGTGATATTCTTGCATTAGTTCTTTTAATGCGTCCCATCATTTAATCCTACCATTGCAGAAAACAACCAAAATATGACGTACGCTTATGCCATTCGCATTCGCCACGGGGCCCCGTCATTACCCGTTAGGTTACTTAACTAACGACAGAGCGGGGGCTGGGCTAGCGCGGCTGTAAAACATAAGCAACGCCTAAATAATATCATATATAGATATATTGCAATGATAGCCATTTCATATCACAGATGAATACATTGGATATACTAGGAACCCGCAATTCGTACGAGCCTGTAACAAAAAGCAGATTACACGGTCGCGGTGAATAGCCAATACCCCACCCAAGACCCCTAGGGTGCGGCAAACTACCCGCCAAGTACTCGAAGCGAAGCAACCTCCCTCAACTCCGTGAGTAGGCTACTCGGCACTTCGGCATACCCGGTAGTTTGTGCACCCCCTCCATGGGTCTATCCTAAGAGCAAAAACAGTAAAAAGAAATTATACAATGACGGCTACAACCTCGACCCGGTTGTGCGGCCATACAAATAATTATTACATCAATTTACAAATTTACATGAATTGAAAGAAAAGAAAACTCTCGTCTCACAACCCCCCGGCTATTCACCCGCGACAATCCAATGAATTCATATACATATTCCAATAACATTACAGATCACAGATTTGTATAACCCCCACTAATCGACATATAGCGATTAGCAGACGTTCAATACAAATATCACATCACAGAAAAACCCGTCAGCTTAAGCCTTTTAGAAGTTCGATCAAAAATACGGATTTTCAGGCCCTAAACACAAAATTTTCGTTCTGGAAAATCTGGGCAGAAAATACATATTCCAAAAATCCTAAAATACCCCTATGAACAAACTGCAAAAATAAAACCCCACGACCGAGTCAACTCGGCTGCGGTTCCGCGGCGGGAGCAAGCTCCCGCCTCGGAAACGCGGCGCGTTGATCGATTCAGTGGTTCGAATTTTTGCAGTTTCTTCTAAAAACCCTGAGTAGATTTTTGGTATATCTCAAATAATTTTTGCAGCACTTTGAAAATCGACAGAAAGTTTGAAATCCGGGTGTATTTCGCGACTTTTTCTCCGATCGAATTTCTAGTTACTATGCTAACATGTTAGGTAGTGTTTAACTAGGCTCTGATACCACTGTAAGTCCATACTACCTCTCCCGGTACTTTCGGGCATGCGGAATTAGGTGAAAAACAATTTTCTAGAGGTGGTAACATGGACTCATAACCGGATCTTTGTTAAACATCTAACTAACAACCTAACAAGGAGTTGTTAACTACTCGGTTAGGGGGTTATACCTTTCTTTCTTGAACTCCTTCGTCTTCAAGCCTCGATGGTTGTCCGGATCGGCTTCACCCCGTCGTCTCCTTGCGTCGAAGATCGATCCACCTGAAAGCTTCTACCTTTGGCTTCTTCTTCGGTCTTTGAAGAAAACTAGTTCACTTGGTTTGCTAAACCTTATGAACTAGAGTGAGTAGAGAAGAGTGTGTAGGGATTTTCTCTATGGTTCTTGGTTCTCAACACATGAGACAAGTGAACCATAGACTAAAGAGAGGGAGAGCAAGAGGAAGAAGATGAGAGCTCAAGAACACAAGAGAGAGAATGAAAATGATAGAATGAGAAAGACTTTTCTCACTTGGCTCTCATAATCCAAAACCATCATCACAAAAATAGTAATCAAGTATTGTTAATCATATATCATATTCTCATTAGGGTTGAGCAAAAAGTCAATAGTCAACGGTCAACGGTCAACAACCGTAATGAGAATCCTCTGCCTCTGTCTCCCCGTCAACTGTGCATACACACCCGCATCCGCGTTCCGAGGAACACGAATACAAACTGGATAAAACCAATCCCAATACGTACACTAGGATCTAGCTTAAACCAAAGCCCGCTAGTGTAAACTGTCCGGACACTAAACGTGCACAAGTGCACGGATGTGACTGAACCCTGTCGCAAAACCATGCGACCTGTCGCAAAACCATGCGACCTCTACTCTTTTGCCTAAAGGCGAATAGCTTTCTGTGTGGGACTCTAAAGACTCGACACTACGCTGGCAGTGGGTTTAACCACAGACCGCAAGCAGCACTAGCTGTGCGTAACGGTCCCCAGGTAGATGCCGACAAGAAGACTGACGAGGTGAAACCCATCTGAACTCCTACTGAGCCTAAATGTGACAATCTCCGTACAGTCCGGTCTGTTCGTCTGATACATCGCATGGCGGGCCTAGGGGGCGGTAAACGTCAGTCCCCTAATAGCGGTACAAGTCGTGTCGAAGTGAAGCCCAATACACCCTGAGATAACACTGGAAGCCTACCAGTATATCCCGCTTGCCCTGGCCAGGGACTACTCGTGTAATGGCTCTCCTAGACACAGCGCGATGTCAACCCCCAATACCGGGAGAGACGAATCCTGTCTAACCGTCACTGCCTCCAAGTGCTTCGGGACTGCACCCAACTACTACCTGTTTGCACGACTCCTTTGAGCCGTGGTAGGGTAGTAATCAAAGTACAGTGGGAACACACTCGAGGCGGAGTGACAATGTCAAGTCAGCGGACTAAGCTGTACTCATGTCACCTGGGAACTGATAACTGACGATAGGTATAATACCAACCGGTCAGTTCCCGACGAGTCCTGTCCAGTGTACTCGTAACCCAACGAGCACCCGCATACTATCTCCAGTACGACGTACTGACGGCTGTGGGACAGACCGTCTCCCACACTGGGATGAGAAGCGCATGCGCTAGTCTACTCCGGAGTATCGATGCCCTGTCTCGATAGTCCTGCGACTAGGAACCTGCATAAGGATGTGCTTATAGATTATCCAGCCCCCACTAGTGTGACTGCCATCACAACGCTGGTAATCAAGCAAAGATCCTAAGGGCTCCACTAATGTGTATAGGTGATATACTAAAATAAACACAAGTACACATTGAAGTAGAAACAAACCAAGTAGCATACTACTATTTTGAGCAAGATTGTATATACAAGGTGAATATCCCAAGCTTCCATTAAGTAATATACAAACTAGTATGATACAGTAATGGCCTCTAGGGCATATACACTAACACTTAAGCCCATGGACTATGATGTCCTTAACCTCGGACCGTGGGGTCCTTAAACCCATGGACTATGATGTCCTTAAATTTCATAGACTATGACGTCTTTAAACTACGGACTGTGGGGTCCTTAAGCCCATGGACTATGATGTCCTTAACCTCGGACTGTGGGGTCCTTAAGCCCATGGACTATGATGTCCTTAACCTCAGACTGTGGGGTCCTTAAACTCATGGACTATGATGTCCTTAACCTTTATAGACTATGATGTCTTTAAACTGGACCGAGATGTCCTTAAACTAATATTGGACCGTAATGTCCTTAAACTAACAGTGGACCGCAATGTCCCTAAACTAAACTATAGAGCCCAAATGCTCTCTTGTTGGATCTAAACGATCCTGTTAAGTTGATTTTAGTCTAAATTTAGACTAATGTATCCTTAACAAACGTTTAAGTTGATCTTAGTTTCAAATGAGACTAACGTATCGTTAAACCCAAACCCAAACCCAAATCTAAGAAAATACGGATTTGGACTAATCCACGCCCTACGGGCGACAACATAAATTAGTCTCCGTATACAATCCACGGGCAACCAAAAACAAAACAAACACCCACGACACGAAGTGACCATCTGGAGAAGGAGAAACTGGTTACCGCGATGCGGTAGTATAATTAACTGCAGGGGCTTGCGCCTGCAGGGAAGAGCGTCCCCACAATCAAAAACCCCTCAACGAGGGGGAATCTGACGAAGTCTGCTACGTTGGCCGCATCCGTTTAAACCTTCGATACATGGTGTCATAAATCAACTTGGCATCTTCGGAGAGGTGGACGGATAGCACCAATTAGCATCTGCCCTCGGAATTCAGGCCCGGACGTCCCAACGTCCTGGTCGCGTCTTCCGGCGGAGAACATGTATCTTTTAATTTGTTTAATCTCTCCGAAGAAAGATACCCCATTCGATTGTGTCATGGAACAAATGGATTTGTCATAGAAAGAAGAGATGTTGGATGATTTCCAGTCAAAAAATTATACAAACCGTTGTGTTCATGTCCCATGCTAATCACCTTCTTCATCGAATGGTCCTGAAAAACACAATGATCGGGATGAAATATGACAGAATAATTCGAAGTTTGAGTAAGTTTGCGGACAGATAATAGATTAAATTTTAATGAATAAACGCACAAAACATTATCAAAAGAGATTTCGGAAAGAAAGTTTAGTGGAACCAACACATGATATGAGACCATGCTTCCATCCGGTAAAATGATTGTATTAGAAGATGGGGAAAGAGATTTAATTGATGATATTATCTTCGAATCAACAACCATATGATCGGTTGCACCAGTGTCAATTATTCACGTAGAATAATGAATGGTAGAAGAAATTAAACAAATTGAGTTACCTGTTAGATCAGCCTTGTGTGATAAAAACTCTTTGGCCCCATTAGTTAATACAAATTTGTCGTAAACAGTCTTTCCAAGTGCTGCATCGGAGATGATATTGAAGACTTTCTTGCTATTAGGAGAAGAGGTGAAAGGGATTGATGAAAGGGCATATGCTGTTAGTGATATATGTCCTATAGGCCATTATTGTATAATACTGGTTTGTATATTACATATTGGAAGCTTGGGATATACACGGATATAGTAACAGTCTTGCTCGAAATGGTAGTATGCTACCTGGTTTGTTTCTACCTCAATATGGCATGTGTTTCTTTTAGCATATCGCTTATACATATTGGTAGAGCCCTTAGGATCTTTGCTTGATTACCAGCGTTGTGATGGCAGTCACACTATTGGGGCTGGGTAGTCTATAAGCGCATCCTTATACAGGTCCCTAGTCGTAGGATTATCGAGACGGGGCATCGATACTCCAGAGTAGACTAGTGTATACGCTTTTCATCCCAGTAGGGGAGATGGTCTGTCCCACAACCATTAGTACGTCGTACTGGAGATAGTATGCAGGTGCTCAATGGGTTATGAGTACACTGGACAGGACTCGTAGGGAGCTGCTGGTGGGTATTATACCTATCGTCGGGTAGCAGTTCTCAGGTGACATGAGTACAGCTTAGTCCGTCGACTTGACACTGCTACTTCGTCTCGAGTGTGTTCCCACTGTTCTTAGATTACTACCCTACCACGGCTTAAAGGAGTCGTGCAAACAGGTAGTAGTTGGGTGCAGTCCTGAAGCACTTGGAGGCAGTGGCGGTTAGATAGGATTCTTCTCTCCCGGTATTGGGGGTTGATATAGCGCTGTGTTCAGAAAGCCATTACATAAAGTCCCTGGCCAGGGAAAGCGAGATTTACTGCTAGGTACTCCAGTAGTTTCTCAGGGTGTTTTTAGGCTACACTCCGACACGACTTATTGCACTATTAAGAGTCTGACGGCTACCGCCCCCTTAGGCCCGATATGCGATACTCTTAGACAAACAAACCGGACTGTACAGAGATTGTCACAGATAGGCTCAGTATGAGTTCAGATGATTTTTCTCATCGGCCTTCTTATCGACAAATACCTTGGTAGCCATTACGTGCAGCTAGTACCGCTGACGGCTTGTGGTTAAACCCACTGCCAGCGTAGTGTCGAGTGTTTAGAGTCCCATACAGAGGGTTTTCCTGCATCGGGCAAAAGATGTAGAGGTCGTATGGTTTTACAGCAGGGCTTCGATCACATACGTGTACTTGTGCATGTATGATGTTCGGACGGATAATACTAGTAGGCTTTGGTTTAAGCCGGATCCTAGTTTTATATTGATGGATTATTTTCGTCACTTTGTATTCGTATTTTTCGGAATACGGATATGGATATGTATATACGGATGAGGGGCATTCTTGTAATTTACTCTAGATTGCTTCTAGAAGAAGACACCTCATTAGGGTTTTAATCTTTTGATTAAAAGATTAATGAGGTGGAGATTTACATTAATTGAGGCATGGCTACTTGGTGACTCATGGGGGTGACTCACTTGATCACTATTGCAGTATGCTTGATATTTTACAAGCATGCTAGATATTTTGGTAAGATATTTTCTTGCTTGAATTATTGGTATGCTTCATTAGTGATAACTCTTAGCCATATTCATTCACTATCTCATTCTAATGTTTTTCTTCACTCTCTTTTCCTTAAGCTCCCCTTCTTCTTCCTCTAACCCTAAATATCCCATGTGTTGAGAAACCTAGGGTATTTAAAGACCAAGTAATCCATCTTCACTCTCTACATCATCTAGGACATCTAGTTTAGCGAACTAGGTGCCTTAGTTACCTCGGATTTGAGGTTGGAGCTCGGACTATAGACTCTCGGGTGGATCGTCTTTGACTTGAGAGGACCGACGAGGAGACCCGATCCGTGTACGATCTGAGAAGCCTATGACGAGGAGGACGACAGCAAGAAGACCTGAAGGCATGGTTCTATGAGGTATAACTTTCTATCCAAGTTATTAGCCTCATACAGTTTTGCTAGCTAGGGTTTAGTATCGATCCTGGAGTTCAAGTCGGTGTTGCAAAGCCCGTAAAAATCGTTTTTTGCGTATTCTGCTTCCCCATAAACCCGCTGGGTGCGCGACATCGACTTACAGTGGTATCAGAGCCTACTAAACCTTAGCTAACAGTTTAGACAACGTGTAAAACTACAAAACTGAAATAACTCCGAAACACGAAACAAGAAATCCAAGTTTCTGTCAAAATTTGCAGAGGCTCTAAAAAAATTTTAAACAATTGCAGAGTGCTCTATTACTTGTAAGATGAACACAAAAGAAAAACGAGCCCAATTAAACAAATTTTGGCCGGCCACAGAGGTGTTTTTCCCAGCCTGGCCGGTTGAATAGTGTAATTTGGACTTGATTTGTTTTGTGTGTTCTTATCTCTTGGATTTAGGGTTTTAGGTGGTGTTTGATTTTTCCAAGTTTGCATATACTGTTATCTCTCTGCTGTGGCAATATGGAGTATTTCAAAATCGCGATTTTAATGTCGTTTAATAAGTTTCAGTTTGATAAATGATGCGAACGTCTACTAATCGCTATACGACAATTAGTGGGGGTTGCACATATCTGTGTTGCTGATGTTGATGGTTTGCGGATATGGAATATTGGATCGTCGATGATGAATAGCCGGGGGATGTAAGAAGAGAGTTTTCTTTCTTTCATTCGATGTATTTGTAAAGTTATGTAATATTATTTTGCGGGGCACATCCGGGTTGAGGTTGTAGCCGCCGTTGTATTATTTCATTTACTGTTTTCTGCTCTTAGGATAGACCCAAGGTGGGGTGCACAAACTACCGGGTTCTTTGAAATACCGAGTGGCCTACTCATTTTTACTGAGGGAGGTTGCTTCACTTCGGGAATTTGGCGGGTAGTTTGCCGCACCCGTAGGGGTCTAGGGTGGGGTTTGGCTATTCATCACGACCGTGGAATCCGTCTTTCGTTATAAGCTTAAACTAAACGTGGAATTCCTAGTATATATAATATGTTCATCTGTGATCCGGAATGCCTATTATTGCATGAGACGGATGGATATATTATATATGTTATATAATAGACGCTACTTATGTTTTACATCCGCGCTAGTCCAGCCCCCGCTCTGGCGTTAGTTAAGTAACCTAACGGTGTTAGACGGGGCCCAGTGGCGAATAAGGATGGCATAAGTGTACGTGGTATTTTTGTTTCTTTCTGCAATGGTGGGTGTAAATGATGTGACTACATTATATGATTAATGCAAAGAAAACAAACCAAAACTGAATCGTTAGAACAATTTCAAAACCACTCGGTTTTTTCAAAAAGCAAACTTTTAAATGCAGAGCTTAAACCACTCCTTTAAAAGATATCATAGTTCTTTCGACTAAATCAAGTTCATTACGTTCACGGTTTCGCCAAAACCATTCATACCCCTCTGTCATTTCATATGGGTATTCAGTAGTATTCAAGCTATGTATTTTGACATTCGTCAAGGCATAGTGATTGGTAGCTGCTGGGTATTCATCTGTAGCATAGATAGGTGTGTTGGTTTGGGACAGTCGTACTACTATTTTAGCCTTCGTCAAGGGTATGTACGGGTGGATTCAAATTAACCTGGACAATGACGGGTAGAACTTGACTTACGACTTATGATATGTTGGCCTTCATCAAGGTCATAAGAGCTTGGGGTAAAAATCCACATCGGGAGTTTCTAAAAAAACTAAAACTTTCTGGTGTTGCATACCATTTGGAGTGTGATAATTTTGGTAAGATTCCTTCAGGATTATCACACAATAATATTTGGATCCCGATCCTACTGTGAGTATCCGCTACTCCTCGGAAGATTTTTCACTAAACAATCAATGCTATAAACCAAGTAGGTGTCCAAAACAGTGTTAGCGGGGCTACGCCTCCACGGAAAAGAGGTTATTTAATTAAGAAACTTCATGAAAGTATCGTAAACCTCCCTCGAAGTACCGACACTAGCCTGGCCGAAAGGTTAAGCAAGAATTGTACGGTGAGATTAATCCTAACTAATTCTTCTTTTATGGTTTGAGGAAGGATTCGAGATACAGTGGGAGCCATCCTCTTTAGATAAATTAAAAACCAATCTAAACTTGCAAGAGCATCATGCTGAGTATTTTCTTCTCTCTCTCCTAATTACAGGGACCAGGTGACCAAGATTAGGTTACAGCTAGATAATAAATTGACTGAGCCAGACTATATTGATTGGTAAAGGTTTGTCCAGATGTCCATTACCTATGACAAGCTGGGCTACCTCCTTACTACTAAAACCCCACCGTCCCAGGTCCAATTTCCACCGTCGCGGATGTTGATATCTGTAAGACAAGGGAAAAAGACTGTGCGAATGCCAAGTGCCTCGTGTTGGCCTCAATGGATAGTGAACACCAGAGGCAGCACGAGAAGATAGACTTAGCTTCTATCTTCCTCCATAACAAAGATTTATATGGTGAGCAATCTCGTATCGCAAGATATGAAACCTCGAAAGAATTGCTTCAAGTGAGGTTGGCTGTCGGGTCATCTGTAGGGGACCACGTCCCTACAATAATCAGCTAAATTAAAGAGCTCACGGACTTGGGGACCACAATGGAGAATGAGTTATGTACTAACTTGATTCTACAGTCCCTCCCTTCTACTTACGCCCTGAAGGAAACCAGGGAGACACCCGTTTTGCTTATTGGGGAATCTTCCTCTTCTAGATCCAAGACGAAAGCCAAGGGAAAGAAGAAGAAGGTCTTCACCAAACCGATAGGCGGTGTCAGTAAGATAGAAAGAAATGGCAGGGCAAAAGTTTCGGGGCTAACAGTAGGAAAGGAGGGATGTTCCTATTGTCATGGGAATGGGCATTGGCAGAAAGAATGCAGGGCTTGGAAAGCCAGAATCCAGGATCTGAAGCACGTTATGGCTTCGGCTTCGAGTGTGTTTGTGATTGAAAACTGTATGTCAATTAAATCTACTTCCTGAGTACTAGATACCGGATCAGGATCTCATATCTGTAATTCATCACAGGTTTGAGAAACCGTGGAGTTATCAGAGCAGGTGATATGACTCTCAGGGTTGCTAACGGAATGAGCGTGGACGTTGTATCCGTAGGGGAATATCACCTGGAATTGACAAGTGGGCAGATATTGATTTTACGTAACTGTTTGTGTGTACCTAGTCTAACTTGGAATATCATATCTGTATCTTTACTTTCTAAAGAAGGATATGATTTTACATTTGTAAGCGATGTGGTCCACATCCACCTTAATCATGGATTGATTGGGTCAGGTACACTAGAGGACGGTATATACGTGTTAAATCAAGCTCAGGTTTTCAACGTCCATAACACACTTAAAAGAAAGTCTCCAGAATTAAATCAGGCCTTCTTATAGTATTGTAGACCGGGTCACATCAATGAAACACGATTGACGAAGTTATATAGAGAGGGATATTTGGATCCGTTCGAATATCAGTCTTATGCAACTTGTCAATCATGTCTCAAAGGAAAGATGATAAAGACTCCGTTCACTGGGCACGGTGTAAGAGCGAGCGAGCTCTTGGGACTCATACGCAGCGATGTGTGTAGTCCAATGTCTACATATGCACGAAGTGGTTATTCCTATTTCATTACTTTTACGAATGATTTCTCTCGGTATGGACATGTCTTCTTGATGAAACATAAATCCGAGACCTTTGAGAAATTTCGAGAATATAAGAATGAAGTGGAAAAACAAACCGGCAAAAGTATCAAGACACTGAGATCTGATCGAGCTGATTGTTCCTCTTTGAAAGACGGCCAAGGAGACGTGAAGACGTCTTGCCTGAGATTCGGGACAGATGCTATTTGGTTTTATCCGTCCACCTCTCCGAAGATGCCAAGTTGATTTATGGCACCGTGTATCGGAGGTTTAGACGGATGCGTCCGATGTAGCAGACTTCATCAGATTCCCCTTCACTTGAGGGGTTTTTTTATTGTGGGAACGCTCTTCCCTGCAGGCGCAAGCCCCTGCAATTAATTACGCTACCGCATCGCGGCAATAACTTTCTCCTTCTCTAGAATTTCACTTCGTGTCGTGTGTGTTTGTTTTATTTGTGGTTGCCCGTGGATTGTATACGGAGACTAATTTATGTCGTCGCCCGTAGGACGTGGATTAGTCCAAATCCGTATTTTCTTAGATTTGGGTTTGGGGTTTTGGTTTGAGGATACGTTAGCCGTATTTGAGGCTAAGATTAACTCAAACGTTTGTTAAGGATACGTTAGTCCAGTTTGAGACTAAGATCAACTTAACGGGATCGTTTAGATCCGATAAAAGAGCGTTTGGGCTCTATTGTTCCAGTTTAGGGACGTAGTGGTCCATTGCATGTATGGCTATCGGGACCCGTCACCTCTCTGACGACGTTGAAGGATTACAACGACAGATGTCAGGGGAGTTCAGAGATGAACCCTTGAACCAAAGTTGATTGGGGGATCTATAGTCCAATTTGGGACTAAAATCTGTTTGAAGGTTTAAGGATACGTTAGCCATATTTGAGGCTAAGATCAACTTAAACGGGATCGTTTAGATCCGACAAAAGAGCATTTAGGGCTCTATTGTTTCAGTTTAGGGACATAGTGGTCCATTGCCAGTTTAGGGACATGGTGGTCCATTGCCAGTTTAGGGACATGTTGGTCCATTGGTTTAAGGACGCTTAAGTCCGTAAGTTTAAGGACGCTTAAGTCCGTATATTGGTTTAAGGATGCTTAAGTCCATGAGTTTAAGGACCCCACAGTCCGTACTGTTGGTTTAAGGACGCATAAGTCCATGAGTTTAAGGACCCCACAGTCCGTAAGTTGGTTTAAGGACGCTTAAGTCCATAGGTTGGTTTAAAGACGCTTAAGTCCATGAGTTGGTTTAAGGACGCTTAAGTCCATATTGATGTGTGGTTGTCGGGACCCGTCACCTCTCTGACGACGTTGAAGGATTACAACGACAAATGTCAGAGGAGTTCGGAGATGTACCCTTGAACCGGGTGTAAATTGATTAAGAGAGCAGTCGTGCTCAGTCAATTTTAATTTGAGGACTTATGGCCATGATTGGGTTAAGTCCAGTTGAAAATATTCAACATTTTATTTATCATTGGCCTATTAGGCCTTTGCTTGGGCTCTACCCTTTATTAATGCATAGCATTGGACTTTTAATTAAATGCACAGCATTTGTTTTGGTCTAACTGACCTCTGTTTGGGCTCTGCCCCCTTTTTTTAATAATGCATGGCATTTTATTTTAGTCTGTTTTAGACTTTTTTCCTTTTAATTAGGCTCTGCCCCTTTAAATAGTGCATAGCACTTTTATTTGGTCTGATAGACCTTTTTTATTGGGCTCTGCCCTTGATAATGCATTGCATTAAATGCTCTGACAGCGCCCCACGTGGCTTGTCAGGCGCTTTGCGCCAATTGAGGAGCGCAAGGCGCAAACTTATATGATGGTGACACGTGTCACGCTCTGGTGAGCGTAAGCGCAGTGCGTTGCGACAGTGCGCTGCGCTGTTGAGCTGCTGACACGTGGCACGCTCTGGTGAGTTGCGCCAACCCAAGAGCGCAATGCTCATTTTTTTAAAGCGCAAGGCGCAGATTGCTTTAGGGGTGACACGTGGCACTCTCTGGTGACTTGCGCCAACCCAAGAGCGCAACAGTACAAATTTTACAAGTGCAGGGCACTGTTTTATATTTTGATCAAATTTAGATCAAAGAAAACAAGTTTTTCTTGTTTTCCATAGAAGTTTTACCTCAAATATCAAGAACCAGTGGTTCATCAAAAGACAATGCCTTTATTATTATTATATTTTTTATTGAAGATCTTTGATCTTGTTCTTAGATCAATGATCTTTTTAGAAGAGACTTTTCTTTTTATTCAAAGGGTTTTACCTTTATTTTTTTGTGAGCTCTTCTCAAAATTTTCTAGAGAAGTTCTGAATATCTCTATCTGTTTTTGTTGTGTCTTTTAGACTTGGAGTCTAGGGGCCTTTTTATAGTGCCAATTGATTTGTTAAATCGGTTAAAGAGATCTTTCTCTGAGTGATTTAGGGATTTTTCCCCACCGTTGGATTTTTGATCCAAGGGCTTCTGTTTTACAGAAGAGAATCTTATTGTTTTAATAAGATCAGAAAGATCTTTCTAGAATTTTAATTCTGTTTTGGTGCTGGCACAGTTGGCGCAAGCGCACCTGCGCATGACACGTGTCGCGCAGCACAGAGCGCAGCGCAACTGCGCTGCCACGTGTCGCGCAGAGCGCAGCGCAACTGTGCTAGCGCAACTGCGCTGCCACGTGTCGCGCAGCGCAGAGCGCAGATCATCTGAAGTGTTGCTTCCTTTATTAAAATTTGTATTTTAAACAGAGCCTTGCTCTGATTGGGTGCGCTGCCTTGGGCGCTATGCTGGCGTGTCTGCTTTTGACATGTGGCGCGTTGCGCGCAGTGCAAGAGATCTGAAGTGTTGCTTCAATTTTTGAATTTTTGAAATTCAAACAGAGCTTTGCTCTGATCGGGGGAAACAAATGCCCCCCCACCGTTGCGCTCACGTGGCGCACACGTGAGTGGAGAGGTGGCAAGATCCCAGCCGTTGGATCAACTCAGGAGTTGAAGGGGCGCAAGTGCCTATAAATAGGACCCTTGGTCCTTCACAAATGATCACCATTTTCAAGAACTTTAATTCTCAGAACTTCAGAACCTTGCTCTTGCTTTCAAGAACTCCAAGAGTTAAACTCTTAAAACTTTTTAGGTAAAAATTTTAATTTAAATTAGATTAAATTAATTTAATTTTAATTGACAGAGCCTTGCTCTTATAGATCTTTGATCTAAAGAAAACCCCTTTGGGGTTTTACCAACAGAGCCTTGCTCTAAAGAATCCATAGATCTAAAGAGATCTTGTTTCAGGATTTTTAACCCATGAATCAGAGCTTTGCTCATGGGCAAAATATAGATCTTTTTGATCTAAAGATAAGGAACTCTTAAGAGTTTTCTTGGATCTTCAAGATCCCAAATTTTAATTTAATTAATTTTTTTTTAAGAATTAATTCTCCTTTGATGGATTTTTCCATCATTATTACAGAGCTAGGCTCTTTTAAGGAATTTTGTCCCTTTGAGACCAGAGTTTGACAAGTGTCACTCTGTCAGCTTTGCTCTGAAAGAGGAGATTTTCTCCTTGTCTCTGGGGATTTCTCATTGATGAGAATATTCTTTTGGGGATCTCCTCATTAATTGACAGTCTCATCCAATGATGGGGCTGTCTTATTAACTGATGAATTGTCATATAGATTTTGTGGGTCCCCCTTTGGTCCCTTATCTACTGCATTGCAGTATGGTACAAATTTTAAAGTTCCAAGTGTCAGAAATTAAGATTATGGCACTGACTTTTGACTTTTGTCCTCCTTCTTTTTGCGGGCAACATGTCTGCTGATTTGTCTTTCCCGTTTGTTCGCTCGGAGGAAGGATTTCCCGAAGCACCGGTGGACCGAGAGGTGTTCGCTCTCATCAAGGATCATGACCCCGAGCAAAGAACCTTCACCTGTGGGGTAGGTAGTATAACGACATCATTAAGGGTCGCCGAAGCTTCGGTTCCGCGACGCCGTCTGAGCCCATCCCGTCGATCCCCTATGCGGATGAACCCCCGGTGAAGTATGCCGTGGAGGTCAAGAACTGGAATTCGGAGGATCTTCTCCAGCCTACGATTAGTGCCATTCCCGTGCAGCCACCGCCAGCCGTGGACATCTTGGGGCGGCGCATATGTCAGGGTGAAGCACGCCCTTGGGGACAGGCTTACAACATTGGATTGACCCCGCGACAACCGGCCGGATATCTGCAGTGGGCCAGATATATCCTATCAGCGAAGAGGACGCATCTGATGAAGATCGGTCTATACTCCGCAATCTACGTCTCGCTGTTTGAGTACCCGCTCCTCCAACGTGGTGGGTTAAGGCCTTCATCGAACATTGGAACATCCCCACCCACACCTTCCTTATGACGGACAGGGAAGTCTCCATCTCCCTAGAAGAGTTCGTCGAGATCTCGGGTTTGCTGGTGAGGGGGGAGCATTACGAGGAGCTGTTTCCTCCTGCCGAGTACGTCTTCGCCACCAAGCCGCTGGTATTTGATTTGACGCCGGAGAATGCTATTCAGCACCAGTTTCCGGGCTTGGTGAAAGTGCTGAACATATACGAAGGTCTCTATCTGGAATCAGGAGTCCGGGGAGTCAGTTTCGCAGATTTTATCGCCCGCTTCCTTCGACCGGAGATTCTATCGGAGCGGAGTGAAAAGTTCGCCAAGCTCGATGACCCTTTCGGCTTCGGCTTAGATCGTCAACCAATATTGGAAAACGATCAAAAGGATTACTATCTTCCCAACGCCGCCATCATGCCCTTATCAGAAATCGCCGCCCCGGGCATTGATGAGGAGACCTTCTTTTTAGGGTTTCTGGGCTTGTGGCTGTGCAGCTTCGCGCTCCCCATGCACCCGCGCTACATGCGGCCGTCCGTTTTCTACCCAGCGCATCGGATGGTGGCTGGCCTACAGTTGTCAATAGGAATTGCTGGGTTGACTCACCTATACAATGGACTCAGCATGGCGGCGGACGCTAATGAACCTGGGGTGCAGCCTGCCAATTTCCCGATGTACTACTTCACTTCGTAGATGGAAATGCATGTGCATGGGGTATTCGGCATCCATAAGAGCCCTTCGTTTTTTGAGAGGTGCAGACTCCCAAGAGTCATGCGGCTGATCGGCGCCTCGATCGTGAATCCGTCTCTGCGGGAGGCTAGGGGGTTGCTCCTTCGTCCACACCTGGTCGGAGCGAAGATTTCTTTCATGGATAAAGTCATAACTATCGGCTCAGAAAACACCAAGGCGGTGGTGGCGCTGCGTGACGGCTTCAAGGACGGGGCCTCCGTACTGAAAGCCCGGGAGATTCTTCACATCTACTCTATTCGGCCGAGCTACCTGGTGTTCAGGCAGAACGAGATAGCGCTTTTCATAAGGTACAACCCCCACCGGTTCACCCAGCAATCAAGCTATAACCAGGGGGTCCTGCTGGAGGCGTTTTTGGAAGAGCCCGCGGCCAGCATGGAGGGGATACGGAGCGCGATGCATCATTTTATGGGGCTGAATACGGGCTCCTACTTTTTCATCAGCGAGCCGAGCTGCGTCCCCCGGATCCTCAACGCGTACGTGGCTTGGTATGCGCACGCAATGGGTTCAGTCATCCATGAGGAGAAGCGCATGTTGGTTGACCGTAAAGGTGCGCCTCCCGGCGGCGACCGTAAGGCTTCCCTGAAGCCAAGGACCCCTATCGTGCCTCCGCTGAAAGATGCTGGAGCTGGACCACCGCGCATGTTGAGCCCTCCGCACGGATTACCTCGTGCTACCGCAGACGTGCCACCAGCGCCCCGTGCTCCAGTGGAAACGGTAAATGTGGTTTCGCCGGAGTCCGGCGTGGGCACGGATATCGGAACCCGCTGCCCTAAAGTGTCTGCAAAGCGCAAGTTGATCTTGGGTGTACCCGAGGCTCGCGTGCAGAAGAGGAAGAAGGAGTCGCTCCTCTCTCTCGATGCTATCCTCGGCTTAGAGCCTCAGGCCCCTCTTGCGGAAGGCATAAGTGAGTACGGCAGCAGTAAGGGCTTCTCGGTAGATCCAGCAGACACCGATCTGGCGGCCGCCATTGCGGCTTCTGAGCGATTGGCAAGGCTAGAAGCGTGGTTGGAGAAACTTGCTCAATCAGGTAATCATTGCTTGCACTCTCCGTCATTTCATTGTACCTTTATTATTGTCTTTGACTAATGCTTTTCCCCCTTTTTTAACAGGCGTCACCACTGAAGAAGCTATCGCTGCTTCCCTCAAAACTTTCCAGGAGGAGGAAAGGAAACGCGCTCTGTCGGGCACTGGTATGTATCGGCTTACTGAGTCTTTATTCTATTTTTTTTATAGCCAATCTAATCTTCTCTTTGTCTCTTTGCAGGGGCCGTGTAAGCCGATGCGGGGACTCTCCCCGGGCCAACTACTGAAGTCCCGGCCTCATCAGGGTCGTCACGAGAAACCCGACTTGAGAAGCCGATAAGAGATGCCTTGAAGGCTCTGGAGGCAACTCTATACGAGGATGAAGACGCCTTGATGAAGGAAGCGTCGAAGAGGTCCGTCGTGACGGCCCGGGAGGAGAGGAAGCAGTTGAGGCGCGAGGCGAAGGAGCGCAGAGCTGCTTTGGCCGTGGGAGCGGGCCCAAGCACCATTATTCCTGCTGCTTCTCCTTCCGAAGAGCCCCCGGTCGCCTTGTCTACCGCTTACAGACAGGCGACGCGTGCAGCTCGGGAGGCTAACGATCAGTCCACCTTAGGTAATGTGTCTTTCAAGATTTGTTGTAAGAATTGTAAACCTATCGGTTCTTATATATCTTGTCCTGCAGGGCCAAGTCCAACCGAAGGGGAGGCGGAAACCGTCGAGCCTAAGGGGACAGTGGAGGAGGTACTGGCTGAACCCGAGCCGACGGTGGGCGACGTAGCCGGGGTTGCCGGGCCCGAGCTAGTGGCTGACGAAATGGTCACGTCCACTATGCCTGAGAAGGTGGCCGATGCCGAGCCCGAGGTAGCAGCGGATGAGACAGCTGCTACAGCCGGGTCTGGGGCAGCAGCGGATGGAGCACCTAAGACCGATGACCCCATGGCAACGGTGGACGAGACGGCCGCGGCTGCTGAGCACGTAGGAGTAGCGGGTGAGACGGGCATGATTCTTGAGGACGAGCCGGCCGCTCTTTCTCAAGAGTCTGGCAATGCTCTGATCATTGCTCTCCCCGCCTACGGTCCTCCGTCGTCTCCTGGCCTCACGAGCACGACGACGGCTCCCGTAGAGTCTGGTGATGAGGCCACGGGAGGTGGACTCATGTCGATGGAGGAGGGAGACGCCTCCGTTTCGGCTGGCGGCTCATCAAGTAAATTTTGGGTTACTGTCCTTTTTTCTTTATCTTGCAATCCTTCCTGACAGGTTTATCTTTGCTTTTAACGCAGGTGCGGCCGGTGCTGATGCTCCATTGCTCGAGGGAGCGCCGTCAGCTACTGCCTTGGCGGTGGCCACCTCTCAGCCTTCTCTCGTACCATCGCAGATGCTGGAAGGTATGGATTCGCGACCCATCATTTTCATCTCTCGGCCGTATAATTCATGTATTGACGTTATACTATTGCGTCCTTGCAGGAGTGCTTTTTGATCACCTCTACCAGATGCTGCACCCACACTTCTCCTTCCCATCGGGGCTTGCTTCTTCTAGCGGCGCTGGTAAGTATGATTTTCAATTAATACTCTTCCTTTTTCAGTAATGGAATTATTTCTAATTCTTCCCTGCCCTGATTGCAGTGTTACAAATCGAAGAAGGAGATAAGGGATCGGTTGCGCCACCGGTCCTCCCAGCTTTGCCGCCTGCTGCAGCTGGTATAGTAAACTCCCTCATTGATGACTTTCTCATATTTTTTAAACCGTCATCTGTGTAGGGTTCCTAGGCACACTAATGAGGTCACACAAGGCATCAACCATGCCAATTTCAAATTTTACAAGTGCCGAGAAACCCTAATACGGATCGTTGACTAGAATTTTAGGCGAAACTAGAAGCTAGTTAACAACTTAACTAAAAGAACGGAAATACAACCTTTGTAGATCCGGTTCTCCACCTCCATTGCTCCATGATGAAGTCCCCTTGCTGTCCAAATCCAATCCCGGGCTCTAGCGTCGGCTTCATCGGAGAAATGGGCGGGCTAGGTCATCGACAACGATGCCGAAGATGATCTACGTCGAGGCAACACTAGATCAAGCTCCAACTTCACCAAGTCAAGAAACTTGTGAAGAAAACACCCTATACTACTTGGCAAGAGGTAGAGGATGAAGAAATAGGAAGTGGGTTCACTTTAGAATTGGATTTCTCACTTGATTTCATTACATGCCATTGATGTAGAAAGCTTTTCTTTCTTGCTCATGAAGAAGAAGAAGAAAAAGATATGATAAGTGTTATTGAAAATAGAAAATAAAATCAACACTTATCATTTTCTAACCTTGGTTAGGTGTAGAGAATATACTAGGGTTAAGTGGAATGGTTAGGGTTAAGTATGAGACAAAATGGTCACTTTAGTCAAAGCTTCAAGAAGCTTCAAAGAAAAAACAAAACTAGCAACCATTTCATTTCATATCTTTTCCAAAATAAATAAATAAATAAATTAGTAAGAAAAAGAAAACCCTAATCATTAACTTAACCAAGATTTAATTCTTTACACTTAACCAAGTAAACATGTATCATCAAACATGATACAATCAAGTGCACAAAAGTATATCACATATACAACTTGTGATATTCAAGTGAGAAAATCCATTCAAAGTGAACCAATACTAGTTAATGCAAAGTAATATATCAAATATATAATTATACATTAAATCATTAAATCAACACTTGATTTAACGATCCGGTCATATCGCATATAACCGACTAGTATCCTATGTATCGGCTTATCGAATCAATCCTTGATTCGACAACTAGGTTATATCACATATAACCTAATCGATACATTCATCGCGAGAATGGAATACGGTATCACATACACGCATTATTCTCGGTCCCGCACATATCTCATATTCACTCCTATTTCGTTTCGCTTGAGCCAGGAAACCTCTGTGTAGGACTCTAAAGACTCGTCAATACGCTGGCAGCAGGTGATGATCATATCAAACACCCACAAGCCGCAAGCGGTCTGCTAAACGTAACGGCCACCCGGGTATTGAACGATCAGAAGATCGACGAGCAAGCCCGCTCATACTTCTGTGAATCCAACCAGTAACACTTACCGTACAGTCCGGTCTGTTCGTCTGATATGTCGCATATCTCGCCCAGGGGTGGTAAACGTCAGACCCCAACAGTTCGATAAGTCATGACGATATGAGGTCTATAACAGTTCGAGAAACTACTGGTAACACTTACCAGTAAATCTCAGCAACCCTGGCCAGGGATTTCCGGTTATAGCCAATCGAACACAGCGCAACATCAACTCCCTATACCGGGAGAGACGAATCCCCTCCTATCGCTCATTGCCTCCATGTGATTCGGGACTGTACCCAAAAGCCACCGTTTTGCACGCCCTCTTGGACGTGGTAAGGTGGAAATCAAAGCACAGTGGGAATCACACAAGACTCTATGACGATCTCGGGTCAACAGACTACTCTGTACCAGTGTCACCAGAGAACTGCCATCTGACGTAAGGTATAATACCATCTGGGAGTTCTCGGTGAGTCCGTCCAGTGTACCCAGTCTCCACTGAGCACCCGTATATCATCTCTGATGTCAAACACTAATGGATATGGGATCATCCATCGCCCATCTGTATGGGTCGAGAAGGTATACGCTAGTCTACACTGGTATATCGATGCCCCGTCTCGATACATCCACGACTAGGGACCTTGAAGGATGTACTTATGGATTACCATGTCCCCACTAGTATGATCCGCATCATAGTCCAGGTAGTCAAGTACACATCCTAAAGGCTTTACCAACATGTAACAGAGAGACAATCAATGTACACGTTAAGGTAAAGAGTAACCAGATAGCATACTATCATGTCGAGCAAGAAAGTCCTCCCTATATATGTCCCAGCATCCACTACATTATACATCCAATGTATAGTAATGGCCTCTAGGGCATACACATAACTAACAATCTCCCACTTGCACTAGGGCCATCTGATAGCAGTGGTTGTAGTATCTCATACTCAACCATCCCATAAAAGTCTCTCTCTGGGAAAAGGCCTTTGTGAGTGGATCCGCCGTGTTGTCCTCTGAGTCTACTCTCCTAACCTCGATCACCCTGGAGATCAACCATCTCCATGATCAGGTGACACAGCCTTAGAATATGTCTGGATCACTGATGGGACCGGCATTCCTTGGCATAAGCCACAACTCTATTGTCACACAATGGGAGGAACAAAGTTCATCTCATGAACTAATATACACCCAGACTGTCTCTTTGGTAGCATCTTAAGTAGCGATATATTCAGCCTTAATCGTCTAGTATATCACGGTATCTATCTTGGAACTCTTCCAACATACCGTCCCTCCACTGAGGGTAAAGACAATGCCTGTGACTGACATTCAGTCGTCTTTATCACTCTGGAACCATTCCAGTGATTCTCCCCAGGGTCGATTGATACCATCTCACTACAACTAGTGAGAATCCTAATATCCATTTAGATCTATCTCATAGATCCAAAACCCAGGATTTAGGAGGTATCACTTTAATCCTATGTGGAGAATCATTGTGATAAGCGGAGATTGATCGAGCGTAGCATAGGAAACTCCTTCCCTATCAAGAGTATGTCATCCACGTACTCTACGAGGATCATCACCATACTCCCCACTACCCTTTTGTAAATACAAGGTTCATCTACCATTTTGATGAAGTCAAAATATATGACTACTACATCAAAACAGATGTTCCAACTCCGCGATGCCTGCTTTATCACATAAAACATTTTGCACACGTTTCCGCTGCTCCCACTGTCTACGAAGCCCTCTGGCTGTGTACTTATAGACGCTCTTTTTCAAAATATCATTTAGAAAAGTAGTTATGACACCCAACCACCAGATATCGTAGTCATGGTATGTAGCCGTGGCAAGTAGGATCTGGATGGACTTAAGCATAGATCCTTAGAAAAGGTTTCATTATGATCCATATCTGGTCAATGATGCAAACCTTTAACAAGTCTAGCTTTGAAAGTCTTAACTTTTCCATGTACACCAAGTAATCTTCTCAAGATATACTTGCTCCTGATGGGGATTTAACCCTTCAGATATAGCAGCCAAAGTCCATACTTTGTTGGTGTTCATGGATTTCATCTCAGATCACTAAGCATCCAGCCATTCTTACAGAGTCTCACTCCTGATGGCCAGCTCGAAACTAGTTGGGTCATCATCTCATGATGCAATCCTCGCTCCCACTGTCATAGAGAAACTGAAGTATCTCTCAGGTGGGTGAGAAACCCTACTAGATCGGCGGAGAGGCTGAGGTTCGTTGGTTACTATTGAATCCTTTGATTCTATCAAATCATCTGCTGTAGTTTGCATAGCTGGAACCTTTCCAGTTCTACATAACTAACTTTTCCTCGAGCTTGTCCGGATTTTTCTTTTAGACATAGGCCGGACAACCCCAAATCTTAACTAGTTTAAGACATGGGCTCTTCCCATACCATATCTCATATGGAGTGGTAGGCTGTGATCTGATTCAAACCCTATTCAATAGGTATGCAACTTCTCAAGTGCATAACTCCCAAAAGGAAATAGGAAACTCAGTAGTACTCATCATAGAGCACACCATATCGCATAGGGTGCAATCGCTCCGCCCCGATATACCATCGTGCTATGGTGTATTCGGAGGAGTAATGCTGAGAGAGAATCTCATTCTCCTTTAGAATAATCTAGGATTTCCGTGCTCAAGTATTCTCCTCATCGATCTCATCAAAGGACATAATACTTATACCCGTGTTTTGGTTTTCTACTTCTAACTTATATTCCGTGAATATCTCAAAAGGTTCGGACTTGTGTTTCAACAGGAACATATGTCTGAATCTTGAGAGATTATCATAGAATGTAATGAAGTACAAAGAACCGGTCTTGGCATATGTAGACAGGGGACCTTTATACATCAACATGTATCATCCCAAGAGTTCACCAACTCTTTCTCTGTTTCCAATAAATAGTGCTATGGTCATCTTATGTTTGTGACATGACTGGCAAGTTTCACAAGATGTAAATTCAAACTGATTTAAATATGCATCTATGTGCAACTTAGCTAGTCGGGTCGCATTGATATGACCTAGTCTACAATACCTCAAGAAGGATTCGTTCATTTCTGGACTCTTCCTCTTGTGTGTGTTCTGTATACTAAGAACTGTAGTTTGATTTAGAACATCAATGCTTTTAGATAACGTGCCTGAACCGATCAACTCTTGATATAGGAAATGTTCAAAACATTATCCATCAATACAAAATTTTATCATTTCTTTACTGATAAAGAGACTGATATGACTTTGTATATCAGGTTCGGTATCTAATAACATTTGTTCAGAATCAATGTATTGGTAATACAGGGTGACAGTGACCAACAGACTTGGCTGCAACTCTTGCCCCGTTTTCTGCCTCATGAAACTTATCACCCGTTCTCAGTTCTCTACCTTTCTGTAGCCCTATGTAACAGATTACATATCTGGGATCCTGATCTGGTATCACATACCCAGGACGTAAAGAATACTGAGAAACAGTTCTGTATAATGAACACACCCGAAGATGATGCATCAGCATGCACTCTCTTCGTTTGGGCGGCATGGGAATTCTGGTAATCCCCAATTTCCTGCTCTGTCTTATAACAATTATAAGTTGGAGCGGGACCAACGTTCCCTAGCTTAGAATAACAAGCGGGTTCGGTCAAATATCCATATTATTATCTTGATTAAGGCGTGATATGGTCGCTACCTGGAGAGAGAGAGAAGAAAACACTCAGCGTGCGCTCTTGCAAGATCAGATTGGTGTTATTTTATCTAATCAGGATGGCTCACACTGCTTTTTATCAAATCTTCCTTCAAACCCTAAAAGGAAAGACCAGCCGGGATTAATTACATGCTACAAGTTCGCCAATCTTTCAGCCAGGCCAGTGTCGGTACTTTGAGGGAGGTCCCCCGTGCTTTCGCACGAACCTAATAAATGTAAACCTCGTTTTCCCAGAGGCGTAACCCCGTTGACACCTTTCTAGACACCTACTTGATTAGCTAATTGCAATGTGTAAAACTCTCCCAGGAGTAACTCTTACTCGCAGTGGGTATCGGGATCCAACTATCTCATAGAAGGTATGCAATCTCATTGCAAATTTCAACACTTGGAATTCCCAATAATATTTTACCCCTAGTGTTCTATGACCTTGACGAATGCCAAACAACCCATAGTCCACTAGTCAAGTTCAACCCGTACATTTCTTGATTGAATTAAACCCACCCGCACGACCCTTGACGAATGCCAAACAACGCCGTACGAATACCCTAATCCAATCTGCATCATATGCGTAAGCAGATAAATACTAGTTAGCTACCGTACACTACGCCTTGACGAATGCCAAACTACCGTAGCACGAATACTAAGTAGTACTTATCTGAAATGACGGAGGGCTACGCAGGTTTTCAGAAAACCATGAGCGTAATGAACTTGATATCGTCGTAGAATCAAATGATTTTAAAATAGAGTGCTTTTGAGGCTTTTCTAGTTTTGCTAAAGGAGTCACTCCCGGTGAAGGGATCGTCGGTCCTTTTCTCGTCGAATGAGGTGCGGGATATATCATATATATCACTTTGCAAAGCAGAAACTATAGAAGCTATCAAAAGACAAACCGAATGTGTAGCATCTGCCAGTTATTGCTAAAGGAGTCACTCCCGGCGAAGGGATCTCGGTCCTTTCCTTATCGAATAAGGTGCAGGATATATCATATATACCGCTGTGCAAAGCAAGAACTGTAGCTACCTGTTTTATTTTTGAAATTCGATTCCACAACATCTTAAGGTTTCTTTTTACTTTCATTAATCACATTAATGAAGTCCCATTATTTAAATACCTAAACAACACAGATAAATACGACGTACACTTATGCCATCCGCATTCGCCTCGATGTCCCCTCGTGCACTGTTAGGTTAGGTAACTAACGGCAGAGCGGGGAAGGGCTAGCGCGGGTGTAAAACATAAGTAACGCCTATATAATATATCATATATACTATATACGGTATCCATCACAGAACATATCACATGATCACATCACAGATATCGCAGCAGAAGAAACATATGAAATATTGGATATACTAGGACGTCCGTGTTTTCAATACGAGCCAGTATAAAACACGGATTCCACGGTCGCGATGAATAGCCAAACTCACATCCCTAGACCCCTACGAGAGCGGCAAGCAACCCTACCAATTCTAGAGTTAGGAGACCCGGACTCGACTCCTCGAGTTGGTCTCCCACTGGACTCCAGAACCCGGTTACTTGTGCTCCCCTCCTTGGGTCTATCCTAGTGCGGAAAAGTAAATAATATACAAAGGGTGACAACGTCCGCAACCTGGAAGTGCCCCAATAAAAGAATATTACATACAAGTTTTTACATGAATGAAAATGAAAAACACTCATCTCACAAAAAAAAACCCGGCTATTCAAACATGACGATCCAATATAACATATCCAGCGACACATAACATCACATGTCATCAACGTAAGTAAATATGCGCATCCCAATTGTCGTTGACATATAGCAACGAAACCGGCGATATCACATATTACACTTACGGTCACAGAAAAGAAAGTGTAAAACTACAACAGTTGGAATCCGCAACCTGCATAGACATCGCATGCCTAATCAAATGAATTCCTTAGACATCGCATGCCTAACAATTATAAACCCCGCATTTTAGTCTCATTATCGAAAACACTTTTCAATATCAAGTTGGGCAATTCAACAAGATTCCCGACATCCTGATCGAATGCTCGTCGCAAACTTTAGTAGGCGGCCGCACCCCCGATACCGTCGACGAAGTGCACCAAGGCGGAACACCGCTACCGCGAGCACCCGAACGGATGCTTTCGGCAACGGGGTTCTCCTACGGTCACTTGGTCGGGGCTATGGAGCGAGGCTGTCTATTAAGTTTACCCGGCGAGTATCCGCGTACGCTACGTGATTGCGACAGACTTTTGATCGCATCAAAATTCCGTGGCAACCGATCAAGTGAGACTAAACTGCTATGTTTATAACATTCATTCAGTTATCTCATAACTTATTGTGAATTCCAATTATTGTATCACATTCCGAATAAGATAGAAAATGTTAAACTTTCCGATCGAACAATCGAACACCCAAGTTTTCTGAAATAGCTCAACTCATGAAATAAGTTCAAAGACATTCACTTCGTGCCTCAGTACCAACGGTCCAGCCGTAGAAGGGTCAAGCAACGCCTCACATGTGGCACGCCGTACTGCCCCAAACCCGAAGGTTCAAAGGGCAGTTCAAGACGGTCACATAATCGAGTTAAGGTTTGTTGTCTTCTAGAGGGTCCATCGCGTTACTTGCACTACTTAGAACGTCTTTAAACCACGGAAAAATCCAACACTTGGAAATTTTCCGGCAGGGGAAAAATTGGGTATTTATATCCGGTCAAACTTTTTAACATATTCTAAAATTACCCGGAAAAACACATAGAAAAGATTAGACAATCCGATCGAATCTACGAACTCCCAATACAACCCAGAAATTTCAACTCTTTAAAAAAAATATTAAAAATTCCCAGGAAAACCAGCACTGCAAAGTAGGAGTTACTGTGCAAAATTCAATGCATGATAAGACAAATCGGCCGCGGAACCGCCGCACGAGCCATGCTCGTGCCGCGGAACCGCGGCGGCTAGATGGAATTAGGGCATCGAATTTTACAGTAACTCTTAGATATTCCTGCTGATTTTTCTGCATATTTTTAATTCTCAAAAATCCACAATTTTCAAAAATGTACAGAGAGCAATTTTTGGGTTAGGGTTTCGGTTCGATCGGACTTCTAACTCCGTCTACGCATCGCCTAAGGCTCTAGCTAGGCTCTGATACCATTGTAGGGTTCCTAGGCATACTAATGAGGTCACACAAGGCATCAACCATGCCAATTTCAAATTTTACAAGTGCCGAGAAACCCTAATACGGATCGTTGACTAGAATTTTAGGCGAAACTAGAAGCTAGTTAACAACTTAACTAAAAGAACGGAAATACAAGCTTTGTAGATCTGGTTCTCCACCTCTATTGCTCCATGATGAAGTCCCCTTGCTGTCCAAATCCAATCCCGGGCTCTAGCGTCGGCTTCATCGGAGAAATGGGCGGGCTAGATCATCGACAACGATGCCGAAGATGATCTACGTCGAGGCAACACTAGATCAAGCTCCAACTTCACCAAGTCAAGAAACTTGTGAAGAAAACACCCTATACTACTTGGCAAGAGGTAGAGGATGAAGAAATAGGAAGTGGGTTCACTTTAGAATTGGATTTCTCACTTGATTTCATTACTTGCCATTGATGTAGAAAGCTTTTCTTTCTTGCTCATGAAGAAGAAGAAGAAAAAGATACGATAAGTGTTATTGAAAATAGAAAATAAAATCAACACTTATCATTTTCTAACCTTGGTTAGGTGTAAAGAATATACTAGGGTTAAGTGGAATGGTTAGGGTTAAGTATGAGACAAAATGGTCACTTTAGTCAAAACTTCAAGAAGCTTCAAAGAAAAAACAAAACTAGCAACCATTTCATTTCATATCTTTTCCAAAATAAATAAATAAATAAATTAGTAAGAAAAAGAAAACCCTAATCATTAACTTAACCAAGATTTAATTCTTTACACTTAACCAAGTAAACATGTATCATCAAACATGATACAATCAAGTGCACAAAAGTATATCACATATACAACTTGTGATATTCAAGTGAGAAAATCCATTCAAAGTGAACCAATACTAGTTAATGCAAAGTAATATATCAAATATATAATTATACATTAAATCATTAAATCAACACTTGATTTAACGATCCGGTCATATCGCATATAACCGACTAGTATCCTATGTATCGGCTTATCGAATCAATCCTTGATTCGACAACTAGGTTATATCACATATAACCTAATCGATACATTCATCGCGAGAATGGAATACGGTATCACATACACGCATTATTCTCGATCCCGCACATATCTCATATGCACTCCTATTTCGTTTCGCTTGAGCCAGGAAACCTCTGTGTAGGACTCTAAAGACTCGTCAATACGCCGGCAGCAGGTGATGATCATATCAAACACCCACAAGCCGCAAGCGGTCTGCTAAACGTAACGGCCACCCGGGTATTAAACGATCAGAAGATCGACGAGCAAGCCCGCTCATACTTCTGTGAATCCAACCAGTAACACTTACTGTACAGTCCGGTCTGTTCGTCTGATATGTCGCATATCTCGCCCAGGGGTGGTAAACGTCAGACCCCAACAGTTCGATAAGTCGTGTCAATATGAGGTCTATAACAGTTTGAGAAACTACTGGTAACACTTACCAGTAAATCTCAGCAACCCTGGCCAGGGATTTCCGGTTATAGCCAATCGAACACAGCGCAACATCAACTCCCTATACCGGGAGAGACGAATCCCCTCCTATCGCTCATTGCCTCCATGTGATTCGGGACTGTACCCAAAAGCCACCGTTTTGCACGCCCTCTTGGACGTGGTAAGGTGGAAATCAAAGCACAGTGGGAATCACACAAGACTCTATGACGATCTCGGGTCAACAGACTACTCTGTACCAGTGTCACCAGAGAACTGCCATCTGACGTAAGGTATAATACCATCTGGGAGTTCTCGGCGAGTCCGTCCAGTGTACCCAGTCTCCACTGAGCACCCGTATATCATCTCTGATGTCAAACACCAATGGATATGGGATCATCCATCGCCCATCTGTATGGGTCGAGAAGGTATACGCTAGTCTACACTGGTATATCGATGCCCCGTCTCGATACACCCACGACTAGGGACCTTGAAGGATGTACTTATGGATTACCATGTCCCCACTAGTATGATCCGCATCATAGTCCAGGTAGTCAAGTACACATCCTAAGGGCTTTACCAACATGTAACAGAAAGACAATCAATGTACACGTTAAGGTAAAGAGTAACCAGATAGCATACTATCATGTCGAGCAAGAAAGTCCTCCCTATATATGTCCCAGCATCCACTACATTATACATCCAATGTACAGTAATGGCCTCTAGGGCATACATATAACTAACAATCTGATTGTGTTTTGTCTTTTCAGCTGTCGTTCCGGTTCCGGCCCTCCTTGAGCCTCGCATCTTGATGCCGGCAGGCCCCTTCTTGAGACGTCCATCTTCAAAGGGTGCCGCAATGAGTTTAGGCATGCTGAGCGGATACGTCGAAGAGCTTGACACAGACGCTCCCCCATCTGCTGTAGATTTCGCTGCGGAGGTTAACCCAATGTTGGCGGCGCTTGTGAATTTTCATAATGAAAGCGTCGTCGAGTTTTAGGTTAATCACTGCAGGGAAATCGAGGCCCGCCTGCATCAACTGGAGTTTATACGCCCTACCCCCGAGACCTTAGCCGCAAGCACTCAACGAGCGGCATGGATCGAGCAAAGCGCTTCTTACTTCCGCCATTTGGAACAAGAAGTGGCTTTAAGGCTGAGGGAATGCTAAGAGACCTCAAGCGAAACTGCTTGCCTGCGTGCTGAGGTTGAGGCGAATACTGCCCAGGTGAAGGCTATCTTCGAGGGCCTTCTGCAAAGGATTTCTGATGGGCTAGCACTGAAGCAGAAGCTCGATGCCGCTGAGCGTGATGCCCAAGGTCGCAACGCAGCTCAGCAAGCAGTTAAGGAGCAGCTCTCATCCTTCCTGCAGCAGCGGGCTCAAGTGGAAGCAAAACTGACAGTGACAGCCGATCAGGAGAAAGCACTAAAGGAAGTGCGCGAGCAATTGATGGGGCTATTTAAGACGCTTCCTTCTCCTTGAACATTTTGTACCATTGGCAATTGTAAATAAAATGTATTTGTTTCTTTTATTCTTTAACACAATGTATCTTGTACTCAATCAAATTTATGAATAAAAGATATGCATTCTTTGTAATGTCTTGTGTCATTTCTCCGCCTTTTTCTTTCTTTTATTATCAGCATGTTACTTTAGCAAACATGGTTGACAGATGATAGAGCGAACATCCTGTCTTGACTTCTTCAAGAGGTAGTGATGGCTTAGGTCGCAGGTTCAGATCTGCTGCCTAAGACTTTTCAACTTTATGAGCCGTGAGGGTCTCATAAAGACTTTTCTCCCTACGGATCAAGAGGATCTCGTAGGTGTATTTTCTCCTTAGGAATCGTGAGGATTCCTAAGTGCGTTTTCTCTTGAGAGTCGTAAGGATCTCACAAGAGAATTTACTCCCTTACGAGTCGTGAGGACTCGTAAGTGATGGGTAAAGTTGCCCTTATCGGCCTTTCACGGGGTCAAGGGTTTGACTCTCGGTCATTGCTCTCGGTCATTGATGTACTGTCGAGTCATGGAACTGGGAAATTTGCCGTGACTCCGCTTTGCTGGCGTCATATATTCCTGCAGAGACACTGATTTCTCTATGGATCGGCGCGAATTGAGATGCTCTCGTCAAGGACGCTGATTTCTTTGAATTGAGGAGGTTGCCAAGGACACTGATTTCCCTGGAGTTGAAACGAATCGAAGTATTCCTGCAAAGACACTAATTTCTCTGCAGGCCGACGCGAATCAAGATGTTCTCGTCAAGGACACCGGTTTCCCTGAGTCGAAGTATTTTGCCGAGGACACTGGTTTCCTCGAGGTTGAAACGAATCGGAGTATTCCTGCAAAGACACCGGTTTCTCTGCGGGCCGACGCGAATCAAGAAGCTCTCATCAAGGACGCTAGTTTCCCTGAATTGAGGTATTCGCCAAGGACACTGATTTCCCTTGGGTTGAAACGAATCGGAGTATTCCTGCAAAGACACTGGTTTCTCTGTGGGCCGACGCGAATTGAGGTGCTCTCGTCAAGGACACTGGTTTCCCTGAGTCGAAGAGGTTGCCAAGGACACTGATTTCCCTGGGGTTGAAACGAATCGGGGTATTCCTGCAAAGACGCTAGTTTCTCTGCGGGCCGACGCGAATCGAGGTGCTCTCGTCAAGGATACCGGTTTCCCTGAGTCGAAGAGGTTGCCAAGGACACTGATTTCCCTGGGGTTGAAATGAATCGGGGTATTCCTGCAAAGACGCTAGTTTCTCTGCGGGCCGACGCGAATCGAGGTGCTCTCGTCAAGGACACTGGTTTCCCTAAGTCGAAGAGGTTGCCAAGGACACTGATTTCTCTGGGGTTGAAACGAATCGGGGTATTCCTGCAAAGACGCTAGTTTCTCTGCGGGCCGACGCGAATCGAAGTGATGTGTCTTTCGGGTTTTATATGAGTTACCGTCAAGACTTGGCTCAGTTTTCTGATAGAGCATGGGGAGGAAAGATGTGTTTCCTTCTTTGTTTGCGCCCCTGGATTGTATACAGGGATTACTGTGATATCGCCTGTAGGGCAGAAGTTTCATTCATTTTTTTATATTATTATTTTATTTCCGCGATGCTCTATCATTTCAGCTTTATATCGCGAAAGTCGCGATTGCCCCATCATTTCGGCTATTTTTCGCGGTGCCCAATTATTTCGGTTATTTATTTTATTTTTACTCGCTGCTTTTTATTGCGAGTTGCCCAATCATTTCGGCTATTTTGCATGCATACATTTTTACTTGCTGCTTTTTATTGCAAGTTGCCCCATCATTTCGGTTATTTTGTATGCATGTATGGCTTGCTGTCTTTTCGCCGTAAGCCTGGAATTAGACACCGATTTCGGCATCAGCACCGCTACAACTGGGACGTTGCCAGGAGCGAATCATCATTTGCCTCTGTCGATGTCGAACAAAGGTGGCTTAGCGAACAGGGTTAGGGTTCTGTCGACTAAGGCTTTTGACTTCATGAGCCGTAAGGGTCTCACAAAGGTATTTCTCCCTACAAGTCGTGAGGATCTTGTAGGTGTGTTTTCTCCTTAGGAATCGTGAGGATTCCTAAATGCATTTTCCTCCGTAAGTCGTAAGGATCCTACAAGAGGGTTTTCTCCTTATAAGTCGAGAGGACTTACAAAGGTTGTTCATCATATGGACATATCCCTAGTCATGGGTGGGACTTTGTTAGGGAAATGTTTATTCATGCTCGTGGATTGTATACGAGGGTCAGTATTGAGCCACTTGTAGGGCAATAACGAAGGTTGGGGGCTGCTTAAGCACAGGTTTAGGTCCCTATAACTTAAGACTTTCAAATCTTATGAGCCGTGAGGGTCCCATAAGAGAGTTCTCCATGCGAGCCGTGAGGATCTCGCAAGTGTATTTTCTCCTTAGGAATCATGAGGATCCATAAGTGTGTTGCTCCCTTGTGATTCGTAAGGATCTCACGCGGGTGGTTTCTCTTTATAAGGCCGAGAGGACCCTGTAAGTGTCCTTTAACGAGGTTACGCCCTTTCGAGTTTTCACAAACTCTCGCCGGTAGCCCTGCTGTTTTTACTCACGGAGCCCTTTCGGGTTTTCATCCGTGCCCATTTTGCTTATGGACATATCGTCTCTTTTATTTTATTCTTTTTATTCTTTTTCTCTTTTCTTCTTTTTTTTTATATAACGAGATTGCGCCCTTTCGAGTTTTCACAAACACTCGCCGGTAGCCCTGTTGTTTTTACTCATGGAGCCCTTTCGGGTTTTCATCCGCGCCCATTTTGCTTATGGGCATACCGTTTTTTTTATTGTTTTTTTTATTCTTCTTCTTTTTTTTATTCTTTTTTTCTAATGAGGTCGCGCCCTTTCGGGTTTTTACGAACACTAGCCGGTAGCCCTGCTGTTTTTACTCACAGAGCCCTTTCGGGTTTTCATCCGTGCCCATTTTGCTTATGGGCATACCGTTTTCATTTTTTTATTATTATTATATTTTTTTGCTCTCTTTTTTTTATTTATCTCGTCAGCCTGAGGATGCTGCGATAGTAGTTTAAAGACATTTCGGTCGGCAGCTAGTTTTAGGACGTAGTGGTCCATCATTAGTTTAAGGACGTTTCGGTCCTTTGTTGAAGAAGGCCGGCTACTACTTATAGAGTTTGGGCTTAGGAAGATAGCGAGCGGACATAGTCGTCGTCATCTATCATTGACCCAGGCTGTGACTCATTAAGCGTAGTATTTCTTTAGGAAGCGACCGTTTATTGGCCTGAAAGGTCTTTCACCATGCATATCCATGAGTAGATAGGCTCCACCCTGGTAGACCTTGTCTATGATGTACGGGCCTTCATAGTTTGGCTCGAATTTTTCCCGCTTGGCGCGATTGGGGATCATAGGTCTTTTGACCACTAGCATGAGTTCGCCTTGGCGGAATGTCCTCGGCCTGGTCAATCTTTCATATGAGCACGTCATCTTTGCTTTATAAGCCTCCAGATTTTGTTGCGCTATGAGCCTGGTTTCATCAAGGGCATCAAGCTCCTCAAGCCGAAGGTGAGCATTTTCTTCGTCCGTCAGCTCGTAGTGGACTGCCACTCGTAGAGAGGGTAACTCTATCTCGAGGGGGAGTACTACTTCTGTACCGAAGACTAACACGTACGGCGTTGCGTTCGTGGCCGTCTTGAACGTAGTTCGATACGCCCAGAGAGCTTCTTGCAGTCTCTCATGCCGGTCCTTCTTATTTCGGGACACCGTCTTCTTCACGATTTTCATCAAGGTCTTGTTGAAAGCCTCAGCTAGACCGTTAGCTCAGAGATTATAAACTGAGGAATATCTCCAGTCTATGTTGTGTTGTTGCGCGAAGCGGCTGATCTTGTAACTTTTGTAGGCTGGCCCGTTATCGGAGATGATCCGTCGCGGAGTTCCAAACCGATAAATGACGTGTGTCTTGAAGAAATGGGGGATATTCTCCGTCTTCACTTCCCTCAGCGGTACTGCTTCGGCCCATTTGGAGAAGTAATCAGTCGTTGCCAGGATGAAACGATGTCCCCTGGACGATGCTGGTTCGATGGGGCCGACTATATCAGTTCCCCACATTTCGAATGGCCAGCTAGCCACCGTTGGATGTAATGGATTTTGATGCTGGTGGATGAAGTCCCCATGAATCTGGCATGAGTGGCACTGCTTCGCATGCTCAAGGCGGTCCTGAATCATCGTGGGCCAATAGTAGCCCATTCGTTTGATTTTCAACTTCATCTTCGGGCCTGCTTGGTGAGAACCGCATAGTCCGTCGTGAATTTCCTGAACGACTCTTTTCGCCTCATCAGGTCCCAGGCATCTCAACCACAGAGAATCAAACGACCTCTTGTACAGAGTATCATTGACGAAGGCGAATGACAGAGCTCGTTTTACAAGCTGATGTCTTGAGGATGCGTCTTCAGGTGTTCGACGGTTTTTGAAGTAGTCTATAAAGACTTCTCTCCAATTCTCAGCCTTTTCCCGGTCTTTTATTTGCAGGGTCGTCTGCTCAGTCGCTCCCTTTTCTTCAGATGATTTCGAAGATATTTCCGCCGGTGCGAGGACCCGACGGCTTTGCACCACGATTCTTACATCGTCGAGGTTCTCGTCAGCTAGCTCTTTAGCGAGCTTGGCCAACGCATCCGCTTTGCTATTTTCCGCGCACGGTATGCTCTCCAGCACGTAGGAGGGAATTTGGATCAACAGTTGTTGCACCTTTTCGCCGTACTTCACCAGCTCTGGTTTGCACGTTTGGTAGTCGCCGTTTACTTGACTAACGACCAGTTGATAATCTCCATAAATGAGGAGGTTTTCAATTCCTATGTCGATAGCGATCTCGAGGCCTGCTATCAAAGCTTCATATTCGGCTTCATTGTTCGTCCTCGGCTCTGTTAAGGAGAAAGCAAAGCGCATTATCCCTCCTTGTGGGGTTACGAAGATAAGGCCTACCCCTGATTTGATTATAGGCGTGCTTTGTTTGCGTTTCTTCATGGAAGATGCTCCATCGAAATAAAGCTCCCATCGGGTACCACTGCCGTCAATCGCATCAAACGCGTGTTTATCTGGCAGCTCATAATTCAGAGGAGAATCGGCAGGTATCGGATGCTCGGCGAGGAAGTCGGCGATGGCCTGGCCTTTCACCGCCTTAAGAGGTTGATAGGTTACCGAAAACTCCATCAAGAGCAGGGCCCATTTAGCGAGCCGACCTGTCAGTATAGCCTTTGACATCAAATATTTTAGAGGGTCCACTTTCGATATGAGACGGACTTCATGCGCCAACGCATAGTGCCTGAGCTTTGTTATCGCGAAGATCAACGCCAGGCAGTGTTTTTCGATGGGGGAGTAATTGCTTTCTGCCCCCAGTAGAACTCGACTCAAGTAATAGAGAACTCTTTCTTTCCCTTGGTCATTCTCTTGCGCCCATAATTCACCCAAAGAACCTTCGAGGGCGGTTGTATAAAGAATGAGAGGCTTTCCTTTGACCGGAGCAGCCAACACTGGCGGATTCTGCAGGTATTGCTTGATTTCGTCCAGCGCGCTCTGGCATTTGTGATCCCAAACGAAAGGGGTCCCCTTCTTCATCAGGTGACTGTAAGGGCGGCACTTACCTGAAAGGTTGGCTATAAATCGCCGGATGTACGCGAGCTTCCCTTGGAGAGACCGCAATTATTTGAGAGTTCTTGGCGGAGGCATTTCCATGATCGCCTTGATCTTTGACGGATCTATCTCGATACCTCGGTGTCGGACGATGAATCCTAGGAACTTTCCTGAGGAAACTCCGAATGCGCACTTGAGAGGGTTCATCTTCAAGTTGTATTGTCGAAAGCGTTGAAATACGGTCTTCAGATGCTCGAGATGTTCCTCGTACGATTTTCTTTTAACCACGAGATCGTCGATATAACATTCGACGATTTCATGTATAATGTCATCGAAGATCTTCGTCATGGCCCTCTGATAGGTGGCGCCGGCGTTCTTTAAACCGAAAGGCATCACCTTGTAGCAGAATATTCCCAGAGGGGTCCGGAAAGCGGTGTGCTTCTGGTGTTCGGGATGCATCTTTATCTGATTGTATCCTGATGAACCGTCCATGAAGGAGAAAACCTCGTGAGTAGACGTATTGTCTATCATCAGCTCGGTGACTGGCACTGGGAAATCGTCCTTCGGGCAGGCTTTATTTAGATCCCGGAAGTCTACGCTTATACGCACTGTCCCATTTTTCTTCATCACCGGGACGATGTTGGCGATCCAATCAGGATACTGGACCTCCTGGATAAACCCAGAGTCGATTAACTTCTTGACTTCGGCGTTGATGCTCATCTTAGCTCGAGCCGCATTCTTCTCGGCGTCTGTTTGACTGGCTTGACGTCCGGGGTTATCGCCAATTTATGTACAGCAATTTCTGGATCTAGTCCTGGCATTTCGGAATGGTTCCATGCGAAACAATCTCTATGCTGCATAAGCACGTCTTTTAGTGCAGCCACCCTCTCTTCGGATAGCAGCTCGCTGACGAATGTCGATCGCTGGTCGGTCGCCATCCCTAACTCAATTTTCCTCAGGTTATCTGCAGTAGTACGTACTCCATCTTCCAGCTCTTTCGGCGCTGGTGGAAATTCTGAGATCACCTCGTCGTTCCTGTTTTCGAAGCACCAGGGAAGATCATCCATATCCTCAGAGTCTTCTTTTGATATTGTTATCATATGACAAGTACGAGCTCGTTTCCAAGACCGATGTGGATCTGGTTCTGCTCTCGTGGCTTTGGGTTCATGCTTCTGTGGCGGCGTTACCTTCCAGCTGTCAGATAGCGCGAACTTGCCGAGCTGATACTGATCTTCAACCCAATTCTAGAAGGTGAAGCAATTTTCGAGAGGGTGTCCTATTACCCTGTGATAAGAGCAATAGTTCGGGTGTGAGACATCGCCTGCTTGTTCAGGGTGCTTGGACTCCGGAAGTGTAAGCATTTGATGCTTTATGGCTAGGTCAAGTATCTTCTTCGTCTTGTCTTGAGGAAAAGAGTACGCTCGACTCATCTTCTTCATAAGGGACGAATCCGGACCGCTCAATTCCTGCTCGCGTGGCTTCTTAGTCCCGTTTTGTTGATGTCGAGCGCCTTTTCTGCTTTTTGACTTGTTTCTGCCTCTGCGTCGAGCCTTTTTTATAACAGGTTGGCAGGGAGCGGCATTTTCATCTTTCGCGGCCTGTTGGAGGAGGCATTGCGTCCTGGCTTTCTCGTAGATGGCCATTTCGCGGTTGTGGTCGTCTCGAACTTTTTGTCCAGCTTCCCTTATAAACTTGTCCATTTGTTCTTCGAACGAAAGACTGGGCACTTTTGCATCAGGAACTTTTTCTGGTTCAGGATTAGCGTCCTCCCATTGAGCATCCCCTTCTTCATTGAAGTCATATACGACGTAACAGTCGTGGAGCAGCTCTCGTTTCTTGGACCGAATGTATCCAAGCCCGATTGTTTCCATCCTCCCACTAAGCAACTTGTGCTGAGTTCCGGGAACGTTCCAGACCCTGTCATAGAATTTGGCTTTTCGAGCAGTCTGTTTGAACGGTATCCCTTGGCGCTTCAATATCCTTTTCAAGCCTTCTGTATAGTACCGAGGCAGACGAATAGGCTAGAGCCTGTCAAGCGTAGGATCCGCCCGTGCCATACTTCTTTCTCCACTTTGGTTTCTTCAGAGCGGTAGAATAGAATTGCCTTTTCGTCTTCTCGCCTGAGAGGGACATAGAAAGTCTGCAGCTCCTCTACACTGTAGGTATCGAACGCATCCAGTTCTTTATGATGTTTAAGTGGAACCATGGCGACTTGCAGACTTTGCTCTTCATCAACGGATGTTTGTATTGAAGGTCGAGCAGGGAATATAGCATGGACCTCATCTTCCGAGTCACTACCAAAGATTAACGTAGGAGCGGACGGTCCCGGCCTGTTGTATTGGGGTGGACCCGAATAAACTATTTCTTCCTCGTCCTCAGTATCACTCCCGAAGACAGGGATGGTGGCGTTAGTTTTGTTCTCCGGCTTGTGACACCTCTCCGTGTCTTCGAAATCCGGTAAGAAGTATTTTGCATCTTCATATTTGCGGACTTCGTTCACGGAGAATGGGTTCAGTTCTCCCGTTACGGTATACTCGAGACCATCCTTAAAATATTTCATACACTGGTGCTTGTTCCCCTCCGAAAGACGGCGCACAAGACTGCGAGGTCTTGGCACTGAGATTCGGGGCAGATGCTAATTGGTGCTATCCGTTCACCTCTCCGAAGATGCCAAATTGACTTATGGCACCATATATCGAAGGTTTAAACGGATGCAGCCGATGTAGCAGACTTCGTCAGATTCCCCATCGTTTGAGGGGTTTTTGATTGTGGGGACGCTCTTCCCTGCAGGCGCAAGCCCCTGCAGTTAATTACGCTACCGCATCGCGGTAACAACTTTCTCCTTCTCCAGATGGTCACTTCGTGTCGTGTGTGTTTATTTTCTGTTTCGTTGCCCGTGGATTGTTTACGGAGACCGAGTTATGTCGTCGCCCGTAGGGCGTGGACTAGTCCAAATCCGTATTATCTTAGATTTGGGTTTGGGGGTTTGGTTTGAGGATACGTTAGCCATATTTGAGGCCAAGATCAACTCAAACGTTTGTTAAGGATACATTAGTCTAACCTGAGACTAAGATCAACTTAACGGGATCGTTTAAATCCGACAAAAGAGCATTTGGGCTCCATTGTTCCAGTTTAGGGACATGGTGGTCCATTTAAGGTATGGCCGTCGGGACCCGTCACCTCTCTGACGACGTTGAAGGATTACAACGACAGATGTCAGAGGAGTTCAGAGATGTACCCTTGAACCAGAGTTAATTGGGGGGATCTATAGTCCAGTTCGGGACTAAAGTCTGTTTGAAAGGTTTAAGGATACGTCAGCCATATTTAAGGCTAAGATCAACTTAAACGGGATCGTTTAGATCCGACAAAAGAGCGTTTGGGCTCTATCGTTCCAGTTTAGGGACATAGTGGTCCATCGCTAGTTTAAGGACATTGCGGTCCATGGGTAGTTTAAGGACATTGCGGTCCATTGTTAGTTTTAAGACATCTCGGTCAAGGTTAAGGACGTCGTAGTCCATGGGTTTAAGGGCCCCACAATCCATTGTTAGTTTTAAGACATCTCGGTCGAGGTTAAGGACGTCGTAGTCCATGGGTTTAAGGACCCCGCAGTCCGTATCAATGTGTGGTCATAGGGACCCGTCACCTTTTTGAAGACGTTGAGGGATTACAACGCCAAGTATCAAAGGAGTGAAGAGATGTACCCTGGAACTGGAGTGGATTAAATAGTCTTTGGCCCAATTTGGGATCAAGACCAATTAATTATGTTATGAGCCCATTAGCCCAGTTAATTACGAATTGAGGACTTATGGCCAGATTGGGCTAAGTCCAATCATGTCTGGGACATCGGCCCTCCTGTTGGTCCCTTGAAGGAGAGGCTTTGCCTCTGGCCATTTAGCCAATTGGGCCAATGCCTAATGTTAAATACTAAAGACCAATCAGTGTTGAACACTGAGAATGAGATTGATAAATCAGTGTTTAACACTAGAAGATAGTTGGTGTCAAACACCAGCAACAAGGCCTTCAAATTAGTGTTAAACACTAAAACAGACCAGTGTTAAACACTGGCAACAGAAATCCCAAATTAGTGTTGAACACTAAGGTAATCAGTGTTGAACACTGCAAATAAAGTTCTTTGCTTAGTGTTGAACACTAAGGCCAAACAACGTTTTAACACTGAATTCAGGGGTTCCAATTTAGCGTCAGATGCTGAGGCAAGAGGGGTCACGTGGTAACACGTGAGGGCACCCTCCCTTCGTTTGTTCTGCTGAGAAGATCGCATCTTTAAGAGCATCACGTGTCATCACGTGACGGGTGTTTGAATGGAGTATGTTAAAGCCTCTGCCAAGGGTCACGTAGGTCACGTGAGGCACTGCCTCAAAGGGCTTTCTGTAGATCTTTTGGGGGGGTCACGTGGTGACACGTGACCCTGCTTTTCTGTAGTTGTTTAGAAGATCTGTTAATCCCTTTCAGGAATTAAATTCCTCGTAGGGTTGAACCCTGACAATAATTTCAGAGAAATTAAATTCCTAGTTCCTTTTGAAGAGTTGAACTCTGAATTTTCTGTAGGAATTAAATTCCTCATATATGTGAAGAACTGAATAGGGTTAAACCCTAATAAAAGCTTTAAGGAATTAAACCCCCACTCTCTGTTAGAGAATTATTCTGGGGAATAAGATTAAGGGAATTAAATTCTTGTTGTTTTAACAGAACTAAGTTCTTAACTAGGGTTAAACCCTGATTCTTTTCATTTTTGAAGGAATTAAATTCCCATAACACAGGGTCAAACCCTAATTTTATTTTGAAGGAATTAAATTCCTATAATTCTTTGAGAATTAAATTCCCGTGCTTCCATTCCCTCTCTATGCTTTGGATCTGCATGGCAGGATCTCAACCCATTGAGAATTAAATTCTCAACTCAAGGGGAGATGTACACTTTACAGATCCTCCATCAAAGAGAGAAGAAATATGTCCTTCTGTTTTATATCCGAGTTAAACTCTGTTGAGAATTAAATTCTCTTTTCTTTCAATGAAACCTTCCCTTTCTTACCTAGGGTTTTCTTTTGCAGAAGATCCAAATTCCTCTAAAGTATCAAGGCTCTCTCTCTTTTCTTCCCTCTGCATATATCTCTTTGTGTGTCTCTTGACTCCTATTTATAGGAGAAGCAGCCGAATCAATTAGTTTTGGTGAATCTTTCATTGAGAGATTTAATTTGTATTCACCATTCATTTTGGACCTTTGGATTATTAGGTGAATTTTATTCACCATTCGATTTTAAATCCAGAGATTCTCCTATGTTATTTTGGTTAGATTTTATGGGGAAATCTTTCCAAATTCGAGATTTTCCCATAGATAGATGATATTTAATCACCTTTAATTCAATCGGTTTCTTTTGGAAAAATTTGAGAGGTCTTTTCTCAGAATTTAATTCTGTTAATAAATGGGCTTTGAAGTCGGTCACGTGTGGCCACGTGACCCTTGGTCACGTGTGGGCACGTGACCCCCTTGGAACGAGCCTTCTTCTTTCTTTTTGCGCTCTGTCTTCTGGTTGATGCTTAACCGTCAAGTGCCATCACGTGACCCCTGGTCACGTGTGAGCCCGTGACCCTCGTCTGGACTCCTTTTCTTGATTTAACCGGAGAACAAGTCTGCTGCTTTTGAGTATCACGTGCCAACACGTGACCCTGGTCACGTGGGAGCACGTGACCTCTTCTGAAGCCTTTTCTTTGATTTGATCAGGGAACCGGTTTGCCTTTGAAGCCGCTTTTAATTGTCACGTGCCAACACGTGACCCAGATCACGTGGGAGCACGTGACCCTTTCTGAAGCCATTTTCTTTGATGTAGTCGGGAAGCTGAATTTGCCTTGCTGATGCTTTTAGATGTCACGTGCCAACACGTGACTGCTGGTCACGTGTAAGCACGTGACCCTTTTCTGAAGCTTTTTCCGTAAGCTTTCCTGATTTTAAATCAGGAAACAAATGCCCCCACAGTGTTGTTCTCACGTGTCCGCACGTGAGTGCAACGCTGTCACCTTTTGTGACCGTTGGATTCCTCTAGGGATTTGGGGAGATGAAGCGTCTCCATCACACCCTATAAATGTTCATGTCCCTTCCGAAGAGCCTTCACTTTGCTCATCTCCTTCCTTTGAGAACTTTCTCTGAGAATTTAATTCTCTTCTTCCAGAGCTTAGTTCTCTGCCTTGAAACATTTTCAGAGTTCAACTCTGTTTAAAAGGACTCTTCCTCCTCAGGTAATGGTGATCGAAGCACGTTCATTTTGACAAAACTCCCTGGATTTTAAATCCATATCAAAGGTTTTACAAAGAACCCATTTTTCTTCAAGTTCTCTAACCAAAATATGAGACCACTTAACCTCCAACAGTAGATCTCTTAGGGTTTAGATGATCCTTAGGGAGATGATGATGGCGGTTCAAATCCATGGAATTTAATTCCATCCAAAAATGTTTCTGGGAATTTAATTCCCTTCTCTTAATAAGGAATTTAATTCCAATGAAGAACTCAGTTTCTTCACACGGAGGCTTCTTGGGGTCTCTTGACCCGAGATTGTCCTTCTGCAATTAATGCAACAGGAGCTTTGTAATGATGTCTTCTGTGGGAATTTAATCCCTTTGATCTTGTTGGATCCATTGTAGAGCCCGAGACAGATCCTGTTGGGGGGAATGTGTAGGGTTACCATTCTTTATTAAATGAGGATATTCCCTTTGTTTTATTGTAACTATTTGGTCTCATTATTAATGAGCCGTCATCCGGATTCTGTGGGGCCCATGTGTTTTGTAGCCAATAGTCCCAGAAAACTCTGCTGTTGCTTTCTTTAACTAGTCTTCATGTTCATGCATGGATATATATCGCTGACTTTGCTTTTAACGGTCTCCTTTTATTGGATTTCAGGTGCGATGGCTTCTGTTCCGTGCTTTCCCTTTTCTCGCTCGGAGGCTGCTTTTCCTCAGTCGCCATCTGATGAGGAAAAAATATCGATGATCCGGGCCCATGACCCGAACTGTACCAACCTTCTTCAATGGGGATCTTGGTATAGTCAGATTATTCAGGGTCGCCGGAGTTTTCTTTGCGCGGTACCGACGGAGCCCACTTTCCCATTCTTACCGATGGATCCTCCGAGGACGGTTTTTGCTGTGGAAATGCCCAACTGGACTCCAACGGGGAGGCTCGAGCCTTCGACGACCGGTATTCCGAACCATCCGATCCCAGCCATAGACATCTTGGGGCGGCGTATCTGCCAGGGTGAGGCCCACCCGTGGGGGCAAATTTATAAGATAGGGCTTACTCCTCGGCACCCTACGGGCTACCTTCTCTGGGCTCGCTACATCCTTTCTGCTCATCGTGCGCGGTTGCAGAAAGTCGGGCTTTATCAGGCAATATACACGCCACTCTTCCATTATAAGTCTCCGCATGTCTGGTGGGTCAAAGCGTTTTTAAACCAATGGAATCTTCCCACCAACACTTTCATTTTAGGAGATCGCGAGGTCTCGATCTCTCTGGCCGAATTTTATGACATCTCGGGGTTGCCAATCATGGATAGTCTATACGAGGAGTTGCTGCCTTCTGACGAGTATATTTTTGAACCCGAGCCCGCCCCAGTTGACGGCCTGTTCGCTGAGAATGCCGTTCGCCACAAGCGTCCCAGTTTAATCAAGGCGCTAGGTATCTTCGACCGATTATTCATCGAATCCGAAGAGCAGGGTGTTACTTTCAAGAGCTTCATTGCTCGTTTCTTTCGCGAGGATGCCTTATCGAAGACAGCTCCGAAGTTTGCCAACATTGGAGACCCCTTTGGGTTCGGTCCGAAGAAGCTGCCGACCACTGAATCAGATTTACCTCAGTACTACATCCCTATTATGTCGCCGATATCTTTCGAATCCATTGCTGTTCCAGGCATGGACGAGGAGACGTTCTTTATGGGGTTTGTTAGTGTTTGGCTCAGTTGGTTCGTTATCCCCATGCATCGCCGCTTCATGAGAGCCTCGGTCATCTACCCGGCTCATCGTATTGCTGAGGGGACGCGGTTGGCCATCGGCATCCCGGCCTTGGCGCACCTCTATCATGGATTGGGCACCGCAGCTAATACCTCTACACCCGGCGTGGATGTAGTGAACTTTTCGCTTCATTATTTCACGTCCTGGGTCGAAATGCATGTGCTGGGGGCTTTCGCTATGCATCAGAGGCCCGCGTTTTACGACGCCTATCCCTTCCCGCGACTTATGCGATTGGTGGGTGCTTCTGCTGCTGACCCGACTCAATTCAGGGCTATTCGGGTGCTGATTTCTCCTCATGCCGCCGCTGGCGGGCTGGTTTTTAATGATCGGGTCTTGTCTACTCCTTCGGGTCCAGTTCAACAACTCTGGGACCAGTCGAAAGACAACGCACCTTCTTTGAAGCCCCGGGAGGCCGCGCATTTGTATACAATTAGACCGGGCTACTTGGTGTTTCGCCAGGACAGTGCAGCTCTTTTTATGCGGTACAATCCGTATCGATTCGCCCGACAGCTTGGATACGACCAGGGTGTTCCTTTCGAGGCTTTTATAGTCGCCCTGATCCCTTCGCTCGATGCTGTTCGCGATGCCGCTCATCATTTCATGAGGCTGAACACTGGCTCCTGTTTCATGGTCCCTGAAGCTGAGTACATGCCCCGGTGTGTGGGTGCATTTACGGGCTGGTATCTTCATCGGATCAGCCCAATTATTCTTGAAGAAAGAAGGGTGCTTCTTGGTCACGACGCCCCTCCTCAGGTTTCGGGGGCTAAGCTGCGACCGAGGGTTCCGTTCCGCTTCCCTTTGAGGGAGATTGGCACCGCGCTCATTCCGGGGGAGTCAGGGGTAGACCTTACTCCAACAGCTGGTATGACCTTGGGTTCCCGATCGCGGGGTAAACGGGCCCCAGCAGTAGCACCCCTGCCGGTGGCGGTACCGCCCTCTGTGGCGTCGACAATGGCGATGTCATCCTCGGTTGTGGCACCGAGCGAGAGTAACAGGGATGAAGGCGCTGAGGGCGATGTGGGCCAGCGCCGCCCTAAGGCTTCACGAGGGAGGAAGCGGTCATCCTCAGGGACCGGCTCTGGGTCTAAACGGCGGAGGAAAGCGGCCACCACCCTGCTCGATTCTTTGGCGGAGTCTGAGCCTATTCTTGAAGATGAACCATTGGCCCTGCAAGAGTCAGACGCTGGACTTCTCTTCCCGAGTTCGGCTGATGAGGAGGCCGCACAGTTGGCTGAGGCCATACGGCGTTCAAAAGACGCGTCTCATAACGCCAAGGTTCCGAAGAAGTCTTATCCCGCTGTAATTTTTTACGAAGACCCTTCGTGGATTCGGCGGCGATTTATTGGTCCTTTGGAGGAATAGGGGGAGAGGGCGTTGAAGCAGGACGCTTCAGAAGATGCAGCTGACGCACTTTCTTTATGGACCGGTGGTCATGAGTCTACCCTTGAACCCCGGCGAGCCCACCTCCTTGAGAAGGAGCAGCGGCTTGAAGAAGCTATATTGAGGGCTTCTTTGCGTATAGGTACGTTGTGCTCCTTTTGTAGTCTTTCCGATTATTTATGCCCGTGCATATGTATCATTATTTTTATTCGAATTGTGCAGAATCTTCGACGCTGGGGGAGCTTTCTACGGGCCCATTAAAGCTAAATCCCATCGGAATTCTCAATGAAGCCTTGCTTGATGTGGAGGGGGCTGATGAGGCTGCTCCTCTCATGGTAGAGCCTCCAGCGGCGGTTCTTGATCAGGGAGCGCTTGCCCCTTTGGGGGAAGTTCCTTTGGAGGTCGCCGCCCCAATGACCCTTACTGAGGACGGCTCAGAGGCTGGAAGAGAAGTAGTCGGGACTACTCTTCCTTTGTTGAATCCTGATGTTACGGCGGAGACCGTTGAAGCTGCTATCCCCCCGACTCAGAATGGGAGGAGCGTTGAAGGTAACCCTCTGCGTTTTAAATTAGCAACCCTTTCATAGTATAAACTTTTTTATCTTCCCCAGAATTGCGCGGTTTGGCGGCCACTATCGCTGATCTGTCGCCTCGACAGTCATTTCAACGTTTATTGGAGATGGCAGCTCCGCAGGCGATCTCCCCTCAGCGTATTGTCCTTTCCTCTGGGCAAGGTTAGCGTCATTCGCCATCTTTTCTTTTACCACAGCATTGTTACTATCTTGCGAAATGACGTCGATGTTTCTTATAGTTTTGGAGGCTGACGATGAGGTTGAGGTCGTTGAAGGGCCAGGGGAACCTTCGGCTCCTACTTGCATGACTGTCGGTGAGTGACATTTTATTATAATCCCGTTCGTTCTGTGCTTAAGAATTTTACTAACATTTGTCAAATTTGAACAGCCCTGCCAGTCTCCATGGCGTTGGGATCGCACGTCGTGATGCCGCCCGGCCCTTATGCTTTGCGGGCTTCAGAACGCTTGGCCCAATTGAGCCTTGTTTCCCTATCATCTTTCGTCGAGGAGCTCCGTGCTGTTAGCGCGACCATAGCCGAAGCGTTTGCCGCTGAATCTAACGGCTCTCTTCCTTTTCTCGCCACCTATCATAGCGAGGAGGTGGTGCGGGTCTGGATGGAGTTCTGTAGGAAGGTGGAGGCTTGTTTGCACGCTCTTGAATGTTCTCGCCTTTCCTCGGAAGCCGTGGCTGCAAAAGCGGAGTTGCGGGGTCTGATAGCACGATGTGCGGCTAACATGACGTCATGCGAGAAGAGGCTTGGCCGCAAGTTCTCGGAGAGGGAATTGGCTTCTAAGGCGCTGAGCGAGCTTCAGGCCAGCCTCACAGCCAAGGCCAACAAAGCATACGAACTCTGGCGAGTGCTCCAGGAGTCCATAAAAGAGGTGGTGGCTCTCGATAAAGCTGCCACGTTCACTCGTGAGAGGGTCGAGGCTTATAAAGCCACCGAGAAAGAGCTCGAAGCTCGGCTTGCTTTGTATCAAGCTCAGCAAGCTCAGGCAGAGGCTCGTCTTCTGGAGATCTTGCGTCATGAAGCCGTGGCTCAGCAACAGAACGATGAGCTAGTAAAATTACTGCACCGCCCGCCGGCTTGAGGACTTGTATCTTTTCTCCTTTTTTTTTTGTACATACTCATGAATGAGAGTATCTTTCTTTTTGTTTCTTTCATGAATTGTACTTTGTATCCATTTTGGTTTATGAATAAAAGATACATTTTTCTTCTCAATGGTGTGTCCCTTTTCATTGAATGCGTTTGCGGACAATTTATCTTGATCTCCTTTCAGGGCAGCGATAGCTTAGGATTTAGGGTTAAGATCTGCTTCTTAAGACTTTTGCACTTTATGAGCCACGAGGGTCTCATAAAGAGTTTTTTTTTCTCCCCATGGGTCGAGAGGATCCCATAGGTGTAAGTTCTTCTTAAGAATCGTGAGGATTCTTAAGCGGGTTGTCCCTTGAGAGTCGTAAGGACCTCACAAGAGAGTTTTTCTTCCTTACAGGTCGTGAGGACCTGCAAGTGCTGGATGTGGTCGCCCTCGTCCGTGTTTCACGGAGTCAGGGGTTTCCCAAGGCATCGTAGTTTAAAGACATCGCGGTCAAGGTTAAGGACCTCATAGTCTGTGGATTTAGGTACTCCACAGTCCGATGTTTGGTTGCAGGGACCCGTCACCTCTTTGAAGACGTTGAGGAATTACAACGCCACGTATCAAAGGAGTGAAGAGATGTACCCTTAAACCAAGGCAGAATCCGTAGGGAATCGGGGTGGTTGATCGTTAGTTTTAAGACATCACGGTCGAGGTTAAGGACATCATAGTCCGTGGATTTTAAGGACTCCACAGTCCGGTGTTTGCTCGGGATGCTTCACACGGGTTCACTGCCGTGCTTGGCAAGGACCAGGCTCCGCTCTGGGCGTTTTCCGCGTGGTCGAAGAGTGACGTTATCCGCGTTCCACGTAACCAGGAATTTTGCACTAGATGCTTCACACGGGTTCACTGCCGTGCTCAGCGAGGACTAGGCTCCGCTCTGGATGCTTCACACGGGTTCACTGCCGTGCTCTGCGAGGACCAGGATCCGCTCTGGACGTTTTCCACGGGGTCAAAGAGTGACGTTATCCGCGTTCCACGTAACCAGGAATTTTGCACTAGATGCTTCACACGGGTTCACTGCCGTGCTCGACGAGGACTAGGCTCCGCTCTGGATGCTTCACACGGGTTCACTGCCGTGCTCTGCGAGGACCAGGATCCGCTCTGGACGTTTTCCACGGGGTCAAAGAGTGACGTTATCCGCGTTCCACGTAACCAGGAATTTTGCACTAGATGCTTCACACGGGTTCACTGCCGTGCTCGGCGAGGACTAGGCTCCGCTCTGGATGCTTCACACGGGTTCACTGCCGTGCTCTGCGAGGACCAGGATCCGCTCTGGACGTTTTCCACGTGGTCAAAGAGTGACGTTATCCGCATTCCACGTAACAAGGAATTTTGCACTAGATGCTTCACATGGGTTCACTGCCGTGCTCGGCGAGGACTAGGCTCCGCTCTGGATGCTTCACACGGGTTCACTGCCGTGCTCTGCGAGGACCAGGATCCGCTCTGGACGTTTTCTGCGGGGTCAAAGAGTGACGTTATCCGCGTTCCACGTAACCAGGAATTTTGCTGATTATATCCGCATTTCACGGGATGGGGGTTTGACTGTTTGGAAATATGTATACTACCGAGCCATGGAACTGGGAGTTGCCGCTGTTCCGCTTAGCTTGAAGTTGTGTCCGTCGTTACGAGACGAGTGTTGGGATGATCTCTAGGTCGCTTGTGACCCGTCGAGATTTAGCTTCTTTCTTTGGTGAAACCTGGGGGGGAGGTATGTTCCCTTTTTGTTTACGCCCTTGGATTGTGTACAGGGTGTGATGGAACATCACCTGTAGGGCATAAATTTTATTTTTATTTTATTTCTTTTTCCGCGATGCTCTATCGTTTCAGCTTTTATATCGCGAAGGTCACGATTGCCCCATCATTTCGGCTATTTTTCGCGGTGCCCAATCATTTCGGCTATTTATTTATTTTCTACTCGCTGATTTTTATTGCGAGTTGCCCCATCATTTCGGCTATTTTTTTTTTATGCATACATTTTTACTTGCTGCTTTTTATTGCAAGTTGCCCCATCATTTCGGCTATTTCGTATGCATGCGTGGCTTGCTAGCTTTTTCGCCGCAAGCTTGGATTTTAGACACCGATTTCAGCATCAGCACCGCTACAACTGGAATGTTGCCAGGAGCGAATCATCATTTGCCTCTGTCAATGTTTGAACAAAGGTGGCTTGGCAAACAGGGTTAAGGGTCCTGTCGACCAAGGATTTTGACTTCATGAGCCGTAAGGGTCTCACAAAGGTATTTCTCCCTACAAGTCGTGAGGATCTTGTAGGTGTATTTTCTCCTTAGGGATCTTGTAGGTGTATTTTCTGTAACTTAAGACTTTCAAATCTCATGAGTCGTGAGGGTCCCATAAGAGAATTCTCCTTACGAGTCGTAAGGATCTCGCAAGTGTATTTTCTCCTTAGGAATCATGAGGATCCCTAAGTGTGTTGCTCCTTTGTGAGTCGTAAGGATCTCACGCGGGTGGTTTCTCCTTACAAGGTCGAGAGGACCCCGTAAGTGTCTTTTTACGAGGTTGCGCCTTTTCAGGTTTTCACAAACACTCGCCGGTAGTCCTGCTATTTTTACTCACGGAGCCCTTTCGGGTTTTCATCCGTGCCCATTTTGCTTATGGACATACCGTTTTTTTATTCTTTTTCTCTTTTTTTTTTACAAGGTCGCGCCCTTTCGGGTTTTCACGAACACTCGCCGGTAGCCCTGCTGTTTTTACTCACGGAGCCCTTTCGGGTTTTCATCCGTGCCCATTTTGCTTATGGACATACCGTTTTTTTTATCATTTTTTTTATATATTTTTCTTTTTCTCCCTTTTTTGTGTCAGCCTAAGGATGCTGCGGTAGTAGTTCAGGGACGTTTCGGTCCGTCGTTAGTTTAAGGACATTTCGGTCCGTCGTTAGTTTAAGGACGTCTCGGTCCGTTGATAGTTTAAGGAAGTTTCGGTCCGTCGTTAGTTTAAAGACATTTCGGTCCGTTATTAGTTTAAGGACATTTCGGTCCGACATGGAGAAGGCCGGCTACTGCTTATAAAGCTCGAGCTTAGGAAGATAGCGAGCGGACATAGTCATCGTCATCTATAATTGACCTAGGCCGTGGCTCATTAAGCGTAGTATCTCTTTAGGAAGCGACCGTTTATTGGCCTGAAAGTCCTTTCACCGTGCATGTCCATGAGTAGATAGGCCCCACCCTGGTAGACCTTATCTATGATGTACGGGCCTTCATAGTTTGGCTCGAATTTTTCCCGCTTGGCTCGATTAGGGATCATAGGCCTTTTGACCACTAACACGAGTTCGCCTTGGCGAAATGTCCTCGGTCGGGTCAATCTTTCATATGAGCGCGTCATCTTTGCTTTATAAGCTTCCAGATTTTGTTGCGCTATGAGCCGGGTTTCGTCGAGGGCATCGAGTTCCTCAAGCCGAAGGTGAGCATTTTCTTCGTCCGTCAGCTCGCAGTGGATTGCCACTCGTAGAGAGGGTAACTCTATCTCGAGGGGGAGCACTGCTTCCGTCTCAAATACCAACGCGTACGGCGTTGTGTTCGTGGCCGTCTTGAATGTAGTTCGATAGGCCCAAAGGGCCTCTTGCAGCCTCTCGTGCCAGTCTTTCTTATTTCGGGACACCGTATTTTTTATGATCTTCGTCAAGGTCTTGTTGAAGGCCTCGGCCAGACCGTTAGCTCGTGGATTGTAAACTGAAGAATATCTCCAGTCTATATTGTGCTGCTGCACGAAGCGGCTAATCTTATGGCTTCTGTAGACTGGCCCATTATCGGAGATAATCCGCCGTGGGGTTCCAAACCGATAGATGACGTGCGTCTTGAAGAAGTGGAGGATATTCTCCGTCTTCACTTCCCTCAGCGGTACTGCTTCTGCCCATTTGGAGAAGTAATCAGTTGTCGCCAGGATGAAACGATGTCCCCGGGACGATGCTGGCTCGATGGGGCCGACTATGTCAATCCCCCACATTTCGAATGGCCAGCTAGCCACCGTTGGGTGTAGTGGATTCGGATGTTGGTGGATAAAGTCTCCATGAATCTGGCACGAGTGGCATTGCTTCGCATACTCGAGGCAGTCTTGGACCATCGTGGGCCAATAATAACCCATCCGTTTGATCTTCAATTTCATTTTCGGGCCTGCTTGGTGAGAACCGCAGAGTCCGTCGTGAACTTCCTGAACGACTCTTTCTGCTTCGTCAGGTCCTAAGCATCTCAGCCTCAAACGATCTTTTGTATAGAGTGTCGTTGACAAAAGCGAAAAATAGAGCTCGTTTCATGAGCTGATGTCTTGAGGACGCTTCTTCGGGCATTCGGTGGGACTTAAAGTAGTCTATGAAGACTTCCCTCCAGTCATCGGCCTTCTCATGGTCTTTTATTTGTAGAGTCGTCTGCTCAGTCGCCCCCTTTTCTTCGTATAATTCCGGAGATATTTCTGCTGGGGCGAGCACTCGACGGCTTTGTGCCACGATTCTAACGTCATCGAGGTTCTCGTCAGCCAGTTCTTTAGCGAGCTTAGCTAACGCGTCTGCTTTGCTATTTTCCGCATGTGGTATACTTTCCAAAGTGTAGGAGGGAATTTGGGTCAATAGTTGTTGCACCTTTTCGCCGTATTTCACCAACTCCGGTTTGCACGTTTGGTAGTCACCATTTACTTGACTAACGACTAATTGAGAATCCCCGTATATAGAGAGGTCTTCAATTCCCGTGTTAATGGCGATCTCGAGGCCCGCTATCAAAGCTTCGTATTCGGCTTCATTGTTCGTCCTCGATTCCGTTAAGGAGAAAGCAAAGCGCATTATCCCTCCTTGTGGGGTTACGAAGATGAGGCCTACTCCCGATTTGATTATGGGGGTACATTGTTTGCGCTTCTTCATGGAAGATGCCCCGTCAAAATAGAGTTCCCATCGGGTATCACCGCCGCCGATCGCGTCGAATGCATGTCCGTCCGGCAAATCGCAGTTCAGAGGAGAACCGGCAGGTATTGGATGCTCAGCGAGGAAGTCGACAATGGCCTGGCCTTTCACTGCATTAAGAGGTCGATACGTTATTGAGAACTCCATCAGGAGTAGAGCCCATTTAGCGAGTTGACCCATCAGTATAGCCTTCGACATCAAATATTTAAGAGGGTCCACCTTCGAGATGAGACGGACTTCGTGCGCCAACGCATAGTGCCTGAGTTTTGTTATCGCGAAGATTAACGCCAAGCAGTGTTTTCAATAGGAGAGTAGTTGCTTTCTGCCCCCAGCAAAACTCGACTTAAGTAGTATAGTGCTCTCTCTTTCCCTTGATCGTTCTCTTGTGCCCATAATGTGCCTAAGGAACCTTCGAGGGCGGTTGTATAAAGGATGAGGGGTTTTCCCTTGACCGGCGCAGCCAACACCGGAGGGTTCTGCAGGTACTGCTTGATCTCGTCTAGTGCACCTTGGCATTTGTGATCCCAAACGAATGGAGTTCCCTTCTTCATCAGGTGGCTGTAAGGACGGCATTTGCCTGAAAGATTGGCGATAAACCGCCGGATGTATGCGAGCTTCCCTTGGAGAGACCGCAACTGTTTGAGGGTTCTTGGCGGAGGCATTTCCATGATCGCCTTGATCTTAGATGGATCTATTTCGATACCTCGATGTCGGATGATGAATCCCAGGAATTTACCCGAGGAGACTCCAAACGCGCATTTGAGGGGATTCATCTTCAAATTATATTGCCGAAGGCGTTGAAATACAGTCTCCAGATGCTTTAAATGCTCTTCGTATGACATGCTCTTTACTACAAGGTCATCGATATAGCACTCGACGATGTCATGTATGAGGTCGTCGAAGATTTTTGTCATGGCCCTTTGATAGGTAGCGCCGGCGTTCTTTAGACCAAAGGGCATAACCCTGTAGCAGAATATACCCAAAGGGGTCCGGAAAGCGGTGTGCTTCTGGTCTTCGGGATGCATCTTTATCTGATTGTATCCTGATGAACCGTCCATAAAGGAGAAAACCTCGTGGGTGGACGTGTTATCTATCATTAGCTCGGTTACTGGTACGGGGAAATCGTCCTTTGGACAGGCTTTATTGAGATCCCTGAAATCCACGCATATGCGTACCGTCCCATTCTTCTTCATTACTGGGACGATATTGGCGATCCAGTCGGGATACTGGACTTCTTGGATAAATCCAGAATCGATCAGCTTCTTGACTTCGGCGTTGATGCTCATTTCAAGCTCGAGTCGCATCCTTCTTGGCGCCTGCTTGACTGGCTTGATATCTGGGGATATTGCTAATTTATGCACAGCAATCTCCGGATCTAATCCTGGCATCTCGGAGTAGTTCCACGCGAAGCAGTCTTTATGCCGTAGAAGCACGTTCTTTAACGCAGTCACTCTTTCTTCAGATAACAGCTCACTGACAAATGTCGGTCGCGGGTCATCTGCCGATCCCAACTCAATCTTCTTGAAGTTATCTGTAGTAGTATGTATGCCGTCTTCCAGTTCTTTTGGAGCTGGCGGAAATTCTGAGACCACCTCATCATCGCTGTTCTCAAAGCACCAGGGAAGGTCATCCATGTTCTCGGGCTCTTCTTTTAATATCGTAATCGTATAACAGGTGCGAATCCGCTTCCAGGACTGAGGTGGATCTGGTTCTGCTTTTGCGGCTTTGGGTTCGTGCTTTTGTGGCGGCGTTACCCTCCAGCCGTCGGATAAAGCGAATCTGCCCTGTTGGTATTGGTCCTCGACCCAGTTCTTGAAGGTGAAGCAGTCTTCGGTAGGATGTCCTATGGCTTGGTGATAAGAGCAATAGCTCAGATGAGAAACCCTGTTAGCTTGCTCAGGGTGCTTAGACTCTGGAAGCGTGATCATTTGATGTTTTATAGCGAGCTCGAGTAACTTCTCCGTCTTGTCTCGGGGGAAGGAGTACACTCGACTCATCTTCTTCATGAGGGACAAATCCGAGCCGCGCAATACCCGATCACGTAACTCTCTAATCCTGCGTCGTTGTTGTCGGCTCCTTTTTCCGTTTCTTGATTTATTTCCGTCTCTGCGTCGGGCCTTTCGTACAACGGGTTGACAAGGATGAGCATCTTTGTCTTTTGCAGCCTGTTGAAATAGACGTTGCGTCCTGGCCTTCTCGTAGATGGCCATCTCGCGGTTGTGGTCTTCCCGAGCTTTTTGACCCACTTTCCTGATAGGCTTGTTCATTCATTCTTCAAACGACGGACTCGGCATTTCAATCGCGGGATCTAGTTTTGATGAAGGGTTGGCATTTCCTGACGGGGCGTCCTCTTCTTCATCAAAAGTATATATAGCGTAGCTACTGTGGGCCCGTTCCCGTTTTTCGGTTCTCGCGTATCCAAGCCCAAGTGTTTCCATTTTCCCGTTGAGCAATTTGCGTTGAGTCCCAGGGACATCCCAAATCCTGTTGTAGAACCGAGCTTGTCGAACAGTCTGTTTTAAGGGTACTCCTTGGCGCTTCAATAGCCTCTTTAGTCCATTTGTGTAGTATCTGGGCAAACGGATAGGTTGGAGCCTGTCGAGTGTAACATCCGTGCCATGCCAGATCTCTTTCTCTATTTTCGACTCTGAGGATCGGTAGAATAGGATTAACTTCTCACCCCTTTGCCTGGGAGGGACGTAAAATGTTTGCAGATCCTGCACATTGTGAGTTTGAAGTGTGTCGAGATCCTTGTAGTGTTCTCGCGGCACCATGGTGATTTGCAAACTCTGATCATCGCTAGGGGGCGCTTGTATTGACAGCCGATTGGAGAACACGGCATTAACCTCATCTTCCGAGTCACTTCCGAAGACCAACATGGGGGCGGACGTCCCCGGGTTGTTGCGTTGAGATGGCCCGGCATAAACTATCTCTTCTTCTTCTTCGGTATCGCTCCCAAAAACAGGGATGGCGGCGGCGGCTTTGTTCTCCGGATTGCGACACCTTTCTGTATCCTCGAAATCTGGCAAAAAATACTTCGCATCTTCGTATTTGCGGACTTCGTTCATGGAAAATGGGTTCAACTCACCTGTTACGGTATACTCGAAACCATCCTTAAAGTACTTCATACACTGATGTTGTGTAGAAGGGATGATGTTGTACTCGTGTAGCCAAGGACGACCGAGCAAGGCGTTGTAGCAGGTCTTGGCGTCAATGACATGGAATTTGATGTCTGTGACGAGGAGTCCAAAGCGTAATGTTAGTATCACGGATCCGAGAGTCCGTGACGATTGTGAATCGAAACCGGAGATAGTAATTTTGTCACGAGCGAGGTGTTGCACACTCATGCAGATTTCCTTCAACACCCGAACATTAAGGAGATTGACGGAGGATCCGTTATCCACCAGGATCTTGCCTATCTTGATATCATGGCAGTATCCAGAGACATATAGGGGACGGTTGTGGTCGCACGTCCCGAGAAGGAGGTCTTCGTCACCGAAAGTGATGTCGGCCGTATGCACTTCCTCCAGTTCATCCTTCATCCTTTCAGTGGCGAGGAAGGCTTGGAATTGCTCGGGTTCTTGTAACGCTTTAATTAGTGAGTCTCGCGCTTCTTTTGATAATAGGAGGGCATCGAGAATGCTAAGCTGAGAAGGTAGCTTCCTTAGGTGCGCTAGGATGTTATAGTCCACCTTATCCTTCCTAGGAGGGTCTTTGGCAGCCTGCTCTTTCATGACTTGGTCATCTAAAGTGATATCCTCAGTGACCTTTTCCTTTCCCTTATTTTTTCTACTCGCGGGCCCGAGATTCTTTTCTGGGAGTGTGCGATTGCGCAGCTGAATGTTCTCGCAGGCCTCTGATTTCTCCTCTTTCCCTAAAACGGATTCTTTAAAGAGAGGGCCCAGAGCCGTTTCTTCATCAGAGTCGCTCCCAAAGGTGAGAACTTGTGACCCTCCGGCGTTAACCATGTAACAGCTGCCAATAGTTCTGTTGTGCCCGTCGGCAGTACTCCTTCGTTCCCGACGAGTCTTGCGTTTCATGCGCTTAAAATGTTGCCGACGAGCAATATATCCTTGCCACCATATCTTAAAGGCGTCGCACTCCTCCGTGGAGTGTGAAATTTTCCGATGATATGCGCAATACTCAGGGTGCCTCTCCACCCCATTGAGCGTGTTTTCTTCCGAGGGTGGTAGCTTCATTCCCATTGACATGGCTTTGGCGAACCTTTTTCTCGTCTTGAATATCTTCTTGTCTGCCTCGGATGCCTTTCGATCTGGCGGGGGTACTTCGACTCTTTCGTTCAGTCGCCTGCATTTGGCTCCTTCCGATACGGCCATCTCACGCTCCTGATCCGCTTTACTTTTTAGACGAATCTCATCTAGAAAGGCGTCGATCATTTCATCTGTTGGCCACACACGCTCTGGTTCAGGCTCTGTCCCCAGCTTCTTAGTGCCAGGAGTTTTTTCATCGTCGGTAAACGAGTGGGAGATTACGTTACAACTCGCCACATATCCCTCGGATTCATCCGACGAGCTCTCTCCATCATCGTCCTCTTGAAAGATGTGGCTGAGGAACTCTTGCAGCGTGACAGGATTTCGCGCCTTTTGATTGTACTCTTCCAGCGCGTTGATTTGCTTCTGCAAGTTCGTGTGCTCGTTTCCAGGCTTCACGGGCTTCTTGGATTTCTTCTTCTTTTTCTTCGAAGATTTTGATGGTTGGGTGTGAGTATTTGGGCCATTATCACGAGTCTTCGTAGTTGGGCGGGGCTTTAACATCCTTTCGATAATTTGCGGTTCAAGAGGGTCCTTCCATTCGATCGCAGGGCACGCATGAAGGTCTCTCAGCATTCTTTTGGTTTTAGTTGACAGCACGACCTCCCATGGAGCTTCTTCAATAAAAGAACAGGTTGCCCCCGGTATATCTGCTTTCTTAGAAGTATGCGGATGTGGTGGGTTCACCCTCCACTTTTCGGACAGTGCAAACTTCCCCTGGAGGTATTGATCTTCAATCCATCCTTTGAAGACGAAGCAATCCTCAATCGGATGACTTACCGTTTGATGATAAGGGCAATAGTTAGGGTTATTCACCTCAGTGGGTTGTGGCGGTCGCCTTGGATTTGGTAGATTTATAAGTCTGTTGCGTACTGCCTGCTCGAATAGCCGTTTCGTCTTGTCTCGTGGGAACGAGTAGAGACGCTTCATCTTCTGATTATAATACCGGCGTCTTTCTTCTAATTGATCTGCCGGCTTCGAGGCGTTAGGTTGCTGCTGGGCATTCGCGACGATGGTTGCCCTTCCTTTACCCTTGTCATTCCGAGGTTCCGACTTCGGGGGAGACGGTCTATGACCCATTTGGTCCATCTGAGCCAACTTGTCGATTAAAGCCTGGAATGTGGTTGGCTTAAAGAACATCATAAACTGGGAGATAGTTGCGTGAGGGTCTAGGGTTCCCACGAACATGCCCACCGCGGGCACTTCCTCAATGCGTTGCTCGCATTTCGACCACAAATTCCTCCATCGTATAGCATACTGGACCCAAGTTTCGCCTGGTTTTACCCTGGCGTTAATCAGTGCCGTTATTGGAGTGCGTTCGCTGGCGCTTGCGAATCGCTGAGTGAATAGCAACTCCATTTCAGCGAACGTCTTGATAGAATCGTTCGGGAGTTCCGAATACCATTCGAACGCTGTTTCTGATAAGCTGCCCACGAATTGGCGAAGCAACAGTTTATCATCACTGCCGGTGTTACCGCAAAGGGCCCTGAACTGGGCAACATGTTGGTGGGGATTGCCGGTCCCCTTGTAAACATGGAACTTGGGAATTGTGTAACCTGGCGGGTACTTATTTGGTCGTACCAGCTTGGATATGGCCGCCCCGTTTTTACGACTTGACCAGCTACCTCAGTCGCATGATGAACCCGGATTTGCTGGGCTATATAGTCGACCAAGTCAGCCTTAGAGATTGTCTCCTCCTTGGCCGTTGAGAGGGCCGGTGGTGGATTTGACGTTTCTCCCTTGTCGTCTTCAAGGACGATCGGGGATCCTCAGCGGGTGGATCCTGTTGGATCATCATTCCTATCATATCTTGGAAGAGGAGGCCCATACGCTGTATGTTGGCAGCTTGTTCAGCAGCCTCTTTATCCTTCTTCTCCAATATTCGGCGAAGGAATTCGGCGTCGGTTTCTTCCTCCTGGCGTTCGTCCGAAGACGTTTCTGGGTTTTCTTTTGGCCCGGTAAGTGCAGCCATAGCATTCATCATTTCCTGGAGCTTTTGCTGTTGCTCCTGAGCTTTGGTCACCGACCGTGTGAGCGGTCTATGACCTGTAGACGCACGGCTGTCTTCTTTTCCTGACGCCATGTATACGGTGTGGACCATCATGTCCCCAGACTTAGGGCGTCTGGGCTCAGTGCTTTTAGCTGTCGTTGCAGGCTGGGGGATCTTCTCTGGCTTCCTCCTTTTATGAGCAGTGGAGGTTGAGGGAGCCGTTGAGGTGGGCGTCCAGACAGCCTTTCGTGGTTTAGCCTGGTGACCGGCTTCCGATTGGATTTTCAGCTTCTTGTGCTGGCGGGAGAAGTTTAGATCGATCATCGAATCTCGGGCCTGCCGCCAAACCTTATAGATTTTGGAAGACAGCCGTTGAGGGGATCGGGGCTGTTCTGACTTTATTTCCACGACCTTTTTTAGTGGGGGAGGAGACCTCTTTAGCACCGCAGTAGGAGAATTCCTTCGCACCTTATTTAGCATCTCGAAGCTGTTCTCCGTTGGAACAGCAGCATTAACTTCTGCCATCGGGGCTGATGGAGTTAGCCCAGAGGGGGAGTTGCCCCCAGCATTCCTTACTCGGCGCCAATGGCGGCGTCGAGCGTGTCGAGCGGATGGCGTTGGTTCAGCGGTGAGAATGGCTTCATCTTGCCCCCTGTGTAGGTGGGGGGTCGCTGCTGGTGTTAGCCTGTCAAAGACCGATGTCCTTTGGGTAGCAGGAGCGGGAGCTGGGGCCGTCAATCTTGTAAGGACCGATTTTTTGGCCGGGGAAGCCGCCCTGGCGATTTCGGGAGCAGGACTGGTCAGTTTCTTAGAAGCAGCCTTCTCTGGGTTTGTAGGCCCCATGATGGGTCCACAGTATTTCTGGCCCAATCTAGAGAAGACCGAGGCGCTGATGTTGGACGACCCATTGAGAGGAGCCGCAGCAGGGGTAAGACGATCAAAGACCGACTTCTTGGGAGCTTCCTTTGTCAGCACCGGCGCCGTGAAGCTTGTCGGTGGGAGCATAGTCCCAAAGAACAATCCGGTAGTGGCCTGAGCCACCTGGTCCACCGGTATTGTGAATAACGAAGCAGCTTGGGGTCCGTAAGCTATACCTCCTGGAGAGGCAAAGCGTTGGTCGCAATTACAGTCCGAGCAGTTGGAGCATTTCGCAGAAGTGGAAGCCATCGATCCTTTGCTTTCTGCAATGAGCAAGACGCCAAGTCTTAGTATCTTGGAACCCAAGGGCAACCATTAGCGAACCGTGATTGGTTCGCGAATCACGACACACGAAGTGTGGAGTGGAAAGAGGAAAAGTTCCCACCGGGCGTGCCAGAATCTGTTCCCCTCCGAAAGACGGCGCACAAGACTGCGAGGTCTTGGCACTGAGATTCAGGGCAGATGCTAATTGGTGCTATCCGTTCACCTCTCCGAAGATGCCAAATTGATTTATGGCACCATATATCGAAGGTTTAAACGGATGCGGCCGATGTAGCAGACTTCGTCAGATTCCCCCTCGTTTGAGGGGGTTTTGATTGTGGGGACGCTCTTCCCTGCAGGCGCAAGCCCCTGCAGTTAATTAAGCTACCGCATCGCGGTAACAACTTTCTCCTTCTCCAGATGGTCACTTCGTGTCGTGTGTGTTTATTTTCTGTTTCGTTGCCCGTGGATTGTTTACGGAGACCGAGTTATGTCGTCGCCCGTAGGGCGTGGACTAGTCCAAATCCGTATTATCTTAGATTTGGGTTTGGGGGTTTGGTTTGAGGATACGTTAGCCATATTTGAGGCCAAGATCAACTCAAACGTTTGTTAAGGATACGTTAGTCTAACCTGAGACTAAGATCAACTTAACGGGATCGTTTAGATCCGACAAAAGAGCATTTGGGCTCCATTATTCCAGTTTAGGGACATGGTGGTCCATTTAAGGTATGGCCGTCGGGACCCGTCACCTCTCTGACGATGTTGAAGGATTACAACGACAGATGTCAGAGGAGTTCAGAGATGTACCCTTGAACCAGAGTTAATTGGGGGGATCTATAGTCCAGTTCGGGACTAAAGTCTGTTTGAAAGGTTTAAGGATACGTCAGCCATATTTAAGGCTAAGATCAACTTAAACGGGATCGTTTAGATCCGACAAAAGAGCGTTTGGGCTCTATCGTTCCAGTTTAGGGACATAGTGGTCCATCGCTAGTTTAAGGACATTGCGGTCCATGGGTAGTTTAAGGACATTGCGGTCCATTGTTAGTTTTAAGACATCTCGGTCAAAGTTAAAGACGTCGTAGTCCATGGGTTTAAGGGCCCCACAGTCCATTGTTAGTTTTAAGACATCTCGGTCGAGGTTAAGGACGTCGTAGTCCATGGGTTTAAGGACCCCGCAGTCCGTATCAATGTGTGGTCATCGGGACCCGTCACCTCTTTGAAGACGTTAAGGGATTACAACGCCAAGTATCAAAGGAGTGAAGAGATGTACCCTGAAACCGGAGTGGATTAAATAGTCTTTGGCCCAATTTGGGATCAAGACCAATTAATTATGTTATGAGCCCATTAGCCCAGTTAATTATGAATTGAGGACTTATGGCCAGCTTGGGCTAAGTCCAATCATGTCTGGGACATCGGCCCTCCTGTTGGTCCCTTGAAGGAGAGGCTTTGCCTCTGGCCATTTAGCCAATTGGGCCAATGCCTAGTGTTAAACACTAAAGACCAATCAGTGTTGAACACTGAGAATGAGATTGATAAGTCAGTGTTTAACACTAGAAGATAGTTGGTGTCAAACACCAGCAACAAGGCCTTCAATTTAGTGTTAAACACTAAAACAGACCAGTGTTAAACACTGGCAACAGAAATCCCAAATTAGTGTTGAACACTAAGGTAATCAGTGTTGAACACTGCAAATAAAGTTCTTTGCTTAGTGTTGAACACTAAGGCCAAACAACGTTTTAACACTGAATTCAGGGGTTCCAATTTAGCGTCAGATGCTGAGGCAAGAGGGGTCACGTGGTAGCACGTGAGGGCGCCCTCCCTTTGTTTGTTCTGCTGAGAAGATCACATCTTTTGGAGCATCACGTGTCATCACGTGACGGGTGTTTGAATGGAGTATGTTAAAGCCTCTGCCAAGGGTCACGTGGGTCACGTGAGGCACTGCCTCAAAGGGCTTTCTGTAGATCTTTTGGGGGGGTCACGTGGTGACACGTGACCCTGCTTTTCTGTAGTTGTTTAGAAGATCTGTTAATCCCTTTCAGGAATTAAATTCCTCGTAGGGTTGAACCCTGACAATAATTTCAGAGGAATTAAATTCCTAGTTCCTTTTGAAGAGTTGAACTCTGAATTTTCTGTAGGAATTAAATTCCTCATATATGTGAAGAACTGAATAGGGTTAAACCCTAATAAAAGCTTTAAGGAATTAAACCCCCACTCTCTGTTAGAGAATTATTCTGGGGAATAAGATTAAGGGAATTAAATTCTTGTTGTTTTAACAGAGCTAAGTTCTTAACTATGGTTAAACCCTGATTCTTTTCATTTTTGAAGGAATTAAATTCCCATAACACAGGGTCAAACCCTAATTTTATTTTGAAGGAATTAAATTCCTATAATTCTGTGAGAATTAAATTCTCGTGCTTCCATTCCCTCTCTATGCTTTGGATCTGTATGGCAGGATCTCAACCCATTGAGAATTAAATTCTCAACTCAATGGGAGATGTGCACTTTACAGATCCTCCATCAAAGAGAGAAGAAATATGTCCTTCTGTTTTATATCCGAGTTAAACTCTGTTGAGAATTAAATTCTCTTTTCTTTCAATGAAACCTTCCCTTTCTTACCTAGGGTTTTCTTTTGCAGAAGATCCAAATTCCTCTAAAGTATCAAGGCTCTCTCTCTTTTCTTCCCTCTGCATATATCTCTTTGTGTGTCTCTTGACTCCTATTTATAGGAGAAGCAGCCGAATCAATTAGTTTTGGTGAATCTTTCATTGAGAGATTTAATTTGTATTCACCATTCGTTTTGGACCTTTGGATTATTAGGTGAATTTTATTCACCGTTGGATTTTAAATCCAGAGATTCTCCTCTGTTATTTTGGTTAGATTTTACGGGGAAATCTTTCCAAATTCGAGATTTTCCCATAGATAGATGATATTTAATCACCTTTAAATCTTTAATTCAATCGGTTGCTTTTGGAAAGATTTGAGAGATCTTTTCTCAGAATTTAATTCTGTTAACAAATGGGCTTTGAAGTCGGTCACGTGTGGCCATGTGACCCTTGGTCACGTGTGGGCACGTGACCCCCTTGGAACGAGCCTTCTTCTTTCTTTTTGCGCTCTGTCTTCTGGTTGCTGCTTAACCGTCACGTGCCATCACATGACCCCTGGTCACGTGTGAGCACGTGACCCTCGTCTGGACCCCTTTTCTTGATTTAACCGGAGAACAAGTCTGCTGCTTTTGAGTATCACGTGCCAACAAGTGACCATGGTCACGTGGGAGCACGTGACCTCTTCTGAAGCCTTTTCTTTGATTTGATCAGGGAACCGGTTTGCCTTTGAAGCCGCTTTTAATTGTCACGTGCCAACACGTGACCCAGATCACGTGGGAGCACGTGACCCTTTCTGAAGCCCTTTTCTTTGATGTAGTCGGGAAGCTGAATTTGCCTTGCTGATGCTTTTAGATGTCACGTGCCAACACGTGACTGTTGGTCACGTGTAAGCACGTGACCCTTTTCTGAAGCCTTTTCCGTAAGCTTTCCTGATTTTAAATCAGGAAACAGTGCTGTGTAGAAGGGATGATGTTGTACTCGTGTAACCATGGCCGGCCGAGCAGAGCATTGTAGCATGTCTTGGCGTCTATGACGTGGAATTTAATGTCCATGACGAGTAGCTCAAAGCGCAGCGTTAGTATCACAGACCCGAGAGTCCTGGACGATTGAAAGTCGAACCCGGAGATGGTGATCTTATCCCGAGCGAGGTGCTGGACGCTCATGCATATTTCTTTCAACACCCGTACATTGAGGAGATTGACAGAAAAGCCATTGTCAACCAAGATTTTGCCTGTCTTTATATCATGGCAATATCCTGAGACATAGAGGGGACGATTGTGTTCGCATGTCCTAAGGAGGAGGTCTTCATCACCGAAAGTGACATCAGCTGTGTGCACTTCTCCCAGCTCGTCCTTCATCTTTTCTTCGGCGAGAAAAGCTTGGAATTGCTCTGGGACCTGCAGCGCTCTGATCAATGAATCCCTTGCTTCTTTTGATAACAAGAGGGCGTCAAGAATGCTGAGCTGCAAAGGTAGCTTCCTCAAATGTGCCAGAACGTTGTAGTCCACCTTATTTCTCTTTGGCGGATCCTTGGCGGTTAGCTCCTCTATGACTTGGTCATCTAAGGCGATATCCTCATAGACCTTTTCTTTCCCCTTATCTTTTTTATTTGAGGGTCCAAAATTCTTTTCGGGTAGTGTACGATTACGCAGCCGAATATTTTCGCAGGCCTGCGGCTCTTCCTCTTTTCCTGAGGTGGACTCTTTAAAGAGAGGGCTAAGCTCCATTTCCTCGTCAGAGTCACTCCCGAACGTGAGAACTTGCGATCCCCCGGCGTTAACCATGCGACAATCACCGGTGGTTCTTCTGAGCTCCTCGGTCGTACTTTTCCGCTACCGACGAGTTTTGCGCTTCTCCCGCTTAACATGCTGCCGGTGAACCACATACCCCTGCCACCATCTATTGAAAGCCTTGCACTCTTCGGTGGGGTGCGAAATCTTTCGATGATATAAGCAGTAGAAAGGGTGCGTTTCTGCTTTACTGGCAATGTTTTCTTTAGAGGGTGGTAGCTTCATCCCCATTGATATGGCCTTACCAAACCTCTTTCTCGTCTTGAATTTGCTTTTATCCGCAACGGATGTTTCTTGATTTAACGGGAGTGTCTCAACCCTTTCGTCTAATCGCCGGCGTTTGGCTCCTTCCAATATGGCCATCTCACGCTCCCGATCGGCTTTACTTTTCAGACGAATCTCATCCAGAAAGGCGTCGATCATTTCGTCTGATGGCCACACAGGTTCCGGCTCAGGCTCTGCCCCCAGCTTCTCAGTGCAAGGAGTTTTCTCATCGTCCGTAAACGAGTGAGAGATCATATGACAACTCGCCATGTATTCTTCGGATTCATCCGACGAGCTCTCCCCTTCATCTTCCTCTTGAAAGACGTGGCTGAGGAACTCCTGGAGTGTGATGGGAATTCGTGCCTTTTGATTGTATTCTTCCAGCGCGTCGATCTGTTTCTGTAAGTCCGTGCGCTTATCGCCAGTCTTCACGGGTTTTTTGGATCTCTTCTTCTTCTTCTTTGAAGATTTGGACGGCTGGGTACAAGTGTTTGGGCCACCGCCATCGATCTTTAGAGTTGGGCGCGGCTTTAGCATCCTTTCGATGATCTCAGATTCCAACGGGTTCTTTCACCTGACAGCCGGGCACGTCTGGAGATCATTCAGCATCCTCTTTGTTTTGGCTGATAGCACAACCTCCTACGGAGCTTCTTCAACAAGGGAGCACGTTGCCCCCAGCGTATTCACCTTTTTAGGGGTATGAGGTTGCGGCGGCTCACCTTCCATCTTTCGGACAACACGAACTTGCCCTGTTGGTATTGGTCTTCAATCCAGTTTTTGAAGACATAGCAATCCTCGATCGGATGGCCCAATACTCGGTGGTAGGGACAGTAGTTGGGATCATTGACGTCGTTTGGCTGCAACTGGCGTCTTGGATCCGGCAGATTGATGAGTCGGTTGCGCGATGCCAGCTCGAACAATCTTCTCATTTTATCTTGAGGGAACGAGTAAGGACGCCCTAGCCTCTCCTCGAGAGGTACGCGTGGACGCATATTGTTTTGACGGACCACCGGCTTCAAGTTGCTCGGCTGTTGTTGAGCATTAGCGGCGACGATCGCTTTTCCCTTCCCCTTCTCATTTCGAGAATCCGGCTTTGGAGGAGACGGTCTATGGCCCATCTGGTCTATTTGGGCTAGCTTGTCGATCAGGACCTGGAAGGTAGTCGGCTTGAAGAACATCATGAATTGAGATATGGTCGCCTGCGGATAGAGGGTTCCCACAAACATGCCCACTGCCGATGCTTCTTCAATGCATTGTTCGCATTTTGACCACAAGTTCTGCCACCGTATCGCATACTGAACCCATGTTTCGCCTGGCTTCACCCTGGCATTAATCAATACTGTTATCGGGGTGCGTTTGCTGGCGCTTGTGAATCTTTGTGTAAACAATAGCTCCATCTCCGTAAAGGTCTTGATAGAGTCGTTTGGGAGCTCGGAGTACCACTCGAATGCTGTCTCCGATAAGCTACCGACGAACTGGCGAAGCAACAATTTATCATCACCGCCGGTATTGCCACAAAGAGCCCTGAACTGGGCAACATGTTGATGGGGATTGCCAATCCCCTTATACACATGGAATTTCGGTATTGTATAGCTTGGCGGGTACTTGATCTGATCATACCAGCTCGGATATGGTCTCACCGTCTTGACAACTTGACCGGCTGCCTCAGTTGCCTGGTGAACCCGCATCTGCTGAGCTATATATTCGTTCAGGTCAGCCTTGGAAATTGTCTCCTCCTTGGCTGTTGACAGAGCCGGTGGAGGATTCGACGTCTCTCCTCTATCATCTTCAAGGACGATCGGAGGATCTTCAGCAAGAGGATCCTGCTGGATCATCATACCCACCATATCCTGAAATAGAATGGCCATTCGTTTTATATCGGCTGCTTGTTCCGCAGCCTCTTTGTCCTTCTTCTCCAATATTCTCCGAAGGAACTCGGCGTCGGTTTCTTGCTCCTGGCGTTGATCCGAGGACGCTTCGGGGCTTTCTTTTGGCCCAGTGAGTGCGGCCATCGCATTCATCATTTCTTGGAGCTTCTGCTGCTGCTCCTGAGCTTTAGTCACTGACCATGTAAGCGGTCTATGACCTGTAGATATACGGCTGTCCTCTTTCCCGGACGCCATGGAGATGGTGTGTACCACAATGCCCCCGGACTTAGGGTGTTTGGGCTCACTGCCTTTGACATTTGCCGCAGGCGTGGGGACTTTCTCCGGCCTTCTTCTCTTTTGAGTAGTCGACGTGGAGGGGGCCGTTGTAGTGGGCACCCAAGTGGTTGTCGTCCTTTGCTATTTGACAGGACGGTTCTTTTCTTCCTGTACTTTCACCCTCTTCTGCCGACGAGAGTGATCTCGATCAATTACTGAGTCTTGAACTCGCCGCCAGACCTTGTAAATTTTGGAGGACAGCCGCTGAGGGGGCTGCTCCGGCTTTGCTTCTGTAACATTCTCCGCGGGCGGAGGAGATCTTTTCAGCGTGGCAATCGGAAAGTTCTTGCGTACCCTCCTTAGCGGTTCAAAGCTGTTCCCAGTTGGAACAGCAGCATTAATTTCCACCATTGGAGCCGGTGAAGTTAGCCCAGAGGGGGAATTGCCCCCGTCCTTCCTTACTCGGCTCCATGGCGACGTCGAACATGTCGAGCTGTTGGGGCTGGTTCGGCGATGGGGATGGTTTTATCTTGCCCCCTGTCTAGACGAGGCGCTGTTGGTGCCAGCCTCTTGAAGACTGATGTCTTTTGAGTAGCAGTGTCCAATCTGTCAAAGACAGACCCTTGAGCAGGAACGGGAGCCGGAATAGTCAGCCTTGAAAAGACCGACTCTTTAGCAGGAGAAGCCGTCTTGACGACTTCAGGAATAGAGATGGCTGTCCTCTTTGCGATGGCCACGTCAGGGGTCATGGGCTTCTTGGCAGGCCCATCAAAGTTCAGGTTCAGCCTGGTAAAGACCGAGGCTGCCGGCTTAACATTGGACGACCCGTTGAGAGGGGCCGTGGTAGTAGTGAGCCGATCAAAGACCGACTTCTTTTGCGCTTCCGGTACGGGCACTGGAATGGAGAAGCTTGCTGGCGGGAGCATGGTCCTGAAGAACAGACCGGTGGTGGTCTGAGTGACTTGTTCTAGCGGCATAGCAAGGATGGAGGCCGCTTGAGGCCCATTGGCTACACCTCCAGGTGAGGCGGAGCGTCGGTTGCATTTGCATTTGGAGCAGTTCGAGCAGTTGGTCGTCATTGTTGTTTGATTTCTGCGCCAAGCAAAAGACCAAATCTTAGTAACTTGAAACCCGAAGGCAACCATTAACAAATCGCGATTCGTTCGCGAAGACGACACACGAAGTGTGGAGTGGAAAGAAGAAAAGGTCCCACCGGGCGTGCCAGAATCTGTTCCCCTCCGAAAGACGGCAAAGACGACGTGAAGACATCTTGCCTGAGATTCGGGGCAGATGCTATTTGGTTTTATCCGTCCACCTCTCCGAAGATGCCAAGTTGATATAGCACCGTGTATCGGAGGTTTAGACGGATGCGGCCGATGTAGCAGACTTCGTCAGATTCGCCCTCACTTGAGGGGGTTTTTGATTGTGGGAACGCTCTTCCCTGCAGACGCAAGCCCCCGCAGTTAATTACGCTACCGCATCGCGGCAACAACTTTCTCCTTCTCCAGAATTCCACTTCGTGTCGTATGTGTTTGTTTTGTTTGTGGTTGCCCGTAGATTGTATACGGAGACTAATTTATGTCGTCGCCCGTAGGATGTGGATTAGTCCAAAACCGTATTTTCTTAGATTTGGGTTTGGGGTTTTGGTTTGAGGATACGTTAGCCGTATTTGAGGCTAAGATCAACTCAAACGTTTGTTAAGGATACGTTAGTCCAGTTTGAGACTAAGATCAACTTAACGGGGTCGTTTAGATCCGACAAAAGAGCGTTTGAGCTCTATTGTTCTAGTTTAGGGACGTAGTGGTCCATTGCATGTATGGCCATCGGGACCCGTCATCTCTCTGACGACGTTGAAGGATTACAACGACAGATGTCAGGGGTGTTCAGAGTTGTACCCTTGAACCAAAGTTGATTGGGGGATCTATAGTCCAATTTGGGACTAAAGTCTGTTTGAAGGTTTAAGGATACATTAGCCATATTTGAGGCTAAGATCAACTTAAACGGGATCGTTTAGATCCGACAAAAGAGCATTTGGGGCTCTATTGTTCCAGTTTTGGGACATGGTGGTCCATTGCCAGTTTAGGGACATGGTGGTCCATTGCCAATTTAGGGACATGTTGGTCCATTGGTTTAAGGACGCTTAAGTCCGTAAGTTTAAGGACGCTTAAGTCCGTATATTGGTTTAAGGACGCATAAGTCCATAAGTTTAAGGACCCCACAGTCCGTACTGTTGGTTTAAGGACGCATAAGTCCATGAGTTTAAGGACCCCACAGTCCGTAAGTTGGTTTAAGGACGCTTAAGTCCATAGGTTGGTTTAAGGACGCTTAAGTCCATATTGATGTGTGGTTGTCGAGACCCGTCACCTCTCTGACGACGTTGAAGGATTACAACGACAAATGTCAGAGGAGTTCGGAGATGTACCCTTGAACTGGGTGTAAATTGATTTAAGAAAGCAGTCGTGCTCAGTCAATTTTAATTTGAGGACTTATGGCCATGATTGGGTTAAGTCCAGTTGAAAATATTCAACATTTTATTTATCATTGGCCTATTAGGCCTTTGCTTGGGCTCTACCCTTTATTAATGCATAGCATTGGGCTTTTAATTAAATGCACAGCATTTGTTTTGGTCTAACAGACCTCTGTTTGGACTCCGCCCCCTTTTTTTTAATAATGCATGGCATTTTATTTTAGTCTGTTTTAGACTTTTTTCCTTTTAATTGGGCTCTGCCCCTTTAAATAGCGCATAGCACTTTTATTTGGTCCGATAGACCTTTTTTATTGGGCTCTGCCCTTGATAATGCATTGCATTAAATGCTCTGACAGTGCCCCACGTGGCTTGTCAGGCGCTTTGCGCCAATTGAGGAGCGCAAGGCGCAAACTTATATGATGGTGACACGTGTCACGCTCTGGTGAGCGCAAACGCAGTGCGCTGCGACAGTACACTGCACTGTTGAGCTGCTGACACGTGGCATGCTCTGGTGAGTTGCACCAACCCAAGAGCGCAATGCTCATTTTTTTAAAGCGCAAGGCGCAGATTGCTCTAGGGCTAACACGTGGCACTCTCTGGTGACTTGCGCCAACTCAAGAGCGCAACAGTGCAAATTTTACAAGTGCATGGCACTGTTTTATATTTTGATCATATTTAGATCAAAGAAAACAAGTTTTTCTTGTTTTCTAGAGAGGTTTTACCTCAAATATCAAGAACCAGTGGTTCATCAAAAGGCAATGCCTTTATTATTATTATATTTTTTATTGAAGATCTTTGATCTTGTTCTTAGATCAATGATCTTTTTAGAAGAGACTCTTCTTTTTATTCAAAGAGTTTTACCTTTATTTTTTTGTGAGCTCTTCTCAAAATTTTCTAGAGAAGTTCTGAATATCTCTCTCTGTTTTTGTTGTGTCTTTTAGACTTGGAGTCTAGGGGCCTTTTTATAGTGCCAATTGATTTGTTAAATCAGTTAAAAAGATCTTTCTCTGAGTGATTTAGGGATTTTTTCCCCACCGTTGGATATTTGATCCAAGGACTTCTGTTTTACAGAAGAGAATCTTATTGTTTTAATAAGATCAGAAAGATCTTTCTAGAATTTTAATTCTGTTTTGGTGCTGGCACAGTTGGCGCAAGCGCACCTGCGCTTGACACGAGTCGCGCAGCGCAGAGCGCAGCGCAACTGCGCTGACACGTGTCGCGCAGCGCAGAGCGCAGCGCAACTGCGCTGCCACGTGTCGCGCAGCGCAGAGCACAGATCATCTGAAGCGTTTCTTCCTTTATTAAAATTTGAATTTTAAACAGAGCCTTGCTCTGATTGGGTGCGCTGCCTTAGGCGCTGCGCTGGCGTGTCTACGTTTGACACGTGGCGTGTTGCGTGCAGCGCAAGAGATCTGAAGCGTTGCTTCAATTTTTGAATTTTTGAAATTCAAACAAAGCTTTGCTCTGATTGGGGGAAACACTGATGAGTACTTAAATGCCGAGTTCCTGGATTACCTAAAAGAGAATGGAATTCTCTCTCAGCTTACTCCTCCATACACACCACAACACAACGGTGTATCGAAAAGGCGGAACAGAACCCTATTAGATATGGTACATTCTATGATGAGTAATGCTGAGTTATCACGATCCTTTTGGGGCTATGCACTAGAATCAGCTGCATATATTTTGAACAAGGTTCCTACCAAGACTGTGCCTACCACACCACATTAGATGTAGAGTGGGAAGAAACCCTATCTTCAGTATCTGAAGATAGGGAGATGTCCAGTTTTTGTAAAAAAGCAGCATGCGGACTAGCTCGAGGCACGCTCAGTACTGTGTAAGTTTGTGGGATACCCAAAGAACTCCACGGGTATCTTTTCTATTACGCAGAGGAACAAAAGGTTTTTATTTCTCGTCATGCCCACTTTTTGGAAAATCGATTTTTGGAAAAAGAAACTAATGGGAGCGCAATAGAACTGGAAGAAATTCTAGAACCGCAAGCTATTACTGAAAGTATGGTAGAACCAGAGGTTTCGAAAGAATAGGACATCCCCGCGCCACTCCACAGGACTAGTAGGCAGTCTCATCTGCCCGAAAGATACTACGGCTTTCTCATAGACGGAGATAGAGAGGATTGCATCATTGACAATGGTGAGCTAACTAGCTTCTAGCAAGCCATTCAGAGCGGTGACTCGGTAAAATGGTTGGATATAATAAGGACCGAGATGGAGTCCATGTACACCAACAAAGTATGGACTTTGGACATTGCTCCAGAAGGGGTAAAACCCGTAGGCTGCAAATGGATCTTCAGAAAGAAGATTGGTGTAGATGGACAGGTTGAAACCTATAAGGCTAGACTTGTTGCAAAAGGTTTTCGTCAAAGACTTGGTTTGGACTATGATGAAACCTTTTCTCCAGTTACTATGCTCAAATCCATTCGGATCCTTCTTGCCATTGCTGCCTTCCACGATTATGAGATTTGGCAGATGGACGTAAAGACCGCTTTTCTGAATGGACATTTGGAAGAGTGCGTCTATATGGATCAGCCAGAGGGTTTCATTCAGAGTGGGAGCAGCGGGAAAGTGTGCAAGTTGCTTAAGTCCATTTATGGACTAAAGCAGGCATCGCGGAGTTGGAATATTTGTTTTGATGAAACGGTCAAAAAATTCGACTTTATCAAAAATCCAGATGAACCATGCATCTATAGTAAGATTGTAGCGAGAACTGTGGTATTTCTCGTCTTGTACGTGAATGACATTCTCTTAATAGGAAATGAAATTCCTATGCTACAATCAGTCAAAGGATTCTTGTCACAGAGGTTCTCCATGAAAGACCTGAGTGATACCTCCTACATTCTGGGGATCCAGATCTATCGTGATAGATCTAAGAGGATGGTAGGACTTTCGCAGTCCAGGTACATCGACAACATATTAAAGAGATTTAGTATGGAAGATTCAAAGCGCGGTAGTCTACCGGCTTGTCACGGAATCACCCTCTCCAAAGATATGTCTCCCAAGACTGATTTGGAAAGGGCTCGCATGTCGATTATACCCTACGCTTATGCTATAGGCTCTATAATGTATGCGATGTTATGTACCAGACCAGATGTTGCTTACGCACTTAGCGTGGTAAGCCGGTATCAGTAAACCCAGGGGAGAACCACTGGATAACAGTAAAGAACATTCTTAAGTACCTGAAAATGACTAAGGAGATGTTCTTGGTGTATGGCAAAAAGACCTCCAAATCGAAGCCTTTGCTGACTCCAGCTTCCAGAGTGACAAGGATGACTCCAAGTCCATGTCGGGTTATGTTTTTACCCTCAATGGAAGGGCGGTCTGTTGGAAGAGCTCCAAGTAGGACACTGTTGCTGGCTCGACGATGGAAGCGGAGTATATCGCTGCTTGTGACGCCGCGAAAGAAGCAGTCTGGATGAGGAAGTTCCTAACAGAACTTCATATGGTTCCGTCCATTGTAGATCCAATACCTCTGTATTGTAACAACGACGACGCTATAGTTTTAGCGAAGGAACCCAGGTCCTATCAGAAGTCCAGACATATTTTGAGACGGTACCACCTGATCAGGGAGATCACTGATCGCCGGGAGACCGAGGTGCGGAGAGTTGATTCGGAGAACAACAGTGCAGATCCACTCATAAAGGCCATCCTCAGACACAGTTCGAAAGGCTATTCGAGATGATAGGTTTGCGATATGCCAATACATAGCCTTAGTGCAAGTGAGAGATTGTTAGTGATATATGCCCTAGAGGCCATTATTGTATCATACTGATTTGTATATTACATATTGGAAGCTTGGGATATACACGGATATAGTAACAGTCTTGCTCGAAATAGTAGTATGCTACCTGATTTGTTTCTACCTCAATATGTGTATGTGTTTCTTTTAGCATATCGCTTATACATATTGGTAAAGCTCTTAGGATCTTTGCTTGATTACCAGCGTTGTGATGGCAGTCACACTAGTGGGGACTGGATAGTCTATAAGCACATCCATATACAGGTCCCTAGTCCTAGGATTATCGAGACGGGGCATCGATACTCCAGAGTATACTAGTGTATACGCTTCTCATCCCAGCAGGGGAGATGGTCTGTCCCGCAGCCATTAGTACATCGTACTGGAGATAGTATGCAGGTGCTCATTGGGTTATGAGTACACTGGACAGAACTCGTAGGGAGCTGTTGGTGGGTATTATACCTATCTTCGGGTAGCAGTTCCCAGGTGATATGAGTACAGCTTAGTCCGTCGACTTGATACTGCTACTTCGCCTCGAGTGTGTTCCCACTGTTCTTAGATTACTACCCTACCACGGCTCAAAAGAGTCGTGCAAACAGGTAGTAGTTAGGTGCAGTCCTGAAGCACTTGGAGGCAGTGGCGGTTGTTTCCTGATTTAAAATCAGGAAAGCTTACGGAAAAGGCTTCAGAAAAGGGTCACGTGCTTACACGTGACCAGCAGTCACGTGTTGGCACGTGACATCTAAAAGCATCAGCAAGGCAAATTCAGCTTCCCGACTACATCAAAGAAAAGGGCTTCAGAAAGGGTCACGTGTTGGCACGTGACAATTAAAAGCGGCTTCAAAGGCAAACCGGTTCCCTGATCAAATCAAAGAAAAGGCTTCAGAAGAGGTCACGTGCTCCCACGTGACGAGGGTCACGTGTTGGCACGTGATACTCAAAAGCAGCAGACTTGTTCTCCGGTTAAATCAAGAAAAGGAGTCCAGACGAGGGTCACGGGCTCACACGTGACTAGGGGTCACGTGATGGCACGTGACGGTTAAGCAGCAACCAGAAGACAGAGCGCAAAAAGAAAGAAGAAGGCTCGTTCCAAGGGGGTCACGTGCCCACACGTGACCAAGGGTCACGTGGCCACACGTGACCGACTTCAAAGCCCATTTGTTAACAGAATTAAATTCTGAGAAAAGACCTCTCAAATATTTCCAAAAGCAACCAATTGAATTAAAGATTTAAAGGTGATTAAATATCATCTATCTATTGGAAAATCTCGAATTTGGAAAGATTTCCCCGTAAAATCTAACCAAAATAACATAGAAGAATCTCTGGATTTAAAATCCAATGGTGAATAAAATTCACCTAATAATCCAAAGGTCCAAAACGAGTGGTGAATACAAATTAAATCTCCTAATGAAAGATCCACCAAAACTAATTGATCCGGCTGCTTCTCCTATAAATAGGAGTCAAGAGACACACAAAGAGATATATGCAGAGGGAAGAAAAGAGAGAGAGCCTTGATACTTTAGAGGAATTTGGATCTTCTGCAAAAGAAAACCCTAGGTAAGAAAGGGAAGGTTTCATTGAAAGAAAAGAGAATTTAATTCTCAACAGAGTTTAACTCTGATATAAAACAGAAGGACATATTTCTTCTCTCTTTGATGGAGGATCTGTAAAGTGTACATCTCCCCTTGAGTTGAGAATTTAATTCTCAATGGGTTGAGATCCTGCCATGCAGATCCAAAGCATAGAGAGGGAATGGAAGCACGAGAATTTAATTCTCACAGAATTATAGGAATTTAATTCCTTCAAAATAAAATTAGGGTTTGACCCTGTGTTATGGGAATTTAATTCCTTCAAAATGAAAAGAATCAGGGTTTAACCCTAGTTAAGAACTTAGTTCTGTTAAAACAACAAGAATTTAATTCCCTTAATCTTATTCCCCAGAATAATTCTCTAACAAAGAGTGGGGGTTTAATTCCTTAAAGCTTTTATTAGGGTTTAACCCTATTCAGTTCTTCACATATATGAGGAATTTAATTCCTACAGAAAATTCAGAGTTCAACTCTTCAAAAGGAACTAGGAATTTAATTCCTCTGAAATTATTGTCAGGGTTCAACCCTACGAGGAATTTAATTCCTGAAAGGGATTAACAGATCTTCTAAACAACTACAGAAAAGCAGGGTCACGTGTTACCACGTGACCCCCCCAAAAGATCTACAGAAAGCCCTTTGAGGTAGTGCCTCACGTGACCCACGTGACCCTTGGCAGAGGCTTTAACATACTCCATTCAAACACCCGTCACGTGATGACACGTGATGCTCCAAAAGATGCGATCTTCTCAGCAGAACAAACGAAGGGAGGGCGCCCTCACGTGCTACCACGTGACCCCTCTTGCCTCAGCATCTGACGCTAAATTGGAACCCCTGAATTCAGTGTTAAAACGTTGTTTGGCCTTAGTGTTCAACACTAAGCAAAGAACTTTATTTGTAGTGTTCAACACTGATTACCTTAGTGTTCAACACTAATTTGGGATTTCTGTTGCCAGTGTTTAACACTGGTCTGTTTTAGTGTTTAACACTAATTTGAAGGCCTTCTTGCTGGTGTTTGACACCAACTATCATCTAGTGTTAAACACTGACTTATCAATCTCATTCTCAGTGTTCAACACTGATTGGTCTTTAGTGTTTAACACTAGGCATTGGCCCAATTGGCTAAATGGCCAGAGGCAAAGCCTCTCCTTCAAGGGACCAACAGGAGGGCCGATGTCCCAGACATGATTGGACTTAGCCCAAGCTGGCCATAAGTCCTCAATTCGTAATTAACTGGGCTAATGGGCTCATAACATAATTAATTGGTCTTGATCCCAAATTGGGCCAAAGACTATTTAATCCACTCCGGTTCCAGGGTACATCTCTTCACTCCTTTGATACTTGGCATTGTAATCCCTCAACGTCTTCAAAGAGGTGACGGGTCCCGATGACCACACATTGATACGGACTGCGGGGTCCTTAAACCCATGGACTACGACGTCCTTAACCTCGACCGAGATGTCTTAAAACTAACAATGGACTGTGCGGTCCTTAAACCCATGGACTACGACGTCCTTAACCTTGACCGAGATGTCTTAAAACTAACAATGGACTGTGGGGCCCTTAAACCCATGGACTACGACGTCCTTAACCTTGACCGAGATGTCTTAAAACTAACAATGGACCACAATGTCCTTAAACTACCCATGGACCGCAATGTCCTTAAACTAGCGATGGACCACTATGTCCCTAAACTGGAACGATAGAGCCCAAACGCTCTTTTGTCGGATCTAAACGATCCCGTTTAAGTTGATCTTAGCCTTAAATATGGCTGACGTATCCTTAAACCTTTCAAACAGACTTTAGTCCCGAACTGGACTATAGATCCCCCCAATTAACTCTGGTTCAAGGGTACATCTCTGAACTCCTCTGACATCTGTCGTTGTAATCCTTCAACGTCGTCAGAGAGGTGACGGGTCCCGACGGCCATACCTTAAATGGACCACCATGTCCCTAAACTGGAACAATGGAGCCCAAATGCTCTTTTGTCAGATCTAAACGATCCCGTTAAGTTGATCTTAGTCTCAGGTTAGACTAACGTATCCTTAACAAACGTTTGAGTTGATCTTGGCCTCAAATATGGCTAACGTATCCTCAAACCAAACCCCCAAACCCAAATCTAGGATAATACGGATTTGGACTAGTCCACGCCCTACGGGCGACGACATAACTCGGTCTCCGTAAACAATCCACGGGCAACGAAACAGAAAATAAACACACACGACACGAAGTGACCATCTGGAGAAGGAGAAAATTGTTACCGCGATGCGGTAGCGTAATTAACTGCAGGGGCTTGCGCCTGCAGGGAAGAGCGTCCCCACAATCAAAAACCCCTCAAACGAGGGGGAATCTGACGAAGTCTGCTACATCGGCCGCATCCGTTTAAACCTTCGATATACGGTGCCATAAGTCAATTTGGCATCTTCGGAGAGGTGAACGGATAGCACCAATTAGCATCTGCCCCGAATCTCAGTGCCAAGACATCGCAGTCTTGTGCGCCGTCTTTCGGAGGGGAACAGATTCTGGTACGCCCGGTGGGACCTTTTCCTCTTTCCACTCCACACTTCGTGTGTCGTGATTCGCGAACCAATTGCGGTTCGCTAATGGTTGCCCTTGGGTTCCAAGATACTAAGACTTGGCGTCTTGCTCATTGCAGAAAGCAAAGGATCGATGGCTTCCACTTCTGCGAAATGCTCCAACTGCTTGGACTGCAATTGCGACCAACGCTCTGCCTCGCCAGGAGGTATAGCTTACGGACCCCAAGCTGCTTCGTTATTCACAATACCGGTGGACCAGGTGGCTCAGGCCACTACCGGATTGTTCTTTGGGACTATGCTCCCACCGACAAGCTTCACGGCGCCGGTGCTGACAAAGGAAGCTCCCAAGAAGTCGGTCTTTGATCGTCTTACCCCTGCTGCGGCTCCTCTCAACGGGTCGCCCAACATCAGCGCCTCGGTCTTCTCTAGATTGGGCCAGAAATACTGTGGACCCATCATGGGGCCTACAAACCCAGAGAAGGCTGCTTCTATGAAAGTGACCAGTCCTGCTCCCGAAATCGCCAGGGCGGCTTCCCCGGCCAAAAAATCGGTCCTTACAAGATTGACGGCCCCAGCTCCCGCTCCTGCTACCCAAAGGACATCGGTCTTTGACAGGCTAACACCAGCAGTGACCCCCCACCTACACAGGGGGCAAGATGAAGCCATTCTCACCGCTGAACCAACGCCGTCCGCTCGACACGCTCGACGCCGCCATTGGCGCCGAGTAAGGAATGCTGGGGGCAACTCCCCCTCTGGGCTAACTCCATCAGCCCCGATGGCAGAAGTTAATGCTGCTGTTCCAATGGAGAACAGCTTCGAGATGCTAAATAAGGTGCGAAGGAATTCTCCTACTGCGGTGCTAAAGAAGTCTCCTCCCCCACTAAAAAAGGTCGTGGAAATAAAGTCAGAAAAGCCCCGATCCCCTCAACGGCTGTCTTCCAAAATCTATAAGGTTTGGCGGCAGGCCCGAGATTCGATGATCGATCCAAACTTCTCCCGCCAGCACAAGGAGCTGAAAATCCAATCGGAAGCCGGTCACCAGGCTAAACCACGAAAGGCTGTCTGGACGCCCACCTCAACGGCTCCCTCAACCTCCACTGCTCATAAAAAGAGGAAGCCAGAGAAGATCCCCCAGCCTGCAACGACAGCTAAAAGCACTGAGCCCAGACGCCCTAAGTCTGGGGGCATGATGGTCCACACCGTATACATGGCGTCAGGAAAAGAAGACAGCCGTGCGTCTACAGGTCATAGACCGCTCACACGGTCGGTGACCAAAGCTCAGGAGCAACAGCAAAAGCTCCAGGAAATGATGAATGCTATGGCCGCACTTACCGGGCCAAAAGAAAACCCAGAAACGTCTTCGGACGAACGCCGGGAGGAAGAAACCGACGCCGAATTCCTTCGCCGAATATTGGAGAAGAAGAATAAAGAGGCTGCTGAACAAGCAGCCAACATACAGCGTATGGGCCTCCTCTTGCAAGATATGATAGGAATGATAATCCAACAGGATCCACCCGCTGAGGATCCCTCGATCGTCCTTGAGGACGACAGGGGAGAAACGTCAAATCCACCACCGGCCCTCTCAACGGCCAAGGAGGAGACAATCTCTAAGGCTGACTTGGTCGACTATATAGCCCAGCAAATCCGGGTTCATCATGCGACTGAGACAGCTGGTCAAGTCGTAAAAACGGGGTGGCCATATCCAAGCTGGTATGTCCAAATCAAGTACCCGCCAGATTACACAATTCCCAAGTTCTATGTTTACAAGGGGACCGACAATCCCCACCAACATGTTGCCCAGTTCAGGGCCCTTTGCGGTAACACCGGCGGTGATGATAAACTGTTGCTTCGCCAATTCGTGGGCAGCTTATCAGAAACAGCGTTCGAATGGTATTCGGAACTCCCGAACGATTCTATCAAGACGTTCGCTGAAATGGAGTTGCTATTCACTCAGCGATTCGCAAGCGCCAGCGAACGCACTCCAATAACGGCACTGATTAACGCCAGGGTAAAACCAGGCGAAACTTGGGTCCAGTATGTTATACGATGGCGGAATTTGTGGTCGAAATGCGAGCAACGCATTGAGGAAGCGCCCGCGGTGGGCATGTTCGTGGGAACCCTAGACCCTCACGCAACTATCTCCCAGTTTATGATGTTCTTTAAGCCAACTACATTCCAGGCTTTAATCGACAAGTTGGCTCAGATGGACCAAATGGGTCATAGATCGTCTCCCCCGAAGTCAGAACCTCGGAATGACAAGGGTAAAGGAAGGGCAACCTTCGTCGCGAATGCCCAGCAGCAACCTAACACCCCGAAGCCGGCAGATCAATTGGAAGAAAGACGCCGGTATTATAATCAGAAGATGAAGCGTCCCTACTCGTTCCCACGAGACAGGACGAAACGGCTATTCGAGCTGGCAGTACGCAACAGACTTATAAATCTACCAAATCCAAGGCGACCGCCATAACCCACTGAGGTGAATAACCCTAACTATTGCCCTTATCATCAAACGGTAAGTCATCCGATTGAGGATTGCTTCGTCTTCAAAGGATGGATTGAAGATCAATACCTCCAGGGGAAGTTTGCACTGTCCGAAAAGTGGAGGGTGAACCCACCACAGCCGCATACTCCTAAGAAAGCAGATACACCGGGGGCAACCTGTTCCTTTATTGAAAAAGCTCCATGGAAGGTCGTGCTATCAGCTAAAACCAAAAGAATGCTGAGAGACCTTCATGCGTGCCCTGCGATCGAATGGAAGGACCCTCTTGAACCTCAAATTATCGAAAGGATGTTAAAGCCCCTCCCAACTACGAAGACTCGTGATAATGGTCCAAATACTCACGCCCAACCGTCAAAATCTTCGAAGAAAAAGAAGAAGAAATCCAAGAAGCCCGTGAAGCCTGGAAACGAGCACATGAACTTGCAGAAGCAAATCAACGCGCTGGAAGAATACAATCAAAAGGCGCGAACTCCTGTCACGCTGCAAGAGTTCCTCAGCCACATCTTTCAAGAGGACGATGATGAAGAGAGCTCGTCGGATGAATCCGAGGGATATGTGGCGAGTTATAACGTAATCTCCCACTCGTTTACCGACGATGAAAAAACTCCCGGCACTAAGAAGCTGGGGACAGAGCCTGAACCAGAGCGTGTATGGCCAACAGATGAAATGATCGACGCCTTTCTAGACGAGATTCGTCTAAAAAGTAAAGCGGATCAGGAGCGTGAGATGGCCGCATCGGAAGGAGCCAAATGCAGGCGACTGAACGAAAGAGTCGAAGTACCCGTGCCAGATCGAAAGGCATCCGAGGCAGACAAGAAGATATTCAAGACGAGAAAAAGGTTCGCCAAAGCCATGTCAATGGGAATGAAGCTACCACCCTCGGAAGAAAACACGCTCAATGGGGTGGAGAGGCACCCTGAGTATTGCGCATATCATCAGAAAATTTCACACTCCACGGAGGAGTGCGACGCCTTTAAGATATGGTGGCAAGGATATGTTGCTCGTCGCCAACATTTTAAGCGCATGAAACGCAAGACTCGTCGGGAACGAAGGAGTACTGCCGACGGGCACAACAGAACTATTGGCAGCTGTTACATGGTTAACGCCGGAGGGTCACAAGTTCTCACCTTTGGGAGCGACTCTGATGAAGAAACGGCTCTGGGCCCTCTCTTTAAAGAATCTGTTTTAGGGAAAGAGGAGAAATCAGAGGCCTGCGAGAACATTCAGCTGCGCAATCGCACACTCCCAGAAAAGAATCTCGGGCCCGCGAGTAGAAAAAATAAGGGAAAGGAAAAGGTCACTGAGGATATCACTTTAGATGACCAAGTCATAAAAGAGCTGGCTGCCAAAGACCCTCCTAGGAAGGATAAGGTGGACTATAACATCCTAGCGCACCTAAGGAAGCTACCTTCTCAGCTTAGCATTCTCGATGCCCTCCTATTATCAAAAGAAGCGCGAGACTCACTAATTAAAGCTTTACAAGAACCCCGAGCAATTCCAAGCCTTCCTCGCCACTGAAAGGATGATGGATGAACTGGAGGAAGTGCATACGGCCGACATCACTTTCGGTGACGAAGACCTCCTTCTCGGGACGTGCGACCACAACCGTCCCCTATATGTCTCTGGATACTGCCATGATATCAAGATAGGCAAGATCCTGGTGGATAACGGATCCTCCGTCAATCTCCTTAATGTTCGGGTGTTGAAGGAAATCTGCATGAGTGTGCAACACCTCGCTCGTGACAAAATTACTATCTCCGGTTTCGATTCACAATCGTCACGGACTCTCGGATCCGTGATACTAACATTACGCTTTGGACTCCTCGTCACAGACATCAAATTCCATGTCATTGACGCCAAGACCTGCTACAACGCCTTGCTCGGTCGTCCTTGGCTACACGAGTACAACATCATCCCTTCTACACAACATCAGTGTATGAAGTACTTTAAGGATGGTTTCGAGTATACCGTAACAGGTGAGTTGAACCCATTTTCCGTGAACGAAGTCCGCAAATACGAAGATGCGAAGTATTTTTTGCCAGATTTCGAGGATACAGAAAGGTGTCGCAATCCGGAGAACAAAGCCGCCGCCGCCATCCCTGTTTTCGGGAGCGATACCGAAGAAGAAGAAGAGATAGTTTATGCCGGGCCATCTCAACGCAACAACCCGGGGACGTCCGCCCCCATGTTGGTCTTCGGAAGTGACTCGGAAGATGAGGTTAATGCCGTGTTCTCCAATCGGCTGTCAATACAAGCGCCCCCTAGCGATGATCAGAGTTTGCAAATCACCATGGTGCCGCGAGAACACTACAAGGATCTCGACACACTTCAAGCTCACAATGTGCAGGACCTGCAAACATTTTACGTCCCTCCCAGGCAAAGGGGTGAGAAGTTAATCCTATTCTACCGATCTTCAAAGTCGAAAATAGAGAAAGAGATCTGGCATGGCACGGATGTTACACTCGACAGGCTCCAACCTATCCGTTTGCCCAGATACTACACAAATGGACTAAAGAGGCTATTGAAGCGTCAAGGAATACCCTTAAAACAGACTGTTCGACAAGCTCGGTTCTACAACAGGATTTGGGATGTCCCTGGGACTCAACGCAAATTGCCCAACGGGAAAATGGAAACACTTGGGCTTGGATACGCGAGAACCGAAAAACGGGAACGGGCCCACAGTAGCTACGCCATATATACTTTTGATGAAGAAGAGGACGCCCCGTCAGGAAATGCCAACCCCTCATCAAAACTAGATCCCGCGATTGAAATGCCGAGTCCGTCGTTTGAAGAACGAATGAACAAGCCTATCAGGAAAGTGGGTCAAAAAGCTCGGGAAGACCACAACCGCGAGATGGCCATCTCCGAGAAGGCCAGGACGCAACATCTATTTCAACAGGCTGCAAAAGACAAAGATGCTCATCCTTGTCAACCCGTTGTAAGAAAGGCCCGACGCAGAGACGGAAATAAATCAAGAAGCGGAAAAAGGAGCCGACAACAACGACGCAGGATTAGAGAGTTACGTTATCGGGTATTGCGCGGCTCGGATTTGTCCCTCATGAAGAAGATGAGTCGAGTGTACTCCTTCCCCCGAGACAAGACGAAGAAGTTACTCGAGCTCGCTATAAAACATCAAATGATCACGCTTCCAGAGTCTAAGCACCCTGAGCAAGCTAACAGGGTTTCTCATCTGAGCTATTGCTCTTATCACCAAGCCATAGGACATCCTACCGAAGACTGCTTCACCTTCAAGAACTGGGTCGAGGACCAATACCAACAGGGCAGATTCGCTTTATCCGACGGCTGGAGGGTAACGCCGCCACAAAAGCACGAACCTAAAGCCGCAAAAGCAGAACCAGATCCACCTCAGTCCTGGAAGCGGATTCGCACCTGTTATACGATTACGATATTAAAAGAAGAGCCCGAGAACATGGATGACCTTCCCTGGTGCTTTGAGAACAGCGATGATAAGGTGGTCTCAGAATTTCCGCCAGCTCCAAAAGAACTGGAAGACGGCATACATACTACTGCAGATGACCTCAAGAAGATTGAGTTGGGATCGGCAGATGACCCGCGACCGACATTTGTCGGCGAGCTGTTATCTGAAGAAAGGGTGACTGCGTTAAAGAACGTGCTTCTACGGCATAAAGACTGCTTCGCATGGAACTACTCCGAGATGCCAGGATTAGATCCGGAGATTGCTGTGCATAAATTAGCAATATCCCCAGATATCAAGCCAGTCAAGCAGGCGCCAAGAAGGATGCGACTCGAGCTTGAAATGAGCATCAACGCCGAAGTCAAGAAGCTGATCGATTCTGGATTTATCCAAGAAGTCCAGTATCCCGACTGGATCGCCAATATCGTCCCGTAATGAAGAAGAATGGGACGGTACGCATATGCGTGGATTTCAGGGATCTCAATAAAGCCTGTCCAAAGGACGATTTCCCCGTACCAGTAACCGAGCTAATGATAGATAACACGTCCACTCACGAGGTTTTCTTCTTTATGGACGGTTCATCAGGATACAATCAGATAAAGATGCATCCCGAAGACCAGAAGCATACCGCTTTCCGGACCCCTTTGGGTATATTCTGCTACAGGGTTATGCCCTTTGGTCTAAAGAACGCCGGCGCTACCTATCAAAGGGCCATGACAAAAATCTTCGACGACCTCATACATGACATCGTCGAGTGCTATATCGATGACCTTGTAGTAAAGAGCATGTCATACGAAGAGCATTTAAAGCATCTGGAGACTGTATTTCAACGCCTTCGGCAATATAATTTGAAGATGAATCCCCTCAAATGCGCGTTTGGAGTCTCCTCGGGTAAATTCCTGGGATTCATCATCCGACATCGAGGTATCGAAATAGATCCATCTAAGATCAAGGCGATCATGGAAATGCCTCCGCCAAGAACCCTCAAACAGTTGCGGTCTCTCCAAGGGAAGCTCGCATACATCCGGCGGTTTATCGCCAATCTTTTAGGCAAATGCCGTCCTTACAGCCACCTGATGAAGAAGGGAACTCCATTCGTTTGGGATCACAAATGCCAAGGTGCACTAGACGAGATCAAGCAGTACCTGCAGAACCCTCCGGTGTTGGCTGCGCCGTTCAAGGGAAAACCCCTCATCCTTTATACAACCGCCCTCGAAGGTTCCTTAGGCGCATTATGGGCACAAGAAAACGATCAAGGGAAAGAGAGAGCACTCTACTACTTAAGTCGAGTTCTGCTGGGAGCAGAAAGCAACTACTCTCCCATTGAAAAACACTGCTTGGCGTTAATCTTCGCGATAACAAAACTCAGGCACTATGCGTTGGCGCACGAAGTCCGTCTCATCTCGAAGGTGGACCCTCTTAAATATTTGATGTCGAAGGCTATACTGATGGGTCGACTCGCTAAATGGGCTCTACTCCTGATGGAGTTCTCAATAACGTATCGACCTCTTAAGGCAGTGAAAGGCCAGGCCATTACCGACTTCCTCGCTGAGCATCCAATACCTGCCGGTTCTCCTCTGAACTGCGATTTGCCAGACGAACATGCATTCGACGCGATCGGCGGTGGTGATACCCGATGGGAACTCTATTTTGACGGGGCATCTTCCATGAAGAAGCGCAAACAATGTACCCCCATAATCAAATCGGGAGTAGGCCTCATCTTCGTAACCCCACAAGGAGGGATAATGCGCTTTGCTTTCTCCTTAACGGAATCGAGGACGAACAATGAAGCCGAATACGAAGCTTTGATAGTGGGCCTCGAGATCGCCATTAACATGGGAATTGAAGACCTCTCTATATACGGGGATTCTCAATTGGTCGTTAGTCAAGTAAATGGTGACTACCAAACGTGCAAACCGGAGTTGGTGAAATACGGCGAAAAGGTGCAACAACTATTGACCCAAATTCCCTCCTACACTTTGGAAAGTATACCACGTGCGGAAAATAGCAAAGCAGACGCGTTAGCTAAGCTCGCTAAAGAACTGGCTGACGAGAACCTCGATGACGTCAGAATCATGGTACAAAGCCGTCGAGTGCTCGCCCCAGCAGAAATATCTCCGGAATTATACGAAGAAAAGGGGGCGACTGAGCAGACGACTCTACAAATAAAAGACCATGAGAAGGCCGAGGACTGGAGGGAAGTCTTCATAGACTACTTTAAGTCCCACCGAATGCCCGAAGAAGCGTCCTCAAGACATCAGCTCATGAAACGAGCTCTATTTTTCGCTTTTGTCAACGACACTCTATACAAAAGATCGTTTGATTCTCTGTGGCTGAGATGCTTAGGACCTGACGAAGCAGAAAGAGTCGTTCAGGAAGTTCACGATGGACTCTGCGGTTCTCACCAAGCAGGCCCGAAAATGAAATTGAAGATCAAACGGATGGGTTATTTTTGGCCCACGATGGTCCAAGACTGCCTCGAGTATGCGAAGCAATGCCACTCGTGCCAGATTCATGGAGACTTTATCCACCAACATCCGAATCCATTACACCCAACGGTGGCTAGCTGGCCATTCGAAATGTGGGGGACTGACATAGTCGGCCCCATCGAGCCAACATCGTCCCGGGGACATCGTTTCATCCTGGCGACAACTGATTACTTCTCCAAATGGGCAGAAGTAGTACCGCTGAGGGAAGTGAAGACGGAGAATATCCTCCACTTCTTCAAAACGCACGTCATCTATCGGTTTGGAACCCCACGGCGGATTATCTCCGATAATGGGCCAGCCTACAGAAGCCATAAGATTAGCCGCTTCGCACAGCAGCACAATATAGACTGGAGATATTCTTCAGTTTACAATCCACGAGCTAACGGTCTGGCCGAGGCCTTCAACAAGACCTTGACGAAGATCATAAAAAAGTCGGTGTCCCGAAATAAGAAAGACTGGCACGAGAGGCTGCAAGAGGCCCTTTGGGCCTATCGAACTACATTCAAGACGGCCACGAACACAACGCCGTACGCGTTGGTATTTGGGACGGAAGCAGTGCTCCCCCTCGAGATAGAGTTACCCTCTCTACGAGTGGCAGTCCACTGCGAGCTGACGGACGAAGAAAATGCTCACCTTCGGCTTGAGGAACTCGATGCCCTCGACGAAACCCGGCTCATAGCGCAACAAAATCTGGAAGCTTATAAAGCAAAGATGACGCGCTCATATGAAAGATTGACCCGACCGAGGACATTTCGCCAAGGCGAACTCGTGTTAGTGGTCAAAAGGCCTATGATCCCCAATCGAGCCAAGCGGGGAAAATTCGAGCCAAACTATGAAGGCCCGTACATCATAGATAAGGTCTACCAGGGTGGGGCCTATCTACTCATGGACATGCACGGTGAAAGGACTTTCAGGCCAATAAACGGTCGCTTCCTAAAGAGATACTATGCTTAATGAGCCACGGCCTAGGTCAATGATAGATGACGACGACTATGTCCGCTCGCTATCTTCCTAAGCTCGAGCTTTATAAGCAGTAGCCGGCCTTCTCCATGTCGGACCGAAATGTCCTTAAACTAATAACGGACCGAAATGTCCTTAAACTAACGACGGACCGAAACGTCCTTAAACTATCAACGGACCGAGACGTCCTTAAACTAACGACGGACCGAAATGTCCTTAAACTAACGACGGACCGAAACGTCCATAAACTACTACCGCAGCATCCTTAGGCTGACACAAAAAAGGGAGAAAAAGAAAAATATATTAAAAAAATGATTAAAAAAACGGTATGTCCATAAGCAAAATGGGCACGGATGAAAACTCCGTGAGTAAAACAGCAGGGCTACCGGCGAGTGTTCGTGAAAATCCGAAAGGGCGCGACCTTGTAAAAAAAAAAGAGAAAGAAAAAAAAACGGTATGTCCATAAGCAAAATGGGCACGGATGAAAACCCGAAAGGGCTCCATGAGTAAAAACAGCAGGACTACCGGCGAGTGTTTGTGAAAACCTGAAAAGGCGCAACCTCGTTAAAAGACACTTACAGGGTCCTCTCGACCTTGTAAGGAGAAACCACCCGCGTGAGATCCTTACGACTCACAAAGGAGCAACACACTTAGGGATCCTCACGATTCCTAAGGAGAAAATACACTTGCGAGATCCTTACGACTCATAAGGAGAATTCTCTTATGGGACCCTCACGGCTCATGAGATTTGAAAGTCTTAAGTTACAGAAACCTAAACCTGATCTTAAGCAAATCCCCCACAACCTTCGATACTGCCCTACAAGGGGCTCAATACTGACCCTTGTATACAATCCACGGGTGCGAATTAACATTTCCCCAGCAAAGTCTCACCCGTGACTAGGGATATGTCCATATGATGAGCAACCCTTGTAGGTCCTCTCGACCCATAAGGAGAAAGCCCTCTTGTAGGATCCTTACGACTTGCAGAGGAACATACACTTAGGAATCCTCACGATCCCTAGGGAGAAAATACACCTACAAGATCCTCACGACTTGTAGGGAGAAATACCTTTGTGAGACCCTTACGGCTCATGAAGTCAAAAGCCTTAGTCGACAGGACCCTTAACCCTGTTTGCCAAGCCACCTTTGTTCAAACATCGACAGAGGCAAATGATGATTCGCTCCTGGCAACATTCCAGTTGTAGCGGTGCTGATGCTGAAATCGGTGTCTAAAATCCAAGCTTGCGGCGAAAAAGCTAGCAAGCCACGCATGCATACGAAATAGCCGAAATGATGGGGCAACTTGCAATAAAAAGCAGCAAGTAAAAATGTATGCATAAAAAAAATAGCCGAAATGATGGGGCAACTCGCAATAAAAAGCAGCGAGTAGAAAATAAATAAATAGCCGAAATGATTGGGCACCGCGAAAAATAGCCGAAATGATGGGGCAATCGTGACCTTCGCGATATAAAAGCTGAAACGATAGAGCATCGCGGAAAAAGAAATAAAATAAAAATAAAATTTATGCCCTACAGGTGATGTTCCATCACACCCTGTACACAATCCAAGGGCGTAAACAAAAAAGGAACATACCTCCCCCCCAGGTTTCACCAAAGAAAGAAGCTAAATCTCGACGGGTCACAAGCGACCTAGAGATCATCCCAACACTCGTCTCGTAACGACGGACACAACTTCAAGCTAAGCGGAACAGCGGCAACTCCCAGTTCCATGGCTCGGTAGTATACATATCGCCAAACAGTCAAACCTCCATCCCGTGAAATGCGGATATAATCAGCAAAATTCCTGGTTACGTGGAACGCGGATAACGTCACTCTTTGACCCCGTGGAAAACATCCAGAGCGGATCCTGGTCCTCGCAGAGCACGGCAGTGAACCCGTGTGAAGCATCCAGAGCGGAGCCTAGTCCTCGCTGAGCACGGCAGTGAACCCGTGTGAAGCATCTAGTGCAAAATTCCTGGTTACGTGGAACGCGGATAACGTCACTCTTTGACCCCGTGGAAAACGTCCAGAGCGGATCCTGGTCCTCGCAGAGCACGGCAGTGAACCCGTGTGAAGTATCCAGAGCGGAGCCTAGTCCTCGCCGAGCACGGCAGTGAACCCGTGTGAAGCATCTAGTGCAAAATTCCTGGTTACGTGGAACGCGGATAACGTCACTCTTTGACCCCGTGGAAAACGTCCAGAGCGGATCCTGGTCCTCGCAGAGCACGGCAGTGAACCCGTGTGAAGCATCCAGAGCGAAGCCTAGTCCTCGCCGAGCACGGCAGTGAACCCGTGTGAAGCATCTAGTGCAAAATTCCTGGTTACGTGGAACGCGGATAACGTCACTCTTTGACCCCGTGGAAAATGTCCAGAGCGGATCCTGGTCCTCGCAGAGCACGGCAGTGAACCCGTGTGAAGCATCCAGAGCGGAGCCTAGTCCTCGCCGAGCACGGCAGTGAACCCGTGTGAAGCATCTAGTGCAAAATTCCTGGTTACGTGGAACGCGGATAACGTCACTCTTTGACCCCGCGGAAAACGCCCAGAGCGGAGCCTGGTCCTCACCAAGCACGGCAGTGAACCCGTGTGAAGCATCCAGAGCAAACACCGGACTGTGGAGTCCTTAAAATCCACGAACTATGATGTCCTTAACCTCGACCGTGATGTCTTAAAACTAACGATCAACCACCCCGATTCCCTACGGATTCTGCCTTGGTTTAAGGGTACATCTCTTCACTCCTTTGATACGTGGCGTTGTAATTCCTCAACGTCTTCAAAGAGGTGACGGGTCCCTGCAACCAAACATCGGACTGTGGAGTACCTAAATCCACGGACTATGAGGTCCTTAACCTTGACCGCGATGTCTTTAAACTACGATGCCTTGGAAAACCCCTGACTCCGTGAAACACGGACGAGGGCGACCACATCCAGCACTTGCAGGTCCTCACGACCTGTAAGGAAGAAAAACTCTCTTGTGAGGTCCTTACGACTCTCAAAGGACAACCCGCTTAAGAATCCTCACGATTCTTAAGAAGAACTTACACCTATGGGATCCTCTCGACCCATGGGGAGAAAAAAAAACTCTTTATGAGACCCTCGTGGCTCATAAAGTGCAAAAGTCTTAGGAAGCAGATCTTAACCCTGAATCATAAGCTATCGCTGCCCTGCAAGGAGATCAAGATAAATTGTCCGCAAATGCATTCAATGAAAGGGGACACACCATTGAGAAGAAAAATGTATCTTTTATTCATAAACCAAAATGGATACAAAGTACAATTCATGAAAGAAACAAAAAAGAAAGATACTCTCATTCATGAGTATGTACAAAAAAAAGGAGAAAAGATACAAGTCCTCAAGCCGGCGGGCGGTGCAGTAATTTTACCAGCTCATCGTTCTGTTGCTGAGCCACGGCTTCATGACGCAAGATCTCCAGAAGACGAGCCTCCGCCTGAGCTTGCTGAGCTTGATACGAAGCAAGCCGAGCTTCGAGCTCTTTCTCGGTGGCTTTATGAGCCTCGACCCTCTCATAAGTGAACGTGGCAGCTTTATCGAGAGCCACCACCTCTTTTATGGACTCCTGGAGCACTCGCCAGAGTTCGTATGCTTTGTTGGCCTTGGCTGTGAGGCTGGCCTGAAGCTCGCTCAGCGCCTTAGAAGCCAATTCCCTCTCCGAGAACTTGCGGCCAAGCCTCTTCTCGCATGACGTCATGTTAGCCGCACATCGTGCTATCAGACCCCGCAACTCCGCTTTTGCAGCCACGGCTTCCGAGGAAAGGCGAGAACATTCAAGAGCGTGCAAACAAGCCTCCACCTTCCTACAGAACTCCACCCAGACCCGCACCACCTCCTCGCTATGATAGGTGGCGAGAAAAGGAAGAGAGCCGTTAGCTTCAGCGGCAAACGCTTCGGCTGTGGTCGCGCTACCAGCACGGAGCTCCTCGACGAAAGATGATAGGGAAACAAGGCTCAATTGGGCCAAGCGTTCTGAAGCCCGCAAAGCATAAGGGCCGGGCGGCATCACGATGCGCGATCCCAACGCCATGGAGACTGGCAGGGCTGTTCAAATTTGACAAATGTTAGTAAAATTCTTAAGCACAGAACGAACGGGATTATAATAAAATGTCACTCACCGACAGTCATGCAAATAGGAGCCGAAGGTTCCCCTGGCCCTTCAACGACCTCAACCTCATCGTCAGCCTCCAAAACTATAAGAAACATCGACGTCATTTCGCAAGATAGTAACAATGCTATGGTAAAAGAAAAGATGGCGAATGACGCTAACCTTGCCCAGAGGAAAGGACAATACGCTGAGGGGAGATCGCCTACGGAGCTGCCATCTCCAATAAACGTTGAAATGACTGTCGAGGCGACAGATCAGCGATAGTGGCCGCCAAACCGCGCAATTCTGGGGAAGATAAAAAAGTTTATACTATGAAAGGGTTGCTAATTTAAAACGCAGAGGGTTACCTTCAACGCTCCTCCCATTCTGAGTCGGGGGGATAGCAGCTTCAACGGTCTCCGCCGTAACATCAGGATTCAACAAAGGAAGAGTAGTCCCGACTACTTCTCTTCCAGCCTCTGAGCCGTCCTCAGTAAGGGTCATTGGGGCGGCGACCTCTAAAGGAACTTCCCCCAAAGGGGCAAGCGCTCCCTGATCAAGAACCGCCGCTGGAGGCTCTACCATGAGAGGAGCAGCCTCATCAGCCCCCTCCACATCAAGCAAGGCTTCATTGAGAATTCCGACGGGCTTTAGCTTTAATGGGCCCGTAGAAAGCTCCCCCAGCGTCGAAGATTCTGCACGATTCGAATAAAAATAATGATACATATGCACGGGCATAAATAATCGAAAAGACTACAAAAGGAGCACAACGTACCTATACGCAAAGAAGCCCTCAATATGGCTTCTTCAAGCCGCTGCTCCTTCTCAAGGAGGTGGGCTCGCCGGGGTTCAAGGGTAGACTCATGACCACCGGTCCATAAAGAAAGTGCGTTAGCTGCATCTTCTGAAGCGGCCTGCTTCAAAGCCCTCTCCCCCCATTCCTCCAAAGGACCAATAAATCGCCGCCGAATCCACGAAGGGTCTTCGTAAAAAATTACAGAGGGATAAGACTTCTTCGGAACCTTGGCGTTATGAGACGCGTCTTTTGAACGCCGTATGGCCTCAGCCAACTGTGCGGCCTCCTCATCAGCCGAACTCGGGAAGAGAAGTCCAGCGTCTGACTCTTGCAGGGCCAATGGTTCATCTTCAAGAATAGGCTCAGACTCCGCCAAATAATCGAGCAGGGTGGTGGCCGCTTTCCTCCGCCGTTTAGACCCAGAGCCGGTCGCTAAGGATGACCGCTTCCTCCCTCACGAAGCCTTAGGGCGGCGCTGGCCCACATCACCCTCAGTGCCCTCATCCCTGTTACTCTCGCTCGGTGCCACAACCGAGGATGACATCGCCATTGTCGACGCCACAGAGGGCGGTACCGCCACCGGAAGGGGTGCTACTGCTGGGGCCCGTTTACCCCGCGATCGGGAACCCAAGGGCATACCAGCTGTTGGAGTAAGGTCGACCCCTGACTCCCCCGGAATGAGCGCGGTGCCAATCTCCCTCAAAGGGAAACGGACCGGAACCCTCGGTCGCAGCTTAGCCCCCGAAACCTGAGGAGGGGTGTCGTGACCAAGAAGCACCCTTCTTTCTTCAAGAATAATTGGGCTGATCCGATGAAGATACCAGCCCGTAAATGCACCCACACACCGGGGCATGTACTCAGCTTCAGGGACCATGAAACGGGAGCCAGTGTTCAGCCTCATGAAATGATGAGCGGCATCGCGAACAGCATCGAGCGAAGGGATCGGGCGACTATAAAAGCCTCGAAAGGAACACCCTGGTCGTATCCAAGCTGTCGGGCGAATCGATGCGGATTGTACCGCATAAAAAGAGCTGCACTGTCCTGGCGAAACACCAAGTAGCCCGGTCTAATTGTATACAAATGCGCGGCCTCCCGGGGCTTCAAAAAAGGTGCGTTGTCTTTCGACTGGTCCCAGAGTTGTTGAACTGGACCCGAAGGAGTAGACAAGACCCGATCATTAAAAACCAGCCCGCCAGCGGCGGCATGAGGAGAAATCAGCACCCGAATAGCCCCGAATTGAGTCGGGTCAGCAGCAGAAGCACCCACCAATCGCATAAGTCGCGGGAAAGGATAGGCGTCGTAAAACGCGGGCCTCTGATGCATAGCGAAAGCCCCCAGCATATGCATTTCGACCCAGGACGTGAAATAATGAAGCGAAAAGTTCACTACATCCACGCCGGGTTTAGATGTATTAGCTGCGGTGCCCAATCCATGATAGAGGTGCGCCAAGACCGGGATGCCGATGGCCAACCGCGTCCCCTCAGCAATACGATGAGCCGGGTAGATGACCGAGGCTCTCATGAAGCGGCGATGCATGGGGATAACGAACCAACTGAGCCAAACACTAACAAACCCCACAAAGAACGTCTCCTCTGTAGGGTTCCTGGGCACTCTCAAGAGGTCTCACAAGGCATCAACCATGCCAATTTTAAATTTTACGGTGCCGAGAAACTCTAAACTACGGATCGTTAACTAGAATTCTAGGCGAAAACAATAAGTAGTTAACAACTTAACTACGAGTAGACGGAAAATACAACCTTTGTAGATCCGGTCCTCCACCTCCATAGCTCCGCAATGAAGTCTCCTCGCTGTCCATATCAAAATCCGGGCACTAGCGTCGGCTTCATCGGAGAAAGAGCGGGCTAGGTCATCGACGACGTGCCGAAGATGATCTACGTCGAGGCATCGCTAGATCAAGCTCCAACTTCACCAAGTCAAGAAAACTTGTGAAGGAAACACACTTTACTACTTGGCAAGAGGTAGAGGATGAAAAAATAGGAAGTGGGTTCACTTTAGAATTGGATTTCTCACTCATTTTCACATTCCACCATTGTGGGTAGAAAGCTTTCTTCAATGAAGAAGATGAAGAAGAAGAAGAAGAAAGAATATCATAAGTCTTTTCCAAAATGAATAATAAAATGAATACTTATCATATCCTAACCTTGGTTAGGTGTAGAGAATGGACTAGGGTTAAATGGAGTGATTAGGGTTAAGCATGAGACAAAATGGTCACTTTGGTCAAATGTTCAAGAAGCTTCAACTAGAAAACAAATTAAGCCACCATTTTCCCTTTATGCTTATCATTTTCAAAATGAATAACTAAATAAGATAAATCAAAAAGAAAACAAAACCCTAACCATTCATATAACCATGGTTTAGTCTTTACACAAACCCAAGTTAGCATGCATCATCAAACATGATACAAACTTGTGTACAAAAGTATATCACATATACAATGTGCACAATCCAAGTGAGAAAATCCATTTAAAGTGAACCAATACTGGTTAGTGCAAAGTAATATATCAAATATATAATTATGCATTAAATCATTAAATCAACACTTGATTCAATGATCCGGTCATGTCGCACACAACCGACTAGTATTCAATGTATCGGCTTATCGAATCAATACTTGATTCGATAACTAGGTTATATCGCATACAACCAATCGATACATTCATCGCAAGAATAGAATATGGTAACACATACTGGTATCATTCTCGGTCCCGCACATATCTCATATGCGCTCCTATTTCGTTTCGCTTGAGCCAGGAAACCTCTGTGTAGGACTCTAAAGACTCGTCAATACGCCGGCAGCAGATGATGATCATATCAAGCACCCACAAGCCGCAAGCGGTCTGCTAAACGTAACGGCCACCCGGGTATTGAGCGATCAGAAGATCGACGAGCAAGCCCGCTCACACTCCAGTGAATCCAACCAGTAACACTACCGTACAGTCCGGTCTCGTCGTCTGATATGTCGCATATCTCGCCTAGGGGTGGTAAACGTCAGACCCCAATAGCTCGATAAGTCGTATCGATATGAGGTCTATAACAATTCGAGAAACTACTGGTAACACTTACCAGTAAATCTCAGCAACCCTGGCCAGGGATTTCCTGTTATAGCCAATCGAACACAGCGCAACATCAACCCCCTATACCGGGAGAGACGAATCCCCTCCTATCGCTCATTGCCTCCATGTGACTCGGGACTGTACCCAAAAACCACCGTTTTGCACGCCCTCTTGGACGTGGTAAGATGGAAATCAAAGCACAGTGGGAACCACACAAGACTCTATGACGATCTCGGATCAACAGACTACTCTGTACCAGTGTCACCAGAGAACTGCCATCTGACGTAAGGTATAATACCATCTGGGAGTTCTCGGCGAGTCCGTCCAGTGTACCCAGTCTCCACTGAGCACCCGTATATCATCTCTGATGTCAAACACTAATGGATATGGGATCATCCATTGCCCATCTGTATGGGTCGAGAAGGTATACGCTAGTCTACACTTGTATATCGATGCCCCGTCTCGATACACCCACGACTAGGGACCTTGAAGGATGTACTTATGGACTACCATGTCCCCACTAGTATGATCTGCATCATAGTCCAGATAGTCAAGTACACATCCTAAGGGCTTTACCAACATGTAATAGAGAGACAATCAGTGTACACGTTAAGGTAAAGAGTAACCAAATAGCATACTATCATGTCGAGCAAGAAAGTCCTCCCTATATATGTCCCAGCATCCACTACAATATACATCCTATGTACAGTAATGGCCTCTAGGGCATACATATAACTAACAATCTCCCACTTGCACTAGGGCCATCTGTAGCAGTGGTTGTAGTATCTCATACTCAACCATCCCATAAAAGTCTCTCTCTGGGAAAAGGCCTTCGTGAGTGGATCCGCCGTGTTGTCCTCTGAGTCTCGTCTCCTTACCTCGATCACCCTGGAGATCAATCATCTCCATGATCAGGTGACACTGCCTTAGAATATGTCTGGATCACTGATGGGACCGGCGTTCCTCGGCTAAAGCCACACTTCCATTGTCACACAATGGTAGGAACCTAGTTCATCTCATGAACCATTATACACCCAAACAGCCTCTTTGGTAGCATCTTAAGTAGCGATGTATCCTGCCTTTATCGTCTAGTATGCCACAGTATCTAGCTTGGAACTCTTCCAACATACCGTCCCTTTACTGAGGGTAAAGACAATGCCTGTGACTGACATTCAATCGTCTTTATCACCCTGGAACCCTTCCAGTGATTCTCCCCAGGATCGATTGATACCATCTCACTACTACTAGTGAGAATCCTAACATCCAATTAAATCTATCTCATAGATCCAAAACTCAGGATTTAGGAGGTATCATTTTGATCCTACACGGAGAATCTTTGTGATAAACGGAGATTGATCGAGCGTAGCATAAGAAACTCCTTTCTTATCAAGAGTATGTCATCCACGTACTCTACGAGGATCACCACCATACTCCCTACTACCTTTTTGTTTATACAAGGTTCATCTACCATTTTGATGATGTCAAACTCTTTGACTAATCCATCAAAACAGATGTTCCAACTCCGCGATGCCTGCTTTAGTCCTATAAAGCATCTTGCACACGTTTCCGCTGCTCCCACTGTCTACGAAGCCCTCTAGCTGTGTACTTATAGACGCACTCTTCTAAAACATCATTTAGAAAAGCAGTCATGATACCCATCCACCAGATATCGTAGTCATGGTATGAAGCCGTGGCAAGTAGTATCTGGATGGACTTAAGCATAGGTACTGGAAAAGGTTTTATCATTATCCACGCCTGGTCGATGACGAAAACCTTTAACAAGTCTAGCTTTGAAAGTCTCAACTTTTCCATCTACACCAAGTAATCTTCTCAAGATATACTTGCTCCTGATGGGGATTTAACCCTTCAGATATAGCAACTAAAGTCCATACTTTGTTGGTGTATTAGGATTCCATCTCAGATCGCTAAGCATCCAGCCATTCTTACAGAGTCTTACTCCTGATGGCCAGCTCAAAGCTAGTTAGGTTATCATCTCATGATGCAATCCTCGCTCCCACTGTCATAGAGAAACCGAAGTATCTCTCAGGTGGGTGAGAAACCCTATTAGATCGTCGGAGAGGCTGAGGTTCGTTGGAATCTACTGAATCCTTTGGTTCTACCAAATCATCTTTTGTAGTTTGTATAGCTGAAACACTTCCAGTTCTACATAACTGACCTTGCCTCGAGCTTGTCCGGATTTTGCTTTCAGACATAGGCCGGTCAACCCCAAATCTTAACTAGCTTAAGATATGGGCTCTTCCCTTTCCATATCACATATGAAATGGTAGGCAACTGATTTGATTGGAACCCTATTCAATAGGTATGCAGCTTCTGAAGTGCATAACCCCCCAAAGAAAAAGGTAACTCAGTAGTACTCATCTTAGAGCACACCTTATCATATAGGGTGTGATTGCTCTGTCCCGATATACCATAGTGCTATGGTGTATTCGGAGGAGTAATGCCGAGAGAGAATCTCATTCTCCTTTAGAATAGTCCAGGAATTCCGTGCTCAAGTATTCTCCTCCTTGATCTCATCATAGGACATAATACTTATACCCGTGTTTTGGTTCTCTACTTCTAATTTATATTCTGTGAATATCTCAAAAGGTTCGGACTTGTGTTTCAACAGGAACATAGGTCTGAATCTCGAAAGATCATCAGAGAATGTAATGAAGTACAAAGAACCAGTCTTGGCATGTGTAGACAGGGGACCTACATACATCAACATGTATCATCCCAAGAGTTCACTAACTCTTTCTCTGTTTCCAGTAAACAGAGCTATGGTCATCTTATCTCTGTGACATGAATGGCAAGTTTTACAAGATGTAAATTCAAACTGATTTAAATATGCATCTATATTTAACTTCAGCCAGTCGGGTCGCATTGATATGACCTAGTCTACAATGCCTCAAGAAGGATTCGTTCATTTCTGAACTCTTCCTCTTGTGTGTGTTCCATATACTAAGAACTGTAGTTTGATTTAGAACATCAATGCTTTTAGATAACGTGCCTGAACCGATCAACTTTTGATATAGGAAATGTTCAAAACATTATCCATCAATACAAAATTGTATCCTTTCTTTACTAATAAAGAGACTGATATGATTTTGTATATCAGGTTCGGTATCTAATAGCATTTGTTCAGAATCAATGTATTGGTAATACAGGGTGACAGTGACCAACAGACTTGGCTGCAACACTTGCTCCGTTTTCTGTCTCATGAAACTTATCACCCGTTCTCAGTTTTTCTACCCTTTTGTAGCCCTATGTAACAGATTACATATCTGGGATCCTGATCCGGTATCATATACCAAGGATGCGGTGGATACTGAGAAACAGTTCTGTATAATGAACACACCCGAAGATGATGCATCAGCATGCACTCTCTTCGTTTGGGCGGCACGGGAAATCTGGTATTCCCTAATTTCCTGCTCTGTCTTATAACAATTATAAGTTGGAGCGGGACCAACGTTCCCCAGCTCAGTATAACAAGCGGGTTCGGTCAATAATCCGTTTTATTATCTTGATTAAGGCGTGATATGGTCGCTACCTGGAGAGAGAGAGAAGAAAACACTCAGCGTGCGCTCTTGCAAGATCAGATTGGTTATTATTTTATCTAATCAGGAAGGCTCCCACTGTTTTTTATCAAATCTTCCTTCAAACCCTAAAAGGAAAGACTAGCCGGGATTAATTACACACTACAAGTTCGCCAATCTTTCAGCCAGGCCAGTGTCGGTACTTTGAGGGAGGTCCCCCGTGCTTTCGCACGAACCTAATTAATGTAAACCTCGTTTTTCCAGAGGCGTAACCTCGTTAACACCTTTCTAGACACCTACTTGATCGGCTAATTGTAATGTGTAAAACACTCCCAGGAGTAACTCTTACTCGCAGCGGGTATCGGGATCCAACTATCTCATAGAAGGTATGCAATCTCATTGCAAATTTCAACACTTGAAATTCCCGATAATTTTGCCCCTAACATGCTATGACCTTGACGAAAGCCAACAAACCATAGCCCGTTAGTCAAGTTCAACCCGTACATTTCTTGATTGAATTAAATCCACCCGCACGACCCTTGACGAAAGCCAACAAAGCCGCACGACTACCCTAATCCAATCGCATCGTATGCTAGCAGATAAGCAGCATATAGCTACCGCACACTGCACCTTGACGAAAGCCAACAAATGCAGCACGAATACTATATACAACTTATCTGAAATGACGGAGGGCTACGACAGGTTTTTCTGAAAACCTATTGCGTAATGAACTTGATATCGTTGTAGAATCAAATGATTTTGAAATGGAGTGCTTTTAAGGCTTTTCCAGTTTTGCTAAAGGAGTCACTCCCGGTGAAGGGATCGTCGGTCCTTTCCTCGTCGAATGAGGTGCGGGATATATCATATATATCGCTGTGCAAAGCAAAAACTCTTAAAAGCAATCAAAAAGACAAACCGAGTGTGTAGCATCTGCCAGTTATTGCTAAAGGAGTCACTCCCGGTGAAGAGATCTCGGTCCTTTCCTCATCGAATAAGGTGCAGGATATATCTCATATACCGCTATGCAAAGCAAGAACTGTAGCTACCTGTTTTATTTTTGAAATTCGATTCTACAACATCTTAGGTTTCTTTTACTTTCATTAATCACATTAATGAAGTCCCATCATTTAAGTACCTAAACATCACAGATAAATACGACGTACACTTATGCCATCCGCATTCGCCTCGATGTCCCCTCGTGCACCGTTAGGTTAGGTGACTAACGGCAGAGCGGGGCAGGGCTAGCGCGGGTGTAAAACATAAGTAACGTCTATATAATATATCATATATACTATATACAGTATCCATCACAGAACATCACATGATCACATCACAGATATCGCAGCAGAAGAATCATATGAAATATTGGATATACTAGGACGTCCGTGTTTTCAATACGAGCCAGTATAAAACACGGATTCCACGGTCGCGATGAATAGCCAAACCCACACCCCAAGACCCCTACGAGAGCGGCAAGCAACCCTACCAATTCTAGAGTTAGGAGACCCGGACTCGACTCCTCGAGTTGGTCTCCCACTGGACTCCAGAACCCGGTTACTTGTGCTCCCCTCCTTGGGTCTATCCTAGTGCGGAAAAGTAAATAATATACAAAGGGTGACATCTTCCGCAACCTGGAAGTGCCCCAATAAAAGAATATTACATACAAGTTTTTACATGAATGAAAATGAAAAACACTCATCTCACAAAAAAAAACCCCGGCTATTCAAACACGACGATCCAATATAACATATCCAGCAACACATAACATCACATGTCATCAACGTAAGTAAATATGCGCATCCCAATTGTCGTTGACATATAGTAACGAAACCAGCGATATCACATATTACACTTACGGTCACAGAAAAGAAAGTGTAAAACTACAACAGTTGGAATCCGCATCCTCTTTAGACATCGCATGCCTAATCGAATGAAATACTTAGACATCGCATGCCTAACAATTATAAACCCCGCATTTTAGTCTCATTTATCGAAAACTCTTTTCAATATCAAGTCGGGCAATTCAACAAGATTCCCGACATCCTGATCGAATGCTCGTCGCAAACTTTAGTAGACGGCCGCACCCCCGACGCCATCGACAAAGTGCACCAAGGCGGAACACCGCTACCGCGAGCACCCAAACGGATGCTTTCGGCGACGGGGTTCTCCTACAGTCACTTGGTCGGGGCTAAGGGGTGTAGCTGTCTATTAAGTTTACCCGGCGAGTATCCGCGTACGCTACGTGATTGCGACGGACTTTTGATCACATCAAAATTCCGTGGCAACCGATCAAGTGAGACTAAAGTGCTATGTTTATAACATTCATTCAGTTATCTCATAACTACTTGTGAATTCCAATTATTGTATCACATTCCGGATAAATAGAAAATGTTAAACTTTCCGATCGAACAATCGAACACCCAAGTTTTCCCAATACAGATCAACACATGAAACAAGTCTAAAAACATTCAGTTCGTGCCTCAGTACCAACGGTCCAGCCGTAGAAGGGTCAAGCCAACGCCTCACATGTGGCACGCCGTACTGCCCCAAACCCGAAGGTTCAAATGGCAGTTCAAGACGGTCACATAATCGAGTTAAGGTTTGTTGTCTTCTAGAGGGTCCATCGCGTTACTTGCACTACTTAGAACGTCTTTAAATTACGGAAAAATCCAACACTTGGAAATTTCCCGACAGGGGAAAAATTGGGTATTTATATCCGGTCGAACTTTTTAACATATTCTAAAATTTATCCGGAAAGCCACATAGACAAAATCTGATACCCCGATCGAAACACCGAATCCCCAAAACAACCCCAGAAAATTCAACTATTGAATAAATATTAAAAATTCCCAGAAAATCCAGCATAATAAAATAGGAGTTACTGTGCAAACAGGGAAGAATGACGTCATCAACTTGCCGCGGAACCGCCGCAGAAGCCAGGCTTCTGCCGCGGTTCCGCCGCGGTTTGTACTGTTCATGAGTCAAATTTTGCACCGTAATTCTTATAATTCCCTGCTGAATTTTTTAAGCATTTTTAATGTGGAAAAAACCCAGTTTTTAGAAAAAGTCCAGAGAGCACTAAATTTTAGGGTTTCGATGTTCATTCGGGTTTCAAACGACGTCTACGCGTCGCCTAAGGCTCTAGCTAGGCTCTGATACCACTGTAGGGTTCCTGGGCACTCTCAAGAGGTCTCACAAGGCATCAACCATGCCAATTTTAAATTTTACGGTGCCGAGAAACTCTAAACTACGGATCGTTAACTAAAATTCTAGGCGAAAACAATAAGTAGTTAACAACTTAACTACGAGTAGACAGAAAATACAACCTTTGTAGATCCAGTCCTCCACCTCCATAGCTCCTCAATGAAGTCTCCTCGCTGTCCATATCAAAATCCGGACACTAGCGTCGGCTTCATCGGAGAAAGAGCGGGCTAGGTCATCGACGACGTGCCGAAGATGATCTACGTCGAGGTATCGCTAGATCAAGCTCCAACTTCACCAAGTCAAGAAAACTTGTGAAGGAAACACACTCTACTACTTGGCAAGAGGTAGAGGATGAAGAAATAGGAAGTGGGTTCACTTTAGAATTGGATTTCTCACTCATTTTCATATTCCACCATTGTGGGTAGAAAGCTTTCTTCAATGAAGAAGATGAAGAAGAAAGAATATCATAAGTCTTTTCCAAAATGAATAATAAAATGAATACTTATCATATCCTAACCTTTGTTAGGTGTAGAGAATAGACTAGGGTTAAATGGAGTGGTTAGGGTTAACCATGAGACAAAATGGTTACTTTGGTCAAATGTTCAAGAAGCTTCAACTAGAAAACAAATTAAGCCACCATTTTCCCTTTATGCTTATCATTTTCAAAATAAATAACTAAATAAGATAAATCAAAAAGAAAACAAAACCCTAACCATTCATATAACCATGGTTTAGTCTTTACACAAACCCAAGTTAGCATGCATCATCAAACATGATACAAACTTGTGTACAAAAGTATATCACATATACAATGTGCACAATCCAAGTGAGAAAATCCATTTAAAGTGAACCAATACTAGTTAGTGCAAAGTAATATATCAAATATATAATTATGCATTAAATCATTAAATCAACACTTGATTCAATGATCCGGTCATGTCGCACACAACCGACTAGTATTCAATGTATCGGCTTATTGAATCAATACTTGATTCGATAACTAGGTTATATCGCATACAACCAATCGATACATTCATCGCAAGAATAGAATACGGTATCACATACTGGTATCATTCTCGGTCCCGCACATATCTCATATGCGCTCCTATTTCGTTTCGCTTGAGCCAGGAAACCTCTGTGTAGGACTCTAAAGACTCGTCAATACGCCGGCAGCAGATGATGATCATATCAAGCACCCACAAGCCGCAAGCGGTCTGCTAAACGTAACGGCCACCCGGGTATTGAGCGATCAGAAGATCGACGAGCAAGCCCGCTCACACTCCAGTGAATCCAACCAGTAACACTACCGTACAGTCCGGTCTCGTCGTCTGATATGTCGCATATCTCGCCTAGGGGTGGTAAACGTCAGACCCCAATAGCTCAATAAGTCGTATCGATATGAGGTCTATAACAATTCGAGAAACTACTGGTAACACTTACCAGTAAATCTCAGCAACCCTGGCCAGGGATTTCCTGTTATAGCCAATCGAACACAGCGCAACATCAACCCCCTATACCGGGAGAGACGAATCCCCTCCTATCGCTCATTGCCTCCATGTGACTCGGGACTGTACCCAAAAACCACCGTTTTGCACGTCCTCTTGGACGTGGTAAGATGGAAATCAAAGCACAGTGGGAACCACACAAGACTCTATGACGATCTCGGGTCAACAGACTACTCTGTACCAGTGTCACCAGAGAACTGCCATCTGACGTAAGGTATAATACCATCTGGGAGTTCTCGGCGAGTCCGTCCAGTGTACCCAGTCTCCACTGAGCACCCGTATATCATCTCTGATGTCAAACACCAATGGATATGGGATCATCCATCGCCCATCTGTATGGGTCCAGAAGGTATACGCTAGTCTACACTGGTATATCGATGCCCCGTCTCGATACACCCACGACTAGGGACCTTGAAGGATGTACTTATGGACTACCATGTCCCCACTAGTATGATCTGCATCATAGTCCAGGTAGTCAAGTACATATCCTAAGGGCTTTACCAACATGTAATAGAGAGACAATCAGTGTACACGTTAAGGTAAAGAGTAACCAGATAGCATACTATCATGTCGAGCAAGAAAGTCCTCCATATATATGTCCCAGCATCCACTACAATATACATCCTATATACAGTAATGGCCTCTAGGGCATACATATAACTAACATCCTCGTCCATGCCTGGAACAGCAATGGATTCAAAAGATATCGGCGACATAATAGGGATGTAGTACTGAGGTAAATCTGATTCAGTGGTCGGCAGCTTCTTCGGACCGAACCCAAAGGGGTCTCCAATGTTGGCAAACTTCGGAGCTGTCTTCGATAAGGCGTCCTCGCGAAGGAAACGAGTAATGAAGCTCTTGAAAGTAACACCCTGCTCTTCGGATTCGGTGAATAATCGGTCGAAGATACCTAGCGCCTTGATTAAACTGGGACGCTTGTGGCGAACGGCATTCTCAGCGGACAGGCCGTCAACTGGGGCGGGCTCGGGTTCAAAAATATACTCGTCAGAAGGCAGCAACTCCTCGTATAGACTACCCCTGATTGGCAACCCCGAGATGTCATAAAATTCGGCCAGAGAGATCGAGACCTCGCGATCTCCTAAAATGAAAGTGTTGGTGGGAAGATTCCATTGGTTTAAAAACGCCTTGACCCACCAGACATGCGGAGACTTATAATGGAAGAGTGGCGTGTATATTGCCTGATAAAGCCCGACTTTCTGCAACCGCGCACGATGAGCAGAAAGGATGTAGCGAGCCCAGAGAAGATAGCCCGTAGGGTGCCGAGGAGTAAGCCCTATCTTATAAATTTGCCCCCACGGGTGGGCCTCACCCTGGCAGATACGCCGCCCCAAGATGTCTATGGCCGGGATCGGATGGTTCGGAATACCGGTCGTCGAAGGCTCGAGCCTCCCCGTTGGAGTCCAGTTGGGCATTTCCACAGCAAAAACTGTCCTCGGAGGATCCATCGGTAAGAATGGGAAAGTGGGCTCCGTCGGTACCCGCGCAAAGAAAACTCCGGCGACCCTGAATAATCTGACTATACCAAGATCCCCATTGAAGAAGGTTGGTACAGTTCGGGTCATGGGCCCGGATCATTGCCATCGCTTCCTCATCAGATGGCGACTGAGGAAAAGCAGCCTCCGAGCGAGAAAAGGGAAAGCACGGAACAGAAGCCATCGCACCTGAAATCCAATAAAAGGAGACCGTTAAAAGCAAAGTCAGCGATATATATCCATGCATGAACATGAAGACTAGTTAAAGAAAGCAACAGCAGAGTTTTCTGGGACTATTGGCTACAAAACACATGGGCCCCACAGAATCCGGATGACGGCTCATTAATAATGAGACCAAATAGTTACAATAAAACAAAGGGAATATCCTCATTTAATAAAGAATGGTAACCCTACACATTCCCCCCAACAGGATCTGCCTCGGGCTCTACAATGGATCCAACAAGATCAAAGGAATTAAATTCCCACAGAAGACATCATTACAAAGCTCCTGTTGCATTAATTGCAGAAGGACAACCTCGGGTCAAGAGACCCCAAGAAGCCTCCGTGTGAAGAAACTGAGTTCTTCATTGGAATTAAATTCCTTATTAAGAGAAGGGAATTAAATTCCCAGAAACATTTTTGGATGGAATTAAATTCCATGGATTTGAACCGCCATCATCATCTCCCTAAGGATCATCTAAACCCTAAGAGATCTACTGTTGGAGGTTAAGTGGTCTCATATTTTGGTTAGAGAACTTGAAGAAAAATGGGTTCTTTGTGAAACCCTTGATATGGATTTAAAATCCAGAGAGTTTTGTCAAAATGAAGGTGCTTCGATCACCATTACCTGAGGAGGAAGAGTCCTTTTAAACAGAGTTAAACTCTTAAAATGTTTCAAGGCAGAGAACTAAGCTCAGGAAGAAGAGAATTAAATTCTCAGAAAAAGTTCTCAAAGGAAGGAGATGAGCAAAGTGAAGGCTCTTCGGAAGGGACATGAACATTTATAGGGTGTGATGGAGACGCTTCATCTCCCCAAATCCCTAGAGGAATCCAACGGTCACAAAAGGTGACAGCGTTGCACTCACGTGCGGACACGTGAGAACAACGCTGTGGGGGCATTTGTTTCCTGATTTAAAATCAGGAAAGCTTACTTAAAAGGCTTCAGAAAAGGGTCACGTGCTTATACGTGACCAGCAGTCACGTGTTGGCACGTGACATCTAAAAGCATCAGCAAGGCAAATTCAGCTTCCCGACTACATCAAAGAAAAGGGCTTCAGAAAGGGTCACGTGCTCCCACGTGATCTGGGTCACGTGTTGGCACGTGACAATTAAAAGCGGCTTCAAAGGCAAACCAGTTCCCTGATCAAATCAAAGAAAAGGCTTCAGAAGAGGTCACGTGCTCCCACGTGACGAGGGTCACGTGTTGGCACGTGATACTCAAAAGCAGCAGACTTGTTCTCCGGTTAAATCAAGAAAAGGAGTCCAGACGAGGGTCACGGGCTCACACGTGACCAGGGGTCACGTGATGGCACGTGACGGTTAAGCAGCAACCAGAAGACAGAGCGCAAAAAGAAAGAAGAAGGCTCGTTCCAAGGGGGTCACGTGCCCACACGTGACCAAGGGTCACGTGGCCACACGTGACCGACTTCAAAGCCCATTTGTTAACAGAATTAAATTCTGAGAAAAGACCTCTCAAATCTTTCCAAAAACAACCGATTGAATTAAAGATTTAAAGGTGATTAAATATCATCTATCTATGGGAAAATCTCGAATTTGGAAAGATTTCCCCGTAAAATCTAACCAAAATAATATAGGAGAATCTCTGGATTTAAAATCCAATGGTGAATAAAATTCACCTAATAATCCAAAGGTCCAAAACGAGTGGTGAATACAAATTAAATCTCCTAATGAAAGATCCACCAAAACTAATTGATCCGACTGCTTCTCCTATAAATAGGAGTCAAGAGACACACAAAGAGAGATATGCAAAGGGAAGAAAAGAGAGAGAGCCTTGATACTTTAGAGGAATTTGGATCTTCTGCAAAAGAAAACCCTAGGTAAGAAAGGGAAGGTTTCATTGAAAGAAAAGAGAATTTAATTCTCAACAGAGTTTAACTCTGATATAAAACAGAAGGACATATTTCTTCTCTCTTTGATGAAGGATCTGTAAAGTGTACATCTCCCCTTGAGTTGAGAATTTAATTCTCAATGGGTTGAGATCCTGCCATGCAGATCCAAAGCATAGAGAGGGAATGGAAGCACGAGAATTTAATTCTCACAGAATTATAGGAATTTAATTCCTTCAAAATAAAATTAGGGTTTGACCCTGTGTTATGGGAATTTAATTCCTTCAAAATGAAAAGAATCAGGGTTTAACCCTAGTTAAGAACTTAGTTCTGTTAAAACAACAAGAATTTAATTCCCTTAATCTTATTCCCCAGAATAATTCTCTAACAGAGAGCGGGGGTTTAATTCCTTAAAGCTTTTATTAGGGTTTAACCCTATTCAGTTCTTCACATATATGAGGAATTTAATTCCTACAGAAAATTCAGAGTTCAACTCTTCAAAAGGAACTAGGAATTTAATTCCTCTGAAATTATTGTCAGGGTTCAACCCTACGAGGAATTTAATTCCTGAAAGGGATTAACAGATCTTCTAAACAACTACAGAAAAGCAGGGTCACGTGTTACCACGTGACCCCCCCCCCCAAAAAAAAATCTACAGAAAGCCCTTTGAGGTAGTGCCTCACGTGACCCACGTGACCCTTGGCAGAGGCTTTAACATACTCCATTCAAACACCCGTCACGTGATGACACGTGATGCTCCAAAAGATGCGATCTTCTCAGCAGAACAAACGAAGGGAGGGCGCCCTCACGTGCTACCACGTGACCCCTCTTGCCTCAGCATCTGACGCTAAATTGGAACCCCTAAATTCAGTATTAAAACGTTGTTTGGCCTTAGTGTTCAACACTAAGTAAAGAACTTTATTTGCAGTGTTCAACACTGATTACCTTAGTGTTCAACACTAATTTGGTATTTCTGTTGCCAGTGTTTAACACTGGTCTGTTTTAGTGTTTAACACTAATTTGAAGGCCTTGTTGCTGGTGTTTGACACCAACTATCTTCTAGTGTTAAACACTGACTTATCAATCTCATTCTCAGTGTTCAACACTGATTAGTCTTTAGTGTTTAACACTAGGTATTGGCCCAATTGGCTAAATGGCCAGAGGCAAAGCCTCTCCTTCAAGGGACCAACAGGAGGGCCGATGTCCCAGACATGATTGGACTTAGCCCAAGCTGGCCATAAGTCCTCAATTCGTAATTAACTGGACTAATGGGCTCATAACATAATTAATTGGTCTTGATCCCAAATTGGGCCAAAGACTATTTAATCCACTCCGGTTCCAGGGTACATCTCTTCACTCCTTTGATACTTGGCGTTATAATCCCTCAACGTCTTCAAAGAGGTGACGGGTCCCGATGACCACACATTGATACGGACTGCGGGGTCCTTAAACCCATGGACTACGACGTCCTTAACCTCGACCGAGATGTCTTAAAACTAACAATGGACTGTGGGGTCCTTAAACCCATGGACTACGACGTCCTTAACCTTGACCGAGATGTCTTAAAACTAACAATGGACTGTGGGGCCCTTAAACCCATGGACTACGACGTCCTTAACCTTGACCGAGATGTCTTAAAACTAACAATGGACCGCAATGTTCTTAAACTGCCCATGGACCGCAATGTCCTTAAACTAGCGATGGACCACTATGTCCCTAAACTGGAACGATAGAGCCCAAACGCTCTTTTGTCGGATCTAAACGATCCCGTTTAAGTTGATCTTAGCCTTAAATATGGCTGACGTATCCTTAAACCTTTCAAACAGACTTTAGTCCTGAACTGGACTATAGATCCCCCCAATTAACTCTGGTTCAAGGGTTCATCTCTGAACTCCTCTGACATCTGTCGTTGTAATCCTTCAACGTCGTCAGAGAGGTGACGGGTCCCGACGGCCATACCTTAAATGGACCACCATGTCCCTAAACTGGAACAATGGAGCCCAAATGTTCTTTTGTCAGATCTAAACGATCCCGTTAAGTTGATCTTAGTCTCAGGTTAGACTAACGTATCCTTAACAAACGTTTGAGTTGATCTTGGCCTCAAATATGGCTAACGTATCCTCAAACCAAACCCCCAAACCCAAATCTAAGATAATACGGATTTGGACTAGTCCACGCCCTACGGGCGACGACATAACTCGGTCTCCGTAAACAATCCACGGACAACGAAACAGAAAATAAACACACACGACACGAAGTGACCATCTGGAGAAGGAGAAAGTTGTTACCGCGATGCGGTAGCGTAATTAACTGCAGGGGCTTGCACCTGCAGGGAAGAGCGTCCCCACAATCAAAAACCCCTCAAACGAGGGGGAATCTGACGAAGTCTGCTACATCGGCCGCATCCGTTTAAACCTTCGATATATGGTGCCATAAATCAATTTGGCATCTTCGGAGAGGTGAACGGATAGCACCAATTAGCATCTGCCCCGAATCTCAGTGCCAAGACATCGCAGTCTTGTGCGCCGTCTTTCGGAGGGGAACAACGGTTAGATAGGATTCATCTTTCCCAGTATTGAGGTTGATATCGCGTTGTGTTTGGAAAGCCATTACACAAAGTCCCTGGCCAGGGCAAGCGAGATTTACTGGTAGGTACTCCAGTAGTTTCTCAGGGTCTTTTTGGGCTACACTCTGACATGACTTATTGCGCTATTAGGGGTCTGACGACTACCGCCCCCTAGGCCCGATATGCGATACTCTTAGACAAACAGACCCGACTGTACGGAGATTGTCACAGATAAGCTCAGTAAGAGTTTGGATGAGTTTTCTCATCGGCCTTCTTATTGACAGATACCAAGGTAGTCGTTACGTGCAGGTAGTACCGCTGACGGCTTATGGTTAAATCCACTGCCAGCATAGTGTCAAGTCTTTAGAGTCACACACAGAGGGTTTCCCTGCATCGGGCAAAAGATGTAGAGGCCATATGGTTTTACGGCAGGGCTTCGATCACATACATGTACTTGTGCACGTATGATGTTCGGACGGATAATACTAGTGGGCTTTGGTTTAAGCCGGATCCTAGTATTATATTGATGGATTATTTTCATCTCTTTGTATTCGTATTTTTCGGAATACAGATAGGGGTATGTATATACGGATGAGGGACATTCTTGTAATTTACTCAAGATTGCTTCTAGAAGAAGACACGTCATTAGGGTTTTAATCTTTTGATTAAAAGATTAATGAGGTGGAGGAAATGAGGTGGAGGTTTACATTAATTGAGGCATGGCTACTTGGTGACTCATGGGGGTGATTCACTATTGAAGTATGCTTGATATTTTACAAGCATGCTAGATATTTTGGTGAGATTTTTTCTTACTTGAATTATTGGTATGCTTCATTAGTGATAACTCTTAGCCATATTCATTCACTATCTCATTCTAATGTTTTTCTTCACTCTTTTTTCCTCAAGCTTCTCTTCTTCTTCCTCAACCCTAAAAGTCCCATGTGTTGAGAAACCTAGAGTATTTAAAGACCAAGTAATCCATCTTCACTCTCTACATCATCTAGGACATCTAGTTTAGCGAACTAGGTGCCTTAGTTATCTCGGATTTGAGGTTGGAGCTCGGACTATAGACTCTCGGGTGGATCTTCTTTGACTTGAGAGGACCGACGAGGAGGTCCGATCCGTGTACGATCCGAGGAGCCTATGACGGGGAGGAGGAAAGCAAGAAGACCCGAAGGCATGGTTCTGTGAGATATAACTTTCTATCCGAGTAGTTAACCTCATACAGTTTTGCTAGCTAGTGTTTAGTATCGATCCTAAAGTTCAAGTCGGTGTTGCGAAGCCCGTAAAAATCGTTTTTTACGTATTCCGTCTCCCCGCGAACCCGTGGGGTGCGCGACATCAACTTACATATGCCATATAATATTCGAAAGCTGTGGTGGGGAAATTAATGCACTGATACCAAGTAAAACTCGGTTTGGGTCCACAATACATGGGCCCACGCATGAATGCATATGGATTTTTAATATAGTGGGACTCCATCCAAAAGACTCAAGCTTTATAGAGATTTAGCTCATCTTATATTTTATACTCATACTTATTTTTTTCAACGTGGAACTATTTTAATCCATTCATCTCAACAATGTCATGTCTATCTTGATAGATTATCAAGTTATCATAAACGCAATTGGGAAGGAAGAGGGGGAACACACCATTAATTGATCAACCAAAATCATGAAAACACAAACAAATCTTGAGCATCAACCATTAAGGTTGATGCGTTTGATATAGACCTAAAATGAGACGTTCTTGTCATCGATGAAAACTAATTGATAATTAGTGCATAGTACTAATCTAGGGCACATGGTCGGTCATCTCATTGTAAAGAGTTGGCCATGGTGCCCTCTCATCCTTTGCATGGTTGGGGAGACAATCTTCTATAAAACCATGTGCTCATGAAACACTTGCCATATGCATGAAATGCATCATCAACAACAACAATAACAGCAACAAATCACGGGGAAGAAAAAAAGAGAAGCGAAAAAAGACATAGAACAACACATGCATGAGTGTGCTACATAAAACATCACTGGATTTTCTTATCCTTTTCTTTTAGAAAATGGATTAAGAATTTCATAGTGTACCTTGTGGAAATTACATTAAAAATACTCCATCTAGCTTTGATAGTTGTATTCTTTTAGCTCAACAGTGTTTCCTAAGAAACCCAAATACTTTAACTGCAGCGTAGTTTATCCTAATGCATAACGCTAAACTATTTTTTTTTTAATATGATAAATAACTAAAGAAAATTCATAGATTTCTGCATATTTTACCATAAATACAATCACAACAATAATCGTAATACCAAAACACTCAAACCACCGATAACATATGTGGGACCTGGCTAATGTCAAAGCAAGATATATACAAAGAATCAAATGTAGTTCTTATTGTTGTAATCAAATATTTTTCTAGAAATTTTGAAGCTTCTTATACTTAATCTTTGATATATATATTCTCTTCAATCTCTACATATATTTCACACTATTCAATTAGCAGTAAGTTACTCCCTCCGTCTCTTTTTACATCGCGTTTTAGAGAAATGCACACCGATTAAGAAAAGTATTATCACTTTCTTAATATCAGCAATTAATCTACTGTCACATCACCACTAAAAAAATTATATCATTTCTGTCCTCAACTATTTTAGAAATCATTAATGATTTAGAATCACCACTAGTAATTTTCTAGGCTATTTTTGGTACGTGTCATTTATTGATGTATTTATCATTAATGATTTTCTCGTTATTTCAAAACGTCAAGTAAAGTTGGACATTTTTTTCTCTCCAATACGTCAAGTAAAAAAGGACGGATGGAATACAAGAAAAAGTTAGAGCCATGAACACGTAGGCGACAAAGGGTGAAGCCAAAGGACTATAGAGACGGCTATGAGACTAATTCTTAATCTGTCTCCATTGGAAATGACCCCCAAAAGCCCCAAGGCCAATGCAAAGGCCAAAGCAAATCAGGCATTAGAGCTAAAGACCAAATTAATGCTTAGATGTAACCTAAGTAATGGTTGGGATAATATTGTTTTGTAACCTAAGTAAATTGAGATAATATTGTTTTGCCTAAGCCAATTAGCTGGAGGATTAGCTCATGAGAAAAGAATGATGGGGGTTATTATCCCAAATAGCTTATGCAAACAAAGGATGTGAGTGCCAACCTAAAAGTAATTGATTAGTTATTAGAGGATTTACTTACCAACACATATCCATCTAACTATATCCGTTCGTGTGAAACCTTAACAAGGAAAAGATAAAGCGAAAAGGAAAAGTTTAAAAAGAAAGATGTTTTGGCATAAAGAAATGGTTTTTTCGGAAGTGGGCTTTAGCTAGATTCAAAGAAGAAATATCTTAGACCTGCTAAAACGTCAAACGCCTTCATGTCGAAACAACATTATTGCATTTCCAAAAAATCCCGATAAACCACTCGAGCCAAGATCATTCAGTATTTTATATGACAAGCATTTTAGCACATGCACAAGAAAATACATGATGTATGGAATAAATGGATTACCACATCGGTCTATCTGGATGGGCTTATTTCTAAGTTATTTGCCATAATCACTTATAGGTGATTATTTTTTGGAAAAAAATGAAATAATCATATTTAAGTGACTATGACAAATAAGTTGTTTGGTGTTTGGATGGTTTTGTATGAAAAATGATAGATAAGTAATTATTGAATGTAAAATGACCAAAATGACGTATCATTAATGCCATTTTAAAATTTGGATGAAACGGTAGGGGATATTATGGTATACTACTTGGTCAACTTTACAGTTCCGTAATCACTTATGAAATAAGTTAGGAATCCTAAATTATTTTTAAGTGAGAAAAGATACCATTTTTAAGTGGAAACACGTAATTCAATGCAATAATCACTTATCTTCATGATGCATCCAAACAAGTTTATTGATGCAGGACCTACAATGATAGGAAAAATAAGTGACTGTTGACCAAATTATTTTTAAACTCGACCCCACCTCCCGACCCTCCGTCTTTAATTCTATAATGAAATGATCAAAATATCCTCATATATATATATTTTAAAAAGGGATCTCGTCTAAATTCTCTTTCTTTCATAGAGGATTGCTGGGGGAGGAGCTCATCGGAGATGACGGGCATGTGGTGGGGCAATGGCACATGAGAGGGATATTGTCGACGTCGGAATGGGCAACGGGGAGAGGATGGTGATGAGGATGCTGTAGACCTTGATCTCGAGAAACTTACTGACGGTGATGGAGCAAAGTGCGACAGTGATTGCACCTTTTTCGTCGATCTCGAGCAATCAAAACCTAGAAATTATGGGTTGAGGGGTTGAGAGAAGAGAGGATGTTAAAATGGAGGACGGTTTGGTCATTAAAAAGGAAAAAAAATCACGTAAAAGGTATAAAAAAAAATTAAATCTAACAGCAAGGGTCGCAAGGGGTCGGATTTAACAGAGGGTAACGTTAAGGGGTTTCTGTGCATGAAAAATTCTCCACGGTAGTTTTGGAAATATATGCTGCTGCACACATGGTGGATTTGATAAAATTTCCCAAATTGTTCAGGTTAGTCCATTTCAAAAACTCCCAACTAGTTACTTCTGCTAAATGCGGTAGTATATTTTCAATAAAAGTGTAGAGGTAGTTATATGCTATCCAAAAGGAGAAAAAAATTCTTCAGTGTACCTGATGTATACTCTCTCTCCTTAGAAATTAGAAGGAAAAAAAAGTGCATGGTTCCTACTACACCGGTGGGCAATAGAAGTTTGCTGAAGGTGATCCGGGATTTTCCATTTTGTATTTTGAAATGAGACACACGGGACGGTGGGTTTCGTTGCAGTCAATAAAAAATTAGAAGAAAAAAAACACGTTGACCACGTAAAGTTACCTAAAATTCCTTTCTTTCTCTCTCGTGCTCGCTGCAGTGCATCCGGTCACGGAGAACGTCACACAACATAAATAAAAGAAGAGGAGACGGGGCTTGTAGGGGCCCTGCAGGCCCAAACTGCAGTGGCCTCTCACATGGACAAATGGGGCTCGTTAGCTATTTTGCAGTCAGGCCTCTGAATCCCACTGGCCTGTATAAGATGCCACTGCAGTTTTGGGCATGCGGCTCCGTTTTCTCATCAATGAAAGCATTGCATAAATGTCAAAACTGCAAAACTTCCAAACAGTAGAAATATAGAAAAAGACATTGATTGATATTAAGTAAGATTAAAAAAAACACAGAAGAAGGGAATAAAGTTGAAATTTTTATGTCAAAAAAAAGAGTTGAAGGGAGTCCTGCTATTGTCTTCAAAATTGCATGATGCCATCACATCGTAAGGTCCATATTCACCCAAAAAAGAAATCAATGGCCCAAACTGCAGTGTGTATTGCACGTAGGATTGGTCGCCACATATCACCCCTGCTATTATTTTCGCTCTTTTTTCCAACAAAAGGAGAGAGGGGGGGCTTGGGCGAGGGTATTTAATCCCCTCAACCTCCGCCTATCTTCTTCGTTCAATTCGCCTCCATTTCTCATTCGTTCATACAAAAGGATTGCAATCTCTCTGTTTTCATTTGTTGCAATCTCAAATTCTCGACACTTTTTGAGAGAGATGAAGTATGTCCTGGTAACTGGTGGCGTTGTCAGCGGCTTAGGCAAAGGGGTGACAGCCAGCAGCATCGGAGTGCTCCTCAAAGCTTGTGGGCTTCGAGTTACTTCCATCAAAATTGGTACTTGATGCATTTTCTCTTAGAAAGATCCCTTTTTGTGACAACCCATTTGATTTTTAGGGGTTTTTGGGGGGTTTTATGAATTGGGTGTTGTAAATTTTGGATCTTTTGGGGATTTTGTTTTGATGTTCATGTCATTTGGAGTAATGGGCAGTTTTTATTTTTGTATCTCCTTTAGTCCCTATTTTTGTAGGCTTTTACTAGCTCAAACGGAAAGGTGATGGGTTGATATTTTAATTTTATTTTTAATTTAGATGGAGGGCTGTGATGCTTTGCAAGGCTTTCTTGTGTGTGTTTAAAAGGAGATTTTGGATATTTGTTTGATGAAGGGCATTACAAAGAGTTGAACTTCTGGATGCTGTTTCGATTACCATATGTATTTTTTTTATGTAGATTTGTTTTCTTAACAAAAAATAAAATAAAAATGAAGATGGTTTTTCTTATGAATTCTATTTGTTAACTTCTAGTATATCAGTACGTATTATTATGTCAAAAATGAACCTAGAATATTGACTGAGGATTGAAATATGTTTAGTTGATTTAATGAACTAAAAGTTCATTGAGCTCAAGAAGAGTGATAACAAATAAAGCAAAGACAAAATGAAGAAACTGGTTTCATAGTCTATATTTATTCAGTGTTATATGTTTGGTTTGTTATTTTGGCTAAAACATGCAAGGTTTGGGCTATCATTTTGAAACATACGAAGTCACCAAATGAGCATAGCTCTCAAAGTGAGATGTCTCCGGTTTGAATCCCAGAGGGGTCGCATCCAAAAAGAAAGAAAGAAAGAAAGAAAGAAGCATACAGAGTCTAAGTACTTTTATGCTGTAAATGGGGCATTATAAATACTTGGATCTGTTGGCCTTCTTTAAAATGTTTATATCATCGATATTGGCTTTATAATTTGCTTGAAAAACAAAAAAAAATTATCCTCGTTGAAGGATTTGCGCCATTTATCTTCATCTAAGATAGTGTAATAGGTCTGAAAAATCACGCCCTGTTCTAAGAATGAAAATTGTCATATAATTCCGGCGAATCTGAAATGCAATGGTGATTAAGCTTTTGTTCTTGCCTTGGTTAGTCTCGTAGCACCTATGCATCAAAGCTTCGGGTTTCATTAAAAACCTAAATACCCTTTCTTATCCTTCTTTTATGACACTGGTATAAAAAAATTGCCGGATTTTTTTTAAATAAAATAAATTCCTTGTATATATATCTAACGTGGAGGACTACGCAATGTGCCACCTTTGTTCTTCTGTTTGGTCCAGTGCTATGTGGCAAGTCCACCATTCTTATGCTATTTTTATCGCTTAAACATAGATTAAACAAACAAAAGCTGTATTTTGGAAAACTGTTTAATATTGATACAGAAAGTTTAATCTTGTTTCTTGGATGTTACTGTCTTAGCTTTATTGTTTATTTGATTAGTATATCATTCATTATTATTATTATTGTACAATGGGGCTGGGCTTAGAAATTTCCAGCTGTATATTCCCGTCTTGTCAATTTATATACTAGTATTTTAATAGCAATTTCGCTTTCTATATCATTGTCGCGCTTTCTGTTGTGCTTTCTCTCATACAAGGATACTTGATTTCTTATTATGCACAATGGACATGTGCAGATCCATATTTGAACACAGATGCAGGAACTATGTCACCATTTGAGCATGGAGAAGTGTTTGTTCTAGATGATGGTGGTGAGGTAAGACATCAATAAACGTATTAGTGCTCTAAATTTTTGGCTTATGGTTTGAATTTTGCGAAATTATTCCTTATTTTATCATCCATCGTTATTCCTTTTATTCAGTTGACTTCTCCAAGTGTTTCTATAGGCTCTTTTAACAATACATGTTACAAAATTGTTTGATTTTACCTAATACTCCCTTTTAAATATTGGATCTATAGTTTGATTCCTTTTTACCGTGAGTTGCAACCATTACTAAGGTTTTCATTATGATATGTACGACTATCATATTTGCTTTTTTTTGTTCATAAATATTTGAAGTTCACCGTGTACCTAACGTTTTTTCCCCTTTGGGTGCTTTGAAGGTGGATTTGGATCTCGGGAACTATGAAAGGTTTCTAGACATTAAATTAACCCGTGATAATAACATTACCACCGGAAAGATTTATCAGGTACTTTTTAGGTTTTTTCATGTAATTAATGGAGTTGTTGAAAGCTTTGCTTATGATTTATCACATATTAGCTATGTTAAGTTTTGTAAGCGGGAACTCATATTTGTTTCTTTTTGTGTTGTGGTTAATGATAGTCTGTCATTAACAAGGAGAGAAAGGGAGATTATCTGGGGAAAACGGTTCAGGTGTGCAACTATTGTCAATGCCATTAACATCAATTGTGATTTGGAAATTCTTTTTAATTCTAAACTAATTTGATTATTATTATTTTTTTTAAAGATTGTACCACACATTACAGATGCCATACAGGAGTGGATTGAGCGAGTTGCCGAGATACCTGTGGATGGCAAAGAAGGACCTGCTGATGTTTGTGTTATCGAATTGGGAGGAACCATAGGTAATAAGAGTTGCTTTCGCTAACTATTAGCTTAGCATACGTTGTTAGCCCACAACCCAACAGCTTAACTTTCGGACAAAGTGGTTCCCGACACGACATTACAGCACCAAGTTTCAAGATGTCCTGGGTTCAAAAACCTCATCTTTATTTGAAAAACACATTTTTTTAACCTTCATATTCCCTGTCTCTAGCGAGTATTAAGTTTTATGTTATAGCCTGATATACGTTGTTAGCCCACCGCCCAATAGCTGAAGTTCTGGGTGAAATGGTTATTGATTTTTTTTTACGATATCTATGGCTTTTTCATAGTGATTCCATTATCCTTTCAGTAAGTAACAATAATTGCATTGTTGACGCAGGGGATATTGAATCGATGCCTTTTATTGAAGCATTGGGGCAGTTCTCCTATCGTGTAGGTGAGAAATCTCTTCATTCGTTAGTTTTAACTCTGTTGCTTTCTTGCTCATACTCTTCTATGCTAATTTATTATGTATTCGCTTCAGGCCCTGGTAATTTCTGCTTGGTTCATGTCAGTCTTGTGCCAGTTTTAAACGTAGTTGGAGAACAGGTATGCATCTATATAAATCTTTTGCCGTATTTCTTTTTTTTTAAAATTCATCCAACTTCTTATTCTTCATGCACAGTATTTCTATTAAATTGATAATCTATTTTTTCTGTAGAAAACTAAGCCAACACAACATAGTGTCAGGGGCCTCAGAGGACTTGGGCTAAGACCAAATATTTTGGCCTGCCGTAGTTCATCGGTCTATGTCTTTCCCTTCCCTCTCAATTCCATTTTTCTTTCCTTTTTTTTGTGTGTTGCTTACATTATCTTTAATTATTTCAACAGCCACTGGATGAAAACGTAAAAGAGAAACTCTCAAGATTTTGCCATGTTCAGGTACAATAGCCAGAAAATTATCGTTCTTATCGAAAGAAAATATTTGAAAGTTATTCTTCTTATGCTGAATATATTTTTATTTTGCAGGCTTCCAATATCATTACTCTTTACGATGTAGCAAATATCTGGCACATTCCTTTGCTACTAAGAGTAGGTTTCTCTGCCCATGATAACGTGCATTGTTCAAAAAAAAATTCCAGAGTCATATTTAAACAAGCTTTTTTCCCCTTCTTTTGTTTATATTTATAGGAGCAGAAGACGCATGAAGCTATATTAAAGGAACTGAATCTTCAAAGGTTTGCCTGATAAAACCGGCCTATTTTATTTCCGTGTCCTGTATTTTTCATCAATTTGAACATTTTGATGGAGTGAAAAAAATTAACAATGTTTTTGTTTGTTTGCAGTGTTGCACGCTACCCGATGTTGGAGGAATGGACAGCTAGGGCTAAACTCTGTGACACACTCCGGGATCCTGTGAGTTTGTAATTTTTACATTTTTTGTTGTTTTTTCGGTTTCAATGTTTCATGAGTTGTTTCTCATAGCACTCCGCAAATATTGCATGTTTTGTATTTTTCAGGTGAGGATTGCTATGGTGGGAAAATATACGGGTCTTTCTGATTCTTACCTATCTGTTATGAAGGTGATTTGTGCATGATGGTGCTATACCTTGATAGTATTATATATTTGATTAGTTTTATATTCATTATGTCTTAACTTTTATGTTGGAACCGTCTTATCTTTTCTAAATAAATGCAACTCCATTTTGACCTTTAACTTATTTTGGGCCTGCAATTGCCTGTGGCCAACCTATTTTCTACATGAGCACCGGATTAGATGCAAACCTTTAATAATCCTAAGAATGCAAACCTTTAATAATCCTAAAGAATGCAAACCTTTAATAATCCTAAGAATGCAAACCTTTAATAATCCTAAGAATGCAAACCTTTAATAATCCAAAAGAATGCATGATGGTGCTTATACCTTGATAGCTAACACCTACCTCATGCATTTGATCAAAAGGCATGCTACAATATAGTTCCTTTACAAAACTAGCGACGGATGCTCATGATGCAGTAATATCATGGTAATCCATCTAATTAGTGTTTTATATTGTGTTTCGCATTGCTTACTTCCAATTCAAAGTACTGCGCCGTTGACTTGCTTATTTGAACGATCTTTTAGGCTCTTTTGCATGCTTCTACTGCATGCGGCAAGAAACTCATAGTGGACTGGGTGCCCGCTTCAGACCTCGAAGAGTCAGCCGCAATTGAGGTATTCTACTTTTGTTGATTGCCTTTATAATTTAGCGCTCTATTTTTCTTTGTGGTTATTGTATTAAATATTTTATTTTATTGTTATAGGCACCTGATGCTTATGAAGCGGCATGGAACCTGTTGAAGGTAAGAAGGCTTCTTGCATATGGTGTTATCAAATGTTTAACTTACATGTTACGCTTAATATAACTAAACTACCAAAAATCTTTTGTTTTTCACTAAACTACCAATAACTTTGTAAATTACTTACAAAAATGCTTCATGTAATAAAAAAAATACCCGCTTGTTTTACATAAAATTATCAGTGGCATTAATGGAATATATAAATCGCCATTATGGTAGTTTAGTGACAAACGGGTATTGTTAATATGAAAATTTTGTAGTAGTCTGTAATTTACGAACTTTTGATAGTTTAGCAAAAAACTAGTATAGTTTTTGGTAGTTTAGTGAGATTAAGCCTATATTATATTAATTGATACAAACAAATTTGTAATTCAGGGGGCAAATGGTGTATTGGTCCCTGGAGGTTTTGGTGATAGAGGGGTTCAAGGGAAAATTCTTGCTGCAAAATATGCTCGAGAAAATAAAATTCCATTTCTTGGAATTTGTCTTGGCTTGCAAATTGCTGTCATTGAATATGCTCGTTCAGTCATGAAATTACAAGATGCAAATAGCACAGAATTCGATCGGGACACAAAGAATCCATGTGTCATTTTTATGCCAGAGGTAAAGTTTAGTGTACCGCATCCATCAGAATTTTGCGTTTCTTATATTTGTGTGCATATGCATGCAATATTTCTTTAATATGGATGCGATTAAAAATTTTAGGGTTCGAAAACTCATATGGGGGGTACAATGAGATTAGGGTCAAGGAGGACATATTTCCATGTTCAAGACTGCAAATCTGCTAAGTTGTAAGAACGTATCCATTTCATGTTCTGGTATTTTTGTATTTGGATTTTAATAGATTATTTCAATGGTTGATTAAAGAAAATTCTTTTATTTCTTTTACTTAACTTTTTTTGTGTGTGGTTAAATTAGGTATGGCGGTGTCAAATATGTAGATGAGCGACATCGACATAGATACGAGGTTTGCCCCATTATATATTCAATTTTGTGCCGATAGGAAAATATTCACAATTTAATATGGTTATTTAAATCATCTTTTTTATTTGCAGGTAAATCCTGATATGATAATGAAACTTGAGAGTGCTGGCCTGTCATTTGCTGGTAAAGACGAAAGTGGAAATCGCATGGAGGTACGCCTGCGGAAAAAAATCATATTTTCCTTATTATTATTTTATATTTGCCTTTCTTTTCCTATGGCTTTATTTGAAAGTTGTTTCTATTGTGGTTGGTTTTTATGTATTTATATACAATTTTTTCGATGTAGATTCTTGAGTTGCCGACTCATCCTTATTATATTGGAGTCCAGTTCCATCCAGAGTTCAAATCAAGACCTGGAAAGCCCTCACCTCTTTTCTTCGGTAATGCCTTCCTAGTTTTATAGTGAAATGAGAGGGACAGAAAAAATAATATTCATCTCTAATCTGGTTTAATGACATTTTAAAACAATTCATAATAAGATGCTAATGGCTGCAAACTTGTTTAAGAACCTTGATAAAATGAAAAGAGGTCGAAAAACAAAACATTTTATGCGAAAAATAGAAGAGGTACAAACTACATTCTATATGTCTGAAGTTTTGACATATATGACCCATACCAAAATGCATTGGTAGGGGCATTTTATCTCACAGACATTTCTACATGCAATATTTACAGGGCTCATTAAGGCCTCATGTGGGCAATTCGACGCATGGTCGCAAAGTCCCAGCGCGGTCCATAGTAAGTTACCAAAACCAAGAAACACAGCCAATGGAGTTGCAAAAACAAAGGCCTACCCAAATGGAAAAGCGAATAACTTACTAAATGGAACCTACTACGCCAACGGGAATGGTGTGCATGTCTAACAAATAGATAACTGATGTTGTTTTCCGTTTCTTTTTATTCTTTCTTTCTTTTTTTTCCCCTTCGCCGTGTAGTTTTCTTTGTTTGAATTTTGTTATGCACAAATTGGACCCGTCTGCATGCGATAACTTGGGTCGATAGCTCAAGGGAGTTTGCAGAGGTGGAGCTTGTTCCAGGTTTTTTTGGCAAGGAACAGACATTGCATTTCTTAGGATTTGGCAGCTTTTTGCTCATTCTTGACGGATTTTCTAGTGGTTGATTTTGTTGAAGGGGGGCTTTTATAGCCTGTAAAAAGATAATAACTGCTAGGACTCGAAGTATGTGAAGTATGTGACGGGATTTTCATGATCATTAATGTTTTATTTTTTTACATGTTTGGCAATTAGCTTTGCGGTGATGTAAATGTATCTTTCATATGAATTTTTAGTCTGTTACTTTCCTCGGCTGTGGCAATGGGCACTTGTATAATTTTGTTTTATGCATCCCCTTCAGTAATTGAACCGGCCATCTTTCATTTTGTGAAAGAAAGTTATACCAACTGCCATATAGTTAGTTAGTTGGTTATGATGTTTCTTATAGTTGAAAGTAATATGTGCCTTCAGGGCCAGATTCACATGAAGGCGAGATGGGGCATGTGTTCCTTCTCAAATTTTGGAAAAAAGGACCGAGTATTGGTTCCAATTGAAGTCGAGTATTTTTTGGATATATGTTACATATATTTGCTGCTTCTAAATTAATTTATTAGAGCATATAATTCAAATTCAAGTGGTAATACATTTGATTCAACTTGGGACGTTATCGGTTCAAATCCCATAATACTCATCATTTGGTTTTTTTTTATAGGAGTAAGGGGAACTTAAATCCCATATTAAAGGCTGGAAAAAGAATCTCTCTTCGTTTTCGGTCAAAAAAAGGCTTGAAGAAGAACCACGAGTAAGTTTTAAATAAAACCTTGTTGACCAAGTTATGAAGCCTAGATATATTGTAAAAATTATTATTCTCATATTAGTTTATAATTTTTTTATTATAAAATTGTGATGGCGTAAATGTACAATGTAGTTGAGCACAAAATTTTATAATGCATGGTGGCCCGATGCGCCCTCTTCAACTAAAATTCCTGGGGGGGTGATATAATAGTAGTACAATAGTTTTTAAGAAGAGAGAAGGAACCTATGATATAATGATATAAAAGTAAACAAGGAGTTCCAAATGTATAATAATTAGAATTTCAGCTAATCATAAGATCTTCCCTCAGAAGAATGAGTGGCAATAGTGCCTGCTGCCTTAAGATTCAATTGGAAACCCTTCATCCAACATGAAATAGTTTTTGCCTGAGATTTGTACTAACAATTGACCAGATGCAATGAATCAAATAGATTTTCTGTTTCAATTGATTTTAGATTTGAATGATATATGTTATCTTGATTCTAGGAATAGATATTTTATACTGATGTATATAATATCTTGTAAATCTTTGTTTAGGAGTATATCAGATGCTTGATCACGTTAAAGGCAAAACAGTGTCAGCCGGCATCTCTGCCCTCCTCCGACGGCAAAGCTGACTCGTCTCCCAACCCCGTGTATGAACCTTGGATCGCGACCAGCTTGCTCTTGGTTGGATCCTCAGCTCCATCGACTATTCATTCGTTCCACAACTCATCGGCATCGACTCCTCGTGCTGCATGGGAGACATTTGAACTTCACTACTCGCAACAAAATCAAACTCGTGTTATACAGCTCCAGACGCAACTCTCTCGCAACAAAACCAACCACCTGATTTATTGACCCTGCTTCCCCGATATAGTTTGTCCTCTTCAACGCTCAATTTATGGATTAAAACAATCACCTTGTGCTTGGTTTAATCGCCTCAATTCATTTCACTACAAATTCGGATTTGTTGGTTCTCGGGGCTGACACATCTCTCTTTTGTTCATAGAGCTACGAATAGTACCATTTTCATGCTTGTCTATGTTGCGATATTATCTTCACAGAAAGTCCTGGTGCACCACTCTCTCAATTCATCACCACCCTTAGCAATGAATTTGCAATGAAGAATTTGGCTTCTGAGTTTCTTTCTTGGCACGGAGGCTTACCTTTTGGATCAAGATTAATCCTACCTCAATCTATGTATATTTTGGACCTTCTTCAAAGAAATCGTATGGATGGGATCAAACTTGTCACTACACTTGTTGCTAATTGCTCTAAATATCTCACCTTGACGTGTCCAGATATTGCATATGCAGTTAACCAAGCGTGTCAATATATGCATTGGCCCACAAATCTTCATTGAACTCTTGTCAAAAGAATTCTTCGATACCTCAAGCATTCTATTGCTCACAGTATAGTTTACAGAAGCTGAGTATAAAGCTCGCAGTAATGCCACATGTGAACTGACTTGGATTCATAATTTGCTCGCTATTCTACTATCTACCTCTCCTACTTTATGGTGTGACATCTTCGTTATCTATCTGACAACGAATATTGTGTTTCATGTTCATACAAAACATATTTAGATTGACCTTCGCTTTATATGAGAACAAGTTGCTCGTCATCAACTTGTTATTGTTCGTTTTATATCTTCAGTTGATCAAATAGCAACCGTCCTCACCAAAGGTCTTTCTGTACCTCGATTAAATTTTCTTATATCCAAGTTAATGGTTCGTTTACGGCCGATCAATCAGAGGGAAGAATTGACCAAATACAATGAATCATATAGAATCTCTGTTTCAACTAATTCTAAATTTGAAGGATATGTTATCTTGATTCAAAGAATAAAGTTATATAGAATATCTTGCAAATCTTTGTGCGCTCATGCAGGCGTGTATGGGTATTGTTCAATGAGAATTTTAAACCTTTTAACTTGCAACATTATAGAATGAACAACTATGCTCTTATCATTAACCGTTTAATGAGCAACAATAAGCTCAATGAGAACAAACTTTGAGAACTACATTCCACCAAAAGCGCTCTGTGAAAGGCCCCAGGTTTCAGAAGCTGTCTTCCCTAGATAACACTTTATGCTGTTTCAAATGGCTCCTTCGCTTCACTACTCAACACTCATTGATCAGCACAGTTTCTTCAGCTTTCACAAATCATCGTTTATTTTCGCAACAAACTAATAAATCGCAAAAAAAGGAAGAGAAAAAGAATTATATAAGTTGAATTGTCTCCAGAGCTCATTGATCAAGGAGTCGCCATTGCATGAATATAAAGAAGGGACCCATCCAGATAATCATTACACTGTAAAGAGAGGACCAAAATGAAACAAATTATTCTTTGGTGACAGGCCGGACTTTTCGTTTCCATTAATAGCAAGTGCGTGAACACTAAGCTATCATCTTTAAATTTCAATCGATGCCTTCTCGCTTCTTTGGACCACCAAGGAAAAATGCAATCATAGATTGTTCCAGTTAGCAATAATCTTGCATCAGCTGGGCTTAAATAGTTCTGCAAAGGAAAAAGAAAATTTGTGTAAGCAACCGAATTTGTATTATGAGACAAGACCAATTCCGAAACACATATTGTTGGAAGATTTGTCCATACAATCACCACAAAGAGAAGGCGATACCCCACTTGGTAAAAAGTAGTGACAAATATTAAGTAACACCATAAGTACAAAAAATGAGAAAGAAAAAGAGATTCTGATGAAGCGATCATTTGAAAGCAACCTCACCTATATATATATATAGAGAGAGAGAGAGAGACGTATAAGATCAACATCCAATTCAAAGACCATTTGAGATCCCTCCTAGGACTGGATTTCAAATGCCAAGAGAAACCGACCCTTTGATTGTCAGTAGAGTGATCGGGGACGTGCTGGACCCATTCACAAGAAGCGTTCCTCTCAGGGTAGTTTACTCCTCGAGGGAGGTCAATAATGGCCGTGAGTTCAAGCCATCTCAGGTTGCGAACCAACCTTGGGTTGAGATCGGGGACAATGACCTTAGAAATTTTTATACGCTCGTAAGAAAGATACTTCGTCGCTTTTGCTTCCTGCTATTGATCCACTTGTCTGTTTAGTGTGAAGGAACTATTTGCAAGTTCTTTTACGACAAATGTAGTTTCCTTGGTTCCATTAATACTGAATCATTCACAGCTCTAATTGCAATCTGCACATTCCATAGCTTTGTCTAAAATTTGGGTAAAGTATCTATAGAATCAGACGCATGTCGAAGAACTTTCCATTTATAGTAATGCATATCCTTTCATGCTAAGGTTGCGCTTGGTACATGGAATGAAAGATTATCCGGAATCCCCGCATTTCCGGGAATAGGATGACCAGGCATCTAATTCCAAGAAATCTTACATTAGCGTGCTTGATATACTTTAATATTTCCCGGTAATATATGTATGTGCAACCATCGACCGAAAGAGGGCCGGTGGATGGCGGCAAGGCTGGCGACGAACTATGGCCAGTCGGCGGCGAACATCCGATCGACGCGGAAAACCGGCGACGAATTACAACCGGCCGGTGACGAATGTCCGATCAGCGGCGGGCCAGCCGATGAACGATCGGCGATGGCTAGCTGATGGCCGATCGACAGCAGGCCGGCGCACAACCGACAATGGGCGGCGGGACCGGCCGGCCGGACCGGCCGGCCGGCGGATGGCGAGATAGGCCGGCGACGGATGGTCATGACCTCATTTCATGTCAGACGGGAATATTTCGTGGTAATTTAGGATAGACACATGTTTTGAGAGGAATATGATTTACCATAAAATTGGGTCATTTGATTACCACGGTAATCCTATATTTCCGGGAATATCTTTTACGTTTAAACAAGCGTGCTAATATTTCATGGTAATCTAGGATTACCATTGTTGAAAATAAAAACCAAATGGTGGGACTTTAAAAATAGTCTCACTTATCATTAAAAAGCTCATGTGTAAAAGTCCATAACTTCTTTAACTCTTCTCTAAATTTAAACTCTACTCTACTTTAAAAAATAACTTTAACATGGTGTCAGAGTCAATAATTCGATCCAAACTCGACTCAACAATACTACCAAGTGTTGTACTTTCCACGTGACAACCACACCAAAGAAAAAAATGATGGTTGCACGTAAGGGCGAGTGTTGAAAGTAAAAAAAAAAACTAAATAATGAGACTTTAAAAATAGTCTCATATTGGAAACAACAAAAGAAACGCATGGGTATAAAATATAAATGGGTCACACCTTAATAAGGCTTAAGTCTTATTGTTAAAACCCACTTATATCAAAGACCTATGTGTATCTATAAAAAGCCTATCAATCTCTCAACTTTAAATAAATTTTAATCTTTAACATGGTATCAGAGCCAATGGCCCGATCCACCACATGACAACCATACCAAGAAAAAGTGATGGTTGCACGTAACTCTTCTCGTACTTTGCACATGACCACACCAAAAAAATGATGGTTGTACGTGAGAGAGTGTTGAAAGTAAAAACCAAATGATGAGACTTTAAATATGGTTTCACATTGTAAACAACAAAAAGAAACACATGGGTATAAAATATAAGATGAGTCAAATCTCAACAAGGCCTGAGTTTTATTATTGGAACCCACTTATATTAAAGACCCATATGTACCTATAAAATTCCCATCACTCTCTCAACTTTAAATAAATTTTAATCTTTAGCAACCAGCTAGATTACCTCCTACCAAGCGCACCCTAAAAGTCATCACAGCCATCACTAGATTCAATTGGGCTCCACCTCCTTTCACTCTCTTTAAAAGTTCCCCCTATTTACAAAAGTGCCACAACCAAAAGATACTAGATTGGTCACCATAGCAAAATTATATGTAGTAGCATATATTTAGATTTCTACTTAGAATTAGATTTAAGTTTGATCTAAATGTTTAATGCTATCACATTGACAAAGGTTGTTAATGTTTTTCCCCCTTAAATACGCTTTTTACAGGCTTCAATGTATAGAAACCGCGATTCATTGTACTAAAAAGTTGTAATATGCTCCAGGTGATGGTGGATCCTGATGCCCCAAGCCCAAGTAATCCATGTCTACGAGAACATTTGCACTGGTATCTCTATCTCCATTATTATAATGCTAACTCCATAGATATAGCTAAGATTATCTATTGATGATCTATCTTTTTAGTAAAATAATTCAAAAAATAAGAAAAAACTACAAATCTATTCTCTTTCAAGATATTCTCATCATCACAATAAACTTTTTAAAATGTTTTTCTTTAATCAAAATTCAAATCTCTCCCCCCTCCCTCTTCCCCCTAATAATTTAGGCACCATTATTTAAGTCATCACTTTAATTCATAAAGATGCCTATAAAACTTTATTCTAAAATATATATATTTAAATCACATCCACATGCATCACACGTGCAAAAAAACTAGTTATTATAATGCAAACTTCAAAGATGTAGCTAAGGTTATCAATTAATGGTCTCTCTTTTTTAATAAAAAATGAGAAAAAACTTCGAATCTATTTATGATGTGAAGCTATCCACATCAGCAACCTATTTAAATATTTTAATTGCCCCCATTAATATCAAATTTCAAAAACTGTCCCTCTCTCGTCTCTCCACATACATCTAAGCATCAATATCCAAGCCCTCCCTATTTATTTCAAAAGATACCTCTATAACTTTATATCAAAGCTCAAAACTTAAATCACATAACATTTATTTAACTATAAAATATCTAGTATACATCCACATTGCATCGCACATGCAAAGATACTTGAGATATATAATGACTCATTCTGCATGTTTCTTCCCATCTTGAACTCCTATAGCCTTTTGTGTCCACCTCAATGTCATTGATTCTCTTCTTTAAAGCATTACACCACCAAAAGATGTACACATAAGAACCTTAAACTGACCGATAGGAAGTATGAGCAAAGAAAGTGCCAGATCTCTCTATTCAGACAGCCCAGATGGACATAAAACCCTTATCTATCTGACGTCGGACTAATTGCACAGGCTAGGTTTCTAGTAAGACAAAACCTGCTCATGTCATGGAAACATCTTATAATAGGTTAAATAGTCAACACTAAATTACAGGAAATACCCTACTTTTGGCTGTATAGCAAGAAATACCGTTCCAAAACCTGCATTTTGCTCCCTATTTTAACGATCTTTATATTTTCCGTTTAAGTCAATTTTTTATTCCCAAAATATGCTCAGTAAAGATCATTGATGAAACAATTGCAGAAAAATAATAGAAGTTCTGGGGCATTTTTGGTTATAAATATCTGATTAAACAATTATAAAGACATTTTTAAACTCCAAGGGGGGAAATGCAGGTTTTCAAAAAGAAATGGGTATTTCCCGGTATACGGCCAAAACTGAGGGGGGAGGGGGGTCTGCAATTCATCCTACACTTAACCCAAGTAGACTAACTAAACCGCCTAACAAGTTTATCTAATATTACAGGATGGTTACAGATATTCCAGGAAGCACAGGAGCTCGCTTTGGTGAGTATAACCATGCAGTTCATCTAAATAATTAGAGACGATTAATTACATATAAATCCATTGTTTTGTGTATTTGATACCAGGGAAAGAGATTATGTGCTATGAAATCCCGAGGCCAACACAAGGGATCCACCGTTTTGTCTTTATCCTTTTTCGTCAGCTTGGCCGAGAGACTGTACATGCTCCAGATTATCGCGACAATTTCAACACCAGAGGTTTTGCCGAAATGTACAATCTTGGATCCCCAGTGGCTGCAGTCTATTTTAACTGCCAAAGGGAAACAGGATCTGGTGGCCGAAGAATGTATACATGATTTTATATACATGTGATGTGACTAATGGCCTGCTTATTATGCTATAAAGCTATAGAAGGTATAGTTATTAATGTGGTGAGGTAATTAAACCAAGTAGGACGTGAGACTGCTCTGTGTTGTAACATGTCCTGAAATCTGAATAATGATATTTAAGACATTAGTTATGAGCCCTTCTGTTCTTCTTTCTCTATTAAAAACATTCGAGCCATGGCAGAACTGTAGAAATCTTGGAGAATTTTGAATAGAAGGATACTTGAAAGAAATGATAAAGTTGACGGGCTACTTAGGTTGTCGGCTAAAAGAAATAGCAATTGAGGGGGGGAAAAGAAAAGGCAAACAATATCTTGAATCACATCAAAAACTCCAAGCAAGATTGTATGGAAGAAGGCATTGGCGGAATAGAAGAATAACAGTATTAATGTATGGCAACAATAAACGATACCCCGTTATAACTCTTTAACGAGTTCAGCTCTTACAGTCCCAAAAAAAAAGATACCCCGCTATTTTTCAATTTGCCAGCTTAGAATATTTATACCTAGCATCTAGAGATGAACTTTATTTACCAGGCAATAAGAATAGAAATTACTATATTGCAGGAGCATAAGGAAGATAGTGTCTTGCTTCAGGGAACTCACAGAGAAAGTTTAGACGGTATCTTTTATGGCCTGTGGATTGACGGAGAAAAAATATCCCCCAGTATTGGACTTTGATGGGGAATAAAGTTCTCTAACATGGCCATATCTATCTGCAATCTGGCACGAGACATTATCTCAATTCCCTTTTTGGGGTCCTTCATCGAAGAAATCAATGTCTATCACAAATCGTAGGAATCCTTTCAGCTTTCTTATGACAGACGATTGAGATAATTGGACTGAAAGGAATATCCACCAGAAATTCAACAATGAATACAATCATTGAAGAATATAAGTTTCTTGGCTTGAGATAACAAATAGCGATCGTCTTTTTGGGAAATTATTGAGACAATAGACGGTTGGATGGTTAAATCTTGATATAAACAAAGCACAAATACATAGCATGGGCGGGGCAGAGAAAAATGGGTACATGTGTCCAATGAGTGGAGGTCATGGTTGTTAAAATTGAAGTTTAAAGGTGACTAAAATAAGAGCAACATACAGTTGCCATAAGAAATGCATCCTTTACACAATCGAATTACCTTATCAAGGAATGGACAACGCTCAAATTTTAATGCCATTCATCAACTAGCCATACAAGCTGCAAGAAAAACCAATCATTATGTTCTTTAATTATAACCATGTAAATTGTACAAACAAGTACATCATCGAAGTATAACTGCACTTACAAAATATGAGCTTTAAAGCAGATTTTGCTTGGACCCAACTCCCCAAAGATGTGAGCTGAACTAAAAGCACGCCGTTGAACGAGTCCACACAAATATTGGATTTCACTATAGAATCCACACCCACCATCATAAAGACATAAATCCTCAACTTCGATTAGAAAGGTTATCCATCCTATTCATAAGACGAGGCACACTGAATCCTTCCCTCAAAACCATTCTCCTTGTATCAGATGCTTTTAATCTGCGATATAAGATATGTTATTTTTGCCCGCAACTCCAAAAAGAAAAAGAAATTCAATCTTCGTTATCATCTCCAAAAGCATTGTTCATTAGAATGGTGTAGCAAAAATACACAACAATTGTCAATTCTCCACAGAGAGCTTTTGGCCAGAGCAATTTATCACTAACTATCGACTTTAGCTTGAGATTTTACAATGTTCCATTGTGTGAGTGTCTCAACATAAAAACCAAAAGTTGAGAACGCTAATTAGGTTTCCTCAAAGCAAGATCTTTTTTCAGTTCTTTAACAATTATAGCTTCACCATGCTTAAGTATGATCACAACAAGAGCATCTGTGCATTCAATTCTCCGACACTTTCTTTTGTGAGCTTTTAGTTGCTCACAGATCCATGAGACCTTTAAAAAGCACAGCTAACAATAATTTTTTTATATATCCCTTTGCATGATACTTCGACATACTAGTGTGTCACAGGCCACCTGTGCTTTCCATCATCTTGATAGAATATCCCCCACCCCCACCCCACACACAAAACAAAAAAAATAAATAAAAAGCCCAGCAGCAAGCCAGTTCTTGCAATGTGAGTCATGGCATCATGCTATATTGGAGTACTCCTAGAGCTCAGTAATCTAAGGCTGCACATCAAAGAAAACCAAAAAAAGAAAATTATATTAGAAAACCAAGGAAAAACAATGATTCGTGAGTCAAGAGTTTAAAGGAAGAAAATTATGCAACGAAAACATGGAGTAAAGAATTCTTGCAAAGACAGTGATGGATAAAATGCTCCCTCCTATAAGGCAAAGTCGTAATACTTTATGCCGCTTCCTTGGGTTAAACCAGGTGATGTAGTAAAGACCTGTCTCTAAGAGAGACTCCCCATCCAGAAAATATACCTATAAGGTAAACATCTTTACAAATTAAGTGATATATAAATTCATTCTTAATAGTTAGGTTTTTAATATAACTGAAATGATATATTACAACGTTGATGACAAACAGGTCTACCAACATGATGGCAAACAGGCAGTGTATCAACAACATGCTAAAACCTTTTAGAATAAAAGAAAGGGTAAACTTTACTAAACACCATCCACCTTTTTGGGTTTTTGGGATAACGATTGAACTTTAAAAATGCTATAAAACCCCCAAAGAAGGGCATTTTCATAAAAAAAAGTGAGGTTTGACAAAAATACCATATTCTGTTCATTTTGAGTCTATTCAATCTATCAACAAAACATTTTGGGGTAATTCAGTCCAATTGTGACTTGCACGAGTTAACCAAACTAACAATTTCAGACAACATTGGTAGTTCGGACAGGTTTTATAGCATTTTAAAAGTTCAACGGTGTCATCTCAAAAACCCCAATAGATGGATGGTGTTCCATAAAGTTTACCCTAATAGAAAAGGAAACTACTACTGAATTGAAGATAACAATAGTGTCTGATTTAATTTTCAGAAAGACGTCAAATGTAATCTTGCACAAACTCAAATTCATACATATGTTCAAATGGGAAAAAGGTAAAAGTAAGTAAATAAGAGCAATATGTATAATCAAGAAGAAAATGAATTTTAGCTTACTGAAATTAAATGAAGGTATTTTGCTGAAGCTGATGAAAGTCACTTTTCATTCCATACATGTAGACTATGTAGCACGGTTTCGGATACGGATACGGGATACGACACGATACGGATTCATGGATTCGCGATTTTCCAAAATCCTAGGATACATGATACGTTTTTATATCGAATTTTAATTAGACAAATATAAATATATATTAAGATATACATAAAAGTATATAATAATATAAATAAATAATGTCATTATTTAGATATTCAATCCAATTTCAAATTTTCGAGAGCCTTAATTTTCAAGAGAAAGAAAAGAGACGTCGATTTGAGAGAGGTTGATGAGACATTTATAAGTCCGAGCGAATCGAAAAGAATCCGAGAGTTTCGAACTCCGATACGCGATCGGGGACGTTTCGTGAGGCATATAAAAGTCTCCGTGCTTCATAGCATGATGTAGAAGCTTTAATAGAAGGGAAAAGTAAGGGTTTGCTAAAAAAAATGGCACATAGACACAACAGAAACAAAAAGGCAAGTGGTAAAGCAATCAATGGAACAGATGCTAAAAATTGTCTTCTAGTGAAAGTTCTATGTTTTAAGTCTGCAGTTTGCAAATAAGAAAGGAGAGTAAAAATAGAATTACTCTACCGGCAAGCTATTGAGAAGGCCCAAAGTTGCAGAAATGTGAAACGTGCAAGACAAGATGCTCTCCAGAAAAGTTGGTATATTAGCACTAAGGAATGCCCACCGAGGCTGATATGATGATAACTGAACAGAATGTGCCAAAGAGAGTATGTCACCAAAAAAACAAAAGTCCCTCCACATGCGGTTGATTTGTAATCAGAAATCTCAGAAGTAATTGATGTATTTTTCCTTAGCTGTAGGCACTCTGATGAGTAAGGGGTTGAATATGAGATTTCAACCCATGACATTCCCGGGATCTGAACAGGCATCATGCAGGATTCCTCCTGTGAAGGCCGAATAGGTATAGTCTTAGACACAGGCATCATGCAGGCTTCAGTAGAGTACTAGAGGTAAAGCCCCACGCGATGCGTGGGATATGCAAATTGTCCAAAAAATATAGATTGAAAAAAATAGTCATACAAAACATATATAGACAGTAAAATATTGTATAAGCATATAAAGACATATAAAAAGACCAATTCATAACCTTTTTTAATATTTCGATATGTAGCTCTTTTATTCATGCATACAAAACGAAAACCGAAAGAACTTTTCAGAAAGATATTAAATTTTGTAATTATAAAAAAAAATAACGTTAGTTCTTTATTAAATAGAAAACGCTTTCTAAAAAAAGTAAATGAGATTTAAAATCATAAGAGACAACAATTTATGATTAAATAATAGATAATTTCTAACAATGTGATTATATGAATAAAAGTTTCAAGGTTTAGAGTGAACATAATATTATTAGTTTCCATAATAAAAAGTAGTTGGCAAAAAGGGTGTGTATGTGTGTTATTATTTCCATAATATTTAGCCCCATTTTTTAATTTCTCTTCCTTGTTGCTATTAGAAACTAAAAATATTGTTTTATTATTTCTTTGAAAATGGAAACCAGGGTTTATTGAGAAAAGATAGCATTATTAGTTAGTAGGAGAAAAAAATATTTAGATAACAATTAGAGATTTGATTGAAGAGCATTATATGAATTTAGATAATACTTAAAAACATAAATTGGTTTATTAATTAAAATGATAGAAATAAATATTTAGAGCATAATAACATTAATAGAGTAGAGATATAAAAGATGAGAAAACCATAACTAATTAATTCTAGTTGCTAAAAATTAGCACTAATGGTTCTTTTCCCCTAAATTTATTTTTTTAATTGTTCCCCCCTAAAAATTTGAGCAAAACAGAAAGCTAGGGAATCTACGCATGTGATTCTGCACTGGGCCCACACCCAGCAAAGGCAAATTGTTTGCATATTTTTGGCAAACTCTACCATAAATACCCTCAACCTATGGCCCAAATTCCTTAAATGCCATCATCCTATCTACATTGATTGGGAGCTAATACCAAAACTATGGCAGACTTGTAATTATTTTGAAGTTCTGCATTTCACAAAAAATCACTACCCCTCTTACCACTTTCTATTAGTATAAAGATAGGGGAGTAGATTGCCAAGTCCGATCATTTACAAGAAAACAAAAGCTACTACACCAATGCCTGGCCCTAGGGGCAAAATTGTTGAGCAAACAAGTGGGAATGAGAACAGGGCCACAACACTCCCACGTAAGGGAATTTCAATAGCAAACTGTGGCAGTGTTTTATCAGATTAAATAAAACTCGTGAATGATCCAAATGGTGGCCTCAAAAAAGGCCATTGGCCTAAAATCAGTCAACATCAACATGCCCCCCCCCCCCCCGCCAAACCCCCAGACCCCAAAAAAAAAGTTTCCCTTTGGGCCACAGAGAAATGTCTTCAGCAGTAGATTACTTTCTTAGGAAGGCAAGAATATTATTTTATTTTAAACCTTTCCAGGGGAGAACAAATATATAATTTTTTATTTCCAATAATGAGGGTACAATGTCAAGAACCACTGCCCAAAATTTTAAGCTATTAAGTTGCGGGCCAATTGGTAAACTAAACAATCTTAAACTCTTAAAGGAATGGCCAACTTATCAGGCAGTTCTGGATCAATTTAAGCAGCCTTAAATCTAAAAATCCCCATTATTTTAGATTTTTACTCAATTGTTCAGTCTCCTCTTTGCGAAAAAACATTAAGTGGGAAATTATGTTAAAGTAACACCAAGAAAAGGCCATAGCATAAGATACTTGTAAGAAGACAAAAGTTACCTCTGAACACATACATTCATTTCTAACAGTTCCGGTCAATTCCCGTCCATCTCCACATTTTTTGAGCTTCACGACATCTTTGTCATTCAAGCATTGCTTAGTCTCTTCTCTATACCCACTGCTACCCTCACTGCTGATCACAGACGATAAGCTGGAATTAAGGCAGGGCACAGTCACAAAAGTAGAATGCTTGTCTGGACAAGAGAACTTGTCATCTGCTACGTGAGTACTATTAGTCCGATCTAACCAAGAAGTGGGGACACAATAGCCCTTACTCCGAGTTACTGCTTTATGAAGCATTTGGGAATTGATGTGAATCGTCTTGTTAGTCCATTCACTGGGATAACAAATACTTGAACCATGGACTGCTGCAATGACATCCCCATATGATAAATAACCATATAAAGGACAATTTTGAGGCACCTCCAAGACCTGTTTTAAAGCTACAGCTTAGTATGTAATCTGTTCCAAGTATGACAATAAGCTGGATTTTACAAGCATACCATTGGCATTTCACCATGTATATAAAGAAGGTACAAGATCAACGGAAGCAGGAACACTGTGATCCCACAAACTGCACAGAACTAGAAACAAGAGACGTTTCAGCATAACTCTCTCTTTCAACAAAGCATCAAGTAAGATGCGAGTATGCAACACAAGACGTGTTGTTAAAACATTTTCATTTTCCAATTGATAAATAACTCATGGCCAGAAGGAGGAAAAAAATAGAGGGTAGGTTTAAAAAAGATCATATTTACATATTCTAAGAGGAATGCCTTAATGTAATTGTGTTGACACATTAAATACTACAGCAGTTCAACCTAAATTCATGTCAACAACAATTTTGTGTGGGCATAATGCCCTAATCATGTTATCAATCACTTAATACTACTCTGTGAAGCTTGTTTATAGATAGCCTGTTCAAGGAAAAGGCCAGTTTCATATGAAGAGCCCAAAAAAAACTTCTTTAGCATCAAGTGTTGTTTTGCTCTGAGAAATAGAAGATACAACAACAACTGAGCCTTTTATCCCAAGCATATGGGGTAGGCTACATGAACCAACATGAGAATCACGCCGGGTCCAGCACATGAATCTTCTGCCTCGATTCACTCCTATCGAACAATATACTTTCATTGAGGCCTTTGGCAACCATATCGTTTCGTATCACCTCCATCCATGTTTTCTTCGGTCTCCCTTTTGCCCTTTTGTCATTGCCCATATCGAGAGTATCTATTCGTCGAACCGGTGCTTCCATAGGTCTGCGTCGCACATGACCAAACCATCTTAGCCGGTTTTCCCGCATCTTCTCCTCCATATGTGCTACACCAACTTTTGTACGAATATCTTCATTTCGCACCTTATCTTTTCTAGTGTTACCGCGCATCCAACGAAGCATGCGCATCTCCGCTACGTGCATCTTCTGTGTATGATGCTTCTTAGAAGCCCAGCATTCTGTACCATATAAAAAGGCAAAGCCGAATAGCGCTTCGATAAAACTTCCCTTTCAATTTTAACGGAAAGTTACGATCACACAAAATCCTTGTTGCACTCCTCCATTTCAACCAATCAGCTTGGATCCTTTGATTAACATCACTATCGATCTCCCCATCCTTTTGGATGATGGAACCCAGATATCTAAACTGATCGCTTGGTGATATCTCTTGCCCTTCCAATATTATATCAATATGGTTTTGACTTCTCTGTTTACTAAATTTGCAATGCATATATGCTGTCTTGGACCTGCTCAATCTGAACCCTCGAGATTCCAATGTTTGTCTCCATAATTCCAATTTGGCATTACCCCATGTTTTCGTCTCATTTACTAGAACAACATCATCAGCGAATAGCATACACCAAAGTACCTCATCTTGGATAGTTCTAGTAAGCCCATCCATCACGATGGTAAACAGGAATGGACTTAATGCGGATTCTTGATATAAACCAATTGTAATCGGAAAATCACTCGTTAGGTTGCCGCAAGTTCTGACATTTGCCACTACTCCATCGTACATATCTTTGATTATGTCAATATACTTGACGGGGACCCCCTTCTTCATCATTGTCCTCCATAATACCTCTCTAGGTATCTTGTCGTACGCTTTCTCGAAAACGCTCGACAAGTTGACGAAGCAAATGAAAATCCTTTGTCGTCGATCGTTCAGGCATGAACCCAAACTGGTTCTCTGTTATCTTAATATCCTTCCTTAGCATGTGTTCAATCACTCTCTCCCAAAATTTCATGGTGTGACACATAAGTTTTATTCCACGGTAGTTTGAGCAACTTTGAATGTCACCCTTGTTCTTGTAAATAGGTACAAGGATACTTTTCTTCCATTCATTTGGCATCTTTTTTGTGAACCAAATCTTATTAAACAGATCTGTCAGCTATTTAACGCTCATTTCTCCTAAGCATCTCCAAACCTCGATAGGAATCCCGTCAAGACCAACCGCTTTTCTTAAACTCATTCTGTTCAAAGCTTCTTTAACCTCAGGTAGTCTTATTTTACGCATGAAATCACGGTTTATATCTTGAGATTGAATGACAAGTCCATCCAAATTCTTAGTAAAGCTCTCATTGAACAATTTGTCAAAATAATCTCTCCACCTTTCCTTGAAATCCTCATCTCAAACTAAAACCTTCTGATTTTCATTTTTGACACACTTCACCGCACATAAGTCTCTGGTCTTTCTTTCCCGCATCCGAGCAATCCGGTATATATCATTTTCAGCCTCTTTAGCGTCTAATTTCTCGTACACTTTCTTGTAGAGCTTAGATTTAGCTTCCCAAACAGCTTTCTTAACTTCCTTTTTAGCCATTGTATATTTCTCAAATCTCTCCACATCTCTACTTTTCTTCAAATCTTTATAAGAATCCTTTTTAATTTTAATAGCAGTCTTTACTTCTTCATTTCACCATAATATGTTCTTAGATGGTGGAGCACCGCCTCTCGACTCACCAAGTAGATCTCTAGCTACGCTCTTGATACAACTAGCCATTTTGTTCCATGTGCTATCTGAATCATCTTCCGGCTGCCAATCCGCTTCCTGGACTACACGATCTATAAAAAGCCTTTTGGTTACCTTGTTTCAATCGCCACCATTTAATTATAAGGTCTACTTTACGTCTAATCTTCATAGGTCCTCTTCTAAATCGAAAATCTAGAACTAAAAGTTTATATTGAGTAGTTACACTCTCACTTGGCACCTTACAGTCGATACAACAAGCTCTATCTATTCTTCTCGTCAGAAAAAAGTCTATTTGACTAGCACTTGATCCGCTCCTAAAAGTGATAAGGTGGGACTCTCTTTTCCTAAACCAGGTGTTTGCTAAGATCAAATCATAAGATAAGGCAAAATCTAGAATCGAGCCACCTACTTTATTCCTTTGTCCAAAACCAAAACCTCCATGGATAGTATCAAATCCATTACGACTAGTACCTACATGTCCATTGAGATCACCACCAATAAATAATTTCTCTCCACTAAGTATACTTTGCACCATCTCTTCTAAATCCTCCAAGAATAGACGCTTACTAGCGTCATCAAGACCTATCTGTGGTGCATAAGCACTAATAACATTAAGGATTTCTCCATCTAAAATAAGCTTAACCACTAAAATTCTATCACATTTTCTCATAATCTCAACTACATCCTCAAGCAACCATCTATTTATGATTATGCCAACCTCATTACGATTTTTATCTCTATCCGTATACCAAACCTTATAACCCAAGTGTAACACCCTAGTTCAGTTATATCAAGTTCGATTTGTTTATTCTATTTATCTTATGGGTTTTTCTTGACTTCATTTGTTTTGGATGCGGATAATGTTTTGTTTCCTGTGCTTGGTATCCGACCCGGACGTCTTTTGGACTATTTTGTATTTAGCCTAAAACTCAAGTTTTATTAATATTATATTCTAATATTCTTAGACTGTTAAAATTTATTCAATCATATTTTAAACAAACTAATATTATATTATACTATTATCCATTTAAAATTTTACCAAACCAAATATATTTTTAAATCTTTTAAATCCTAAACTAAACTTCAGCACATATATTATATACGAATATATATATACTAAATATTTTTAACTAAAATATATTTTTACATATTTCTCTCTTTCCTCACCCGTCTGTCTCTCTCCTCTCTCCAATATATATTTTTCTATCTTATCAACAATTATATCTCCTTAATATACATAAAATCCTATATATATAATCACAAATATCTCTCTCTCACATATCAGCCGACTTCCTTTCTCTGTCATCAGCATTCTCTTTCTATTTCTCAGCAATCTAATCCCTCTCTCCCCAACAATATTTTCTAACAACCTAAACAAAAACCCCATCCCTATTTAATCATCACATCATCTTCTCTTCTTCAAAAAACTTAATCGATCCCTAACCCTTCACATTCATCCCATCGCCACCCCCCTCAACCGTAGCCTCCTCAAGCCAAGCCAAGCCCCCTTCGATCGCCGCACCAGCCACCTCCGACGACCCAGAACCGGCAGCCTCTCCTTCACTGCGCCCTTCTCCTTCGCCGATCTCCTACCGCCGGCCACCAAACCCATCACCGTCGGCCCGAGACTTCACCACAACAACCAACTCCGATTGCCACCATCGTCTTCGTCTCGCCGTCGGCCCTCACCGTCGTCGACCACCCTTCGCTCTCGTCAACTCCTCTCTCCTCTTCCTCTTCCCCCTCAGATCTCAGATCCAAAACCCACAACCCGATGCCCTAACCCTATCCCTATCCCTATCCCCTGCAATGGACTTCGAGAACCACAACGAGACCACCGACTACGATGCTCGCAGCGGCCAAAGGGAGGCTCTCGTGGCTTGTTTGAGGGAGGTGCCGTCGCTGTTCTTCAAGGAGGACTTCGAGCTCGAGGATGGGGCGACGTTTAGATCTGCGTGCTCGTTCACGGCGTCAGAGGAGGAGAATTTGGCGCTGCAGGAGAGGCTGACACAGTACCTGGACACGGTGGAGATGCATTTTGGTGAGGGAGATCTCGTTGAGGTCAGACTCGTTCTTTGAGGCGCAAGGGCAGCTGCAGGGGTTGAATATGGAGATTGTGGAGGCGTGCGTGAGCATTAGGGAGCTGAAGGAGGTGATCAGGGAGCTCACTGGGGGTCTTGTGGATTCGGCGAGCCTGGTGCAGGAGCCGAATGCGGTGAAGGGTAATTTGGTGGCGTTGCAGCAGAAGCTTACGGTTATTCTTTATGTGAGCCAGGCGATCTCGGCGTTGAAGCTGCTTGTTGCAGCAGCAGATTGTGCCGGAGCTCTAGATGTCATTGATGATTTGCAACATTTGCTGGATACTGATGAGCTTGCTGGTCTTCATTGTTTCCGTCACCTCCGCGATCAATTGGGGACATCATTCGAATCAATAAACAGCATTCTTTCGGCAGAATTTCTGCGTGCAAAAGCTTTATCAATTGTTCGCTCCTGCATTTCCATTCTTGGGTCAATGAGTGGTGTTTATAGGACAGAAACTGTTGCATTAATGATGCCGATGGTGAATTCATTGATGGAACATTTCTCCACCATCTTACAACCTCGGGTGCAGGCGGGAGATCCTGATGAATGGACCATCAGAATGGAGGAGGAGCGTATAACTCTGATCCCAAGTGAATCCTAGCTGAGTTCGTGCCTCGCATCTTCGTACATCGTTCTTCCGTGATCCTTATCCTCCAGGCAAGTACTCTTTCTTTATTTTTGGTCGATATACATCGGCATTCCTTTGTGGTTATATGTGTGTGTGTGTGTGTGTATATATATATATTTCCTGCACTGTTAGAATAAAAGATAAATGTGTTAGTATCCTTTCGTTATATTATACAATATATATATGTGAGCAAACTGTTATGTAGCAAGTGAGAATAATTAGCAAGTATGATTTTAAAAATGAGATTTATTTTAACTACAAATAAAGTTCGAAAGTTGTTAACCTATCTCACATATATGTATTTTCTAGTCAGATTGTGATTAAGATACCCATGTTAAGGTTAACGGTATAGATAACAATCGTGACTCATACTAGCTTGTACACCACCTTTATGCAGTTACTATTACCTGATAACTTTTACCACTGACATGTCTTGACTATTCTTTACTCTAGTCTTATTGGGCGAGATCGCTGATAAGGATGCTGAACTACATTACATGACATGACACAATCTATACTGTTTACAAGTTTTATTTCCATACAATTACCATACCACAAGTTCCTGTCTTTTCAGCATTCTTAATTAGTGATTTAGTCTTTACCATAGTAGCTATAAATACGTGGGTGTTGGGGTAGTTTGAGTGTGCGTTGTACAACAGGATCTCAGGAGTCCCATGCCGGCAGCTCGTACCGGGCTATAGCGGTCACATGATTACAGCTCGTACCGGGCTATAGCGGTCTCTTGTTCATTCCACAGTTGGGCCCGTGTTTCCTAGCCCCTGGGACACCACTCTTGGGTTAGGAATACTCCTGCAGAGGTTGACGCACACACTCAAGCTTACGGTAGGATAGTTTACCTTTTAGTGACCAGTTAGGTTATGACTTTACCTCTTACATACATGTTTCATAGTGTTAATGCATCTAATTATTTATATACATGTTTTTCTTGCGCACCGGGCTTCACTTTTTATATATCCATGTTATTATGCTACACACTTTTACGTTGAGTACTTGCTGGGATGTTCTAACATCCCTAAGATTTGCCATCTCAGGTTTAAAGATAGGTTTTCAGGCCGAGCAGGATCAGAGCGGCTACTGGGACTTTGCTGAAGACCAGTAACCATAGGTTTATTCACCCTTTTTAATTAGCTTTTAGCTTATGCGCCCTTCTGGGATGTTAGAACTTTTGTATCTTTCAGATATTGTTTTCTTTTCGAACCTATTGTATCGGATCTTTTTGCATCAATTATCTAGTGGACCCATTTTTAGTATTCTTTGTGGTTTCATTGCAGCATGATTATCAGTATTATCCCTTTTTGTATTGGATTTTATTTTTGACAGGTTAATCTAGACAGCCTTATGTGACTATGGAAGGATCTTTCCTTACCGTCGGTAGCACGGCTGGCCTTCGTCGCTCTCTGTATTCCGTATTTTGGGAAGCGGGGCGTGACACCAAGACTCTATGACTCTACTCTTTTCACCTACCCACTTAGTTTCTTGCAAACACATAATACCAACTCTCCTTCTAATCATCATCTCCACTAATTCTATTAGTCTACCCGTAAGGTAACCTATGTTCCAGGAATCTAGACGGATCCTATGAAACCCTTGCTTATTTGTCACTACACCCGGGGTCCGATATAGCGCGCCGTTTCTGGACGACGACATAGAAACCCTTGCATACTTAGCACTACAGTCGGGGTCCGATGTAGCGCGTCGCTGAGTAGGGGACGTCCCAACGATATTCTTATCATGGTTCATGTCATAGAACATGACAAAGTTTTACGTTGGTTGTCACAAGCCTGCCACAACTCTCACCCTTTCTCATCCGGACTTGAGACCGGTAACGGTGGGTTTGAGAAATAGAAAATAACTTACTTGAATTGTGGAACATTGATTAGTGGATTCCTCCACAGACTTGGGGAATAAAAAATACTATGTACTAGCACTTGACGCATGCTCATTCAAGAAATCAACTGTTGCATCTTACCATCATATTATGCCAAATGCCAGCACAATATATCCGAAGAGCAGCAAATCGTGGCAAACTTTGAAGCAGATCATGATTGAGAGCTACCAAGGCTCCAGGAAATATGATTTGTATACCTTCACTGCAATGGCACCAGTAGCACATATTAGCAACAATAATTATTTGGCCACTGAAGATCCCAATATATTAGCAGCAATAATTATTTGGTCATTGAAGACTCTATGATGTGATCTACTTGCTTAGTTGCTTATAGGTTTTGTTCTTTAACCAATAAAGAATTGTTGTATACCTGTTATGCTCATCAGATTACCACTATTGGCATCATTAGACATAAATCAACAATCAAGCATGTAAAAGCTACACATCATTTGAAATGACTTCGGAACCACCATCAGCATCATAGAAATCAAATGATTCCATCAACCTAGTCATGAATTATACTTCAGTTTTTAAAAAATACTAATCGACGAACAATATGAATGTGCGATTTGGAGATGTGACGCGTTCCCCTAACATTTTATGGTCAATCCTTTGAATGATATCATAAAAATGAGTTCTAAGTTCTTTTCAAGTGCCCAATATCGGAACCAGAACTTTGAAGGAATACAAAATGATTTGACAGCGTGAAGATCTGTAGTTAATTCTCAAATAGGCATGAACTCGTGTTCAAATGAAATTGCAACATGTTCGCTGAGCTAGTATAGAAGTCAAGTGAAGACATCAATCCAAGTTCCCAACTCTTTATTATGTTATTCCTTCATCATAATCTTGCCATCATCCTTAGTATTTCTTATCAGAAAGGGGGGGGAGTGCAGAACAGCTTCATTTCAGGAACAGTACTGAATAAACTTTTACCACCAGAACATCGTGCTCCTATGTTTATGAGTTTGAAGTGCATAATCAATACATGGAATATTTTTAGGGTAGGAGTAAAATTATTCAACACTTCAAACTTTGAAATTAAATGTGTGTGTGTGTGTTGGAGAGAGAGAGAGAGAGAGAGAGAGAGAGAGAGAGCTGCAATCTATAGTGGAGAGGTTTGAAACCAGGTGTGGGGTTTCGCTTCTTCTATTGTACCAAAAGTCCAGTAAGGGTTTGACGAAATTACCAGTGAACCCATCAGAAAGATGACAGTTATCTTAAACAAGTAAAGTTTATAAATTGGAGTGAGGAGTTGACTATTGAAATTTGAAAGAACCTCTCATACTAAAACTACAGCCAAGCAAGGTCAACATGTTTCAGCTGGATTGATGGGATAATGTCTTTTTATTCCATTCTGCTAAATTATGAATATGATTACACTAATTCCTAAAGTGGAAGTGGGAAGGTAAACAGTAGAACTGACGAAACCGTCATGGGCCTTGTAGCAGGCATTCAAGCCTTCCACCAATTCAGAAAACCCAAATTAAGAACTAACCAAACTTTTATGAAGGATTTAATATTAACTCTCTATACAGTGGTTTTAACTTCTTTTCCAAGACATAGGGGTTGAACTTCATAACCATTGGTGGGTAAGGAGTGAAATTCAACAAGGGAGCAGCTCCTTCAATCTGTTTGCTATCTGAATGAGTTGAGGTCCAGAAAGGGGGGAAATTGAAACTCATCTGTAAGGCATAATATTAAGCAAAACAGATAGAACTCGTGCCTAAAACTAATATAAGTGGTAGCAGAATGTTGCAAAGATAGGAGACCTACGCTTAGAGACTCTAGTAAGTGTTGCCTTGGGCTTTTTTCCTTACCCAACATTACCCTAATCGATGCCTTCATGTTAACACTTCGACTAGCATCAGTAATATCATGGAGCGCATGCAATTAATTTTCCTATCTAAGTAGATTTCCAGTTCTAGAAAGAAAGGAATCGATAGATAATTCTTTTAACCAATGTGTGCAGTATAAACAGCACAACTTCAGGTGGATAACTGGCGTCATGCACTTCATCCCAACGTGTAAATAAGTTTCAATTCTAGGATAGAAGCATCTAACTCAGAATGAATGCTTACAACAGATCCAAGTTGACGCAGGAACGAAATGAGAATATTGATCACGCTACTCGATTGCTGAGATCTAAAAAAACACAAGAAAAAAACACAAATCACTCGCAAATAAACGAAGAAGAGGTATAATTGCCTCCTTCTCTAACCAAAAGCCTCGGCTTTTCAATAGCAATAATGAACTCCAAATTACAATTGTTCTCGTAAATCTCATAACAACCCATTTTATAAGAGTTTAAAGTAACCTGGTCCTGATAGGAGTACAACCATATTCCTACATGAGCTTTCAAATAATGAAAGATCTAAAAGAAAATTTTAAATATAATTATGAATAAAGGAAAAGACCTAAACAAATTATAGAGTTCTCAGACTCCCTTAATTGAAAGAACTCACCAATTTGGATCGTCATAGTTATCTACATAACACTTTAGATCAGCCACCATAAAGTTCGCATAAATACCATAGTTTTCTGGCAGATCGATCTTATATACATTCTCTCCAACTTGCTTCGATGTTATGAACGGTCCATCTGTGCGACCTTTACGCTTTCAAAACTTTTGATGATAAAATTGCCCTAAACAAAGACTAATCCAAACATGTCTCTTTCTTGAAACTCCGCCGGTCTTCGGTATTTGTTGGCCACGGTTTATAATTTCGGTCTATGTAGCATGGGTACCGGTACAGATGTGGGATACAATATGATACGGATTCACGGATTCGAAATATTCCAAAAACCTAGAATATGGGATAAGTTTTTTTTATCGAATTTTAACTAAATAAATATGAATATATATTAAGATGTACATATAAGTATATTATAATATAAATATATAATGGCACTATGTTACATATTCAACGCGCTTTCAAATTTTCGAGAGCCTTAATTTTCAAGAGTAAGAGAAGTATCAATTCGAGAGAGGTTGGTGAGAAATTTATAAGTTCGAGCGAATCCGAAAGAATCCGAGAGTTTCCAACTCCGATACGCGATTGGGGACGATTTGTGAGGCATTAACAAGTATCCTTGCTTCATAGATTTGCGGTTTGCCTTCTCCGGTAAAATTATGATTTCATCTCGACTAAATTGACCACCACATGCCGTCACTGATACTCTATTGTATGATTATTTCACGGAATAATAATTCTAATGGAGAAAATCGACTTTCTTTGAAGACAAACCCAATCAAACAACAGAAACCTTTTGCAAACACTAGTTTCGCATTGAAACCATGTCTCGCCAAACCTGAATATACTTCAGTTCATACAATTTCTACAACAACTCAAACTCAATCATCTTGGATTTGCATGATAGACAATGGTACTATCTGTCAACTAAATGTATCAGACATTATTTTGTTTGGTATCCATGTGTTAAATAAAGAACGACATGTACAACGCCGAATAAGAACTCATCTTCCGCAAAAGAATTTTTTGCATCAAATATTCAACTTGCCAATATAGCTTTCCATGCTTTTTGGAGTAATCAAATATAGTACATTGTTTTATAAAATCGCTGTTGGTACAAGATCAAATTAATAATCTTTTCTCATTCTTGTGGTAGGCTTGGCGGCAATTCTTAAGGAATATTATTCGCCAACTTCTTCGAAAGACCATCAAACAGTGGCATGTTGATGTCCTTTTCTATGTTGATCTTCAATTCCAAAAGTGAATGTTTCGCCAGTTTCTCAGTCTGGAAATTCCGATAAGTTCAAAAAGTTGTCCTTTACTTCATCGCTTTTGCATACAATTTTCATCTTTGTTGGCCCCCAAGAGAATCTTCATGTCGATTTCTATAAAGGTCTTTTGTTATCCTTGTTTTCTTCGATGTTCGTGTTCAGTCCACAAAGAAGCTCCCTTGATTGTCCATATAATCTTATCATCAGCCTCATCGTTATAAACATCGTAAGTTGTAATTTTCCTTTCTCTCTCAACAACGAAATCATTATATTCGACAATGCACTTCTCATTGTGACCAATTGATAAAGGTTTCGAGCTGATTGTATCCGAAGATTTTGGAATCAACTCCTTTATGTTTTGACCATGATTGCAATCATTAAATCAATCTTTTTTACTCCAACTTTCCTAATCATCTGACTCCCACCGTGGAGCGTGGAGATGAAAAAGGTTATATCTTTTTCCTTAAACTTCCCTCAATCACTCAACTCCCTCCGCGGAGCATAGAGATGAAAAGGGTTTTCCTTTTTGGAATCAAGACTGCCATCATCGTACTTCCGAAGAGTCGAAGCTTAAGAAGCTTCGAAAAATTGTTGGATTTGTCTCTGCAACTTTTCGATTTCAATATCATGAAGATCCCGTTCATGGAGTGGAGTGGAGCACCTACTCGCCCACGTCCCGATTTTGGCCATAGATACTTCGTCTTCTCACAAAGAACTCAAAGAACCCGATACCAAATGATGGAGGGACGATGTGGACTATTGATCATGCTGCTCGATTGCTCGAGAATTAAAAAAATCCACAAGAGAAAACACAAATCACTTGAAAATAAACTAAGAAGCGGTTTAATTTACTTTTTCTCCAACCAAAAGCCTCGGCTTTCCAAAATAGGCAACAATCCCAAATAACAATTTTCTCACAAGTCTCATACTGGAGTTCAAAGTAACCTAGACTAATAGAAAAAGGACCATATTTCCTAAATAAGCTTTTAAATAAAAAAAAAGATCTAAAAGAAATTTCTAAATATAATTTTAAATAGGTAAAAAGACCTAAATAAAACAAAAAAAATCCTAAATAGCATATAACTTTCCGTATTGAGAATATGAATTCTAAAAGAGGATTCTCTATATGCACCTGATCACAAGTGAGAGACTTAATTACAGCAAAATTCTATCTTTAGCATCAAATGCATACAGAAGAGAAATATATCACAGGTATTGTCAAAATAAGCAACAGTTTGCGATGCACTGCCAATACTGTTATGGTAGTGAGCATGTAGAACGTTTTACTACGGCTTTCTCTACTAATGAGATAATAAATGAACTTATAATATTTATATTAGATGGATGAAAAGAAGATAACTTAAAAATAAAGAAAAAGAAATTGCAGATGTTGAGAACTAACCTCGCAGCAGCAATAGCATGCCCAAATTCATGGATCGTAACAGATATTGATGTCGAGAAAAACATTATGCCAGCATTCATGATCCATGTACTAAAGCCCAACGCCTATCAAAATAAATGCGAATATTAAATAATCCAGCAATGATTAGGTGTACAGAACCCATTTTTTTATAAATACTAACCAGAAGCTATGTGCCAAAAATCCAGCTCATAGGAAGGCTGTTAAGCCCGTAAGCTCCATCATGGAGATTAAAACCCCGGCCAATTCCCAGATAAGCAACTAGTCGTCATTCATAATGAGAACAAGCATTGTATATGAATTAGGCATGGATGGATAATTTCCTTAAAAGAATTATTAGAAATATTCACAGTACAGTAGAAACGTGTATAGTTTAATTCTAATATAGGAAATTGTACTCATCTAAGAGTTGTGATATAAGCCACATCAGCTACTTGTCTATATCAACTACATGAATATCAGTAGATTAAAACCACTGACCACTGCAACTCCAGCTAGAGCCACGAGACTGAAAGCAGCTCCAATTGTGAACCAGCCTTGTATAAGTCTGTACAAAAGAAAATATCATAGTTATTGGAAAATTAATAAGCCGGATGAAAAAGATGATGACAAGCAACTTAAGAAAATAAATGAAGAGACATTATTGATTAATGTAACAATGGTATGGTTCGAGCTGCCAAAGTTTAATTATTGCAATAATCAGATAGTAAAAGGTAAATGGCTTAAAATTCTTTTAAACTTCAAGGTGGATTCATAATGCGGTTCTATAAATTTGAATTTGGACCGAGGAGTTTGGCAGTTACGGTTGAACAATGCTGAGTAACAATACCTAGATCCATCACACTAGGCAATAAAACCAAGTGGTCATAGCACAAGTTTAAACTAATTTTGTGTAAGCAATATGGTGTGACTTGTAGAAAAAATCAAGGTTAGACATTTATCATGCATGCAAAGTCATTAAATTGGCTTTCCTATGACAGTGAAATATTTACAAGAAAAGTCCCAGGCCTCCCGCTTGACAATGAAGGAACTACAAACTGCAGTGATACCCACCATCTATAAGGTGCCTGCAGCGTATTGTGAAGCGGGACTGTATTGGAAAGGTAGTAAATATTATAAAACGATACTAGTTTAAGCCATGGTTTATAAAATAACTTGCCATATATAAAGATGCAAAGTGACCAGTAGCAATATGCAAAAAGAGTTGGTGGCTTTTTTATTTATTAGCAATGTCAAAAATTATTATTGCAAGGAAAAGATTGGTATGGGAAGAAAGAAGTCTTTGCCAAGGAGCGGCTTGAAGCAGATACTAAAACAGAGGTTACTATGGACTAGTTCAGGATCATTTGACAGCTCGTTCCACGCTTGGATTGCACTTTCATTATCAAACTAAAGCCCATGCCTTGGTTGCAAGAGTAACGTCTACAATTTTGAAAATAAAACCAAGGTTAATTACTATTAGCATTCGGACAGCTTTTGACTCATCATATGATGATATAGTGGACAATTTTCCTTGTTAAACTGCATGTCCATATGTGCCCAACATCATGTATGTGCCCATTTGTACGAGGCGCTTTTTAGGCCCATGTAAAAAAACTCCATTTATCTTTATTAGAAGAACATGCACAAGATGAAGTATGGATGTATTTTCCTTCGCAGACATGGTCTAAAGTTTTGTTCAGAGTTCTGAGTTATAAGGTTCTTAAATATACAAGTCATATATAGGTAATATTTTGATTTCCTTCTTCATTAATTAAATGCTTTAAATAGCTTTTTCGTCGTGCCGAGTGTTTGCAGTTTTATGTCTGATATGTCCAGTTTGGAATATGATACTGACCGTATATAATGGGTTATCTAAATTCAGAAATGTTGAGCAAGCGCCGATGTACTTATTGAGCTAAAAAGATATTTGATATTTAATGTTAAGTCTGTTTTTATAGATTAAGCAGCATTATAGTCTTTTCTATTTTACTATATACATGATTTTTTTGTTAGTCATTGTAGATCCATTCTTTAAAAATACAAAATTCTGAAACAGCATTGAAATCCGATCGCAAAAAATATTGAGATTTAAGATATAACATACCTAGAATGTGGATTCCCGGTAGAAAACAAAGTCTCATTCAAGGTTCGGATCTTCCAATCGCAGTACCTAATGAATAATTAAAACTGATTTAATTCCGTAAGTTAAATTTGAGAAATTGATGCTATAGTCTTCATATTCAAGCAATTAGCTATTAGATTTTTGAGATCATTTCAAGAATGCATTATCGAAATCACTATGCATAATTTGTTGAGAGATACACTTAAATCCCGTGGCGATCTTGAATAAGGTTTGAAGGAATTCAACAGAATTCTGAAGATATGGCGAGAGAAATACCAGCAAGATAGAGAGTTAGAGACTTGGTCGATGAGTGTAGGCAAGAGGCTCTGTTGTCGTCCAGTTCTTCTCGATCGCTTTGCCGACATTATTAGGGTTTTGAGAGTTTACGATGAGGGGGATTGCGGTTTTGCCCCGGCAAAAGACAATGATTTTTTTTTGGGTTGTCAAAAAGCCCCCGGCCGGCTACAAACCTGTGTAAAAAACTCCTGGGCCTTTTGGTCTTCTTTAATAAAAAACTGGGCCCAATTAAAATCCCTTTATACTGGTTGTCTGTAATATCATCTAAAATGTTACCTGTAAAGTTGCATGTGATACCTAAGCAGTAAGAGCGAATACAGGACGAAATGAAATGCGGACCAAGGTTCTTTCAGAGATTTTGAATGGTAGACCCTTCTCAATATAAGGATTTTTAGAAAACTCCCAAGCGGGCCGAAGGCTTTTTGACGATTTTACCAGTGCCATTTTTTAGCGTTGGCTCCTGGAAGTCTGGGATTTCTAAATAAGCCCTAAAAACTTGGACTCCCAATTCTTTGGTCACAATTTTAGCCTTCCAGTTAGTTGTCAGCCGGAACATATTAAAAAAGATTGTTACCATGTTATTCTTGGTTTTCCAAATATTGAAAATGAAAAAAAAAATGATTTCCTTGACAAATTATATATATCTTTATAATTTTTTAAAATTTATTTGTTATATATCATATCCATCTTGTTACAGCTGCATTTCATCAAACGAGTAATGGGTGAAGGGGGCGCGCTAGAAAAGCCAACGGTGAGATTCCATTTCAATTTGGAGCTGCCACAAAATGACTTAGATATAATGGGCCGGGTTGGTATGGTCGAAGGCCCAAGGGGACCGCGACCCGCCAAACAGTTAATTCCTCCCCTAGTAATTATTAAGCTGGCAATGGGACCTGTTTCAGTTGCGGCTGCCTGGACTATACGGAATCAAACAGGGACAAGAAGCGATGTTCACTATCATCTTATTTCTCTAAATAGAGAGAAATCTACATTTGTTTTTTAGCTTTGTGATAATATCTTGTTGTTGAGCTCGATAATTAGTTAGAGAATTTTCTCAAAATTAATGAAAAATTTCCTTCTTTATTCCTAAATTAATGAATAATTAGTTAGAGAATTTTCTTCATTGTTAATTTCTGCAGTAAATTATTAAGAAAAAGACAGGAAAAGAAAAGAAGGTATGTGCTGGGCCTATCTCTGGAGCTCTAGCCATATCACATCTCCTCATTTTACATAGGTCCCTTGTATCACATCTCTCTGCATCAATGAAATGCTTAGATGCATCTCGCAAATCTTGGATGTTATGTGCAGTCGCATTATACAGGTCTAAAATACATGCCGCCTAACAAACCAAGCTTATCAAACTGCCATATACAATCATCGTTTCCTCTTTTATAAAAAAAATAAAAATAAGGGTCATCTTAAACACTGGACGACGTTCTTGTTGGGGTTGAAATTTATACCTCGGTTGACTAAGTCAAAATCAAAGTCAACCCCGAACCAAGTGGGCCCAAGCCCAGGTCAAGTGGGCCAATACCCGGATCGAGCCCGAACACGAAGCGTCCGGCCTTCCGCCATGCCAAAATAAAAACTTTGTAATAAATAATTTTGATGTATTTCCTTTTTTTATTTTTTTGAATAAATGTAAGAAAAATGGGCATAAAGCTAATTTTTTATAAAGCTCATGGATTATGTGCAAAAAGAAATAGCACATGAGGCATGGGATGGCCAAAATGCCATTTTTGTAAAGCCCAAGGGGCTATATGTAAAATGTATAGCCGATAAAGGCAAAAATAATGAAAATATCTCGGCAGTTTTTTTCTCTCTCCCAAAAAGAATCAAGATCTGTGATCTTCTCCTTTCTCAAGGTTCAAAAACTTTTTTATTTCTTTTGAATTAAATTAAGAGTTTTACTCTTCATTTTCCAAAACTAAATAGTTTTTCACCACAAAAACCACAAAGGGGAGCCTGGATCTTCCATCAGATCTTAAAAAGAAGAGATTTTTAAAATCTCACCCCTCTTGTTATCCAAGAGCCGGCCAACAGAGCAGGAAGAAGGAGACCCAGGCTCCAAAGACCCCGCTTTGGGAAAGATCCAGGACTCAAGAAGAGAAAATCCTTCATCAGCTTCAAAATATCCTAAGAGTTTAGCTCCTCACACACACACACAAAATAACAAGTATTTCTTTCTGGGAGCACAACTCCCATTGTAGGGACCGAATTCCTTTTGCCGCCTAAAGCGCGAACGCCTGAATGCCCACGTGCCTGGTATGTGAGGCGCTAGCGCCAGAGCACTCGCTTGCCTGGCACGTGTGGCGCTAGCGCCTGAGCGTCCGCATGCCTGGCATATCTAGCGCCCGAGCGCCCACATGAGGCGCTGGCGTTTTTTCCCACACATCCTTTGGATGCTCTTTCCTTCTTTTATACACACACACATACACACACATACTCTACAACGCTGTCCCCCATTAGAAAAGATTTCTAACGGGACGTTGCCCCGCACCCTGTAAGGGGGCTGCTAGCCCCCTTGACCCCCAGCCTGCTGTCCCGGTAGCGGGACCCCCGTAAAAACTCTGCGGGGCCCCCGATATATCCAAAAGCCCTTTCAAAACACAACACACGTACACTGCACATTGAGTTCGCATGACCTGTTTGACCCGTCAATCGGAGGTTCTCTCGCTCCAAAGGCGAGGGGCAATTAACGGCAGCTTAGTCCGCGGCTGCCGGAGATTTGGATATCCACAATCAATAAACCCCAGCCTCCCTAGGCAGGGGAAATCTGTAATGCGCCTGACAAACGCACGCGCATTCCCGTCTCAATGGGGTGACGAAAAACACCCTACAGTTCTTTGATCATCATAACAGTTGTCATCTTCTAAAACAATAAATCATAAATACAAAGTTCAAGCGCCAAGCTTGAAAATTTTCTGCCTATCAAGGAGTTGTTTGGCAGGATCAAAATGAAAGCATATTGCAAGCTAGGTATTGTATCCAACACAATGACGGCTGATCCTAATTATTCATACATGTATACCAAGAGATGAAAGTGGCGGAGCTTTCCATAGCGTTTATCTCTCGGGTACATATGAAAAGGGGACATGGGTTGAAATTGGATAGGAAATAACAGAAGAATTATACTAATCAAATGGACCCCAGTTAATTTCAGAAGAAATTAATATGCAATCATTCATTCATTAGCTTTATGCTATTTTTCCTGAATTAACTCTAATTAATTAATTAAATTCCAAAATGACTTCACGCCCGAGTTATTTCTCAAAATGACTCTGAGGTTGCTAACGTGGAGTCTTGGTTGCCACATAAGCAAAAAAACGCTATTTGTGTTGGCGTTTTTGGCTTAGAAGTAAATTTTCCTTCAGTCTGAGCTGTAAGGAAAATGCTACCTAAAATAGCGAAACCGCTATTTTAGGTAGCGTTTTTCTTCGAAGAAAAACGCTACTACAAGTAGGATTGAGCCCATTGTTTCCTATAACTCATAGCCTCGTGACCTTCTCTCTCTCTTCACAATTCCAATCTCTCTCTCTCTCCACTTGATCCCCTTGATTCCGGTAAAAAAAAAACCTAACCTCCCACCGCTCTAAATCTTATATCTCTCGCAAAAAAATTCTGGAATTTAATTCGAAAATCGAAGGAGAATTCCTATCGGCGCAAACAAAGGTATATCTCATCTCATTTCTACGGTGATCGCTCCTTTTGCTTGTTCATTGCTTGGTTTTTGATAGGTTTTTAGTTTGATTTCTCACAATGTGGGTATGAGCTTCGTGGGGGTTTTGTTCAGAAATTTGATGTTTGTTTGATTCAAAAATAATTTGAAAATCATTAGATCTAAAATGGATCTGATATTGGGTTTGAAAATTTAGGAAAATGATAGTTTAGGAAATTTATGTGAAACTATAGGAATTTGCTTTAATAGAAAACAAAAATAATTAAGTAGATTGCAGTATAATTTACGAAGTTTTTCTTAACAAAACTATTTACATGAATAATATTGAAAAAAGTCCTTTACTTGATGTATAGGGTATACGATGGGCTCGTGTGGTCCATAATGACTGTATTTTGGTAGACGAATTGTGAACACTGATTCTCATGAAGTTGAGTATGAGGGTCATACCATGTGCGGACAAGTCCGTCGGCGGATATCGATAGGTGACTTATTAGGGGTAGTTTATGAGAACTAGAAGTGGACAGAACAAGAAATCACATGACAATCCAGGCACGATATGATGTTGGTAGGGGAGGAAGATCACACTTTATACTTGTGAACATTGCGGATGATAATTCACTACAATTGATGATCGAGCATGCATCATCTTCGAATACGTCTTGGGGTGCTTTGAAATTCTATATCGAACAACACCAACTCCATGAAAACCAGCCATCGTCGTCGTTTGTCTTCCCTTCGCATAATGAAGTCCCACTGACAGGTAAAATGCCGATAACTGAGTTTGACTTCGCGTCACAGAGTGAAGTACCGCTAACAGTTGACGCTTCGCAAAGTGAGCCTTATTTCACGTCACAGTATGAAACACTTCCACCGAATGAAGCCTCGCTTGGTGAGCATGCTACTCGTGACGCGTTTAGAATTTCTCTTGAATGAAGATCCTACTTAATTATTTGCATATGCTCGGATGAACAACGAATTGATATTGGAGAATAAGGATGAGGATGTGGGCGATATAGGGGAGGATGATGATAAAGACGATCCAACTAGGCAGAATATAGGTCAATTGACATATCAAAATGCGGCGGCCCCTGAGCTTATCTCTGCAAATTGGATTGGAAATACAATAGTCAACAATTTTAACGAGACGATTGTTACCGGAGGAAACAGTTCAGAGCTGTACAAAGGGCAACAGTTTCAAAGAAAGGAGGATCTTAAACATGCAGTTGTTTTCCCCAATCATAGCAAAGCTCCGTTCAAATTTTAAATTTTGAAATGAAACAACGCTTCATAGCAGTGCCAAGTGCGCTGCGCCCCAAGTAGCGCACTACGTGCAAAGCACGTGTACGCTAGCGCTAAAAGCGCTGCACTCTAAGCAGCGCACCACGTGCAAAGCACGAGTGCGTTAGCGCTAGAACTAAATGTTCTCCACCTGGGATCAAAGTGTAGGGTTCCTAGGCACTCTAAGGTAGTCTCACAAGGCATCGAACATGCCATTATAAAATTTTACGGGTGCCGAGAGACCCGACTACGGATCGTTTGCTAGAAAACTAGGCGAAAAGTAAACTAGTTAACAATTAACTAATGGGAAACGGAAATACAACCTTTGTAGATCTGGTCCTCCACCTCCACGGCTCCGAGATGAGGTCCTTTCCGCTGTCCAAATCAAATCCGGGCTCTAGCGTCGGCTTCGTCGGAGAATGGGCAAGCTAGGTCGTCGATGTCCATGCCGAAAATGATCTACGTCGAGGCATCGCTAGATCAAGCTCACAATTTCACCAAGTCATGAAACTTGTGAAGTAAACACACTCTACTACTTGGCAAGAGGTAGAGAATGAAGAAATAGGAAGTGGGTAAACTTTAGATTTGGATTTCTCACTCTTTTTCATCACTTGCCATTGATGGAGGCAAGCTTTCTTCACTTGAAGAAATGAAGAAGAAGAAGGAAATAGTTATGATAAGTTAATTAAAAATGAAAAGAAAAATCAAAACTTATCATAATCTAAACCATGGTCAAGTGTAGAGATTAAACTAGGGTTAAATCAAATGGTTAGGTTAAGCATGAGATAAGAATGGTGGACAAAGTCAAAGGTTCATGAATCTTCAACTACAAACAAAGAAAGCCACCATTCTTCTCATTTCTTTTTCCAAAAAGAAAATAAATAAATAAATGAATAGATAGATATGAAAAACAAAACCCTAACCATTTAAATAACCATGGTTTAATCTTTACACAAACTCAAGTAAACATGTATCATCAAACATGATACAAAGAAGTGCACAAAAGTATATCACATATACAATGTGTACAATCCGAGTGAGAAAATCCATTTAAAGTGAACCAATACTAGTTAACGCAAAGTAATATATCAAATATATAATTATGCATTAAATCATTAAATCGACACTTGATTTAACGATCCGGTTATGTCGCACACAACCGACTAGTATACAATATATCGGCTTATCGAATCAACGCTTGAATCGATAACTAGGTTATATCGCATACAACCATTCGATACATTTATCGCGAGAATAGAATACGGTATCACATACACGCATTATTCTCGGTCCCGCACATATCTCATATGCGCTCCTATTTCGTTTCGCTTGAGCCAGGAAACCTCTGTGTAGGACTCTAAAGACTCGTCAATACGCCGGCAGCAGATGATGATCATATCAAACACCCACAAGCCGCAAGCGGTCTGCTAAACGTAACGGCCACCCGGGTATTGAGCGATCTGAAGATCGACGAGCAAGCCCGCTCACACTCCAGTGAATCCGACCAGTAACACTACCGTACAGTCCGGTCTGATCGTCTGATATGTCGCATATCTCGCCTAGGGGTGGTAAACGTCAGACCCCAATAGCTCGATAAATCGTGTCGATATGAGGTCTATAACACTTCGAGAAACTACTGGTAACACTTACCAGTAAATCTCAGCAACCCTGGCCAGGGATTTCCTGTTATAGCCAATCGAACACAGCGCAACATCAACTCCCTATACCGGGAGAGACGAATCCCCTCCTATCGCTCATTGCCTCCATGTGACTCGGGACTGTACCCAAAAACCACCGTTTTGCACGCCCTCTTGGACGTGGTAAGATGGAAATCAAAGCACAGTGGGAACCACACAAGACTCTATGACGATCTCGGGTCAACAGACTACTCTGTACCAGTGTCACCAGAGAACTGCCATCTGACGTGAGGTATAATACCATCTGGGAGTTCTCGGCGAGTCCGTCCAGTGTACCCAGTCTCTACTGAGCACCCGTATATCATCTCTGATGTCAAACACCAATGGATATGGGATCATCCATCGCCCATCTGTATGGGTCGAGAAGGTACACGCTAGTCTACTCTGGTATATCGATGCCCCGTCTCGATACACCCACGACTAGGGACTTTGAAGGATGTACTTATGGACTACCATGTCCCCACTAGTATGATCCGCATCATAGTCCAGGTAGTCAAGCACACATCCTAAGGGCTTTACCAACATGTAACAGAGAGACAATCAGTATACACGTTAAGGTAAAGTTCAACCAGATAGCATACTATCATGTCGAGCAAGAAAGTCCTCCCTATATATGTCCCAGCATCCACTACAATATACATCCTATGTACAGTAATGGCCTCTAGGGCATACATACAACTAACAATCTCCCACTTGCACTATGGCCATCTGTAGCAGTGGTTGTAGTATCTCATACTCAACCATCCCATAAAAGTCTCTCTCTGGGAATAGGCCTTTGTGAGTGGATCCGCTGTGTTGTCCTCTGAGTCTACTCTCCAAACCTCGATCACCCTGGAGATCAACTATCTCCATGATCAGGTGATACTGCCTTAGAATATGTCTGGATCACTGATGGGACCTGCGTTCCTTGGCATAAGCCACAACTCCATTGTCACACAATGGGAGGAACTAAGTTCATCTCATGAACAAATATACACCCAAACAGCCTCTTTGGTAGCATCTTAAGTAGCGATGTATCCTGCCTTTATCGTCTAGTATGTCACGGTATCCAGCTTGGAACTCTTCCAGCATACCGTCCCTTTACTGAGGGTAAAGACAATGCCTGTGACTGACATTCAGTCGTCTTTATCACCCTGGAACCCTTCCAGTGATTCTCCTCAGGATCGATTGACACCACCTCACTACATCTAGTGAGTTTCCTAACATCCATTTAGATCTATCTCATAGATCCAAAATCCAGGATTTAGTAGGTATCACTTTGATCCTATATGGAGAATCAATGTGATAAACGGAGATTGACCGAGCGTAGCATAGGAAACTCCTTCCCTATCAAGAGTATGTCATCCACGTACTCTACGAGGATCGTCACCATACTCCCTACCACCTTTTTGTTTATACAAGGTTCATCTACCATTTTGATGATGTCAACTTCTTTGACTAATCCATCAAAATAGATGTTCCAACTCCGCGATGCTTGCTTTATCCTATAAAGCATCTTGCACACGTTTCCGCTGCTCCCACTGTCTACGAAGCCCTCTGGCTGTGTACTTATAGATGCTCTCTTCTAAAACATCATTTAGAAAAGCAGTCATGGCACCCAACCGCCAGATATCGTAGTCATGGTATGTAGCCGTGGCAAGTAGGATTTGGATGGACTTAAGCATAGTCACTTGAAAAGGTTTCATCATAATCCACGCCTGGTCGATGACGAAAACCTTTAACAAGTCTAGCTTTGAAAGTCTCAACTTTTCCATGTACACCAAGTAATCTTCTCAGGAAATACTTGCTCCTGATGGGGATTTAACCCTTCAGATATAGCAACTAAAGTCCATACTTTGTCGGTGTATAAGGATTCCATCTCAGATCACTAAGCATCCAGCCATTCTTATAGAGTCTTACTCCTGATGGCCAGCTCGAAACTAGTTGGGTCATCATCTCATGATGCATTCCTCGCTCCCACTGTCATAGAGAAACCGAAGTATCTCTCAGGTGGGTGAGGAACCCTACTAGATCGGCGGAGAGGCTGAGGTTCGTTGGTATCTACTGAATCCCTTGGTTCTATCAAATCATCTGCTGTAGTTCGTATAGCTGGAACCTTTCCAGTTCTACATTACAGACCTTGCCTCGAGCTTGTCCGGATTTTGCTTTTAGACATAGGCCGGTCAACCCCAAATCTTAACTGACTTAAGACATGGGCTCTTCCCATACCATATCTCATATGGAGTGGTAGGCAACTGATTTCATTCGAACCGTATTCAATAGGTATGCATCTTCTCAAGCGCATAACTCCCAAAAAGGAAATAGGTAACTCAGTAGTACTCATCATAGAGCACACCATATCATATAGGGTGTTATTGCTCCGTCCCGATATACCATCGTGCTATGGTGTATGCGGAGGAGTAATGCTGAGAGAGAATCTCATTCTCCTTTAGAATAATCCAGGAATTCCATGCTCAAGTATTCTCCTCCTTGATCTCATCATAGGACATAATACTTATACCCTTATTTTGGTTCTTTACTTCTAACTTATATTCTGTGAATATCTCAAAAGGTTCGGACTTGTGTTTCAACAGGAACATAGGTCTGAAACTCGAAAGATCATCAGAGAACGTAATGAAGTATAAAGAACCATTCCTGGCATGTGTAGACAGGGGACCTACATACATCAACATGTATCATTCCAAGAGTTCACTAACTCTTTCTCTGTTTCCAGTAAACGGAGCTATGGTCATCTTATCTTTGTGACATGACTGGCGAGTTTCACAAGATGTAAGTTCAAACTAATTTAAATATGCATCTTTATGTAACTCTAGCCAGTCGGGTCGCATTGATCTGACCTAGTCTACAATACCTCAAGAAGGATTCGTTCATTTCTGAACTCTTCCTCTTGTGTGTGTTCCGTATACTAAGAACTGTTGTTTGATTTAGAACATCAATGCTTTTAGATAACGTGCCTGAACCGATCAACTTTTGATATAGGAAATGTTCAAAACATTATCCAACAATACAAAATTTTATCGTTTCTTTACTAATAAAGAGACAGATATGATTTTTGTATATCAGGTTCGGTATCTAATAACATTCGTTCAGAATCAATGTATTGGTAATACAGGGTGACAGTGACCAACAGACTTGGCTGCAACTCTTGCCCCGTTTTCTGTCTCATGAAACTTATCACCCGTTCTCAGTTCTCTACCTATCTGTAGCCCTATGTAACACATTACATATTTGGGATCCTGATCCGGTATCATATACCAGGGATGCGGAGGATACTGAGAAACAGTTCTGTATAATGAACACACCCGAAGATGATGCATCGGCATGCACTCTCTTCGTTTGGGCGGCACGGGAAATCTGGTATTCCCCAATTTCCTGCTCGGTCTTATAACAATTATAAGTTGGAGCGGGACCAACGTTCCCCAGCTCAGTATAACAAGCGGGTTCGGTCAATAATCCGTATTATTATCTTGATTAAGGCGTGATATGGTCGCTACTAGGAGAGAGAGAGAAGAAAACACTCGGCGTGCGCTCTGTCAAGAATAGATTGGTTATTATTTTATCTAATCAGGATGGCTCCCACTGCTTTTTATCAAATCTTCCTTCAAACCCTAAAAGGAAAGACTAGCCGGGATTAATTACACACTACAAGTTCGCCAATCTTTCAGCCATGCCAGTGTCGGTACTTTGAGGGAGGTCCCCCGTGCTTTCGCACGAACCTAATTAATGTAAACCTCGTTTTCCCAGAGGCGTAACCTCGTTAACACCTTTCTAGACACCTACTTGATCGGCTAATTGTAATATGTAAAACTCTCCCAGGAGTAACTCTTACTCGCAGCGGGTATCGGGATCCAACTATCTCATAGAAGGTATGCAATCTCATTGCAAATTTCAACGCTTGAAATTCCCGATAATATTTTGCCCCTAACCTCCTATGACCTTGACAAAGGCCAACAAACCATAGGATGCTAGTCAAGTTCAACCCGTCATTTCCTGATTGAATTAAACCCACCCGCACGGCCCTTGACAAAGGCCAACAAGGTCGCACGACTACCCTAACTCAATCTGCATCATATGCATAAGCAGACAAGCACCAGTTAGCTACTGCACACTGCGCCTTGACAAAGGCCAACAAACGCAGCACGAATACTAACTACTACTTATCTGAAATGACGGAGGGCTACGACAGGTTTTTCTGAAAACCTATTGCGTAATGAACTTGATATCGTTGTAGAATCAAATGATTTTATTAAATGGAGTGTTTTTGTGGCTTTTCTAGTTTTGCTAAAGGAGTCACTCCCGGTGAAGGGATCGTCGGTCCTTTCCTCGTCGAATGAGGTGCGGGATATATCACATATATCACTGTGCAAAGCAAAAACTCTTAAAAGCAATCAAAAGACAAACCGAGTGTGTAGCATCTGCCAGTTATTGCTAAAGGAGTCACTCCCGGTGAAGGGATCTCGGTCCTTTCCTCATCGAATAAGGTGCAGGATATATCATATATACCGCTGTGCAAAGCAAGAACTGTAGCTACCTGTTTTATTTTGAAATTCGATTCTACAACATCTTAGGTTTCTTTTATTTCATTAATCACATTAATGAAGTCCCATCATACTGTACCTAAACATCACAGATAAATACGACGTACACTTATGCCATCCGCATTCGCCTCGATGTCCCCTCGTGCACCGTTAGGTTAGGTAACTAACGGCAGAGCAGGGCAGGGCTAGCACGGGTGTAAAACATAAGTAACGTCTATATAATATACCATATATACTATATACTGTATCTATCACAGAACATCACATGATCACATCACAGATATGGCAGCAGAAGAATCATATGAAATATTGGATATACTAGGACGTCCGTGTTTTCAATACGAGCCAGTATAAAACACGGATTCCACGGTCGTGATGAATAGCCAAACCCACACCCCTAGACCCCTACGAGAGCGGCAAGCAACCCTGCCAATTCTAGGGTTAGGAGACCCGGACTTGACTCCTCGAGTTGGTCTCCCACTGGACCCCAGAACCCGGTTACTTGTGCTCCCCTCCTTGGGTCTATCCTAGTGCAGAAAAGTAAATAATATACAACGGGTGACGACTTCCGCAACCTGGAAGTGCCCCAATAAAAGAATATTACATACAAGTTTTTACATGAATGAAAAAGAAAAACACTCATCTCACATAAAAAACCCCGGCTATTCAAACACGACGATCCAATATAACATATCCAGCAACACATAACATCACATGTCATCAACGTAAGTAAATATGTCCATCCCAATTGTCGTTGACATATAGCAACGAAACCGGCGATATCACATATTACACTTACGGTCACAGAAAAGAAAGTGTAAAACTACAACAGTTGGAATCCGCAACCATCTCAGACATCGCATGCCTGACCAAATGAATTACTTAGACATCGCATGCCTAACAATTATAAACGCCGCATTCTAGTCTCATTATCGAAAAACACTTTTCAATATCGAGTCGGGCAATTCAACAAGATTCCCGATATACTGATCGAATGCTCGTCGTAAACTTCAGTAGACGGCCGCACCCCCGATACCGTCGACGAAGTGCACCAAGGCAAAACACCGCTGCCGCGAGCACCCGAACGGATGCTTTCGGCGACGGGGTTCTCCTATAGTCACTTGGTCGGGGCTATGGAGTGAGGCTGTCTATTAAGTTTACCCGGCGAATATCCGCGTACACTACGTGATTGCGACGGACTTTTGATCACATCAAAATTCCGTGGCAACCGATCAAGTGAGACTAAACTGCTATGTTTATAATATTCATTCCGTTATCTCATAACTATTTGTGAATTCCAATTATTGTATCCCATTCCAGATAAACAGAAAATGTTAAACTTTTCGATCGAACAGTCAAACACCCAAGTTTTCCCGAAACTGATCAACACATAAATCAAGTATAACAACATTCCGTTCGTGCCTCAGTACCAACGGTCCAGCCGTAGAAGGGTCAAGCCAACGCCTCACATGTGGCACGCCGTACTGCCCCAAACCCGAAGGTTCAAAGGGCAGTTCAAGACGGTCACATAATCGAGTTAAGGTTTGTTGTCTTCTAGAGGGACCATCGCGTTACTTGCACTACTTAGAACGTCGTTAAACTACGGAAAAATCCAACACTTGGAAATTTCCCGACAGGGGAAAAATTGGGTATTTATATCCGGTCGAACTTTTTAACATATTCTAAAATTTATCCGGAAAGCCACACAGACAAAATTTGATACTCCGATCGAAACACCGAATCCCCAAAAACACAGCAGAAAAATTCAACTCTTGAATAAATATTAAAAATTCCCAGAAAACTCAGCTCTTTGAACTAGGAATTACTGTGCAAAGGAACAGGGCTGACGTCATCAAGGGGCCGCTGATCCGCCGCAGAAGCCATGCTTCTGCCGCGGATCCGCCGCGAAATTTACTGTTCACCAGAAACTTTTTGCACCGTAATTCTTATTTTTCCCTGCTGAATTTTTTAGCAATTTTTAATTTGGAAAAACTCACTGTTTTCAAAAAAGGACAGAGAGCATGTTAGAAATGGGTTTTCGGGTTCGTTCGGACTTCAAATTCCGTCTGGACTTCGCCTAAGGCTCTAGCTAGGCTCTGATACCACTGTAGGGTTCCTAGGCACTCTAAGGTAGTCTCACAAGGCATCGAACATGCCATTATAAAATTTTACGGGTGCCGAGAGACCCGACTACGGATCGTTTGCTAGAAAACTAGGCGAAAAGTAAACTAGTTAACAATTAACTAATGGGAAACGGAAATACAACCTTTGTAGATCTGGTCCTCCACCTCCACGGCTCCGAGATGAGGTCCTTTCCGCTGTCCAAATCAAATCCGGGCTCTAGCGTCGGCTTCGTCGGAGAATGGGCAAGCTAGGTCGTCGATGTCCATGCCGAAGATGATCTACGTCGAGGCATCGCTAGATCAAGCTCACAATTTCACCAAGTCATGAAACTTGTGAAGTAAACACACTCTACTACTTGGCAAGAGGTAGAGAATGAAGAAATAGGAAGTGGGTAAACTTTAGATTTGGATTTCTCACTCTTTTTCATCACTTGCCATTGATGGAGGCAAGCTTTCTTCACTTGAAGAAATGAAGAAGAAGAAGGAAATAGTTATGATAAGTTAATTAAAAATGAAAAGAAAAATCAAAACTTATCATAATCTAAACCATGGTCAAGTGTAGAGATTAAACTAGGGTTAAATCAAATGGTTAGGTTAAGCATGAGATAAGAATGGTGGACAAAGTCAAAGGTTCATGAATCTTCAACTACAAACAAAGAAAGCCACCATTCTTCTCATTTCTTTTTCCAAAAAGAAAATAAATAAATAAATGAATAGATAGATATGAAAAACAAAACCCTAACCATTTAAATAACCATGGTTTAATCTTTACACAAACTCAAGTAAACATGTATCATCAAACATGATACAAAGAAGTGCACAAAAGTATATCACATATACAATGTGTACAATCCGAGTGAGAAAATCCATTTAAAGTGAACCAATACTAGTTAACGCAAAGTAATATATCAAATATATAATTATGCATTAAATCATTAAATCGACACTTGATTTAACGATCCGGTTATGTCGCACACAACCGACTAGTATACAATATATCGGCTTATCGAATCAACGCTTGAATCGATAACTAGGTTATATCGCATACAACCATTCGATACATTTATCGCGAGAATAGAATACGGTATCACATACACGCATTATTCTCGGTCCCGCACATATCTCATATGCGCTCCTATTTCGTTTCGCTTGAGCCAGGAAACCTCTGTGTAGGACTCTAAAGACTCGTCAATACGCCGGCAGCAGATGATGATCATATCAAACACCCACAAGCCGCAAGCGGTCTGCTAAACGTAACGGCCACCCGGGTATTGAGCGATCTGAAGATCGACGAGCAAGCCCGCTCACACTCCAGTGAATCCGACCAGTAACACTACCGTACAGTCCGGTCTGATCGTCTGATATGTCGCATATCTCGCCTAGGGGTGGTAAACGTCAGACCCCAATAGCTCGATAAATCGTGTCGATATGAGGTCTATAACACTTCGAGAAACTACTGGTAACACTTACCAGTAAATCTCAGCAACCCTGGCCAGGGATTTCCTGTTATAGCCAATCGAACACAGCGCAACATCAACTCCCTATACCGGGAGAGACGAATCCCCTCCTATCGCTCATTGCCTCCATGTGACTCGGGACTGTACCCAAAAACCACCGTTTTGCACGCCCTCTTGGACGTGGTAAGATGGAAATCAAAGCACAGTGGGAACCACACAAGACTCTATGACGATCTCGGGTCAACAGACTACTCTGTACCAGTGTCACCAGAGAACTGCCATCTGACGTGAGGTATAATACCATCTGGGAGTTCTCGGCGAGTCCGTCCAGTGTACCCAGTCTCTACTGAGCACCCGTATATCATCTCTGATGTCAAACACCAATGGATATGGGATCATCCATCGCCCATCTGTATGGGTCGAGAAGGTACACGCTAGTCTACTCTGGTATATTGATGCCCCGTCTCGATACACCCACGACTAGGGACTTTGAAGGATGTACTTATGGACTACCATGTCCCCACTAGTATGATCCGCATCATAGTCCAGGTAGTCAAGCACACATCCTAAGGGCTTTACCAACATGTAACAGAGAGACAATCAGTATACACGTTAAGGTAAAGTTCAACCAGATAGCATACTATCATGTCGAGCAAGAAAGTCCTCCCTATATATGTCCCAGCATCCACTACAATATACATCCTATGTACAGTAATGGCCTCTAGGGCATACATATAACTAACACAAAGACCCAAGAACATGATTAAAAATCATCAATTAACCAGAATAAAATTCTGTTAAGAAGAGATTCCTCAAAATCTTTCCAAACAAAAAGATTGTGATCTGTAAATCAGAGCATCGCTGGATCAATGATCCAAAGGTGATTAAAAATCACCAAAACACAGAATAAATTCTGTGTGGGAAAACATTTCCCAATCTTGTTAAAAAACAAGAAGATTGCCTTCTGTAAAACAGAAATCTTTGGATCAAAGATCCAACGGGGGAGACATCCCCAAATCAATTAGAGACAAGATCTCTTTAACTGATTGAACAAATCAGCCTTCATTATAAAAGGGACATAAGACTTTAAGCCTCGAAAAAAAACAGATAGAGGAACCCCCCATAAACTTTAAAAAAAAAATCAAAGACAAAGACCAAACTCTCGAAAGAAGAAGAATTTCCTCAAAGTAAATAAACAGAAAGATGAAATCATCTCATATTAAAAGAAGAATTTACCTCTTTTCTAAGATCATAGATCTATAAGACCAAGGTCTTTCACAAAAAGAGATCAAAGTATCTCATCACAAAGAATAAGAAGAAGAACATAATTCTTCCCACAGATCATAGATCTATAAGACTAAGGTCTTTTTACAAAAGAGATCATAAACATCTCATTATAAAAAGGGGGGAGAATAATTCAGTTTTCTTAGGATCACAAATCCATAAAGGCAAAGCCTTTCACCAAAATAAGAGATTGAAATATCTCCTATAAAATAAGAATTTTGTTCTTAGAACCTTGAGACAAAGTCTCTTATAAGAGAGAATTTAATTCTCAGAGCGCAGAACTGATCAAAGTTACATAAAAGAAGAGCCTTAGCGCTCCAATTTAAAAGGGGCGCTTTAGCGCTTCACATCTAGCGCAAAGCGCTGCAGAGCCTTAGCGCTCCTAATTTAAAAGAGTTTCGGCGCTCCTAATCTAAAAGAGCCTTAGTGCTCTAAATTTAAAGAAGCGCTCTGTGCTCAAGACTGGCGCACAGCGCCAAGCGCACCACGTGCTCCTCACGTGTACGCTACTCAGCAGAAGCGCAATGCGCTCATAATCTGGCACTCAGTGCCAAGCGCACCACGTGCTCCTCACGTGTGCGCTACTCAGCAGAAGCACAATGCACTCATAATCTGGCGCTCAGCGTCAAGCGCACCACGTGCTCCTCACGTGTGCGCTACTTAACAGAAGCACCTCAGCGCTCCAAAATAGCGCACAGCGCTGCAGCGCCCCAACGCTCCAAATATAGCGCACCGCACTCATTAACTGGCGCTAGCGCCAAGCGCGTCACGTGTTCCTCACGCGTGCGCTGATAGAACATAAACTGTTCTTTAAATAAACCCCCAGAGCTATGATGAATGCTCAGCATTCAATAAAAAACAGAAAGGCTGTCATAACCTAAATCAATGCTCAGCGTTGTCAAATAATTAACATTTTAACTGAGTGGGCCGAGCCCAAATTGGCTATAAACCCCTCTTTCAGATTAAATGAGCCCATATGCTTATAAATTTTTTAACAGATCTTAGTCCCAAATTGGACTACAGATCTCTCAACCAAAATTGGTTCAAGGGTACATCTCTTTACTCCTCTGATATTTGTCGTTGTAATCCTTCAACGTCTTCAGAGAGGTGACAGGTCCCGACAACCAGACATTCCATGGACTGTGGGGTCCTTAAACTCATGGACTATGATATCCTTAAACTTTATAGACTATGATGTGTTTAAACTATGGACTATGATGTCCTTAACCTTGGACTGTAGGGTCCTTAAACCCATGGACTATGATGTCCTTAACCTCGGACTGTGGGGTCCTTAAGCCCATGGACTATGATGTCCTTAACCTCGGACTGTGGGGTCCTTTAAGCCCATGGACCGTAACGTCCTTAAACTAATTATGGACCGCAATGTCCTTAAACTAAACAATAGAGTCCAAATGCTCTTTTGTTGGATCTAAACGATCCCGTTAAGTTGATCCTAGTCTAAAATTAGACTAACGTATCCTTAACAAACGTTTAAGTTGATCTTAGTCTCAAATGAGACCGACGTATCCTTAAACCCAAACCAAAACCCAAATCTAAGTAAATACGGATTTGGACTAATCCATGCCCTACGGGCGACAACATAAATTAGTCTCCGTATACAATCCACGGGCAACCAAAAACAAAACAAACACCCACGACACGAAGTGACTATCTGGGGAAGGAGAAAGTGGTTACCGCGATGCGGCAGCGTAATTAACTGCAGGAGCTTACGTCTGCAAGGAAGAGCGTCCTCGCAATCAAAAACCCCTCAACGAGGGGGAATCTGACGAAGCCTGCTATATCGGCCGCATCCGTCTAAACCTTCGATACACGGTGTCATAAATCAACTTGACATCTTCGGAGAGGTGGACGGATAGCACCAAATAGCATCTGCCTTCGAAATTCAGGCCGGACGTCCTAACTTCCCGGTCGCGTCCTTTCGACGGAGAACAGATTCTTGCACGCCCGGTGGGACATTTTCCTCTTTCCACCCCACACTTCATGTGTCGTGTTTTTCCCATGATCAGATAATCGCGGTGTGTATGTCTGTGGTTGCCCTTAGGGAAGTGGATACTGAAGTCGGCGCTTTGTCTCTATGAAGAATGGCGTTTGTTCCCACCTTAGCAACACAGGCTCTGTCATATCTGGTGGAGTCAAGTATGAGCCACTTGCAAGCTCAAATCTCTGCAATCCGGCTCTTCAAGAAATCAACGGGCTTCTCTTTGGGTCGATGCTCCTACCTCCCACCCTCGGTGCCTAAACGCCGATAGAGGAAGCCCAGATGAAGTCTGTCGTCCACAGGCGGACTCCCCAAGCAGCAGCTTTGCCGACGGAATCAGTCCTCAAACAACTGGCGCCTGCCGAAGAACAAGATCGACGCAGGGGGCAGAATATTCAAGCTCCCAAAGGAAAAAGGGGGCAGGCTCGGCAAAATCCTGAAACTAATCAAATCTCGGCCGTAAGAAATAGTCGACGTCGATATCAGCGTCGTACAAAATGAGCTGGGGGCAGTTATTCGTATGGTCCTGTTTCAACTCCAATGGTGAATGTTGTTGTTCCAATCGGGAACAGCTTCAAACTGTTGCGAAGGGTCAGACAAAATTCTCCCACCGCAATATTGAAGAAATCTCTGCAACCAAAATGAGGTCTCGCCATGAAAGTGCTAAGTCCGTCGTTCGAAGAACAGATGGATAAGCTAATAAGGGAAGCAGATCAAAAGGTCCGGAATGATCATAGCCGCGAAATAGCCATCTATGAGAAATCCAGAATGCAACGCCTCCTTCAGCAGGCTACGAAAAATGACGATGCCTTTCGTCGTCAACCCGTCATACAAAAGACCCGACGCAGAGGTAGAAACAAGTTAAAGAACGGAAAAAAATGTTCGACAGCGGCAAAGCGGGTCCAAGGAGCCACGCGATCGAGAATTGGGCAGCCTGGATCCGTCTCTTATAAAGAAGATGGGTCGAGCATATTCTTTTCCCCAAGACAAGACAAGGAAGATATTCGATCTTGTCATAAAACATCAGATAATGACGCTCCCAGAGTCCAAGTACCCCGAGCAAGCAGGTGAGGTTCATCATCCGGACTATTGCTCCTATCACCAAGCGATAGGGCATCCTCTCAAAGACTGCTTTACATTCAAAGACTGGGTCGAAGAACAGTATCAGCAATGCAGGTTCGCTCTATCCAGCAGCTGGAAGGTAACCCTACCACAGAAGCATGAACCGAAAGCTACGTATGCGGCGAGAGTAGAACCAAACCAACATCGGTCTTGGAAGCGATCTCGTACCTGTCACGTGATAGGGCTGTCAGAAGAAGAACCCGAGAATATGGATGACCTCCCTGGTGCTTCGAAAACGATGACGACGAGGTGATCTCAGAGTTTCCACCGGTGCCAAAAGAGCTGGAAGATGGGATACATACTACTGCAGATAATCTCAAGAAAATTGACTTGGGGACGGCAAGTGACCCGCAGCCGACATTCGTCAGTGAGCTATTGTCTGAAGAAAGGATGGCTACGCTAAAAGACGTTCTTATGCAGTATAAAGACTGCTTCGCATGGAACTATTCAGAGATGCCGAGACTCGATCCAGAGATCACTGTGCACAAATTGGCGATATCTACGGACGTCAAGCCAGTCAAATAAGCGCCGAGAAGGATGCGGCTCGAGCTTGAGATGAGCATCAACGCCGAGGTCAAGAAGCTAATCGACTCCGGCTTTATCCAAGAGGTTCAATACCCTGATTAGATTGCCAACATTGTCCCAGTGATGAAGAAAAATGGGACGGTGCGCATCTGCGTGGACTTTCGGGACCTCAATAAAGCTTGCCCAAAGGACGATTTTCCTATACCGGTTATCGAGCTGATGATAGATAACACGTCCACTCACGAAGTCTTCTCCTTCATGGATGGGTCATCAGGGTACAATCAGATAAAAATGCATCCCGAAGACCAGAAGCATACCGCTTTCCGGACTCCTTTGGGCATATTCTGCTACAAAGTGATGCCCTTCGGTCTGAAGAACGCCGGCGCCACCTATCAGAGGGCCATGACGAAGATTTTCGATGACCTCATACATGAAATCGTCGAATGCTATATCGACGACCTTGTGGTGAAAAGCAAATCACACGAGGAGTATTGGGAGCATCTGAAGATCGTGTTTCAGCGCCTTCGGAAATACAACTTGAAGATGAACCCTCTCAAATGCGCGTTCGAAGTTTCCTCAGGCAAATTCCTAGGGTTCATGTACGATATCGAGGTATTGAAATAGACCCATCGAAGATCAAGGCGATTATGGAAATACCTCCGCCAAGAACTCTCAAGCAACTGCGGTCTATCCAAGAAAAGCTCGCGTATATCCGGCGATTTACAGCCAAACTTTCTGGCAAATGCCGCCCCTACAGTCACCTAATGAAGAAGGGAACCCTTTTCGTCTGGGATCGCAAATGCCAAAGCGTGCTGGACGCAATCAAGTAATACCTGCAGAATCCTCCGGTGCTAACCGCTCCGGTCAAGGGAAAGCCTCTCATTCTGTATACAATCGCCCTCGAGAGTTCTCTAGGCGTATTTTGGGCACAAGAAAATGACCAAGGGAAGGAGAGAGCCCTCTACTACTTGAGCCGAGTTCTCCTGGGGGCAGAAAACAATTACTCTCCCATTGAAAAGCACTGCCTGGCGTTGATCTTCGCGATAACGAAGCTCGGGCACTATGCATTGGCTCATGAGGCCCATCTCATATCAAAGGTGGATCCGCTTAAGTATTTGATGTCAAAAGCCATACTAACAGGACGGCTCGCTAAATGGGCCCTCCTCTTGATGGAGTTCTCGATAACATATCGTCCTCTCAAGGCAGTGAAAGGCCAGGTCATCGCCGACTTCCTTGCCGAGCATCCTATACCCGCCGATTCTCCCTTGAACTGCGAATCGCCGATGAGCACGCGTTTGACACGATCGACGGGGAGAAAGGAGAGAGTGATACCCGAAGGGAACTCTACTTCGACGGAGCATCTTCTATGAAGAAGCGAAAGCACAACTCCCCTAAAATCAAATCTGGGGCGGGCCTCATCTTCGTGACTCCACAAGGAGGGATAATGCGCTTTGCCTTCTCCTTAACAGAGCCGAGGACAAATAATGAAGCCGAATATGAAGTTTTGATAGTAGGTCTTGAGATCGCTGTCGACATGGGAATTGAATACCTCCTCATATACGGAGATTCCCAGCTGGTCGTCAGTCAAGTGAATGACGACTATCAAACGTGCAAACCGGAGTTGGTAAAGTACGGTGAGAGAGTACAACAACTGCTGACCCAAATCCCTGCCTACGCCCTGGAAAGCATACCGCGAGCAGAAAATAGCAAGGCAGATGCGTTAGCCAAACTCGCTAAAGAACTGGCTGACGAAAACCTCGATGATGTGAGGATCGTTGTGCAAAGCCGTCGGGTTCTTGCACCGGCAGAAATATCTTCAGAGTCGTCCAAAGAAAAGGGAACGATAGAGCAAGCAACCCTACAAATAAAAGACCAGGAAAAGGCTATGGATTGGAGAGAAGTCTTTATAGACTACTTCAAATCCCGTCGAACACCTGAAGACGCGTCCTCAAGACATCAGCTCATGAAACGAGCTCTATCCTTCGCCTTTGTTAATGATACTCTATATAAGAGATCGTTCGACTCCCTGTAGCTAAGATGCCTGGGACGTGAAGAGTCAAAGAGAGTCGTCCAAGAAACTCACGACGGACTCTGCAGTTCTCACCAAGCCGGGCCAAAGATGAAGCTGAAGATCAAAAGGATGGGCTATTATTGGCCCACAATGATCCAAGACTGCCTCGAATACGCGAAGCAGTGACATTCATGCCAGATTCACCGGGCCTTTATCCACCAGCATCCAAATCCGCTACATCCAACGGTGGCTAGCTGGCCATTCGAAATGTGGGGAACTGACATAATCGGGCCCATTGAACCGGTATCGTCCAGAGGACATCGGTTCATACTGGCAACAACAGATTATTTCTCTAAGTGGGCGGAAGCAATACTACTAAGAGAAGTGAAGACGGAGAATATCCTCCATTTCTTCAAGACACACGTCATTTATCGGTTCGGCACTCCGCGACGGATTATCTCCGATAACGGGCCAGCCTACAGAAACCACAAGATCAGCTGCTTCACACAACGGCATAATACAGACTGGAGATACGCTTCGGTCTATAATCCCCGAGCTAACGGTCTAGCTGAGACTTTCAACAAGACCTTGACGAAGATCGTGAAAAAGACGGTGTCCAAAAATAAGAAGGACTGGCACGAGAGACTGCATGAAGCTCTCTGGGCGTATCGAGCTACGTTCAAAACAGCCACAAACACAACGTCGTATGCATTGGTATTTGGCACAGAAGCGGTACTCCCCCTCGAGATAGAGTTACCCTATCTATGAGTGGCGGTTCACTGCGAGCTAACCGACGAAGAAAATGCCCACCTTCGGCTTGAGGAGCTTGACGCCCTTGATGAAACCCGGCTCATGGCGCAACAGAACCTGGAGGCTTATATAGCAAAGATGACGCGCTCATACGAGAGATTGACTAGGCCGAGAACATTCCGCCAAGGCGAACTCGTGCTAGTGGTCAAGAGACCTATGATCCCCATTCGTGCCAAACGGGGGAAATTCGAGCCGAACTACGAGGGCCCGTACATCATAGACAAAGTCTACCAGGGTGGGGTTTACTTGCTCATGGACATGCATGGTGAAAGACCTTTCAGGCCAATAAACGGTCGCTTCCTAAAAAAAACTACGCCCGACGAGTCACGACCTAGGTCAACGATAGATGACGACGCCTATGTCTGCTCGCTATCTTCCTAAGCCCAAACTCTATAAGTAGTAGCCGGCAAACGGACTGGAACGTCCCTAAACTAATGATGGACTACTATGTCCTAAAACCGGCTGTTGATCGAGGCGTTTATAAACACTACGGACCGCAGCATCCTAAGGCTGGCAGAAAAAAAAGGGGGTACGTCCATAAGCGAAATGGGCACGAATGAAAACCCGAAAGGGCTCCGTGAGTAAAAACAGCAGGACTACCAGCGAGTTTTGTGAAAACCCGAAAGGGCGCAATCTCGTTAAAAGACACTTGCAAGGTCCTCTCGACCCTGTAAGGAGAAACCACCTGCGTGAGATCCTTACGACTCACAAAGGAGAAACACACTTAGGGATCCCCACGATCCCTAAGGAGAAATTACACTTGCGAGATCCTCACGACTCGTAAGGAGAACCCTCTTATGAGACCCTCACGGCTCATAAGATTCAAAAGCCTTAAGTTACAGAGATCTGAATCTGTTCTTAAGCCATCACAATCCCCAGATTGCCCTACAAGCGGTTCAATGCTGACCTTTGTATACAATCCACGGGCGCGAATAAACATTTCCCTAACAAAGTCCCACCCACGACTAGGGATATGTTTACATAGTGGACAGCCCTTGTAATCCTCTCGACTTATAAGGAGAAAACACTCTTGTAAGATCCTTACGACTTATAAGAGAACACATACTTAGGAATCCTCACAATTCTTAAGGAGAAAACGCACTTACGAGATCCTCGTGACTCGTAGGGAGAAATACCTTCATGAGACCCTTACGGCTCATGAAGTTAAAAGCCTTAGTCGACAGGATCCTCACCCTGTTCGCTAAGCCACCTTTGTTCGACATCGACAGAGGCAAATGATGATTCGCTCCTAGCAATATCCCAGTTGCAGCGATGCTGAAGCCCAAGTCCCATGCTCACGATAAAAAATCAGCAAGCCAAAAAATGCATATGAAATAGTCGAAATGATGGGGCAACTTGCAACGAAATCAACAAGTAAAAATATATGCATACAAAATACCCAAAATGGTTGGGCAACTCGCAATAAAAAAAAAGCGAGTAAAAAAGAAAAAAAATAGCCGAAATGATCGGGCATCGCGAAAAATAGCTAAAATGATTGGGCAATCGCGACTTTCGCGATATAAAAGCTGAAATGGTACCGCATCGCGGAAAGAAAAATATATGAAATAAAACTTTTTGCCCTACAGGTGAGATCACATCGATCCCTGTATAGAATCCAGGGGCACAAACGAGGGAACCATACCTTCCCACCAGGCTCCATCAGAAAGAGAGCCAAGTCTCGACGGTTCACAGACAGCCTAGAGATCACCAACAGCATTCCTCCTCATTCCAGCAGCATTCAGACACGATAATCATCCTTGGAGCCATGGCAAAGTCCCTATTTCAAACCTCGACGGCTCACAAACAACCGAGAGAGCAAATCATGGTCCCGTAGAACACGGCTAATGTCAATCTTGACCCCGTGGGAAACGCCCAGAGCAAATCCCGGTCCCATAGAACACGGCTAAAGTCAATCCTGACCCCGTAAGAAATTCCCAGAGCAAATCCTGGTCCCGTAGAACACGGCTAATATCAATCCTGACCCCGTGGGAAATGCCCAGAGCACCTCCTGGTCCCGTAGAACACGGCTAATGTCAATCTTGACCCCGTGGGAAACGCCCAGAGCAAATCCTGGTCCCGTGGAACACGGCTAATGTCAATTCTGACCCCGTGGGAAACGCCCAGAGCAAATCCTGGTCCCGTAGAACACGGCTTAAGTCAATCATCACCCCGCGGGAAACGGCCAGAGCAACCCCTGACACCGTGAAATGCGGATAAAGTCAACCCCTGACACCGTGAAATGCGGATAAGTCAACCCCTGACACCGTAAAATGCGAATAAAGTCAACTCCTGACACCGTGAAACGCGTATAAAGTCAACCCCTGACACCGTGAAACGCGGATAAAATCAACCCCTGACACCATGAGATGTGGATAAAGTCAACCATTGACACCGTGAAATGCGGATAAAGTCAACCATTGACACCGTGAAATGCGGATAAAGTCAACCCCTCCTGGCCCCGTAGAACACGGCTAAAGTCAATACTGACTCCGTGGGAAACAGCCAGAGTAAACTCTCGAACTCCCCGTCAAAACAATGCTTTGACTCGGGAGCAGGTCAACTCAACAATCACTTACGAGTCCTCTCGATTGGTAAGGAGAAAATTCTCTTGTGAGATCCTTGCGACTCTCAAGAGAAGACGCACTTAGGAATCATCACGATTCCTAAGGAGAAACCACACCTGCGAGATCCTATCGACTCGTAGGGAGAAAAGTCTTTATGAAACCCTCATGGCTCATAAAGTTGAAAAGTCTTAGGTGGCAGATCCTAACCCTGTCTCCCAAGCCATCATTGCCTCGCAGAGAGGTCAAGGTAGATTTTTTACAGGCTACACTCTCCTAAGTCAAACATCGACAAGAAAGGAAACAACCACTTACAAGTCATCTCGACTCATAAGCAAGAAAAACTCTCTTGTGAGATCCTTACGACTCTCAAAGGAAAACACACTTAGGAATGCTCATGATTCCTAAGGGGAAAATGCACCTACGGGATCCTCTCGACCTGTAGAGAGAAAATTCTTTATGAGACCCTCACGGCTCATAAAATTGAAAAATCTTAGGCAGCAGACCTGAACCTGTTTCCTAAGCCATCGTTACCTTGCAAAGAGTCCAAGATGGACCGTCACTTACTATCTATAGGCCACACTTGCTAAAATCACATGGCAACGACACGGCAAAGAGAAGAAAGCAACGGTAGAACAAAAAATATGCATCTTTTATTTAATGGAGTACAAGTTGGATCATATGAATGAATAAAAAAATGGATACATGTTATTCAAAGATTACAAGTGTTCAATCTATACAAAACAACTACTGAGAAGGCGACATTTTCAATAAGTCAGCAAGTTGCTCGCGCACTCCTTTCAATGCCTTCTCATGATCGGCCGCCGCTGCCAGCTCTGCTTCAATTCGAGCCTATTGCTGCAAGCACAATGAACCTTCTCATCGATTTCCCGTTGGGCAGCTTCGCGACTCTGCGTAATCCGCTCAATAGAGTCGAGCTTCCGCCTCAATACTAGCCTGTCCGAAATACATTGCTGTAAGTTGTCAAAGACGGCTCTCAGTTGCGCGGCATTCGCTTCAACTTGGGCGCGCAGCCGTGCAGATTCGCCTGAAACCTCCTCGCATTCCTTCCGCCTCAAGGTCGCTTCTTGTTTGAAATGGCAGAGGAAGGACACGTTCTGCTCAACCCACGCAGCCCGCTGGGAGTTCAAAGCCAACATCTTAGGAGCAGGACGCCTAAGCTCAAGCTCAAGCAGGCAGGCCTCGATCTTCCTTTATGGTTAACCCAAGACTCAACGACGCCTGCGTTATGGAAGTTCACAAGCGTCGCCAGCATTGGATTAACCTCGGTAGCAAAATCCGCAGCGAATGTAGGGGACTCCGCGTCAAGCTCCTCGATGTATTCACTCAACATACGCAGACTGGTCACAGCGCCTTTTGAAGATGGACGTCTAGAAAAGGGCCCTGCCGGCATTATGATGCGAGACTCGAACGGAGCTAGAGTCGGTGTCACCGCTGCAAAACAAATCATAATCAGATAACGGCTCAAGAAATAAAGAAGATACACGAACAATAGAGTCTACCATACCTGCTACGACAGGGGGCAGAGTTGGGAGTACTGGTGGCGTGACGATTCCCTCGTCCCCTCCTCCAATTTGTAGTGCTGCAATCAACTCAAAATTAACAACGGTCGGGTCACCCGTCTAAGAAAATAAGGGACGTCGGTTTAGAAAGCTATACTCATAGGCACCAGCAGGCAGAGTAACTTCCGATTGGAAGGAAAAGTGCGTGTTCAACACTTGATACAGATGATCGAAGAGAACTCCTGCAAGGTTACGATTATACATAGTCAGTACGCGAAAGATGCTGTCCCTAATTTAAATTGATCGTAAACCCATACCTTCCAGCATTTGAGAGGATATAAGAGGAGACGAAGAGGCGGCGACCGTCAAAACAGCAGCTGTTGGTGCTTCTTCAGGTGTCGCAACCTCAGCGCTCACCACACCTACATTTGAAAGAAACAAAATGTCATCAGAAGGGATTGCAAAACGAAAAGAATGCAGCGACCCAAGACCTACCAGACAGGTCATCAGCCAAAACGGTGACGGAAGCATCGCCAAGTATCACGACTTCTTCGATCTCATTCGGGGGGATGGTTTCGCCGCCCGTGGCTTCGTCCCCTGATTCCACGAGGGCCGTCGTGACACTCGCAATGCCAGGTGACGGCAGGGAACCACAGGTGGAAAGAGTGGCAATTGGAGCAGTCCCGGACTCCTGAGAAAGAGTAGCCGCTTCGGGATGGGTAGTTGTCGTCATCTCACCTGCCACCTCCTCACTCGGACTTGGCCCTGCAGGGTATGATATATGAGAATCCGAAGATTAAAACTCTAATAAAAGGACCCAGTGTTACGTTACCTTGGATCGGCTTTTCAATTGCTGCCCGAGCCGTGTGTGCCGCTTGTCTATGAGTCGTAGACAGGGTGACCAGAGCACCTTCTGAAGAAGCAGGGACAGGGGAAGCAGCGCTCGAGCCTGCACCTACAGCCAAGGCAGCGTTACGTTCTCTTGCTGCACGCCGTCTGCGCTTCCTTTATGCCTGGGCCGTGAGAGCTGATCTTTTTAAGACCTCCGTCAAGGAGACGTCATCGTCCGAGCCAGGAGCTACCTCTGGAGCCGTTGTGGCGTCCGTCATCGGTTGCTTAAGTGAAGCTTCTTTCGGCAATACTGGCGGAGCTGGGCCTTCGGCAGCCGGCCTTGGAAGCGTCTCCGCACCGCCCTGCAAAGTTGGCACTGCACTCGGGATAACCTGAGTCGAGGTAGTCCCTTCAAAAAGATGGAAAAGAAGAGTTAGTTTACCCATAAAAACAGGAATGGAGGCGCGGTGAGCTGAAATGTACCGATGCCTAAGGATGCACGAAACCTTTCCTCCTCCTCAAAAGTCTTGAGAGAAGCTGCGAGAGCCTCTTCAGTGGAGATACCTGTGGAAGAAGAAGTGTCAGCCAAAAAATGATAATAAAAAAAAACATAACAGCGAAAAAATATGACTGAAGTCTATCTGACTGCGCAAGGATGACCGGTCCTGCTTGGTGGCTCGCTCGGAAGCTGCAATAGCAGCCTCGAGGTCGGTAACATTCGGCGCCATGAATAAGCCTTCGTTGGTCCCATATTCGCTTAGGCCCTCGCTATAAGGAGCATGAGGCTCCTGGCCGAGTACAACGTTTACAGAAAGAATCGACTTCTTCTTCTTCTGCGAGCGAGTACCGGTCGCCGGTAACACGAGCTTGCGCTTAGCGGGCAACTTCGGGTGGCGAGTCCCAATCTCCGACCCAAGCCGGACTCAGGAGACGCCACAGCTGCCACTTCAACGGGAGCACGGGGTAGTGGCAGCTCAGGCATCATGCGCGGGACCACAACCACAGCAACCTCTCTCAAAGGAGGACGAACGACGGTCCGTTGCTTCAAAGGAATAGCTGGATTACCAGCAGGGGCTGCATCCTTACGATCAAGCAACGACTTCTTTTCCTCCCTGATGACAGCACCCATCGCATGCTGGTACCACGCCACGTACACGTTGAACACCTTTGGGACGCAACTTGGCTCACTGATAAAAAAGTTAGAACCGGTGTTGAGCCTCATGAAATGGTGTAGCGCGCTGCGGATACCTTCTTCTGTGGCGGGCGGCTCAGCTAAAAAGGCTTCAAGCGGAACACCCTGATTGTAGCTAGATTGTTAGGCGAAACGATGCGGGTTGTATCTCATAAACAACGCCATTTTGCCTAAACACCAGAAAGCCCGACCTGATCGAATATAGGTGGAGAATCTCCCGAGCTTTCAAAGTGGAGGCGCCATCTTTAAAGGTGTCCCGCAGCGGTTGCACCGCCTTCGCGGATTCTTTGCCGATACTTAAGACCTTGTCAACAAAGGTCATGCCATCCCCGACAGTATACGGGCGAAGGAGTAAACCCCGAGCCTCTCGTGGAGTCGGTTCCAAAATAGAAGCGTCAACCAGCCGCAACAGACGAGGAAAGTTATATCTTTCATAAAAAAGGGGCTTTTTGTGAATTCCAAAGGCGCCAAGCACATGCAACTCGAGCTGCGAAGTGAAGTAATGCATTGAAAAGTTCACGAGCTGCACCCCCGGTTGAGTAGTATCTGCCGCTAGGCTAAGGCCGTGATACAAATGGGCTAACCCAGTGACCCCGACGACCACTTTCACCCCAATAACCATTCGATGCGCTGGGTAGAAGACGGACGACCTCATACGGTGAGGGTGCATCGGAAACGCAAACCAGCTCAGCCATAGCCCGAGAAACCCCGAAAAGAACGTTTGTTCGTCAATCCCAGGAGCTGCAAGCTCTGCAAAAGGGACGACCGGGGTGTCGGAGAGAAAGAAGCTCTTCTGATCCGCCTCCGCCATCAGCAGGTTGCCCAAACCTAAGCCAAAAGGATCGTCAAGTTTGGTAAACTTCACGGCTTCCTTCGACAGTACTTCTGAGCGGAGAAAACGAGCGATAAAATCCGTAAAATTAACCCCACGGCTCCCAGACTCGAGAAATAGGCCCTCATAGATATTCGACACCTTAATCAAACTTGGTGATTGGTGTTGAATGGCATTGTCCGGGATAAGGCCCATCATTACCGATTTGGCGGCAAAGACGTACTCATCATGAGAAAGTGGTTCCTCATAATGCTCCTCTCTAAAAGGCAAGCCAGAAATCTCCGCGAGCTCCTCTAAAGAGATGGAGACTTCCCGATCCAACAAAAGTAAGGTGTGAGTTGGAATGTTCCATTGTTCCAAAAAACCTTTTACCCACCATGTAGGAGGCATGGAGTACTGAAAGAGAGAAACGTAAACTGCGGGATACAACCCGAGCCTCAGCAACTGCAACCTCTTGGCGGACATAATGTACCGGGCCCATTGCAAATATCCGGCCGGGTGACGGGGAGTCAAGCCTATGTTGTATGGCTGTCCCCAAGGGCGCGACTCACCCTGGCATATACGCCGCCCTAGGATATCCAACGTTATTGGAGGCTGTACGGGTATCGCAGCCATAGAAGGCTGAAGAAGACCATCCGAAGTCCAATTAACCTCCTCCATGGCATAGTTCACCGGGGGTGGGTCAGCGTAAGAGATCGCCAAGATAGGCTTCGAGGGTACCGTGCAAGAAAAGCTCCGCCGACCCCTGATGATTTGGTTATATCATGTTCCCCATAGATGAAGATTCTTGTGCCCCAGATCATAATCTTTGATCAGTGCGAAAACTTCTCGGTCAATGGGTGCTTCGGGAATCCGCCTTCCGAACGGACGAACGGGAAGGAAGTGTCGAAAGACATAGTACCTGCGCGGAAAAGAACAAATTTTCAGCCGCCAATACTACAGATTAAGTTCTATCACTAGGTACTTTAAATCCGTACCGCACTGCAATGCAGTAAAAAAAGACCAAAGGGGACCCACATAATCTAGATGACAGTTCATCATTAATAAAACAGTCTCATCATTTGATGAGACTGTCATTAAATGAGGAAATCCTGAAAGAGATTCTCATTCAATGAGGACTCCTCGGGCCAAGGAGTAAATCTCCCCTTGAGAGCAGTGCTCTGTGATAGAATGATATCTGTTAGATTCTAATGATGAAGGAATAAAAAAAATCCCCAAAGAAAATTCCTCAAGAGCCTTGCTCTGTAAAAATGATGGAATAACCCATCAGAAAAATTGAAGTAAAGTTTTTAATGAATTAAAATTCTGAGATCTTCAAGATCTATGAACAAACTCTTAAGGGTTCCTTATGAAAGATTAATAAATCTACATGATTTGAAAAGAGCAAAGCTCTGTCAATGGGTTAAGAAACCCCAAGAAAGATCTCTTTAGATCTATGATTTCAAGAGAGCAAAGCTCTGTTAATAAAACCCTAAAAAAGGGTTTTCTTTAGATCAAAGATCTATGAAGAGCAAAGCTCTGTTAATAGGTGAAACCCTAGATTATTAAATAATCCTTTAAAAGATTTAATCTTTACCTAAATTTTGACAGAGTACTGTCCTTAAAGAAGTTCTTAAGACAAAGAGCTATGCTATAAAAGAGAATTAATTCTCAGGAAAAAACAAGGAAGAAGATGAATAGAAATCATCTCAAGGGTCAAGGGTCCTATTTATAGGCACTAAGATGTCGTTTCAACTTCTGAGTTGATCCAAAGACACAGATGCTGCCACCGCTGCACTCACATGCGAGTCATGTGAGCGCAACGGTGGGGGGCATTTGTTTCCCCCAATCAGAGCAAAACTCTGCTCAAATTTCAAATTTTGAAATGAAACAACGCTTCATAACAGCGCCAAGTGCACTGCGCCCCAAGTAGCGCACCACGTGCGAAGCACGTGTGCGCTAGCGCTAAGTGCGCTGCACTCTAATCAGCACACCACGTGCAAAACACGAGTGCGCTAGCGCTAGAACTAAATGTTCTCTACCGTTGGATCAAAGATCCAACGAACATGATTAAAAATCATCAATTAACCAGAATAAAATTCTGTTAAGGAGAGATTCCTCAAAATATTTCCAAACAAAAAGATTGTGCTCTGTAAATCAGAGCACCGTTGGATCAATGATCCAAAGGTGATTAAAAATCACAAAAATACAGAATAAATTCTGTGTGGGAAAAGATTTCCCAATCTTGTTAAAAAACAAGAAGATTGCCTTCTGTAAAATAGAAACCTTTGGATCAAAAATCCAACGGGGGAGACATCCCCAGATCAATTAGAGACAAGATCTCTTTAACTGATTGAACAAATCAGCCTTCACTATAAAAGGGACCTAAGACTTGAAGTCTCGAGAGAAAAAAACAAATAGAAGAACCTCCCAATAAACTTTAAAAAAAAATTTCAAAGACAAAGAGCAAGCTCTCTAAAGAAGAAGAATTTCCTCAAGATAAATAAACAGAGAGATGAAATCATCTCAAATTAAAAGAAGAATTTACCTCTTTTCTAAGATCATAGATATATACGACCAAGGTCTTTCATAAAAAGAAATCAAAGTATCTCATCACAAAGAATAAGAAGAAGAACATAATTCTTCTCACAGACCATAGATCTATAAAACTAAGGTCTTTTTACAAGAGAGATCATAAACATCTCATTATAAAAAGGGGGGAGAATAATTCAGTTCTCTCTGTAGGGTGTTTTTCGTCACCCCATTGAGATGGGAATACGCGCGCGCTTGTTAGGGGCGCTACAGATTCCCCCTGCCTAGGGTAGGCGGGGGTTTATTGATTGTGGGGATCCGAATCTCCGGCTGCCGCGGATTAAGCTACCGTTAATTACCCATCGCCTTTGGAGCGAGGGAACCTCCGATTGACGGGTTAAACTGGTCATGCGAATTCAATGTGCAGTGTTGTGTTTTGAAGGGGTTTTGGATATATCGGGGGCCCCACAGAGTTTTTACGGAGGTCCCGCTACCCGGATAGCGGGCTAGGGGTCAAGGGGGCTAGCAGCCCCCTTGCGGGGTGCGGGGCAGCGCCCCGGCCCAATTTTTTTTGAGAGGGACAGTGTTATAGAGTATGTGTGTGTGTGTGTGTATGTGTGTGTGTAGGAATATAGAAAAGGGCATCCAATAGATGTGTGGGAAAAAGCGCCAGCGCTTTTGGGTGCTAGCGCTTTGAGCGCAAGAGCGCTAGCGCCTCACGTGCCAGGCACGTGGGCGCTCGAGCGCTAGCGCTATGAGCGCTAGCGCTCCACGTGTCAGCACGTGGGCGCTCGGGCGCTAGCGTTTTGGGCGCTAGCGCTTTGAGCGCTAGCGCCCCACGTGTCAGCACATGGGCGCTCCGGCGCTAGCACTTTGGGCGCTAGCGCTTTGGACGCTAGCGCTCGGGAGGCAAAAGAGATTTGGTTCCTGCAATGGGAGTTGGACTCCCAGAAAGGAGCACTTATTATATATATGTGTGTGTGTGTGTGAGGAGTTACACTCCTAGGATATTTTGAAGTTGATGAAGGGGCTTCTCCCCTTGAGCCCTGGTTCTTCCCCAAAGTAGGGTTTCTGGAGATGGGCCTCCTTCTCCTCCCTGTCGTTTGGCCGGATCTTGGAAAAAAGGGGTGAGACTTAAAAATCTCCCCATTTTGAGATCTAATGGTAGATCCAAGTTCCCCTTTGTGGGTTTTGTGGTGAAAAACTATTTAGTTTTGAAAAAGGAAGAGTAAAACTCTTGATTTAATTCAAAAGAAAGAAAAATGTTTTAGAATCTTGAGGAAGGAGAAAGAGGCACAAGCCCAAATTTTTTTGGGGGGATGAAAAGTATATTAAATATTTTCATCATGATGCTTTATATAGGCTTACATATTTACATATAGCCTCTTGGGCTTTACAAAATGGTATTTTGCCCATCCCATGGCTCATATGCCATTTCTTTTTGCACATAAGCCACGGGCTTTACAAAAATTTGACTTTATACCTATTTTGCATACATTCATGCATAAAAAAATACATAAAAATTATTTATTACATGATCTATATTTTGGCATGGAGGTGGCTGGCCGCGGGCTCGACTTAGGCATGGGCCCGCTTGACCTGGGCTTGGGCCCACCTGGCTTGGGGTTGACCTTGACTTTGACTCGGTCAACCGGGGTGCAAATTTTGACCCCAACACTCTTAGGATCACAGATCCATAAAGGCAAAACCTTTCACCAAAATAAGAGATTGAAATATCTCCTATAAAATAAGAACCTTGAGACAAAATTTCTTATAAGAGAGAATTTAATTCTCAGAGCGCAAAACTGATCAAAGTTGCATAAAAGAATAGCCTTAGCGCTCCAATTTAAAAGGGGCGCTTCAGCGCTCCACATCTAGCGCAAAGCGCTGCAGAGCCTTAGCGCTCCTAATTTACAAGAGCTTCAGTGCTCCTAATCTAAAAGAGCCTTAGCGCTCCAAATTTAAAGAAGCGCTCTGCGCTCAAGACTGGTGCACTGCGCCAAGCGCACCATGTGCTCCTCACGTGTGCGCTACTCAGCAGAAGCGCAATGCGCTCATAATCTGACGCTCGGCGCCAAGCGCACCACGTGCTCCTCACGTGTGCGCTACTCAGTAGAAGCGCAATGCGCTCGTAATCTGGCGCTCAGCGCCAAGCGCACCACGTGCTCCTCACGTGTGCGCTACTTAACAGATGCGCCTCAACGCTCCAAATATAGCGCACGGCGCTGCAGCGCATCAGCGCTCCAAATATAGTGCATTGCGCTCATTAACTGGCGCTAGCACCAAGCACGCCGCGTGTTCCTCACGCGTGCGCTGATAGAACATAAACTGTTCTTTAAATAAAGCCCCAGAGCTATGATGAATGCTCAGCATTCAATAAAAAATAGAAAGGCTGTCATAACCCAAATCAATGCTCGGTATTGTCAAATGTTTAACATTTTAACTGAGTGGACCGAGCCCAAATTGGCTATAAACCCCTCATTCAGAATAAATGAGCCCATATGCTCATAAATCTTTTAACAGATCTTAGTCCTAAATTGGACTACAGATCTCTCAACCAAAATTGGTTTAAGGGTACATCTCTTTACTCCTCTGATATTTGTCGTTGTAATCCTTCAACGTCTTTAGAGAGGTGACGGGTCCCGACAATCAGACATTCCATAAACTGTGGGGTCCTTAAACTCATGGACTATGATATCATTAAACTTTATAGACTATGATGTTCTTAAACTATGGACTATGATGTCCTTAACTTTGGACTGTGGAGTCCTTAAACCCATAGACTATGATGTCCTTAAACCTATAGACTATGATGTCCTTAACCTCGGACTGTGGGGTCCTTAAACCCATGGACTATGATGTCCTTAACCTTGGACTGTGGGGTCCTTTAAGCCCATGGACCGTAACGTCCTTAAACTAATTATGGACCGCAATGTCCTTAAACTAAACAATAGAGTCCAAATGCTCTTTTGTTGGATCTAAACGATCCCGTTAAGTTTATCTTAGTCTAAAATTAGACTAACGTATCCTTAACAAACGTTTAAGTTGATCTTAGTCTCAAATGAGACTAACGTATCCTTAAACCCAAACCAAAACCCAAATCTAAGAAAATACGGATTTGGACTAATCCACGCCCTACGGGCGATAACATAAATTAGTTTCCGTATACAATCCACGGGCAACCAAAAACAAAACAAACACCCACGACACGAAGTGACCATCTGGAGAAGGAGAAAGTGGTTACCGCGATGCGGTAGCGTAATTAACTACAGGGGCTTGCGCCTGCAGGGAAGAGCGTCCCCACAATCAAAAACCCCTCAACGAGGAGGGATCTGACGAAGTCTGCTACATCGGCCGCATCCGTCTAAACCTTCGATACACGGTGTCATAAATCAACTTTACATCTTCAGAGAGGTGGACGGATAGCACTAAATAACATCTGCCTTCGAAATTCAGGCCGGACGTCCCAACGTCCCGGTCACGTCCTTTCGGCGGAGAACAGCAACGGCGATATATTCCGTTAAAAATCATTGGCAATACTCAGTTGCAAAGTCAAACACATTGACGTGTTGGGTCGTGTGCAAGACCGGTGAAGGTTGTCCATGGGCTCTTCACGTGTCTAGACACAATACTGGCGAGCCATTCACGATCAAAACACTTAAAAAACCATACACTTGTGTCAATCCGATTGTAAACCGGGATCACTTTTAGATTGACTCACGTTTTGTGGCAAAAATAATTGTTGATATTGTGAAAGTGAATTTGAATACCACGCCTCAAGCCATTGTTCAGACTATAAAAGTTATGATCGGTTGTGTTATAAGCTATAAAAAGGCTTTGTGGGCAAAATGTAGAGCGTTGGAAATATTGTTCAGGGACTTCACAACGTCATATGCTGAGCTGCCCAAGTTCGTGATAGTATTGCAGGATGCTAACCTGCAGACCGTTGTTCAGTTTCAAACTGCAACTGTTCAACCAGGAAAGGAATTGTTCCAAAGGGTATTCTGGGCATTCGGTCCATCAATCAAGAGTTTCAAATACTATCGGCCGGTTATTAGCATTGATGGGACTTTTCTGTATGGAACATACAAAGGCACACTTTTAATAGCAGTAGCTCTAGATGCCAATGATCCGTTATTTCCTCTTGCATTTGCTATAGTCGAATCGGAAAACACAAATAGCTGAGGTTGGTTTATATACAACATACGAGTATATGTAACTCAGAGATATCCACTATGTGTTATATCAGATCGTCACGCCGGTATTCATAATACTATGAGGGGGCCAATATATGGTTGGAATGAACCATTTGCTTATAACCGTTATTGTATGCGACACTTTGTATCAAACTTTCAAAAAAAATGGCAACATGCGTGTTCCCCGCCGAAAACCGGGAAGACAAGCGTCTCGCCTGAATTTCGGGGCAGATGCTAATTGGTGCTATCCGTCCACCTCTCCGAAGATGCCAAGTTGATTCATGGCACCGTGTATCGAAGGTTTAAACGGATGCGGCCGATGTAACAGACTTCGTCAGATTCCCCCTCATTTGAGGGTTTTTGATTGTGGGGACGCTCTTCCCTGCAGGCATAAGCCCCTGCAGTTAATTACACCACCGCGTCGCGGTAACAACTTTCTCCTTCTCCAGATGGTCACTTTGTGTCGTGGGTGTTTGTTTTGTTTTTGGTTGCCCGTGAATTGTATACGGAGACTAATTTATGTTGTCGCCCGTAGAGCGTGGATTAGTCCAAATCCATATCTTCTTAGATTTGGGTTTGGGGGTTGGGTTTAAGGATACGTTAGTCTCATTTGAGACTAAGATCAACTTAAACATTTGTTAAGGATACGTTAGTCCAATTTTTAGACTAAGATCAACTTAACAGGATCGTTTAGATCCAACAAGAGAGCAATTGGGCTCTATTATTTAGTTTAGGGATATTGCGGTCGATTAGTTTAAGGACATTACGGTCCAATGTTAGTTTAAGGACATTTCGGTCCAATGTTAGTTTAAAGACATCACGGTCGAGCTTAAGGACATTATAGTCCGTGAGTTTAAAGACCTAACAGTCAAGGTTAAGGACATCATAGTCCGTGAGTTAAAGACCTCACAGTCAAGGTTAAGGACGCCATAGTCCATGAGCTTAAGGACCCCTGTTTCCCCCAATCAGAGCAAGGCTCTACTGAATTTTGAAAATTCAAAATTTGAAGCAACGCTTCGGTTTCCGTGCGCAGCGCGCAATTTGCCACGTGGCAGAAGGTGATTCGGCGGCGTAACGCCCGGGACAGTGCGTCCCATCAGAGCAAGGCTCTTCAGAAAACAAAATTAAGGCTTAAACTGCGCAAATGCATGGCAGCGCGACACGTGGCTGCGCAAGCGCACAGATGCGTGACACGTGTCTGCGCAGTTGCGCAATCGCAACTGCGCAAGCGCACAGATGCGTGACACGTGTCTGCGCAAGCGCACAGATGCGTGACACGTGTCTGCGCAGTTGCGCAATCGCGACTGCGCAAGCGCACAGATGCGTGACACGTGTCTGCGCAAGCGCACAGATGCGTGACACGTGTCTGCGCAGTTGCGCAATCGCAACTGCGCAAGCGCACAGATACATGACACGTGTCTGCGCAAGCGCACAGATGCGTGACACGTGTCTGCGCAGTTGCGCAATCGCAACTGCGCAAGCGCACCGATGCGTGACACGTGTCTGCGCAGTTGCGCAATCTCAACTGTGCAAGCGCTCGGATGCACGACACGTGTCTGCGCAGTTGCGCAACCGCAACTGCGCAAGCGCACAGATGCGTGACACGTGTCACGCACTGGTGAGTTGCGCAGCAACTGAATGAAAATTTAAGTGGATCTTTTCTGTTCTCCTGTAAAACAGGGACCCTTGGATCTCTGATCCAATGGTGGGAAAATTCCCAAAATAATTCAGGAAAGATTTTATTAACAAATCCAACAACTTTGCGGACACTATAAATAAGACCCCTGACCTCATTAAAAAGGCATCAACTTCTGAGAAAAAAGAGAGCTGGTGAAGATTAAGAACAGAGAAGAAGAAACAAAGAAAAGAGGTAGAATTTCTGAAAAGAGAAAAGAAATAAGAAAAATAAAAAGAACAATAAATAGTGCCTTGCACTTGATATGAACCCCTGGTTCTAAAAAAAATAAAAGAATAAAAGAATAAAAAAAAAAAGTGCCTTGCACTTGATATGAACCCTTGGTTCTGTATGATCAGGAAAAAACAAGAACTTGTTTTTCTTAGATCCAAATTCAAATCAAAAGTGCCATGCACTTGTGTTCTTAAACCTAAAGGTTTCTAGGGTTTCTGCAACCCCTTGATTTGGGCCTGGCCCAAATTAAATTGCAGAATAAATAAAAGGGCAAGGCCCTGTTGGAAAAATTCCTGAGTTTCTGCAAACTCATTAAAAGGGCCTAGCCCAAACTAAATTACAGAACATCTCTTGAGTTCCTGCAACTCATCATTTAAAAGGGCCTGGCCCAACTCAAGAATATTATTGAGTTTTTGAAACTCATTATTTAAAAGGGCCTAGCCCAATTGCAGAATAAATAAAAGGGCAAGGCCCTGTTTGGAAAACTCCTGAGTTTCTGTAACTCATTTAAGAGGGCCTAGCCCAATTGCAGAAAAAATAAAAAGGGCAAGGCCCTGTTTGGAAAATTCCTGAGTTTTTTGTAACTCATTATTTAAAAGGGCCTGGCCCAAATCAGATTTGCAAAATAATGAAAGGGGCAGAGCCCTGTTTAGATTGATTCTTCTAATCGGGCAGAGCCTAAAATAAAAATTGGACTTAACCCAATCCTGGCTGTAAGTCCTTAAATTAAATGCCTCTCATAAACCAGGTCACAACCGGTTCGAGGGTACATCTCCGAACTCCTTTGACATCTGTCGTTGTAATTTCTCAACGACGTCAAAGAGGCGACGGGTCCCAACGACCACTCATCTAATATGGACCGAAACGTCCCTAAACTAATATCGGACCGAAACGTCCCTAAACTAATAATGGACCACCACGTCCCTAAACTGGAATATGGACCGAAACGTCCCTAAACTAATATCGGACCGAAACGTCCCTAAACTAATAATGGACCACCACGTCCCTAAACTGGAATATGGACCGAAACGTCCCTAAACTAATATCGGACCGAAACGTCCCTAAACTAATAATGGACCACCACGTCCCTAAACTGGAATATGGACCGCTACGTCCCTAAACTGACACGATAGGGCCCAAACGCTCTTTTGTCGGATCTAAACGGTCCCGTCTAAGTTGATCTTAACCCCAAATACGGTTAACGTGTCCTTAGACATCTAAATAAACAATAAAATCCCAAACCAACTTTGGTTCAAGGGTACATCTCGGAACTCCTCAGACGTATGTCGTTGTAATCCCTCAACGACGTCAGAGAGGTGACGAGTCCCGACGGCCGAATAATTAAATCAATCACTACGTCAGGTCGATCTTAGTCCAAAACAGGACTAGCGTATCCTTGATGAACGTTTAAGTTGATCTTAGTCGCAACGCGACTAATGCATCCTTAAACTAAAAACACCAAACCCAAATCTAAGCAAATACGGATTTGGACTAATCCACGTCCTACGGGTGACGATATTACTCAGTCTCCGTACACAATCCACGGGCAACCACAAACAAAACAAACACACACGACACGAAGTGAAATTCTGGAGAAGGAGAAAGTTGTTACCGCGATGCGGTAGCGTAATTAACTGCAGGGGCTTGCGCCTGCAGGGAAGAGTGTCCCCACAATCAAAAAACCCCTCACCCTGAGGGGGAATCTGACGAAGTCTGCTACAACGGCCGCATCCGTCTAAACCTTCGATACACGGTGCCATAAATCAACTTGGCATCTTCGAAGAGGTGGACGGATAAAAACCAAATAGCATCTGCCCCGAACCCCAGGCTACGTGACGTCCTAACGTCGCAGGCCGCCGTTCGGAGGGGAACAGATTCTGGCACGCCCGGTGGGACCTCTTCCTCTTTCCACTCCACACTTCGTGTGTCGTGTTCGCGAAAAAATCGCGGTTTGCTGTGATTGCCTGTGGATTCAAGGTACTAAGATTTGGTGTCTTGCTCCGTGCAGAAAACAGAAGATCAATGGCTTCGAACTGCATCGTCCGCAGCGATAACTCTCGCTCCATCACTGCTGGAGGAGTGACTTACGGGCCCCAAGCGGCCTCCCTTTTCAAAATGCCGGTGGAGCAGGTGGCTCAAGCCACCACTGGACTATTTTTTTGGGACCATGCTCCCACCAATGAGCTTCAACGCCCCAATGACATTGCAAGAAGCTCCAAAGAAGTCGGTCTTCGATCGACTTACCACTGCGGCGACCCCTTTCAATAGGTCGTCCAACTCCACTGCTTCAGGTTTTAATGGATTAGGCCAGTGCTCCATCGGGCCCATGAAGAAGCCTGCCATACCAGAAGGCGTTATCCCGAAGCGGATAGCCATTCCAACTCACGTTCCTGGAAAAATCACCAAGGTTGCTTCCCATGTTCAGAAGTCCGCTTCTGACAAGTTGGCCGTCCCCGTTCAACGGACGTCGATCTTTAAAAAGCTGGTACCAGTATATTCTGACCAACACAGGGGGCATGAGGAGGTCACCCCTATAGCTGAAACAACTCCATCAGCACGACATGCCCGACGTCGTTACTGGCGCCGAGTGAGGAAGGCTGGGGGCAACTCCCCCTCTGGACTTACTCCTCCAACTCCGATGGTGAGAATCGATGCTGCTGTTCCAACCAAGAACAGCTTTGAACTGCTCAACAAGGTGCGCAGAAACTCTCCTACTGCAGTGCTGAAGAGAACTCCTTCACCTGTGGAGAATACTCAAGAGAAGAAGCTGGAGCAGCCTCCTCAACGGCTGTCCTCTAAAATTTACAAGGTCTGGCGACAGGTCCAGGAGTCGGTGATTGATCAAGACTATCCCCGCCGACAGAAAAAGATGAAAGTTCGGCAGGAGAAGGACTACTCTGTCAAGCCACAAAGAATGATGGCTACTTGGGTGCCCGCCACAACGGCTCCCTTAACTCCAATCACTCAAAAAAGGAGGCCGCAAGAAGCCCCTGTGTCTTCGGCAAATCGCAAAGACACCGAACACAAACGCCCCAAGTCTGGGGGCATGGTGGTGCACACTGTTTATATGGCTTCTGGAAAGGAGGAAAGCCGCACTTCTATGGGCCACCGACCGCTCACCCGATCCGTGACGAAAGCCCAGGAGCAACAACAAAAGCTTCAGGAAATGATGACTACAATGGCTGCACTCACTGAGCCAAAAGAAAGCTCTGAAACGTCTTCGGATGAGCGTCAAGAACAAGAAACCGACGCTGACTTTTTACGCAGAGTCCTCGAAAAGAGGGACAAAGAAGCTGCAGAGCAAGCGGCTAACATAAAACAGATGGCGTTCCTCTTCCAAGATATGGTAGGGATGATGTTACAGCCGGACCCTCCTGCCGAAGATCCTCCGATCGTCCTTGAAGACGACAGGGGAGAAACGTCAAATCCTCCGCCGGCTCTATCAACAGCCAAGGAGGAGGCAATCTCCAAAGTTGACCTAGACGAATATATAGCTCAGCAGATCCGGGTTCATCAGGCGAATGAAGCGGCTGGGCAAATTGTTAGAACCGGACGACCGTATCCGAGCTGGTATGACCATATCAATTACCCGCCAGGATATACGATCCCTAAATTCCACGTATATAAAGGGACAGGGAATCCGCATCAGCATGTCGCTCAATTCAGGGCCTTATGCGGCAATACTGGAGGCGATGACAAATTGTTGCTACGTCAATTCGTCGGCAGCTTAGCAGATACGGCGTTTGAATGGTATTCTGAGCTTCCCAACGACTCTATAAAAACCTTTGCGGAGATGGAGCTACTCTTCACCCAACGCTTTGCAAGTGCCAGTGAGCGTACCCCGATGACGGCACTGATCAATGCCAGGGTAAAACCCGGCGAGACATGGGTTCAGTACGCTATACGGTGGCGTAATCTATGGTCTAAGTGTGAACAGCGCATAGAAGAAGCCCCTGCGGTGGGAATGTTTGTTGGAACACTCGATCCACAAGCAACCATTTCACAATTTATGATGTTCTTCAAGCCGACTTCCTTCCAGGTTTTGATCGACAAATTGGCGCAGATGGACCAGATGGGCCATAAACCCCCTCTCCCGAAGCCGGATTCCCGAAACGACAAAGGAAAGGGAAAAGCGATCGTCGTCGCTAATGCCCAACAACAACCGAACGATTCGAAGCCGGTTGCTCGTCCAAATAATACACGCCCGTACGTACCCCTTGAGGACAGGATGGGACGTGCTTACTCCTTCCCCCGTGATAAAACAAGGAGGTTATTCGAGCTGGCATTGCGCAACAGGCTCATAAATCTGCCAGATCCAAAACGTCCGTCGCAACCAAGTGACGTTAACGATCCTAATTACTGCCCTTATCATAGGGTGTTGGGACATCCAATCGAAGACTGTTACGTCTTCAAAAATTGGCTGGAGAATCAGTACCGTCAGGGCAAATTTGCGCTATCTGACAAATGGAAGGTGAACCCTCCGCAGCCCCACACCTATAAGGGGACGAATACGCCAGGGGCAACGTGCTCCGTCATTGAAGAGGCTCCCTGGGAGGTTGTATTATCAGCCAAAACGAGGAGAATGCTAAATGATCTTCAAACCTGCCCAGCGGTCAAGTGGAAGAACCCCTTGGAACCGCAGGTTATTGAGGGGATGTTGAAGCCACGACCGACTCCGAAGACCGATGGTGGTAGTTCAAGCGTTCATAGCCAGCCGTCAAAATCTTCGAAAAAGAAGAAGAAGAAATCTAAGAAGCCCGTGAAGCCTGATGACAAGCGCACGGACTTACAAAAGCGAATCGACGCGCTGGATGAATATAACCAAAAGGCGCGAACTCCCATTACGCTCCAAGATTTCCTTGATCACGTCTTCCAAAAAGAAGATGAAGGAGAAAGTTCATCGGATGAGTCTGACGAATATGTGGCAAGCTGTCATATGATCTCCCATTCGATCACGAACGATGAAGGAACTTCTGGCACTGAAACGCTGGGGGCAAATGCCGAATCAAAAACCCCAGGGTTACCAGTTGAAATGATTAGCGCGTTTCTTAATGAAGCTCGGTTGAAAAGTAAGGCTGATCGAGAACGCGAGACGGCTATATTCGAAAGGGCCAAGCGTCAGCGACTTGAGGAAGGAGCTGAAATGATCCCGTTGGAGCAAAATGCCTCCACCACTGACAAAAGCCAATTCAAGATAAAAAAGAAATTTGCTAAGGCCATATCGATGGGCATGAAGCTACCACCCTCTGAAGAAGAAGTTACTGGCGCGGTAGAAATGCACCCTTCTTATTGCTTATACCATCAGGAGGTCTCGCATTCCACCCAAGATTGCAAAGCTTTCAATGGATGGTGGCAAGGATACGTCGCTAATCGACAACGATTTAAACGGGAAAAACGTAAAATTCGCCGAGAGCGAAGAAATACGACTAAAGAACTTGAAAGAACTGCCGGCAATTGTCACATGGTTAACACTACCGGGTCACAAGTGCCTACGTTTGGGAGCGACTCCGATGAAGAGCTAGAGCTTGGTCCCCTCTTCGAAGAATCCATTTCGGGAAAAGAAAAAGAACCAAAGGCCTGCGAGAATATACAGCTGCGCAATCGAACATTACCCGAAAAGAACCTCGGACCCTTGAATAAGAAAAACAAAGGGAAAGAGAAGGTCTCTGAAGACATCGCTTTGGATGACCAAGTTGCGGAAGAGTTAACCGCCAAGAATCCCCCAAAAAGGAATAAAGTAGATTACAATGTCTTGGCGCATCTGAGAAAGCTACCCTCACAACTCAGCATTCTCGATGCCCTATTGCTCTCAAAAGAGGCGAGGGATTCTTTGGTTAAGGCCCTACAAGATCCGGACCAGTTCCAAGCTTTCCTAGCCGAACAAAAGATGAGGGATGAATTGGAAGAGGTGCACACAGCCGACGTTGCTTTTGGTGATGAAGACCTTCTCCTCGGAACGTGTGAACACAATCGCCCACTTTATGTCTCAGGATACTGCCATGACATAAAGATAGGAAAAATCTTGGTCGATAACGGATCGTCTGTCAATTTACTCAATGTGCGAGTGTTAAAAGAGATTTGCATGAGTGTCCAACACCTCGCCCGGGACAAAATCACCATCTCCGGTTTCGACTCTCAATCCTCAAAGACTCTTGGATCTGTGATATTGACGCTACGCTTCGGGGTGCTCGTCACAGACATCAAATTCCATGTTATAGACGCCAAGACGTGCTACAATGCTCTGCTCGGCCGACCATGGCTACACGAATACAATATCATCCCTTCTACACAGCATCAGTGCATGAAGTATTCTAGGGACGGCCTCGAGTACACAGTGGCAGGAGAGTTGAATCCATTTTCCGTGAACGAAGTTCGCAAGTATGAAGATGCCAAATACTTCCTACCGAGTTTCGAAGACACGGAAAGATGTCACAAACCGGAGAACAAAACTAACGCAACCATCCCTGTCTTCGGCAGTGACACCGAGGAGGAGGAGGATATAATTTATTCAGGTCCGTCCCAGTCCACCAGGCCAGGACCATCTGTTCCTTCATTGATCTTCGGTAGTGACTCAGAGGATGAAGTTCATGCTGTATTCCCCGCTCGGCCCTCAATACAGATTTCCACTGATGAAGAGCGAAGTCTGCAGATAACCATGGTGCCGCTTGAACATTACAAAGAACTGGATGCACTCGACACCAACAGCGTAGAAGAATTGCAGACATTCTATATCCCTCCCGGAAGAAAAGGCGAGAAGGCAATCCTATTCTACCGTTCTGAAGAAAACAAGGTGGAAAAAGAAATTTGGCAGGGCGCGGATCCCACGCTCAACAAGCTTCAGCCTATCCGTCTTCCCAGATATTATACCGAAGGTTTGAAGAAACTGCTGAAACGCCAAGGGATGTCCTTCACACAGACCATCAGAAAAGCCAAATTCTATGACAAGGTCTGGAACGTTCCCGGAACTCAATGCAAACTGCCTAACGGGAGAACGGAAACAAAAGGGCTCGGGTACATCCGGCCAAAGAAACGGGAGTTAATAAACAGCTGTTATGCCATGTATGACTTTGATGAAGAAGCGGACGCTCAATGGGAGGACGCTAATCCCGAATCAGCAAAAGTTCCTGACACAAAGCCGCCCAGTCCATCGTCTAAAGACCCAGTGAACAAATTTATAAAGGATGCGAGTCAAAAAACCCGAGATGATCACGATCGTGAAATGGCAATCTATGAGAAAGCCAAGACACAGCGTCTCCTTCGACAGGCAGTAAAGAACGAAGATGTTACCCCACGTCAGCCTGCTACAAAAAGGGTTCGACGCGAAAGCAAAAACAAGTCGAGGGGCCGAAAAGGTGCTCGACAACCACAAGACAGAGCTAAGAAGCCACGCATACGAGAGGCGAGCGTTATTGACCTAGCCCTTATGAAGAAAATGGGTCGAGCATACTCGTTTCCTCGGAACAAAACAAGGAAAATACTTGATCTTGCTCTAAAACATCAAATGCTTACTCTGCCAGAGTCTAAACACCCTGAGCAAGCAGGCGAAGTCTCCAACCCAAATTATTGCTCTTACCATCGAGTAGTAGGGCATCCGCTTGAAGATTGTTTCACCTTTAAGAATTGGGTTGAGGACCAATATCAGTTAGGCAAATTCGCGCTTTCTGACAACTGGAGGGTAGCACCACCACAGAAGCACGAACCCGAGGCTGCAAAAGAAAAACCAACTCCGCATTGGGATTGGCAGAAAATTCGCACTTGCCACGTGGTAACAATATTAAAAGAAGAATCCGAGGACATGAACGACTTCCCTTGGTGCTTTGAAAACAGCAGCGATGAGGTAATCTCAGAATTTCCCCCAGCTCCGAAAGAACTGGAGGATGGAATCCACACCACTGCAGATAATCTCAAGAAAATTGAGTTGGGGACGGAAAATGACCCGCGACCAACATTCATCAGCGAGCTGTTATCTGAAAAAAGGGTGACTGCGTTGAAGGATGTGCTTCTACAACACAAAGATTGCTTCGCGTGGAACTATTCCGAAATGCCGGGACTAGATCCAGAAATTGCTGTACATAAATTGGCGATATCTCCGGACATCAAGCCCGTCAAACAAGCGCCGAGGAGAATGCGACTCGAGCTTGAGATGAGCATCAACGCCGAAGTCAAAAAGCTTATAGACTCTGGCTTCATCCAGGAAGTTCAATACCCTGAATGGATCGCTAACATCGTCCCAGTGATGAAGAAAAATGGGACAGTGCACATATGCGTAGACTTTCGGGATCTTAATAAAGCCTGCCCAAAAGATGATTTCCCTGTGCCAGTTACTGAACTTATGATAGACAATACATCCACTCATGAGGTTTTCTCCTTCATGGACGGCTCGTCGGGGTATAACCAGATAAAAATGCATCCCGAAGACCAGAAGCACACAGCCTTCAGGACTCCTCTTGGTATATTTTGTTATAAAGTGATGCCCTTTGGTTTGAAGAACGCTGGTGCTACTTATCAGAGGGCCATGACAAAGATCTTCGACGACCTTATACACGAAATCGTTGAATGCTATATCGACGATCTCGTGGTTAAAAGCAAATCATACGAGGAACATCTCGAGCATCTGAAGACTGTATTTCGACGCCTTCGGCAGTACAACCTGAAGATGAATCCTCTTAAATGTGCGTTCGGGGTTTCCTCGGGCAAATTCCTGGGATTCGTTGTTCGACACCGAGGTATTGAAATAGATCCGTCAAAGATTAAAGCAATCATGGAAATGCCTCCGCCGAGGACTCTCAAACAGCTGCGGTCTCTCCAAGGGAAACTCGCATACATACGGCGATTTATAGCCAACCTCTCAGGAAAATGCCGGCCATATAGTCACCTGATGAAGAAAGGAACCCCATTCGTTTGGGATCAAAAATGCCAAGGCGCACTAGACGAGATCAAGCAGTACCTGCAGAACCCGCCGGTGTTGGCTGCCCCGGTTAAGGGGAAGCCTCTCATTCTTTATACAACCGCCCTCGAAGGTTCCTTAGGCGCATTATGGGCACAAGAGAACGATCAAGGGAAAGAAAGGGCGCTCTACTACTTAAGTCGAGTGCTGCTGGGGGCAGAAAGCAACTATTCTCCCATTGAAAAACACTGCCTGGCATTAATCTTCGCAATAACAAAGCTTAGGCACTATGCGTTGGCGCACGAGGTTCGTCTGATTTCAAAAGTGGACCCTCTCAAATATTTAATGTCAAAAGCCATATTGACAGGACGACTCGCTAAATGAGCCCTGCTCTTGATGGAATTTTCCATAACATATCAACCTCTCAAGGCAGTAAAAGGCCAGGCCATCGCTGACTTCCTTGCTGAGCATCCCATACCTGCCGACTCTCCTTTAAACTGCGATTTGCCAGACAGACATGCATTTGACGCAATCGACAGTGGTGATACCCGTTGGGAGCTTTACTTCGATGGAGCGTCTTCTATGAAAAAGCACAAACAAAGTATGCCAACGATCAAATCGGGGGTGGGACTCATCTTTGTGACCCCCCAAGGAGGAATAATGCGCTTCGCCTTCTCCTTAACGGAGCCGAGGACGAATAATGAAGCTGAATATGAAGCTCTGATAGCAGGCCTTGAGATCGCCATTGATATGGGAATTGAGAGCCTCCTCATATACGGGGACTCCCAACTGGTCGTCAGTCAAGTAAACGGCGATTACCAAACGTGCAAACAGGAATTGGTAAAATACGGTGAAAAAGTGCAGCAACTGCTAACCCAAATTCCCTCCTACACTTTGGAGAGCATACCGCAAGCGGAAAACAGCAAAGCGGACGCACTAGCCAAACTTGCTAAAGAACTGGCTGACGAGAACCTCGACGACGTTAGAATCGTGGTACAAAGCCGACGAGTGCTTGCCCCAGCAGAAGTATCTCCAGAATCGTCTGAAGAAAAAGGAGCGAACGAGGAGACGACCCTACAAATAAAAGACCATGGGAAGACCGAAGACTGGAGAGAAGTTTTCATAGATTACTTCAAGTTCCACCGAATACCTGAAGAAGTGTCCACAAGACATCAGCTCACGAAACGAGCTCTGTCTTTCGCCTTCGTCAATAATACTTTGTACAAGAGGTCATTCGATTCTCTGTGGTTGAGATGCTTAGGACCTGATGAAGCGAGAAGGGTCATCCAAGAAGTTCACGACGGACTCTGCGGTTCCCACCAAGCAGGCCCTAAGATGAAGTTGAAGATAAAGCGGATGGGCTATTACTGGCCCACGATGATGCAGGATTGCCTCGAATATGCGAGGCAATGTCATTCATGTCAAATTCATGGGGACTTTATCCATCAGCATCCCAATCCACTGCATCCAACAGTGGCTAGTTGGCCATTTGAAATGTGGGGAACTGACATAGTCGGTCCCATCGAACCAGCATCGTCAAAGGGACATCGTTTCATCTTGGCGACGACTGATTACTTCTCCAAATGGGCAGAAGCGGTACCGTTGAGGGAAGTAAAAACGGAGAACATCCTCCATTTCTTCAAAACGCATGTCATATACCGGTTTGGAACCCCAAGAAGGATTATCTCTGACAATGGACCAGCCTACCGAAGTCATAAGATTAGCCGCTTCGCACAGCAGCACAATATAGACTGGAGATATTCCTCAGTTTATAACCCCCGAGCTAACGGTCTAGCTGAGGCCTTCAACAAGACCTTGACGAAGATCATGAAGAAAACGGTGTCACGAAATAAGAGAGATTGGCACGAAAGATTGCAAGAGGCGCTTTGGGCGTATCGAACTACATTTAAAACGGCCACAAACACAACGCCGTACGCGTTGGTATTTGGGACGGAAGCAGTACTCCCCCTCGAGATAGAATTACCCTCTCTACGAGTGGCAGTCCATTACGAGTTGACGGACGAAGAAAATGCTCACCTTCGGTTTGAAGAGCTTGACGCCCTTGATGAAATCCGGCTTCTAGCACAGCAAAATTTGGAAGCTTATAAAGCAAAGATGACGCGCTCATATGAAAGATTGAGCCGCCCGAGGACATTCCACCAAGGCGAACTCGTGCTAGTCGTCAAAAGGCCCATGGTCCCCAATCGCGCCAAGCGGGGAAAATTTGAGCCAAATTATGAAGGACCGTACATCATCGATAAGGTCTACCAGGGCGGAGCCTATCTACTCATGGACATGCACGGTGAAAGGCCTTTCAGGCCAATAAACGGTCGCTTCCTAAAGAAATACTACGCTTAACGAGCCTTAGTTTAGGTCAATGATAGATGACGACGACTATGTCCGCTCGCTATCTTCCTAAGCTCAGGCTTTATAAACAGTAGCCAGCCCTCTCAACGGCAGACCGAAATGTCCTTAAACTAATAGCAGACCGAGACGTCTTGAAACTACTAGCGCAGCACCTCTAGGCTGACGAGACGTAAAAAAAAAATATATATATATAAAAAAAATAAAATAAAATAAAACGGTATGTCCATAAGCAAAAAGGGCACGGATGAAAACCCGAAAGAGCTCCGTGAGTAAAAACAGCAGGGCTACCGGCGAGTGTTCGTGAAAACCCGAAAGGGCGAGACCTCGTTAAAAAAAAAAAAAACAAAAAAAAAAACAAAAAAAAAAACGGTATGTCCATAAGCAAAATAGGCACGGATGAAAACCCGAAAGGGCTCCGTGAGTAAAAACAGCAGGGCTACCGGCGAGTGTTTGTGAAAACCCGAAAGGGCGCAACCTCGTTAAAAGACACTTATAGGGTCCTCTCGACCCTGTAAGGAGAAACTACCCGCGTGAGATCCTTACGACTCACAAGGGAGCAACACACTTAGGGATCCCCATGATTCCTAAGGAGAAAATACGCTTGCGAGATCCTCACGACTCGTAGGGAGAACTCTCTTATGGGACCCTCACGGCTCATGAGATTTGAAAGTCTTAAGTTACAGAAACCTAAACCTGTGCTTAAGCAAGCCCCCACAAACTTCCAATATTGCCCTACAAGTGGCTCAATATTGACCCTTGTATACAATCCACGGGCGCGAATAAACATTTCCCTAATCAAGTCTCATCCGAGACTGGGGATATGTTCGCATGATGAACAACCCTTATAAGTCCTCTCGACTTACAAGGAGAAAACCCTCCTGTAGGATCCTTACGACTTACAGAGGAAACGAACACTTAGGAATCCTCACGAGTCCTAAGAAAAAAATACACCTACAAGATCCTCACGACTTGTAGGGAGAAATAACTTCGTGAAACCCTTACGGCTCATGAAGTCAAAAGCCTTAGCCGACAGGACCCTAACCCTGGTCGCTAAGCCTCCTTTGCTCGACAACGACAGAGGCAAATGATGATTCGCTCCTGGCAATATTCCAGTTGCAGCGGTGCTGATGCCGAAGTTGGTGCCCAATTTCAGGTTTATGGCGAAAGCCAGTAGGCCGCTCATGCATACAAAATAGCCGAAATGATAAGGCAACTTGCAATAAAAAGCAGCAAGTAAAATGTATGCATGCAAAATAGCCGAAATGATCGGGCAACTCGTAATAAAAAGCAACGAGTAAAGATAAAATAAAAAAGCCGAAATGATTGGGCACCGCGAAAAATAGCCGAAATGATTGGGCAATCGCGACCTTCGCGATATAAAAGCTGAAATGATAGAGCATCGCGGAAATAAAAGAAAACAAAAATAAGAAATGATGAAACTTCGGCCCTACAGTTAAGATCACATCGATCCCTGTATACAATCCAAGGGCGCAAACAAAGAGGAAACCATACTTCCCCAACGGATTCCGTCGAATGACGAAGCCAAACCTCAACGGTTCATTTCAACCGAAGAAGCCAGCAAATTCCTCGACTCACGGATACAAACACTCCTTGACGAGAGCTTCCTGATCCGCGTCGACCCGCAGAGCCACCAGTGCCTCCGTAGGAACCATCGACTCGTTTCAAACCCCAGGGACACAAATAATACTTGGCGCTTGGGAAACAAATAATCCCTCGCAAAACTTCTCAACTCACGGATACAAACACTCCTTGACGAGAGCTTCCTGATCCGCGTCGACCCGCGGAGCCACCAGCGCCTCCGTGGGAACCATAGACTCGTTTCAAACCCCAGGGACACAAATAATCCTTGGCGCTTGGGAAACAAATAATCCCTCGCAAAACTTCTCAACTCACGGATACAAACACTCCTTGACGAGAGCCTTCTGATCCACGTCGACTCGCAGAGCCACCAGCGCCTCCGTGGGAACCATAGACTCGTTTCAAACCCCAAGGACACAAATAATCCTTGGCGCTTGGGAAACAAATAATCCCAGCAATTTCCTCGACTCACGGATACAAACACTCCTTGACGAGAGCCTTCTGATCCACGTCGACTCGCAGAGCCACCAGCGCCTCCGTGGGAACCATCGACTCGTTTCAAACCCCAAGGACACAAATAATCCTTGGCGCTTGGGAAACAAATAATCCCTCGCAAAACTTCTCAACTCACGGATACAAACACTCCGTGACGAGAGCTTTTCTGACTCACATCTCGGGCAGTAAGGATTCAAAAACTTGCTTCCTGAACAATGGGACCCTGCAAGTCAATCCTAAATGGTCTCTTGCATACTATTCACGGGTCTCACTCTCTGAAGTCGATTCTCGACAAAGAGGGAAACAACCGCTTACGAGCCCTCTCGACTCGTAAGAGGGAGAAATTCTCTCATAAGATCCTTTCGACCTATGAGAGAAAACCACACTTAGGAATCCTCACGATTCCTAAGGAGAAAATCCACCTATGAGATCCTCTCGATCCGTAGGGAGAAAAACCTCTATGAGACCCTCACGGCTCATAGAATTGAAAAGTCTTAGGCGGCAGATCTGAACCTGCGGCCTAAGCCATCGTTATATCTTGAAGAAACCAAAATGCTTACTCTGTTACCTGTCAAACATGTTTATCAAGACAGCATGCTGATAATAAGAGAAGGGAGAAAGCAAAGAAATAATACAAGACATTGCAAAAAATGTGTATCTTTATTTATTAACTCAATCAAGTACATGGCGAATCGTATAAAAGAATAAAGAATGTATACATCTTATTTAAAAAAGAGAATTACAAGTATATTGATACAATGGCAGTTATTGGGAAGGAGGCGTCTTGCATAGGTGCAGCAATCGCTCGCAGACGTCCTTCCATGCCTTCTCTTGATCGGCTACCACCGCCAGCTCTGCCTCCACTTGGGCTCGTTGCCGCAAGACCACTGCAAGCTGCTCCCTCACGCCCTGATAAGCGGCCTCCCGACTGGGGACATTGTGCTCAGCCACGTCAAGCTTCCGCTTTAAGTTTAGCCCGTGGGAGATGCGCCCCAGGAGACCCTCAAAGATAGTCTTCACTTGGGCAGCATTTGCCTCAACCTCAGCGCGCAGATGGGCCGTTTCGTTTGAGGTCTTTTGGCATTCCCTTAGTCTCCGAGCTGCTTCTTGCTCCAAGTAGCGGGAGTGCGAAGTGCTTTGCTCGAGCCAAGTTGTGCGTTGGGCGCTCAGAGCTAAAACTTCGGGAGCAGGACGCGTCAACTCCAGCCGATACAAGCAGGCCTCGATCTCCCTGCAGTGGTTAACCCAAGATTCAACGACGCCCTCGTCATGAAAAGTTACGAGCGCCGCTAACATTGGGTTAACATCCGCAGCGAAATCGACAGCAGAAGGGAGAGCGTCCATGCTGAGCTCTTCAATATACCCGCTCAGCATGCCTAGACTCATCACCGCACCCTTTGAAGACGGACGTCTCAGAAAGGGGCCTGCTGGTAAAAGGACGCGAGCCTCGAAGGGGACCGGAACCGGAACAATAGCTGCAAAACAAACAGGGTTAAGCGATGGTTCAAAAGATGTTAAAGGATTACCAAAAAGGAGATCTACTATACCAGCAGCAACGGACGGCAGAGCCGGAAGGGCCGGTAGCGCGACGGGGCTTACATCCCCTCCTTCGATTTGTGGAACTACAATAAAAAAAAGGAAAAGTCAGAAATCATCCCATTGCTAGAAAAAAGAAGTAAATAAAGATATTACCGGCGCCACTAGAAGGAGAAGCGAGTTCGGACGGGAAAGAAAAGTGCGGGAGCAACACTTGATACAAGTGATCAAAAAGCACTCCTGCAAAGGCACAATGGTGTAACGTTAGTACAAAAGCTGCATTTTTGAAAGATTAATGCATGAGTCGTAAATCCATACCTCCCAACATCCGTGACGGCACAAGGGAAGACGGAGAGGTGACTACTGCCAAAGCAGTAGTTGACGGTGCCCCCTCGAGCAGTGGAGCATCGGTACTGGCCGCACCTGCAAGAACAAATTCGTTAGAAGAGATCACAAGATATATACAAAAAAAAAGGGGGGAATGCTGGTGATAAAATTTTTTACCTGACGAGCTGCCAGCAGAAACTGAGGCGGTCCCCTCCTCCACTGACGGAAGACCACCGCCTGTAGCTTCATCACCTGACTCAAGGGGAACCGTTGTTATGCTCTCAAGCTCTGCAGGCGGTGGGGAACCATAGACAGGGAGGGCCAAGATAGGAACATTGCCAGATTCCTGAGAAGGAGCGCCTAGCTCGTCCTCAGGAATCATGGCCGCCTCACCTGCTGCTCCCTCAGGATCAGCGATTACAGCTGCCCCGTCCACCGGCACCACGAGGTCCCCAGCCTCAAGTACCTCGCCCTCTACCGCCTGCGGCTCGGTCGAGACAATCATATCATCTGCCACCGCTTCGGGTACGGCATCAATGATTTTCTCCGCGGTAGGTTCCTTAATCTCGGCTCCAGTCCCCACGGCCCCGATAAAGTTGTCCACTGTCGGTTCGGGTTCGGCGAGTACCGCTTCTTCCGCTCCCTTGGGTTCGACGGTCGTCTCCGCCTCCCCCTCAGTTGGACTTGACCCTGCAAGATGAGATATGTATAAGCCAATAGTTTTACAAGTCATACAACAAGGCTCTGAAAGGAGTACTACCTGAAGCGGATTTATCATTGGCGTTCCGAACCGCGCGCGCAACTTGCCGACGAGCGGTAGACAGGGCCACAGGGGGCTCTTCAGAAGGAGTACTAGCGCGAGGAACAGTGCTGGGGCCCGCCCCTGCGGCCAGAGCAGCTCTGCGCGCCTTAGCCTCGCGTCTGGACCGCTTCCGTTCCTCTTGAGCCGATGAGACAGATGCCATCAGAGCTTCCTTGAGCGAAGCCTCCTCATCCGTGTAGAGGGATGCCTCCAGATTTTTCAGAGCATCCCTCGTTGTTGCATCAAGCCGAGGCTCTTGCGGCAGCTTCGACGGAGCTGGGACTTCGATGACGGGCTTGGGAAGGGTCCTTGCGCCGATTAATACCACCCCTGTAAAGAAACAAGAGAAGATCAGGTCGACTATCGTAAAAAGACAACAAACTTTCCTTATAAAAGAGAAAGGGATAAAACATACCGACGCTTGCCAGGGCTCGTTTCTTCTCCTCCTCTTGGAAGGTCTTCAAGGATGCAGCGATAGCATCTTCAGTGGAGATACCTGTTAAGAAAGGGAGCAAAAGTTAGTTAAATGTAACAATATAGAGTGCAATGAGATAACAAATAAGTCGTCTGATGATTACCGGACTCAGCGAGTTTACTCAGCATCGCTTCGAGCCTCGCCGATCGCTCTGATTCCGCAATGGCGGCGGCTAGGTTGGTGTCCGCAGGATCCACCACGAAACCCTCGTTGCTGCCGTATTCACATATCGTCTCGGCAGAATGAGCCGCGGGCTCTAAATTAAGAATCGCGTCGAGGGATAAGGTGGACTTCTTCTTCTTTTGTTCACCAGCCTTGGATCCACCCGGAGCAGTTTTGCGCTTGCCAGTTTTGGCAGTCACTTTCGGGCGGCGAGTCCCGATGTCCGCTCCTGCACCCGACTCCGGCGATGCCGCTTTAACCGTCTCTGTCGGAGCACGGGGCGCCGTTGGGGCATCCATCGTAGTAGGCAGTGGCAATCCACGCGGAGGGGCCAACACGCGTGGTCGATCAGCTCCGGCCTCTTTCGTCGGAGGGATAACCTGAACCCTGGGCTGCAATGGAGCCTTGCGATTGCCGCCGGGAGGCGCAGCCCTACGATCGACCAGTAGACGTTTCTCCATCAAGATAATTGGGCCCATCGCGTGCGCGTACCAAGCCACATACGAATTGAGTATCTTGGGGGTACAGCTGGGCTCACTGATGAAAAAGTAGGAGCCTGTATTGAGCCGGATGAAGTGATGCATCGCATTCCGTACTCCCTCTGGACCGACTGCAAGTGTTCCCAAGAAGGCTTCCAACGGGACTCCTTGGTTATAACTCGATTGCCGGGCAAATCGATGCGGGTTATACCTCATGAAGAGGGCCGTTTCATTCTGCCTAAATACCAAGTAACCCGGCCGAATGGAATAAAGGTGGAGGATTTCCCGAGCCTTCAACACGGAGACACCGCCCTTGAAGTCATCACGCAGCGACACCACCGACTTAGTGGTCTCGGAACCCATGGTGATGACCTTATCCACAAAAGAGGTCTTCGCCCCGACTAGATGCGAACGCAGAAGCAGTCCCCTAGACTCCCGCGGAGGTGCAAACACGATGGAAGCCCCGATCAATCGTATGATTCTTGGAAATATGAATCTCTCAAAGAATGGAGGAGTTTTGTGGGCGCCAAACACTCCTCGAACATGCAGCTCCATCCAAGATGTGAAGTAATGCATCGGGAAGTTAGCAGGCTGCACCCCAGGTTCATTAGCGTCCGCCGCTACGCTAAGTCCATTGTAGAGGTGAGCCAACCCGGCGATCCCCACTGATAACTATAGACCGGCCACCATTTGATGCGCCGGGTAAAAGACAGAAGACCTCATGAGGCATGGGTGCATGGGAAGCGCGAAGCTGCACAGCCACAGACCTAAGAACCCGATGAAGAAGGTCTCCTCATCCATGCCAGGAACGGCGATCTCTGAGAAAGGAACGCTAGCAGTACCGGGAAGGTAAAAACTTCGCTGATCAATTTCCGATGAAGGTCGGCGGTCCAGGCCGAAACCAAAAGGATCAGCAAGTTGGGCGAACTTCTCACCTTGCTCTGATAAAAATTCCGGGCGAATAAAACGAGCAATGAAGTCCGCAAAACTAACTCCTCGGTCGCCCAATTCCAAATGAAGCTCCTCGTAAATCTCCAACACCCTCACCAGGCCCGGATGCTGATGCTGGATGGCATTTTCCGGAGTCAAGTCGAGTACCACTTGCTTGGTGGCAAAGACGTACTCATCAGGAGGAAGCAACTCTTCGTAGTGCTCCCCCCTCGCCGGTAAACCAGAAAGCTCAACGAATTCCTCTAGAGAAATTGAAACTTCCCTATCCGCTGCCAGGAAAGTATGCGTGGGGATATTCCATTGTTCGATGAAGGCCTTTGTCCACCACGTTGGAGGAGTAGGATACTCGAAAAGCGAGACGTAGACGGCGGAATATAAACCTATCTTCGTCAGGTGAGCTCTTTTCGCCGCTAAAATGTACCGGGCCCATGGCAGGTATCCAGCAAGCGGTCGCGGATTCAATCCAATGTTGTAAGCCTGTCCCCAAGGGCGTGCTTCACCCTGACAGATTCGCCTTCCCAAGATATCTATGGCCGGCGGCGGCTGTACCGGAATAGCGCCGATTGCAGGCTGGAGAAGGTCGTCTGAATTCCAATTTTTAACCTCCACGGCATACTCCACCGGGGGTTTGTCCGCATAGGGGATCGTAACTATGGGTTCGGAAGGCAAGGCGGAACTAAAACTGCGGCGGCCTTGGATAATCTGGCTGTACCACCTTCCCCATAGGTGAAGTCTCTTGCACTCAGGATCGTGATCTTTAATCAAGGCGAACACTACCCGGTCCACTGGTGCATGTGGGAACCCTCCTTCTGAGCGAACGAAGGGAAAAGACAAGTCGTCAGACATCTTTCCTGCATAAAATATATATATATCATTAGTGGCCTGACGTTTAAACCTTAAAAAAAAAAATAATGATAAAAAAAAAATAATAATAATAAATAAAAATCTTGCTCCACACTGTGATGCAGCGGGTAGGGGACCAAATGGGGACCCACAAAATCAAGATGACGGCGCATCATTTAATGAGACAATCCCACCATTGGATGAGACTATCAGTCAATAAAAAAGACCCCCAAGAGAATATCCTCATTGGGGGGGACCCCTAGAGACAAGGAGAAGATCTCCTCTTTTCAGAGCAAAGCTCTGCCACAGAGTGACATTTGTCAAACTCCTGTTTCAAAGGAATAAAACTCCTTAAAAAAGAGCCTAGCTCTGCAGTAGTAATAAAAATTTATAACTCCTAAGAATTAAAATTTTGGGATCTTAAAGATCCATGGAAACTTTTAAAAAAAGAAAAAAAAAAGAGTTTTCTAGTTGATTTATGAAGCAGGGCTCTGTTCATGGGTTAAAACCTAAGAACAGAGTCTCTGCAAATTTTTGAGAGCAAGGCTCTGTGAATAAAAACCCCAAAGGGGTTTCCTTTAGATCAAAGATCTATAAGAGCAAGGTTCTGTTGAAGAAACCCCAAAGGGGTTTCCTTTAGATCAAAGATCTATAAGAGCAAGGCTCTGTTAATTAAGTTTAATTTAAATTAAATTAATTTAATTTTACCTATAATGGTTCTGAAGTTAGAACTTGGAAGTTCTTAAGGAAATCACAAGAGCAAGGCTCTGGAAGTTCTCAAGTAAGAGCAAGGCTCTGAAATTCAATTTCTTGAGAATGGTAAAAAATTACCAAGGACCAAGGGTCCTATTTATAGGCGCCTGCGCCTGTTCACTTGACCCCTCGATCCGATGGTCAGGATCTTGCCACCGCTGCACTCACGTGCGCGCCACGTGAGCGCAACGGTGGGGGGGCATCTGTTTCCCCCAATCAGAGCAAGGCTCTACTGAATTTTGAAAATTCAAAATTTGAAGCAACGCTTCGGTTTCCGTGCGCAGCGCGCAATTTGCCACGTGGCAGAAGGTGATTCGGCGGCGTAACGCCCGGGACAGTGCGTCCCATCAGAGCAAGGCTCTTCAGAAAACAAAATTAAGGCTTAAACTGCGCAAATGCATGGCAGCGCGACACGTGGCTGCGCAAGCGCACAGATGCGTGACACGTGTCTGCGCAGTTACGCAATCGCAACTGCGCAAGCGCACAGATGCGTGACACGTGTCTGCGCAAGCGCACAGATGCGTGACACGTGTCTGCGCAGTTGCGCAATCGCGACTGCGCAAGCGCACAGATGCGTGACACGAGTCTGCGCAAGCGCACAGATGCGTGACACGTGTCTGCGCAGTTGCGCAATCGCAACTGCGCAAGCGCACCGATGCGTGACACGTGTCTGCGCAGTTGCGCAATCTCAACTGCGCAAGCGCTCGGATGCACGACACGTGTCTGCGCAGTTGCGCAACCGCAACTGCGCAAGCGCACAGATGCGTGACACGTGTCACGCACTGGTGAGTTGCGCAGCAACTGAATAAAAATTTAAGTGGATCTTTTCTGTTCTCCTGTAAAACAGGGACCCTTGGATCTCTGATCCAATGGTGGGAAAATTCCCAAAATAATTCAGGAAAGATTTTATTAACAAATCCAACAACTTTGCGGACACTATAAATAAGACCCCTGACCTCATTAAAAAGGCATCAACTTCTGAGAAAAAAGAGAGCTGGTGAAGATTAAGAACAGAGAAGAAGAAACAAAGAAAAGAGGTAGAATTTCTGAAAAGAGAAAAGAAATAAGAAAAATAAAAAGAACAATAAATAGTGCCTTGCACTTGATATGAACCCCTGGTTCTAAAAAAACTAAAATAATAAAAGAATTAAAAAAAAAAGTGCCTTGCACTTGATATGAACCCTTGGTTCTGTATGATCAGGAAAAAACAAGAACTTGTTTTTCTTAGATCCAAATTCAAATCAAAAGTGCCATGCACTTGTGTTCTTAAACCTAAAGGTTTCTAGGGTTTCTGCAACCCCTTGATTTGGGCCTGGCCCAAATTAAATTGCAGAATAAATAAAAGGGCAAGGCCCTGTTGGGAAAATTCCTGAGTTTCTGCAAACTCATTAAAAGGGCCTGGCCCAAACTAAATTACAGAACATCTCTTGAGTTCCTGCAACTCATCATTTAAAAGGGCCTGGCCCAACTCAAGAATATTATTGAGTTTTTGAAACTCATTATTTAAAAGGGCCTAGCCCAATTGCAGAATAAATAAAAGGGCAAGGCCCTGTTTGGAAAACTCCTGAGTTTCTGTAACTCATTTAAGAGGGCCTAGCCCAATTGCAGAAAAAATAAAAAGGGCAAGGCCCTGTTTGGAAAATTCCTGAGTTTTTTGTAACTCATTATTTAAAAGGGCCTGGCCCAAATCAGATTTGCAAAATAATGAAAGGGGCAGAGCCCTGTTTAGATTGATTCTTCTAATCGGGCAGAGCCTAAAATAAAAATTGGACTTAACCCAATCCTGGCTGTAAGTCCTTAAATTAAATGCCTCTCATAAACCAGGTCACAACCGGTTCGAGGGTACATCTCCGAACTCCTTTGACATCTGTCGTTGTAATTTCTCAACGACGTCAAAGAGGCGACGGGTCCCAACGACCACTCATCTAATATGGACCGAAACGTCCCTAAACTAATATCGGACCGAAACGTCCCTAAACTAATAATGGACCACCACGTCCCTAAACTGGAATATGGACCGAAACGTCCCTAAACTAATATCGGACCGAAACGTCCCTAAACTAATAATGGACCACCACGTCCCTAAACTGGAATATGGACCGCTACGTCCCTAAACTGACACGATAGGGCCCAAACGTTCTTTTGTCGGATCTAAACGGTCCCGTCTAAGTTGATCTTAACCCCAAATACGGTTAACGTGTCCTTAGACATCTAAATAAACAATAAAATCCCAAACCAACTTTGGTTCAAGGGTACATCTCGGAACTCCTCAGACGTATGTCGTTGTAATCCCTCAACGACGTCAGAGAGGTGACGAGTCCCGACGGCCGAATAATTAAATCAATCACTACGTCAGGTCGATCTTAGTCCAAAACAGGACTAGCGTATCCTTGATGAACGTTTAAGTTGATCTTAGTCGCAACGCGACTAATGCATCCTTAAACTAAAAACACCAAACCCAAATCTAAGCAAATACGGATTTGGACTAATCCACGTCCTACGGGTGACGATATTACTCAGTCTCCGTACACAATCCACGGGCAACCACAAACAAAACAAACACACACGACACGAAGTGAAATTCTGGAGAAGGAGAAAGTTGTTACCGCGATGCGGTAGCGTAATTAACTGCAGGGGCTTGCGCCTGCAGGGAAGAGTGTCCCCACAATCAAAAAACCCCTCACCCTGAGGGGGAATCTGACGAAGTCTGCTACAACGGCCGCATCCGTCTAAACCTTCGATACACGGTGCCATAAATCAACTTGGCATCTTCGAAGAGGTGGACGGATAAAAACCAAATAGCATCTGCCCCGAACCCCAGGCTACGTGACGTCCTAACGTCGCAGGCCGCCGTTCGGAGGGGAACAACCCCACAGTCCGTAGAGTGTTTGGTTGTCGGGACCCGTCACCTCTCTGAAGACGTTGAAAGATTACAATGACAAATATCAGAGGAGTAAAAAGATGTGCCCTCGAACCGGCGTGAGTTGGTTGAAAGATCTGTAGTCCAATTTGGGACTAAGATCTGTTAAAATATTTATGAGCAGATGGGCTCAATTAATATGAGTTGAGGACTTATGGCCAATCTTGGGCTAAGTCCAATAAATGTTTAACATTCTTATTTTGGGCTGTTGAGCCTTTATTTGGGCTTGGCCCTTTTAACAATATTTTTATCTCGTATTGAATGCTGAGCATTCATCAGAGCTCTGGGCTTATTAAAGAACAATTTATGTTCTGTCAGCGCAACACGTGGCGCATCAGGCGCTTTGCGCCAATCAAAAAGCACAGTGTGCTACTGCCAAGTAGCGCACATGTAAGGGACACGTGTCGTGCTCAGCGCTAGGCGCTAGATGACGAGCGCATGATGCCAGTTTATGAGCGCTTAGCGCTAATCCATGAGCGCATTGCGCTTTCAATTTAGTGGTGCACACGTGAGTGACACGTGGTGCGCTTGGCGCTGAGCGCCAGCCCATGAGCACAGTGCGCTATTTCAGAAGCGCAAAGCGCAAGTTGTTAATTGGCGCATACGTGGTTGACACGTGGCGCATTTTGCCCTGAGAGCCAGTCCAGAGAGCGCAGAAGCGCAGTTCAGGAGCGCAAGGCGCATTTCAAGAGCGCATCTGATCAATTTTATGATCTGGGAACAAATTTATGTTCTTTTAAAAGAGACTTTGTCTTAAGATCTAAGAACAACAGTTCTTATTTTGCAGGAGATATTTCCAATCCCTTATTTTGATGAAAGGCTTTGCCTTTATAGATCCATGATCTGTGAGAAGAATTATATTCTTCTTTTATTTTATGATGAGATTTTTTGATCTCTTTGTGAAAGACTTTTTGTCTTGTAGATCTATGATCTTTTTAAAGAAATGAATTTTTCTTTTTATGAGATGATTTCATCTCTGTGTTCATCATCCTTCATCTTTACTTTGAAGAAATATCTTCTTGTAAGAGCTTGCTCTTTATCTTTGAATTTCTCAAATTTTATGGGGGGAGGGGGGTTCTCTATATCAGACTTGAAGTCTTGGGGCCTTTATATAGGGCAAGCTGATTTGTTGAATCAGTCAAATAGATCTTTCTCTGATTGATTTGGGAATGTTTCCCCACCATTGGATCTTTGATCCTAAGGTTTCTGTTTTACAGAAGGCAATCTTCTTATTTTTAACAAGATTGAAAAAACTTTCCATAACAGAATTTAATTCTGATTAATTAATGATTTATCATTATTATTAGATTTTTTGATCTAACGGTGGGGAGTTTTTTAATTCCAGCGCTAGCGCACCCGTGCTTTGCACATGGTGCGCTGCTTAGAGCACAGCGTTCTTAGCGCTAGCGCATCTGTGTCTTACACGTGGTGCACTACTCGGAGCGCAGCGCACCCTGCGCTAGCGCACCCTTATTTGACACGTGGCGCGCTGCTTAGTGCGCAGCGCACCTAGCGCTAGCGCACACATGGTGCGCTGCCTAGAGCGGAGCGCACTTGGCACTGCATCTGAAGCGTACTTCAATTTTGAAATTTGAATTTCAAACAGAGTTTTGCTCTGATTGGGGGAAACAATGCGAATGATGAACATGCTGAAGTAAGCCGCCTCCCAAAAACAAAGAAGAAAATATAATAGAGCGATCACAAGGATTAAAGAGGTCGATGTTGAAATGATTGCTTGGATAGAAAAAGAACCTCGTGAAAAATAGGCTATTGCATTCGATGATGGTTATAGGTATGACATGATGACTACGAATTTATCAAAGATATTCAACTCTGTTTTGAAGGGAGTTCGTGATTTGCCGGTCACGGCGATTGTCCAGTTTACATTCCATCGGTTGAATATCTATTTTACCGAGCGTCGTCGTGTGGCGCAAGAACTTATTGCTGATGGTCAAATGTTCGCTCCGAAGGTTCAAGCACCATTAGACATTAGGCGTGAAAAGGCTAATTGTCATGATGTGACGATATACGATCAAAACACTGGACTGTTTTCGATTAAGTATCGAGGCAGAATGAATATTTGTATGAAACTTTTAGTAATTAGGAAGACTTTAGAGATCGTGTTGTTATCTTAGATATTGTAGCATTACCTTGCTTTTCTGTTATGATGGATATTGTAACATTGCTTTTCTTTTCTTGTTATCATGGATATTGTCGTGTATATTGTCGTGATTCTTTACTTGTTGTTTTATTGGATACCGTAGTATTGCGTTTTGTTGCTTTTTTCCGATGAGTCTCTTATTGCTTGTCATATTCTAATATTTTATTATTTTTTACTTTAAAGATTTGTATGATGGTACAAGAACGTGGTGGGGGATTTCGTGGTGGCCAATCTCCCGGTGGCCGAGATCGTTGTGATGATCAAGATGAGCCACGAGATTATGATATTACACATCCGAACCCTCAGATACCGACGCTCTTGACCTTACGGACAGGGCATAGATCAGAGGCCGCGTGGAACGGTGAGGCGGTATCTGATATAGAGTTTCACAACGACAATTACTTGCCGATGATACTGTTGGCTATAGTGCCTTCAAGTCAATTATTGAATCGCAGGCACGCGATTGCGATGATTGAAGGAGAACCTATACCGGTAGAACAGTCTTACTCAAGATGATAGTATACTATCCGGTTTATCTTTATCATCATGTACATGCTTTAGGTGACAGTACAACTCACTATTACATATTGATAGAGCCCATAGGATTCTTGCTTGACTACCAGCATTATGATGGCGATCATATACGTGAGAGCTGGGTAGTTCAGAAGCACATCCTTAAATGTCCCTAGTCGTGGGAGTATCGAGACTGGGCATCGATACTCCAGAGTAGACTAGTATATACTGATCGAGACCCCGACGAGGGTCGGTGGCCGGTCTCACAAGCCATTGGTGTTAGTTTGTTCACGTGAGATAGTATGCAGGTGCTCATTAGGTTATGAGTACATTGGATGGACTCGCCGGGAACATACTAGTTGATATTATACCTATTGTCAGATAGTAGTTCACATGTGACATGTGTACAAATAAGTCTGTTGACATGAGATCGTCATTTGTCTCGTGTGAGTTCCCACTGTGCTTTGATTACTACCCAACCACGGCTCAAAGGAGTCGTGTAAACAAGTTTTAGTTGGGTACAGTCCCAAACCACATGGAGGCAGTGAGCGGATCGTCGAGGATTCGTCTCTCCCGGTATTGGGGGTTGATGTCGCGTTGTGCACAGGTGGCCATCACCAGAATTCCTTGATCAAGGTAGTCGAGAATTACTGATCTAGGATCGGTAGTTTCTCAGTTTGTGATGGGCTTCGTACCGACACTAAATATTGCGTTATTAGGGGTCTGACTTTATCCACCCCTCTAAACTCGATATGCGATACTCTCAGACAAAGAGACCGTACTGTACGAATATTATCGCAGTCAAGCTCAGTAGGGGTCAGGATGAGTTTGCTCGTCGGCCATCCTTTCGCTCAATATCTGAGTAGCCGTTACGTACAGCTAGTGTCGCTGACGTGCTTGTGGTTAAACCCACTGCCGGCGTATTGACGAGTCTTTGGAGTCCCACACAGAGGGTTTCTCTGCTTCGAGTGAAACGATGTAGAGACCGTATGGTTTTACGGCAGGGTTCGATCATATACGTGCACTCGTATTATGATTCGGACGGATAATACTAATGGGCTTTGGTTTAAGCCGGATCCTAGTATTATATTGTTGGAGTATTTTTGTCTCATTGTATTCGTGTTTTTCGGAATACGGATACGGGTATATATATACGGATGATGGTCATTCTTGTAATTTATTACAAGATTGGTTTCTAGAAGTTGCAACCTCATTATTGTTTTAATCTTTTTGTTAAAGATTTAATGAGGTGGAGAAATGAGTGGGCTTGGCATTGATTGAAGCATGGTTCAAGGTGTGACTCATGGTGGTGAGTCATGGAAACACTAGTGTGGCATGCTTGAGTCTTTTTTTGTGTGTGAGATATTTGTTGTGAGACTTGAGATGTTTTTTCTAGGGTTGCTTCATTCCTCTAACACACTCACAACAATTATTAATTTATTCTTTCTTGAGTTGCTTTAGCTCAATCTTCACTCTCATCTCCCATGGCATCTTCTTCTTCCTCCATCCTAACATTCTCATGTGTTGAGAAATCTAGAGTATTTAGAGACAAATTAATTCTCCATTAGAATCTACATCTCCTAAGCTATCAAGTCTAGCAAACTAGATACTCTAGTTACTTCGGTTTTGAAGTAGAAGCTCGATTCATAGACTCTCGGATGGATCATCTTCGCTGGAAGGAGACCGGCGACCAAACTTGATCGTGGTGGCCACTAGGAGCTTGGGAAGCTTGTTAAAGACCGAAGGACACGGATCATTCGGGATAACATTCCATAACTCCTTTATTAGCTTGCTAGGTTTAGGGTTTATGGTCGATCTGTATTCGGGGTTGTGGTAGCGCCAGTTTTATAAATTTTTGTTCCGCATTTGGCCATGGATTGATGGGCAGGGCGCTGCCATAACCCAACAGTTACCACAGTAAGCTGATATACTTATTGAGCGTGGATTGTATGGAGTGGGGCCCATCGGCAATATGCAGTTGGATCACGCTCTACACACAGTATTGATAGAGCGATGGAGGCCCGAGACACACATTTCATTTTTTGGTTAGTGAGATGACCCTAACACTACATTATGTCAGTGTACTATTAGGAGTTCCAGTAGATGATATGGCAGTGGCTGGTACGTCAGTTTATGGTTGGCTAACATTATGCGATCAGCTTTTGGAAGTTGTGTCGCTAACGGGTCAGCTCCGGGGTTCACGTTTATGGCTTTCATGGTTACACGATACCATCACCGAGGAATCTGATCCCTATCAGATAGAGTGTTGCGCTCGTGCGTACATTTTGACTTTGTTCGGGGGCATCCTATTCTCGAATTCATCCGGAGATATGGTGCCGCTGTTGTATCTACCATTGATCGGCGGTCTGACCAAAGATGCAGCGGGATCATTTAGCTGGGGCAGCACAATCTTGGCATATCTATATCATGGCTTGTGTCATGCATCACATGGCACGGCATAGATGACCGGATGTTCTGTGTTCCTACAGATACAAGCGTGCGAGAGATCACACGTTAGACATCCTGAGATCACGCATCTATCGGATAGGTGGATCATCGATGGTCCTGAGGATTAGAGGTCTCCTCTAGGTGTTCGGTGGACAGGTCGGCTATCATGGAGGAGAAACCCTTATGAGTGCCTTGACTTATACAGGGATGAGTTGAACACGATAGAGGACGAGTTTGTGACGTGGCAACCTTACACAGACGAGCGTGTCGCGCTTCTACCACCTCTGTAGACGTCCCATCCCCACCACTTGCTATGGTTGACCACGATGCTGCTCATACGCTTCATGTTTATTGAGTACTACTATCCGGATAGAGTACTGCATCGGTTCGGTTTGCACCAAAGGATCCCACCAAACCGAGTTTTTGACGCCGTGTTGCACAAAATAGATGCACGAGGCAGGGCCAGGGAGGACTGGAGACACAGGCATATGTCACATGTGCACAGGTAGTACTTCGACAAATTTGCACTCGTCGTTAGAGGAGACATCCCGGTGTATGATCCTATACGCTGTATCGAGTGCATGGGTTGGTATATCCCAAAGACTCGATTGTACATTGTCACGCCCGATCAACGATGTGTCATTGGTGGAGATGTCCCTATGTTTCAGCCCACAGCTCTTTCAAAAGTTAAGATGGTATGTTATTTTAGTTGTTTTTTAAAGTTAGACCATCATCCTGTATGTTTTATAAAATGTTTATATTAAAATGCAGGTTGTTTTTCAGGTCGAACACGTGTGGAGGATTGTACGTATGGCACCGAGCACTATACGGAGCGATGCGGCGGATGCATTGAAACAATTTGCGCATGCTACAATTGGACATTACCGAGGCATGATGCATGAGGTGAGTGAGGGTTTCAGATTTGAGGCAATGGTAGCAGATCCCGTCCATGACCAGCGGAGCCGTACGCATCGATCAGATGATCAGGCAGGGCCCGGTGTTCCCAATCGAAGATGCTATTATGAGGCGGAAAAGGATGAGAAGGATGATGCGGTAGCGGTGGAGCACTGTCTTGATATCGTCCCTGCATCACAGTTGACTCAGATGACTCTGGATGACATAACAGGACCTGTTAGTGATATATGCCCTAGAGGCCCTTATTGTATACTATTAGATTGTATATTACATTTTAGAAGTTTGGGATATACACGGATATAATAACAGTCTTGCTCAATATGAAAGTATGCTACTTGGTTTGATTCTATTTCAATATGTGTATATGTTTCTTTTAGCATATCGCTAATACATATTGATAGAGCCCTTAGGATCTTTACTTGACTGCTATCGTTGTGATGACAATCACACTAGTGGGGGCTGGGTAGTCTATAAGCACATCCTTATACTACTCCCTAGTCATAGGATTATCAAGACATGGCATCGATACTCCTGAGTAGACTAGTGTATACGCTTCTCATCCCAGCAAGGGAGATGGCCTGTCCCACAGCTATTGGTATGTCGTACCGGAGATAGTATACATGTGCTCATTGGGTTATGAGTTACACTGGACGGACTCGTGGGAGAACTGCTGGTTGGTATTATACCTATCGTCAGTTAGCAATTCCCGGGTGGCATGGGTACAGGTTAGTCCGCTGACTTGACATCATTATTTGTCTCGAGTGTGTTCCCACTGTACTTAGATTACTACCCTACCATGGCTTAAATGAGTCGTGCAAACGGGTAGTGGTTGGGTACAGTCCCGAAGCACTGAGAGGCAGTGGTGGTTAGATAGGATTCGTCTCTCCCGATATTGGGGGTTGATATCGCGCTGTGTTCGGAAAGCCAGTACACAAAGTCCCTGGTCAGGGCAAGCGGGATTTACTGGTAGGTACTCTAGTAGTTTCTCAAGGTGTATTGGGCTCTACACCGGCACGACTTATTGCACTATTAGGGGTCTGATAGTTACCACCCTCTAGGCCCGATATGCGATACCCTTAGACGAACAAACCTGACTGTAAGAAGATTGTCACGGATAGGTTCAGTAGTAGTTCAGATGAGTTTGCTCATTGGCCTTCTTATCGACAGATACCTGGATAGCTATTACGTGCAGTTAGTACCATTGACGGACTTATGGTTAAACCCACCGCCAGCGTATTGTCGGGTCTTTAGAGTCTCACATAGAGGGTTTCCCTGCTTTGGGCGAAATGATGTAGAGGTCGTATGATTTTAAGGCAGGGTTCCGATCATATACGCGCACTAGCTGCACGGATGTTGTTCGGATGGATAATACCGGTGGGCTTTGGTTTAAGCTAGATTCTAGTATTATATTATTAGATTATTATTATCTCATTGTATTCGTATTTTTCGGAATACGAATACGGATATGTATGTCACGCCCCGCTTCCCAGTGCACGGGTAAGAAGACGCGACCAGGCCGCTACGTATTTACTCAGAAGCAAACACGCTAAGCGTATCTAAGCAATATACAGTAAATGTACACAAGAGACAGGAATGTAAATGAACAACAACTTTATTTATTAAACATTCTTTTACATGCACAACTGGAAAGTAAATACATGAATAGAAAAGGCAATGCCTAAACAATGAAATAACTGAAATGAAAAGTATGTATAAGTGCCTACAGCTCTGGGTCGATAGCAAACTGCTCCAAGTCCTCAGCACTGGGCTCAATCTTTAAGGCATCCAAACCACTTGACAACATTCCAAGGAAAGAAGGAAAGGAATGCCGTCAGCGAACAATCGCTCGGTAAGTCCTAAAGATGAGTAAAGATAGAATAGACAGAAAGAGAATATAATTAGTAATGTTTAATTATAATATTAACACAGTTGTTTGTAGCTTGGTACAGAATATGCCAGTGTATGCGAGAGGAGTCCCACTATTCCAGAGACTAAGGTATACGGAGCACAAGGAACCGTTCAGCCACAGTACAACGGCAATGGATATTCAGGTTAGGTATATTAAGGTTACAGTCCCGTGGCACTTTTAACACATTCCATACCAATATACCCATTTATAAACCCCGCGATGTCTTTTGTATTGATTGTATTGTGTTGTTATATAGATTGTTGACTTGCTGAAACCATGATATCAGTAAATGGAATGAATATAAATGGAGAGTCATATAGACAGAGTATATCAATGATTCGGTTCAGTCGATATAAATTGATATAGATTGAATAGACGGTTTCATGAATTCATGCTGTACTGTACTTTTATACTTGAATCACATTCAAGTCAGATTTATTAGATTGAGATTCAGTATGAGTCAGGCACTTTGAAAAAAACTCGAAATCTTGGATTAGTTTTGATGTTATCGGTTGTTCCATGATTAAAAATCAGGAGAAGCTTCAGAAGAGGCATCACGTGCTCACACGTGACCAGTTGTCGTGTGTTGCCACGTGACGCTTAAAGCAGCGGCAAAAAGCACATTCATCCCTGGATTAAAAGTCAAAAAGAAGCTTCAGAAGAGGCATCACATGCTCACACGTGACCAGTGGTCACGTGTTGGCACGTGATGGTTAAACAGCGGCACATAACATATTTGTTCTCTAATTAAAAGTCAAGAAGAGGCTTCAGAAGAGGCATCACGTACTCACACATGACCAGTGGTCACGTGATGGTTAAGCAGCGGCCAGAGAACAGAGCGCAAAAGAAGAGAAACCCATTTCAGGGGTCACGTGCCTACACGTGACCAGGGGTCACGTGGCCACACGTGACCGGCTTTAAAAGCCTTATTCTTTAACAGAATTAAATTCTGAGGATAAATCTTTCAAATCTTTCCAAAATAAAGAAGGATTACCTAAAACCATTGGATTAAAAATCTAAAGGTGATTAAATATCACCGATTTTTGGAAAAATCTTGGACTTGGAAAGATTTCCCCCTAAATCTAACCGAAATAACAAAAAGATATCTTTGGATTTAAAATCCAATGGTAAATAAAATTCACCTAACAATCTAAAGGCCCAGATTAATGATAAATATAAATCAAATCTCTCAATGAGAGATTTACTAAACAAATTGATTCTTTTCCTTCTCCTATAAATAGGAGCCAAGAAAAGAAGAGAGTGACTTTTCTTGGATTTTGGACCTTTTCTTTTGATACCCAGAGAGAAAGAGATATAGAGCCTTTGATTCTCTGCAAAAGGGAAACCTTAGGTAAGAAAAAGAAAAGGGAGGCTTCAAACGAGAATTTAATTCTCAAAAGAGTTTAACTCTTATATAAAAAAAAAGAACTTAGTACTTTCTCTGGTAGAGGATCTGCAAAGTGCACATCTCCCCATGAATTGAGAATTTAATTCTCATTGGGTTGAGATCCTGCCATGCAGATCTAAAACACAGAGGAGGAACTAAGTTTTGAGAATTTAATTCTCACGGAATTACAGGAATTTAATTCCTTTGAGATAAAATTAGGGTTCAACCCTATGTTATAGGAATTTAATTCCTTCAAATGGACAGAACTAGGGTTTAACCCTAATTGAGAACATAATTCTCTCAAACTCACAGGAATTTAATTCCCTTAAGAAAAGAAATTAGGGTTTAACCCTATCTAAGAATATAATTCTTCAGAAGAAAACAGGAATTTAATTCCTCTAAAGTTTGTTGTTAGGGTTTAACCCTATGAAGAATTTAATTCTTAAAAAATGAACAGATCTTTAAAACATGCAAAGAACCAGAGTCACGTGCTACCACGTGACCCCTGCAAAGATGTAAGTCCACGATAGTGCCCCGGCCGTCTAACAGACGCCAAATGCGGAACAAAAACTTTTTACAAACTCTGGCGCTATCGCGTACTATCACCCGGATCTGCCATTAAGGCTAAACTAACAAACTACAAAGTGGGTAGAAATGTTATACCGAACGATCTGAGTCCTTCGGTCTTCAACCATCATCTCACGCTTTGTTGCGGCTGCTCCGATCTCCTCGATCTCCAGTCTTCTCGTCCAGGTGGCACCACGTCGACGGATCTTTAAACGGGCTCCCGCCTCTGAACCGAGGCAACTCGGTCGTCAAGTTTGCTAAAAGAGACGACCAAGATGTTGTAGAGAATGAGTAGAACACTTTGTCTCGTTACGTCCAAAGCTATGGACGAACGGTTAATGAAGCTGCCTTTTGGATCGGGTGGAAATGTGAAATGAGTATCTATCAAATTTCCATACACTTAAACTCTCATCTTTTTTCTCTCAAGCAACCATAAACTCAAGCAAGAGGGGCCGGCCACTCTTAAAGGGGAGGGAGGTGAGTGTAGGAGCAAGGTGGTAACCATAAAGGAAAAGATTAACAACAAATATTCTTAAGCATTACAAGAAACTTTAATGCAAAAGGTGACTCACTTAAACACCTCATCAACTCATTAATGCAACCGAATGAGTCACTTACCTAGTCACCATTCTAGAACCATTCCACACTCATGACCCACCTCATGACTCACTCTCAAGAAGAAAAGATAAATCCGCATTTAACCGAATGTTAAATACGGCCGATAGAAAACTGGAAACTGGCAACTTCCAAAAGTGATCCTGAAATGAATTTCAGGATAATCCCGTATCAGTATAAACATATCCGCATTTGTATTACTACCGAATACAAATGCAACTGAGACAAAGATATTATATCTACATAATATAATACTGGGTTCCGACTTAAACCAAAGCCTACCAGTATTATCTGCCCGAAAAATGACACGTGCGAAAACGCACGTGCATTTTCCGAATCCTGCCATAAAACCATACGGCCTCTACAACGTTTCGCCTGAACTTGAGAAACGGTATATGGGGGACTCTAATGACTCATCAACACACTGGCACTGGGCATAACCACTAGCACGTCAGAGGTACAAGCTGTACGTAACAGTTGCCTATGTATTGATTGGAAGGGAAGCTGACGAGCGAACTCATCCATAAACCCTACTGAGCCTGACAGTGACACTATATATACAGTCCGGTCCGTTCGTCTGAAGAGTATCGCATATCGAGTCTAGGGGGGTGGATAAAGTCAGACCCCTAATAACGCGATAAATCGTGTCGGTATGAAGCCCATCACCATCTGATAAACTATTGATTCAAATCAGTAATTCTCCACTACCTCGGCCGAGAATTTATAGTGATGGCCACCCGTGCACTGTGCGACATCAACCCCCAATACCGGGAGAGACGAATCCCCGACGATCCGCTCACTGCCTCCGTGTGGCTCGGGATTGTACCCAAAAAATACCTGTTTGCACATCTTCTTTGAGCGTGGTAGGGTAGAAATCAAAGCACAGTGGGAACTCACACGAGACAAATGACGATCTCAGGTCGACAAACTAACTTGTACACATGTCACCAGGGAACTGCTATCCGACGATATGTATAATACCAACTAGCATGTTCCCGGCGAGTCCTGTCCGGTGTACTCATAACCTAATGAGCACCTGTATACATCTTAGGTGAACCAACTGACACCAATGGCTTGTGAGACCGGCCACCACCCCTCGTCGGGGTCTCGACTGTATACACTAGTCTACTCTGGAGTATCGATGCCCTGTCTTGAAACTCCCACGACTAGGGACACTTAAGGATGTGCTTACAGACCCCAGCTCCCACGTATATGATCGCCATCATACTGCTGGCAGTCAAGCAAGAATCCTATGGGCTCTATCGACATGCAATAGCGAACTAAAGCATGTATACGATGATAAAGACAAACCAGATAGCATACTATCATCTCGAGCAAGACTGTCATATCGGTATAGCTCCTGCCTAAATCATTGCAATCACGTACCTGCGATCCAATAATTGACTTTGAGGGCACTATATCCAACAAAAGATTCACAGAAAAGAATTTTGAAGCAACACCTCACGTGTTACCACGTGACTCCTGCAAAGATCCATAAAAGAGAACTCTGTGGTCTCTAAAGCGCACAGAGAGAAAGGCAAAAGAAACAGAAAAGAGCTCTAAGGCGCCCTCACGTGTCAACACGTGAGCCCCCATCACGTGCCCACATGTGATGGCTTTCAGAATTAAAAGTTCTAAACGCTTATCTGTAGAACAAAATAAAGGGGAATCAGGGTGCTCCCACGTGTCCACACGTAACCCCTCTCTCCTTAGTGTTTAACACTAATCTGGAGATTTTGTCCCCAGTGTTTAACACTGATTTGCTTAGTATTTAACACTAATTTGAAAACTCTGTTCCCAGTGTTCAACACCGATTATCTTTTAGTGTTTAACACTAACTTGTTAATCTTATTCCCAGTGTTCAACACTGTTGATCTCTAGTGTTTAACACTAGCTCCAGCCCAATTGGCTAAGTTTCTAGAGGCAAAGTCTCTCCTTCAATGAACCAACAGAGGGCCAATATCCCAAACGTGATTGGACTTAGCCCAAGCTGGCCATAAGTCCTCAATTCAAACTTAACTGGGCCAATGGGCTCATAATATAATAATTGATCTTAGTTTCCAAATTGGACTACAGATCACTTAATCTACCTTGGTTTAAGGGTACATCTCTTCACTCCTTTGATACTTGGTGTTGTAATTCCTCAACGTCTTCAAAGAGGTGACGGGTCCCGATGACCACACATTGATACGGACTGTGGGGTCCTTAACCTTGACCGTAATGTCTTAAAACTAAATGCCGGACTGTGGAGTCCTTAAATCCTCGGACTATGATGTCCTTAACCTTGACCGTAATGTCTTAAAACTAAATGCCGGACTGTGGAGTCCTTAAATCCTCGGACTATGATGTCCTTAATCTTGACTGGAATGTCTTAAAACTAACAACGGACTATGACGTCCTTAACCTTGACCGTGATTTCTTAAAACTAACATCGGACTGTGGAGTCCTTAAATCCACGGACTACGACGTCCTTAACCTTGACCGCAACGTCTTAAAACTAACATTGGACCGCAATGTCCTTAAACTACCTATTGACCGCAATGTCACTAAACTAAACAACAGGGCTCCCTTAATTGCTCTCTTGTCGGATCTAAACGATCCCGTTAAGTCGATCTTAGTCTAAAACTAGACTAACGTATCCTTAACAAACGTTTAAGTCGATCTTAGTCTCAAACAAGGCTAACGTATCCTTAAACACAACCCCCAAATCCAAATCTAAGATAATACGGATTTGGACTAGTCCACGCCCTACGGGCGACGACATAACTCAGTCTCCGTAGACAATCCACGGGCAACCGAACACGAAACAAACACACACGACACGAAGTGATCATCTGGAGAAGGAGAAATTTGTTACCGCAATGCGGTAGCGTAATTAACTGCAGGGGCTTGCGCCTGCAGAGAAGAGCGTCCCCACAATCAAAAACCCCTCAAGCGAGGGGGAATCTGACGAAGTCTGCTATATCGGACGCATCCGTTTAAACCTTCGATACACGGTGCCATAAATCAACATGGCATCTTCGGAGAGGTAGACGGATAGCACCAATTAGCATCTGCCCTGAATCTTAGACAAGACGTCCATGTCACGCCGTCGTTCGGAGGGGAACATCGGTAACTGTTGCACATGGACGGCAAGATTTGTGTCTTTTTCTAAGACAATTACCGTATTGATAACACCGTTTGTTGGATTGTCTACCTTAGATATGCATGCACCCACATTCTCCGGCTCCCTGAGACTCAAGAGAATTGGTCCCGCTTAAACCTATACTTACTAGGGTCTTTATTGTAATTTAGTATAACTTAAGGGGGTTTTATGTAAAAATAATTTTGATATAATTTCAAAATACATCTCAAGCATTTAATTATCGTCTTTAGGGTTTTCGTAGATGTATATTTTATAAACGTGAAATTTCTAGTGAGTAGAACCTAATTTTCATAGTAAATATCGGTATTTTGCATTGAATTGTAATGGTATTTTCCTGTGATGGTGATTCCTTTGATTTAGAAAACTTGGAATATTTATATAATATAATTAAAATAGATATTTCGATAATAGTATATATATATATATATATTTAATAAAAATAACTTTTATTTATTTTTGTAGAAATCTCTTTTTCTATAGAAAAATGCATTAAAATTCCATCGAGATCGAATGCTCCTTTCGGAGGTCTGCATCTCGCTCTATCAGGCCCGAGGATGTGCGATAGTCCGCACCATCCCGAACAGGGTTCCCCAAAGTGGATTGTAGAGGCGCAATTGTAAGGAATTGATTAACACACTTTTAAAGTAATGGTTTTTGCAAGTTTGATGGTATTTATTTGTAATGTCGTATTATCCCATAACTATATTTCCAAAATTTCATCATGCTATGTCAAAGATATGTGGTGTGATAAGGTAGGTTGTTACATCGTGAGTTATCTAAAGGTAATACAAGGAAATATGTGAATTATGGCGAAATGTAAAGTATATGGTATTTTACCGTAAAAATACGATAAAAGTTGCATAAAACATTGTTTTGAGATGAAACTTGTTTTGATGGGTTTGTTAATGTTTGTCAAACATTATATGAGAGTATGGTATTTTATTGTTTAAGAAAAGTGGAATTTTTAAAGAAAAACCGAATCGGAAGTCGGATTAACTCCGCTTCCGTCGGGTTTTAGAAATGAAAGTTTTTAGAATAGAAGAAGAGAGGGGGAGAGGGGACTTACTGTCTATTGAGAAAGAAGAGAGATAGGAGAAGACTAGAGAAGTGTCGGGGCGTCGTTTCGTTGCCGGAATCTTCTCGGAATTTCGCCGGAACTTCGTCCTTCGCTAACTCCACTTGCACAACTTGAGACCCGAGAATTTTTGTAATGAAATTCCGAGTGAGGAGAGGTGAAATGGAGTGTGGTGTTTATAGGGAAAATTAGGGTTTATAGGGTTAAAGAATGCATTAAAATTGGATTAAAGATGATTTAAGTTCTCTGGTAAAATGTGCAGAGAAAACAAACAGTTTAGGGTTAGTGGGGGGCGTCCAAGAGGTGTGGGGGAAAAGTTTGGAGGCATTACCGTCGGGTTAAACCGGCGGTGCCGGTCTTCAATGCTAGCGTCGCCGGTCCAAAACCGGTGGTGGACAGTAGGATTTATGCTGCGTGTTGGTGTCGCCTCATATACCCTCGCGCACATGTTTATTTATTCTGTAACTTATCATCTTACGTGTAGTACACGTGCAAACCCTTGGGCTTCTAAAAAATTAAAAGAAAATTTAATAAAAAGATAATGTGGCTGAGAGGATTCAATTACATGGGATACATCACAGCAGTGCAAGGCTTTACCAATGAGCTACAAGTGTTTTCTTGCCATTTAAAAACAAAACAAATATTTATAGTGTACGCAGGATTGCAAATACTCCATTTGTATATTAACTTTTAAACAATTTTCTATACATTGAAATCGGAGTTGTTACAATGTATATACGGTGAGGGCATTCTTGTAATTTCACAAGAGATGCTTCTAGAAGGGGACACCTCATTATTTAATTTATCTATTTTTGAAAATAGATTAATGATATGGAAATTGGAGATATTTGAGGCATGGAGTGAAGCATGGCTTATGGTTTTGTTTATTGGTTTGGACTCACTATTCAAGTATGGTTGATATTTTCAATTGGAAAATATTGCATGCTTAAGATGAGAAAGTCTATGAGACATTCTTCACTTTGAGACTTCACTTGTTCATTTGCAAACTTTCCCTCTCTCTCTAATTTTCCTCTCCTTCTTCCTCAAGATCTAAACCCCTCACATAAGTTGTGAACCATTAGGTCTCCTGAGATTAAATACTCCATTAGACACTCTAAATCTTCTAAGCTACCTAGATCAGTGAATTAGGTATCTTAGTTACCTCGGTTTAGAGGTTGGAGCTTGAGGTATAGACTTTCGGGCGGATCATCTTCGACACGAGGAGGTCGACGATCAAGCGCGACCCGGATCTTTGAGGAGCCCAGGAAGAGGAGGAGAACAAGACCCGAAGGGCAAAGAACAAGGAGGTATTAAACTCTTGCCGAGTAGTTAGAACCTCCAAGTAGTATAGCTGGTTAAGGTTTCTGTTAAGATCCTGAAGTTAAAGTCGGTGTTGTAAAGTATGAAAGCCGTTTTTTGTAAATTCCGTCTCTCCACAGATGCGTGGGATGTGCGACATCGACTTATAAGACCATCGCAGCAACCCCTAGATGACGTAGCAGGACCATGCAGCAATCCCCACGGAAGAAGAAGAAGAGACGATACTATAATTTTATGTGACAAATGATGTATTATTTATGAGCTTTGCAGCATCCAGAATATATTTTGATACTTTATAGTTTGTGTTGTTGTATGTTTATACTTTATGTGATATATTTTTCATCGTGTAGTTCCACCGATTCGAGGTGAGATTTTTGAGCCGTGTGTGGCCTGTATTACTTAGGAGTGGAGATTATTATGTATTTATGCAAATATATCAATATTTATAAAGGAAATGCTATCCATTTTATTTCAGAATTTATCCATTACTAAAATTCATCATGAAAACAAAAAATTTTGAATCTAAATTCTATTTCATTCGTCGAAAACCAAATTTTTTGTGCACTTGAGTTCAGGGAGCAGCAGCAGTGAGATATAGGAGTTTAGGATTCAGGCATTGGAAAGAAGCAGCAGGTGTGGATGGAATGAGGTCAAACGCTACCTGCGATAGCGTTTTCGCTATTGCAGGTAGCATTTTCCCTCAAGGACCCTCTGTGCGGATTTCTCAACTCTCCGTGTCTCTATTCTTTCTTCTCTGTGTCCATGTGGTTCTAAAACGCTATCACGGACAGCGTTTTCAATAGGAAGAAAACGCTATTCCAACCAGCATTTTCTCTGTGATGCAGTAGCCCACTTCCACTCTTTTCTTATGATGTGGCCTCCGAAGAGGCATTGTGAGAATTATTTTTGCTTTTGGTCATCTCGGAAATTAATTTATTTAATAGGATCAATTAGGTAAAAAAATCCCTTCAAGCTTGGCTTGTCAAAACTTTACATCGCTCATCAAACTGGAGCGCATTCCCTATTTATTTGCAATTTAACCCCCATCTCTTTCCCTTTCAAAACCCTAACGAAGTTCGCTTCGCAGCCCCATATTTTATCGCCTCCAAAACCCTAATCAATGGCGAATCAACTCTACGGCGGCTACAGCTCGACCTACGGCGGAGCATCCGCCTACTCATCGCGCCTCTTATCCGATCCCTCGCTCTCATCTTTATCGCGATACTCCAACTCCAACCCTCTCGCTTCGTCTTCTTCCGAGATCGCCAAGTACTCATCTGCATTCGATCTTGGACACTCGCTTTACTCGAATCAGAGCAAGATAGGTACTGGGATCGGAGGCCAGCCGTCTTGGAGTGGCCTCGACGGGTCTGGTTACGTTTCCGGCGTTAAGAGGTCCGCTGAAGGTCAGCTAGGGTTTTTATTCTCTCGATCCGAGCTCCAAGTTTTAATTTTTATTACCTTTTTTGGGTATTTCATTGAACTTATAATGCAATGCAAGTGATTGTGCTGCTTACTGCTTGATTTATAGTTTTGTTATATGTGGTGTAGATTTGTTTCTAGGTGTGAATTATAGATACACTGCATTAGCTTTATCCGATTTATTATGATTTCTAACTCATTTTGTTGTGCCATATTGATTTTTTGAAGTTCCGTTCAGGGTTTATGAACAAGCCATGAAGTTCATTTATCTCACATACACAATAAGATACTCCTTCTTGATGTGGGATTTATATATAAAACAACGGATGATTTGTCTAGGAAGTAATTTAACGATCGTTTGAAATATCCTTTTGTTACTCAAATATTTTTTTCGGAGCATCATGGATTGCAAGCCACTAAAATCCAGCTAGAATGTTTTTACAACCGTAAGGTACCTAAGAATGGCCATATTAGTTATTGTCAACATGAGTTGATTGGTGAGCGTCAGTAGTTAGGAGCTAATAACTTGTGATAGGTACATTAGGATTCAGAGTGGCTGCTGTTACAAAGCTAATAGCATCCATGCTATTATATCGAACGGTCCGGATCCATCCAAAATAGCATCGAACTGTCGAGATTTGTGTGAAACAGGGGGCCTTTGGTATTTTTGTATCCTATGTGCTTAGCAACGTAGGATGCGTGGCCAAGATTCCCTAAGGGCATGGGTGCTATTATTTCTAATAGCAGCCACTCTTTTTCCGCATATGTCATCCATATTATGTTTATCTATTCCAGTTCTTTATGAAGTTTTTTTTAAACACTTCATATATCTAAAAACTAGCATTCTGCACATGTTGAGACATCCCTGCCTAACCATTTTTCGTGCTTGAGCATTCTTTTTACATTTTCAACTAATGATGATGGGTATTTTTAATATGACAAATAATGTGTGATGTTTGGACCAATAATTAATTGTGTATTTTCTTGCCCGACATAATGGCATGGGACATACCATCTCTATGTTCACATTTATGTATAATGCTGAATATCTCACCCGACCTGCTCAAAAATCCGCCCCGTGTGTACTTCAGGAAAACCATTGTCTTAATTCGGCCAAGTGGTGACCAGATAGGGCACTAGGTACTTTATAGAAGCCGTCTGTTGCTCATACTTGAGATTTACTATCTATACAGAATGTCCGGTATGGTTTCATATATGTTTAAACTTTAAACTAATTTGCTACATTACTTAAACGTTGACAGGCTTGGCATCTGATTAAGTGTTCAGCGTCCATACTCCCAAGTGTGTAAAACACTGATTTTCATTTTTTATATGATATGACCCACACTCAGTTTTTTTTTATATATATAGGTTATTATTACTATCTGCAGTAGATCATGATTAAACTTACATACTCTATTTACTTTAAATTATTTTAATAAAGCACTATCTATACGTACCCATTGCTTTCTTATGTATTTCTCTACTATCTATATATAGCTCTCTACCATCAGAATGTTCTGGGAAGCTATAACACTATTGGGCAAAGTGATGCTTTATTTTCTACAAATTCTATGTTCAAACTCCCTAGACTCGACACTGCAAGCAATCTGCCTATCTATCCACAGCGACCTGGAGAGAAGGATTGTGCTCATTATATGTTGACGAGAACCTGTAAGTTTGGTGAAGCCTGCAAATTTGACCATCCTATCTGGGTACCAGAGGGTGGAATTCCAGACTGGAAAGAGGTGACGGTTTGTTAATACTTTTATATAGTAGGATGCTAACTACTATTTTTATTTATCAGAATAACTTTTAAGTTATCTATAGTTTCCATTTTTTTATATTATAAAACACTTGTAATTCCATCACAATAACATCATTACCATCTTAAAGGTGGCCTGAGGAGGACTGCATTGGTCACTTTATTATTTTCCACTCTATATCTATTATATGAGAATTAATTTCTTACATATATTTGCTTATACATCATGAAACTGTTACACTGCAATGCTCTTATTCCTCCTGGAAAGGTGGCTCCCCTTGCGAAATTGCTAGAATGCTATCTTAGTGTAATTCTGAATGTTAAGAAGTAGGCAGACTTTTAGGAGAGGTCTTTTAGCTCATCTCGTCTGTCTCCGTAAATCTTGCAAAAACACCTGGAGTTCAAGAGGTTGGTAGCACTGTATGTGTAAATGAACTTTAAGTAGGGTTATGAATATTATATCGTCATATCGCAGTAGGTTTGTGTTATATTTATGTCTTGCCAAGTAGTTAAGCAATCATTATTCATTGAATATCCTTCTCCATCCGTCAGAATGGAAACAGCACATGGCTGCTGCTTTTCATGGAGAAATTTTGGATGCAGAAACGCCGCGGTAAGAGATGTTTTTATGCATATGGTACTTCTATTTTGTTGTGAGTGTCAGAGCGATTGCTTTGGTACTTCTATTGTTTGTTGGAGTCGTGTTACGATTTGTTTGGAAGAGTGATTGAAGTTTGTCCCCATTTTAGCCAGCAAGGTACTAAGGTCGAATCTTTGAATCAAGGTTTGAAATATCGGTATTGAAAAACCTAGATTCCTACTTAGATTACCCTAGAGAGAGGATGAATAGGGTGATGGCTCTAAATTAAAAATTATTCGATTTTTACTTATTCAATTAAACTAAATAATAGCTATTGCAGAATATAAACAAGACAAAAAATAGCAAACAACACAGAAAAGACAAATCACAAACACAGAATTATTCAGGAGTTCGCCCCCCATGCTACGTCTCCTGCCCCGTCTCTCGTGGATTTCTAACCTATTTTCTTGGCCAAAGAAATAAACTGTTCACATTTCCGGACGGTGAACAAACCGCACAAGCCAATGTTAAATAAAAATAAAAATAAAAATATCTATTTTAAATGAACGATTTCCTTTAATAACAAGGTGAGGTAATTCAAACTAACAAGATCTAGAAATTTAAACCTAGAAATATCCCAAATCCTAATACAATTGTTTTAACAAAACATAAAACAATAATAAATGAGTTAGCCTTGTGGTTTGGATGTAAAATCTTCCTTGAATCTGGATCTTTGATAAGTGAATTAAAACCTTTTCTTTTCCCTTTAATGTCTGGAAAGATTGAATTTTTCGTAGCTCTCCAACCTTATATATAGATTAAGGTTTCAGCTATATGGGCCTTAGAGATTAGGGTTTCAGCTATATGGGTCTTGGCCGTTCCTGGGCTTGAAGCACTTTAGCACCTATATATCAATTTCTAAGCTCTTTAACTCTTCTCAAATCTTCATTTAAAACTTCGTTAACGTCCAACATGTCTATAACAAGGTCTTCACCAGCTTTGAAAGACTATAGACATGATTTCTGTGATTTTCCATGTATTGATCCTTCAATTTCTTTCACCATGTGTGATTTTCAACTTTTGAACACTTGTAATTCTTTTCACCTGCACCCATGAACTCAAAACAGAGTTTAGCAATATGTGTACTTGTTAGCTATCATCAAAATATTCAACGGGGAATGTGAAACATTTGAAACATGAACATTCGAAACATGACACTTGAACCAACAATTTTCACCTTTTTGATGATGACAAACAAGTACTTATAAAGACAAATTGAAGTGCGATTTTCATTTAACAAACATAATAAATAAGACCCCTATCTATATGCATGAGTTGACGAATTTTTTTCTTATAAAAACTCCCAAGCAGTCCCCTTAAACCATCATTCTCACTCTTTTGATAAAATTTAAAATTCACAAAAATTTTTCTCTTTTCTCCCCCTTTTGACATCTATCAACCAAGGGTGCTAAAAATCATTTTTCTCAAACTGTTAGTAGAATTCATCAAGTGTTAAAATACAATATGTTAGTTATCATGATGCTTAATGAATGGATAAAAATGCAAGACTTTGAGAGACCGATTTAAATGAAAATACTTATTCCCCACAAATTCATAGTGCATGAAAATTATCTAGTTTACCATAACTAGTAAAATATAGTCAATAGGCGCACATGTCCATTAGCTCAATACACAACTAAGAAAAATGATATTAATCGATTTAGGTCGCAACAAATGGAGACTATGTAGATACGAAAATATACCTTTGAAACACAAATTCTCAAAATAACCCAATGATGCATATTTGTGAATCTCAAGAATTTTTAAGTGAGTATATCAACCGATTTGAAGCATATAACAATTTATGGATATGAAGTTTAACTGCTCCTTTAATAAGGAGACCAAGATACGATCAGACGCATTGCTTGGACTGTCAAACTTGGAACACATTATTGCACATGCATTCCTAGATAATACTCTTTTCTGTTTTTAACTCTTGACTTTCATATGAGATTTGAGATACGCTCGATAATATTTAACACATTGCTCGGTAACCATCGAGATACGACCATCTTTTACCGTTAGTATCATATGCAAGACGAGTAACTCCTTTTTCTTTGCACTTATTCATATAATTGTTTTAAAACAATGACTCACGAAGGCATCATATGTTCGACTCCTATTTTTCTCAAATGAAGTCATACACTATTAGTTGCTTAACAGCAGAGCGTTCTCATGGTTAATACAATTAGTATGTAATTCGTGCATATGTTTGAGAAATTTTCACATTTTTATACTTTTCAAGATCATATTTTAAGACATTTTAATGTGATAAAAAATAATGTTTCAATTGATCTATAAATCATCCAAATGTTTTCTTAGTTCGTATGTGTGTCAATCCTAATCATGTTCCAAAGTAATTTAACATGCGAATAGAAACAATAAAAACGTTTTATGAGTTTGCACTAAAAATATGAGAATTTTATATTTTTCATCTAAACGGGTTCTCAAAATCAATTTAATACATGAAAATCATTGAAAACCATCATAAATACCACATTTCAAAAATAACATGCTTAATGAAATGAGTGCATGTACCCAAAATTAGCTTATATGATGAATGCAGTAGTCTTAATACAATGTTTAGCAATGCATGTGCAATGTGCCATGTCACTTAATTAACTAGTGGTATTATCCCCAACTCTCTTCGAATAAAGCAAAATTGTTTTTCATCTAGTATAGGTGAAAATATCGGCTAATTGATGTCTAGTGTCAATGTATTCCAAAGAAATATCACCTTTATCCTTGTGATCTCGCAAAAAGTGATGACAGATATCTATGTGTTTTGTTCTAGAATGTTGGAGAGGTTTTAGACAAATTTATAGCACTTGTTATCACAATAGATAATTGGTTGAAATGTTAAATCGTAATCCTTAACAGCTTGTCTTATCCATAAAATTTGAGCACAACCACTGGCCGTTATGTATTCGGTTTCGGTTGTGGACAAAGCTATCGAATTTTGCTTTTTAGAGAACCATGAGACTAAGGAAAATCCTAGTAATTGGTATGTACCATTAGTACTTTTACGTTCTACTCTACTCCCTGCAAAATCGGCTCACACTAACTAACTAAATCTAGTGATGTTGACTTGGGATACCATAACCCTACATTTAATGCCCCTTTGACATACCTAATTATCCGTTCCACATGTGTAAGGTGAGATTCTATTGGATTTGATTGAAACGAGCACATAAATATGCACTAAACGTGATACCATGTCTACTAGAAGTTAAATATAATAAATTACCAATCATACTTCGATACATGCGCTTATCTACCTTTTTACCTTTCTCATCATCGATTTTGGTGTTTTGTGCCAGGGGTGGAGCATTCTTCCGCGTTCTCAAGCCCGAATTTCTTAACTAGCTCCTTGGCGTACTTTACTTGATTAATGAATATCCCATCCTCGCATTGCTTAATTTGAAGTACTAGCATGAAGCTAAGCTCTCCCATCATGCTCATCTCAAATTCACTGCGCATACATTCAGAAGATTCCTTGCAAAGCAAGTTGTTAGTAGCACTGAAAATAATATCATCAACGTAAATTTATACTATTAGAATAATAAGACGCTTAATAAAAAGTGTTTTATCCATTTTCCCTATAGTGAACTCGTTTTCAAGCAAGAATTTGCTAAGTCGCTCATACCAAGCTTTAGAAGCTTGTTTGAGCCCATATAAAATTTTTCTTAGCTTGAATACATGTTAGGGAAAGTAGGGGTCTTCAAAGCCTGAGGTTGTTTGACATAGACTTTATCGGATATAACACCGTTCAAGAACGCACACTTGACATCCATTTGAAAGAGTTTGAAATTCATGAAACTCATAAATGCTAAAAGCATGCGAATTGCTTCAAGTCTTGCGACTAGAGCAAATGTTTCATCAAAATCAATCCTCTTCTCTTGATTATAACCTTGGATGACCAATCTAGCTTTATTTCTAATAACTTTGCCTTTCTCGTCAAGTTTGTTTCTATATACCCAATTAGTACCGATAACCGTTAGGTGTTCGGGTTCCCAAACTTGATTCCTATTGAATTGATTTAGCTCTTCTTGCATAGCTAAAATCCAATACGAATCTTCTAAAGCACTTGTAACATTTTTGCGGCTCTAATATGGATATGAACGCTATATTTGCCATCTCATTAATTCTATTCCTAGTACATATATCTACCGTTGTGCCACCAATTATTTGCTCCTGTGGATGATTTCTTGAATATCGCCGATCACGAGGTAAATCTTGATCCGCTTGTAGAGCAACATGTTCGTCGTCTTTTGGTGCACTTCCTTGTTAAACATTATTTTCTTTCGAGTTATGGGAATTACTAGAGCCCTCGAGTTCACTTGCATCATCCTCAGAATCTACAATACTAGAAGGTATGTTAGCAATATCTTTTACATCAAATTCAACATGCATAGATTCTTGAATAGTAAGTGTTCGTTTGTTGTAAACCCTATATGACTTACTATGTGATGAAATAGCCTACGAATATTCCTATATCCGTTTTTGCATCAAACTTATCCAAACTCTCGCTTGTTTTTAAAATGACATCACATCCAAAAGGTTTAAAGTGCGAGATATTTGGTGTCGTGTGTGTAAAGTTCATAAGGTGTTTTTTTTACGATGGGTCTAATTGAGACATGATTTAAAATATAACATGCAGTGTTAACGGTTTCAGCCCAAAAATATTTAGGTAAGGTGTATTCATTAAACATAGTCCTAACCATCTCTTGCAATGTTCGATTCTTCCTTTCGACTACAATATTTTGTTGTGGTGTTCTTAGGGAAGAAAAGTTGTGTAACCATTTTTGTGACAATTTTTGAAACCATATATTTATAAACTCACCATCATGATCACATCGAATTTTGATAATTGTATAACCTCTTTTATTTTCAACTTTTTTGCAAAACATTTTAAACACATCGAACGTTTCATGCTTGTGGGGTAAAAAATAGACCCATGTAAATCTAGAATCATCATCAACAATAACTGAACAATAATGCATATCACCTAAACTAGCAACTTTGGTAGGTCCAAATAAATCCAGATGTATCAATTGCAATGGTTAGGTAGTAGTTACCGTGTTTTAAAGATGAAACTACTTCTATGTTGTTTACTTAGTTGACAAGCATCGCACATTTTGTCTTTTTCAAACCTTATTTGAGGTAAACCTCCCACAATTTTCTTACGGACAAGCTTAGCGATTAGGTCCATGTTGGCATGTCCGAACCTGCAGTGCCATAGCCAACAATCTTCTTCGGATGCAACTGAACATTTAAGATTTGAGAACTCACTAGCAATCATCTTTTAAAATTCATATTTCGTTATTTTCAAAAATCACCTTAAGACCAATACTACACAATTGACCAATACTTAAAAAATTATATGCAAGACCCTCGGCAAGTTAAACATTATCAATGACATGATTATGATACTTACTAATCGTACCAATACCAACAATTTTACCTGTCTTGTCTCCAAACGTCATCATCCTTCCATTTTTCCTTGATAGCGTAGAGAAGAAGGATTTGTTGTCTGTCATGTGACTCGAGCAACCGCTATCAAGGTACCACTTCTATCACTTGCTTGAACATGGTGCACCCGCAAAAGAAGATACATCTTTAGGTACCCACTTAGTTTTGGGTTCTTGTAAGTTAGTGGTCGATTTAAATTGCTTTTTCTTGGGGACCCAAGTCAAATTATTATCAAAGTATTTCTGAAAGAAGTTATATATCATGTGGACTTTTCTACAACAATAAAAACATGCAACACTAAAATATGGATGAATATGAAGAACATTTGACTCGTCCTTAGCCTTATTGTTCCTAGACTTGGTTCTTTTTCTTCTTTTTGTTCTTATTACCAGTGTTCTTGCTAGGGTTAGTATTGATGTAGCCTAATCCTTACCATTTGTTGCCCTTGAAGCTTCCTACCATCTTATCAAGATTGTCCTTACTGCTTATAAAGCTAAGAACAATAATATTAAGTTCACCAACTAGTTTTTCAAGGCTAATGACCTTATTCTTTATTTCTTTCTTTCGCTCCTAGCAAGATTGGCTTCTTTAAATTTTCTTTTTTTCAGAGTTAAATTTTTACTCAAGCTCATTTACTCAAGTTTTTATGTTAGTAAGTTCTATGCTAACATTTTCAAGCTCGCCGTTCTTTGTTTTGAGCTCAGTAACATTTTTGGCATTTTCGTGGACTAGGTGTCGATTTACTTTTTCTAGTTCTTTTACCCTAATCCTAGACCTAGAAAGTTCAGAATAAACTTTTCTAACTCAAGAATTTTATTTTCGAACTCACTCTCGTCCATGTTCTCTATTAACTCTTTTTGTTCACAAAATTTTATAATCATTTCCTCACGTTCGTGAAAAACCCTATCTAGTTGCTCCTTAAGCAATTTATTTTCTTTTTCAGTTTTAGCAAATTTTGGTCCTAGAATGTCTGGTGTTTCACACAGTTTCTCATACATCTCTTCTAGAGTCAAATTTACCTCATTTTCATCTAAAACTTGTGCAATAGAGCTAATGGAACTTACAACGCTTTTGTTGGCCATGAAGCAAGTGTTTGCTTTATCTGTTGCTTCTTCATCTGATGACTCCTCTGCATCACCGTCTCTCCAAGCGTACATCCTAAGCATGGTCTTTTTGAAATTCTTGAATTCTCTTTCTTCGCCTTTCTCTGTCTTTGATGAGCGGACATTTGTTCTTCATATGGCCCAATTTGTTGCATCGGAAGCAACACTTTGGCTCTTCATTACTTTCAAACTTGTCCTTACTTATTTTGCTCATCCACATATTTCCTGCTCTTTATTTGTTGCTTTTGAGAAATTTGTTGAAGTTTCTTGTCATAGACGCAATCTCATTATCTTTATCAAGATCATCATCACCGTCGTTAACCCTTTTCTTTGATGCTTTAAAGGTCATGTTCTTCTCAATTTTCTCAGTTTTTCGGCCTTCTTTTGCTTGGCCTTTTCTTCTTTGAGTGCGGTGAGCTGCACTTCATAGGCCATCAGTTTGCCAATAAGTTCTTCAAAACTGATTATAGCTAGATCACGTGACTCTTCCATTGCAGTTCGCTTTTGAAGTCAATCTATTGACAAAGAATACAGAATTTTTACGACAAGGTCTTCTTTCGGGATCTCGTGACCTAAAGCCCACAACAGGTTAATAATACTTGAAAAGCGAGTAAACACGCCGTTAATAGATTCACTAGGAAGCATTTTAAACATTTGATATTTGATGAACAAGCATGTGTATCCTAGTTTTTTTTGACTTGAGATGTATCCTCATGAGTCACCTCAAGCCTTTTCCAAATTTGATTTGCAGTCTTACATGCAGTTATCCTATTGTACTCGCTCTGTTCTAACCCATTATAAAGTACTCTCAATGTTTTAGCATCAAGTTTAGCTAACCTTTTATTTTCTTTAATTTGGTTCGGGTTAGGGCTGTTGGTAACTAAAGTGTATCCCGTGTTTATAATTTCCCACATTCCATCTTTGAAGCCTATAAGATGGATTCTCGTTTTGTTCTTCCAGTAACTATAGTCAGTCCCATCAAAATTAGGCGGACGGTGTGAGGACTGACCTTAGTTGTAAGGAACTGAAGCCATTACTATCTAATTACGGATCAAATTGCTATTAGATGTTAAGCTAATTGTAGTATCCCGCTTTGATACAAAACATAAAACCTAGATACGTACTCAGATCACTCTAGGGGGGTGAATAGGGTGATGGCTCTAAATTAAAAATTATTTGATTTCTATTTGTTCAATTAAATTAATTAATAGCTAATGCTGAATATAAACAAGCAGAAACTAGCAAATAACACAAAAAAGGCAAATCACAAACACAAAGAATTATTCAGGAGTTTGGCCCTCATGCCTACGTCTCCTATCTCGCCTCTCGAGGATTTTTAAACTATTTTCTTAGCCAAAGAAATAAATTGTTCACTCTTTCGGGCGGTGAACAAACCGTATAAGCCAATGTCAAAAAAAAAAAAAATCTGTTTTAAATCAATGATTACCTCTTATATAATAAGGTGAGATAATTCAAACTAACTAGATCTAGAAATCTAAATCTAGAAATATCTCAAACCCTAATACAATTGTTCTAACAAAAGATAAACCCTAATAAATTAGTTAGAACAATTTCACTAAAATAGCCTTATGGTTTGAATGGTAAATCTTTCTTAAATCTGGATCTTTGGTGAGTGAATTGAAGCTTTTTCTTCATTTAATGTATGCAAAGATAGAATTTTTCGTAGCTCTCTAACTTTATATATAGATTAGAGTTTCAGCTATATAGGCCTTGGCTGTTCTTGGGCTCGAATGTGTCTCAGTATCTCTATATCAACTTTTAAGCTCTTTAACTCTTCTTAACTCTTCATTTAAAACTTCATTAACATCCAACATGTGTATAACAAGGTCTTCACCAGCTCTGGAAGACTATAGACATGATTTCTTCGATTTTCCATATATTGATGCTTCAATTTCTTTCACCATGTGTGATTTCCAACTTTTGAACACTTGTAAATCTTTTCACCCGCACCCATGAACTTAAAATGGAGTTTAGCAACATGTGTGCTTATTAACTATCATCAAAATATTCAACAATAGGGAATGCAAACCATTCGAAATATGAGCATTCGAAACATGACACTTGGGCCAACAAGTATCAGTATCAAACAATTATTTTTAGGATTAGAATCGGCCATCACTGGTTTCTCAGGTTGGGAATATTGAATCTCTTGTATCATTTGAACAAAGAAAGCAAAATGTTATTAAACTTTTATATACTAAGTAAAAAACCAGTAGGCATATTTTTGACATATTCTTGGAATAATTTTATAACTTTTTCATACATATTAGATTTTTAAATTTTTTTTGTACATTAGAATTTCCTATTTCCTATTATATCTAATTTATTGCTATTTTTAAATAATTTTGAGTATTTTGGTATTTTAAATGTTTATTCTAATATTAGTTTAGTTACAACATACTTTTTAAATTATAATATTAGTATATGTTAACAATAAACTTTCTATAAAAACAGAAACAAAAAAACTTTTTTCTTAAGCATTTACAATGTTTGTCCTCCGGATCCATCCTGACTCTGTCCGAGGATCGAGTCGGATTGATCCCGACAAAAGATTGCCAATTCTTTCCCTTGATGGTCTGACTTTTGAAGTGTATCTCGTATCCCTCCCTTCGAAAACCAATCCGGATCTAGAATGGCTGATGTTTTTTATCCTTGCTCTAAATGTTGTAAGGCCGTCAAAGTAGCTCATACTTAAATGATACATTGGCGTGAATTTATGTATGAACTATGAAGTACCACGAAGTCAGGCATTTCGAAATTTCACCTGGGGATGCTGACTTGTAGCCCACCATCCACAATGTGACATATAGGTTATACAGTAACCTTTGTCAATGTAATCTAGGGAACTTGTACAACTCATTTCATCTCCGTTTCTTTAATAAAACAGTTACACAGTTGCTTCTTACATCAGCATTTAATTATATGAAAATAATTAAACTAATAAAACTAATGGATTATAAATCAGTGGACACAGATCCTTGCTTGCTGCTTTGGACGATGTCTTCTGAAATATGAGCCAGTGACTGATATCAAAATTATAAGCCAGTGACTGTTATCCTGTGAACTTTTAGCAATGATATGCTAATCACCTTGATTTTGCTAGTGCATTATCCTAATATTGTAATGTTGTCATCTTGAAGTTTGCATAATGATTGTATGCCAAAACTGGTACAGAATGTTCCCGCACATCTGTATCTTCGTCGCATTCTCTGTTTATCATAAGCAGCTCTGATCGGTAATCTTTACCATGAAGTAATACCTATCTCTCCTTGACGACCAATTAAACCTCAAAATCTCTCTATTTTGTTGCTTTCTGTTTTGATATTTTCTTGGATTTGGCAATGGGTAGTTAATTTTATCCCTCCTAATTTTTAATTATTTAGCTTTCCTCATTAGAGTAGTTTTGCTGTTTTGAGACTTAGACTATTACTTTTTTATTGCAGAGATTAACTTATCTAATTCAATCAGAGACATCACCATGTTTTCATTTTCTTTATTATAGTTATTGATTTATTTTTTAAACAAACATCACATCATGAATTTATAGATATATAAGATGCATTCTGCCATTCATAATCCTACTTTTATATCATATGTATGTAAATAGGAGCACATACATATGGCACATGTAGAATAATATCAACTTACCTGGGCGAGAGATCACAAATTACCAATATGATTAACCCTGCAATCTCCTGTCATTTTACCACATCCTTGTACCTGTATCTCTAACCAAAGTGTACAACAAAATGACAAATCTGATACAGCAGAATGAAATCTTGAACACATGATTGTTCATCTGTCGATTGACCTTGTATTCGTAACGATCATTAATAATATATTGATTATATGCTATATCAATCTGAAATATAGCATATTTTGGTGATCGGTTAGGGCTTTTGTTCTTATTTACAATTGCTTAAGTAAAAGTCTTATTAATCCCTAAACGAATTGTCCACCCGTCTTTGATCTTTATCTCCTTTTGTTTTCCCTGTTTATACCCAATGTTTTTCCCCCTACGCATTATTTGCCTTCTCAGTTTCAACTATACTTGTGCTGTGTTGTCCTGAACTTCGATAGTCAATCTGAAGCCAAGATAAATAGTATGTGTTAGGTAACCAATAATAAACAAAAGGCTTCTTCTTTATCAACCGGAGCTTAAAAATATTAACTGTGAAGACAACCTTATGTTAGCTGTGAAAATATTGGTAAATAATACCAATTTGCTTGAAAATATTAACTGTGAAGACAAGATATTAGCTGGGAAAACAACCTTATGTTACACGGGGTGGAAGACAAAATCTCAGCAAGGGAATGTTTTTTTTGAACTTGTTTTATTTTCCTTCATTTTCTCAATATCAACTATACTTGTGCTGTGTTGTCCTGTACTTCCCTCGTCAATCTGAAGCCGAGATAAAGAGCATGTATTAGGTAGCCTATAATAAGCAAAAGGCTTGTTCTTTATGAACCAGAACTTAAAAAGTTTAAAAAGAGAAAATATTGAAACAATACCATTGTGCTTGAAATAGAAGACAAAATATTAGCTGAAGAAATGACCTTATGTTACACTGGAGGGAAGACAAGACAAAATCTCTGCGAGGGTCTTGTGTCATTTAAATCTTTAAAGCATACTCCTTCTACCAGTTGCATTATGCATTAATCATAATGCTGTTATTAAACTGTGATTGGCAGCTTGCCGTTTATAATGCAAAGTGGAAAGTTTGGTGACTGATCAAGAGATGGGACACGAGACTTTTTTACAGAGTAATCATTACCATCTTGTCACGAACTCATGATAAACGAGAGAGACGGTCTTCAACTTAAATTTTCCCATCCTTTTTGTCTTTTATCTATGGTGAATCTTGTGCATCAAACGAATTTGAGTATGCATTGTATTGTATCAGATGCAGGCTCCAGTAAGAGATATAGAGTTGCTGCTGTCTTTAGTGACTAACGTAGTTGGCTATCTAGTTGCCACTTATTTTGAATTGCAATGAGTGATGGTTCTAACTTTTGCAGGTTTCGGTAGTTCCTGCAAGCGAATCACTTCCGGAGAGACCAGGGGAACCAGATTGCCCTGTAAGAACACATTTTTTCATCCTCATTGACCTTCATGTTATCGTATACCCTTGTTTTATATATATTCTAACACACCCTTGTTATTTTATTTTTTGTGAAGTTTTATATGAAGACTCAAAAATGCAAATTTGGCTTCCGGTGCAAATTTAACCATCCAAGGGACAAATTAAACGCATCGACAGTTGGGGGAGATGGAGCTGTAAGCCCGTAGGATTTGGATTTGATCCAATATTCTGGTTCTTAATTGGATATTCTCTCCTCTCTTTTCCCTGCTCAAATGAAAATATACTATGAAACTTGCAGGGTACTGGATCCATTGACCCTTTGATACTACCTGAGCGACCTTTGGAGCCAATCTGTTCGGTGAGATTGTTTACTCCAGTAAATATTTTGTTTGTGTTACCATTATCTCTCTAAACTAATTGCTTTCGTTCTTTGAGTTAAAATTACAGTTCTATTCAAAGACTGGCAGATGTAAATTTGGTGCAAACTGCAAATTTCATCATCCTAAAGATATTCAAATTCAATCCAGTGTGCAAAATACTGGTGCCACAAAACAGGTAGAATCGGTAGGGAAAGAAAATGAGGTGGCAGGAGGTGATTCAGCGGCAGCAAAAACGTTTGTTCCATTCACCCCTGCTTTATTACATAACTCGAAGGGCCTGCCTATTAGACCGGTAGGTTCTACATAATTCTTTGAATCATGATTATCTTATTAGCAAATTGCTATATGTATGTACCTTACGTTTTGATAATCATGTTATAAACTAGTGTATTTACAATTTAATTTTCATATAGAAACAGCTAAAATTTAGGATTGTATATTCTCAAGCGAATGCATTAAATGGCCTGATTGTAAATATCTATTAAATGAAGGTAGTAATAGGATCTGATTTGTGCACATTAAACTACTGTGCTTAACATTTCTGCGACTGACAATTTGTAGGGTGAGATGGATTGCCCATTCTACCTTAAGACTGGCAGGTAAGATTTGTTATACTTGCTTTAAAACCTTGAGTTGTTTTCAAACTACTTTGACTGAATATATAACCACCATTTGTTTTGTTACTCAGCTGCAAGTATAATGCTCTTTGCCGTTACAATCACCCTGAAAAAACTTGTATGTTCTCTTTACTGCATATGTACTCGTATATGCATTCATGCATAAAAATTTATGCTTGTGTTTTCTTAGTACAGTAATTAATTGATGACTGTTTTTTAAAGCAGTGAATCCCCTGTATATTCCTAATATGGGTCAGACACTCATGCCTTCTGCTGCTAGTCTGCCAGTTGGTCTAATCAATCCGGCATCTAGCCTTATCCCAAGTATAGATCCATTATTGGCTCGATCATCGGTAAGATAATCAGTATCTCGCTGATATATTCTCATTCTAAGTAAATGATCATGTTTGAAGAGGATTATGAGCATTGTCTGACTATTCCTTTTGCTAATGCAGCTAGGTGTTGTTCCGTCTTTGTACCCTCAAAGACCTGGAGAAATTGAATGTGATGTAAGTTCTCAACAATCTCATGTCAATATTTGAATTTCACATAACTTAAAAAAAATTTGAATGTTAACACATTACATTCTGTAATTATAACTTTTGAGTAAATTCTATCCATTTTTTCTGAAATGTAGTGAAATGATGATATTTTTTACTACTGCACATTAAAATCATTTCCTTTGAAAGGAGCACACCGATCAAAATACTGGAGAATCTAGATATGTTCGCTTATAGCAATTGCCTATTATGCTTCTTCCTTTTTTTGGAAATTTGATTGCATCTCACATAGAATACAGTAGGTTGACGTCGCTCCAAAACTCGAGAGTATGTTCCATAGTACGCCGTTATATTCCACAGAGAAGTCTACTAAGTTGGTGAATAAATAACCACGGGTAATTAGAGTGTAATTTCTTATTCTGTACACATATGGTTATTCTCATTTAATCCGTGACAAACGAACTTGGTTGAATGCCTTTCTATGATAGCTACATATCTCATTCTGAATCCAGCAATTTTAGTTTATATCTACTTTCCTTTATATTAGTTAATTTTCAGTTTATGATATACTACAGTGTGATATGTGTCCACGACTTTGTACAATCAAAACATTACTCTCACTTATGACAATGCATCATATTAATTCCGGTTGTTTCTCCTCATCTGAAAATGTAGTTTTACATGAAGACTGGTCATTGCAAGTTTGGAGAGAGATGCAGGTTTCACCATCCCATGGATCGGTCAGCTCCAAATACATCTGTGGTACAGGTTCAGCCCAATGTGAAGCTCACCCTTGCTGGACTCCCACGAAGAGAGGTACTATACTATATTATGTTATAAATTTGTTCTGATAAACTTATTAGGGCATTTTATTGATAACAGGGGTTTGTGTTCTATTTCATTCAACTGTGCGGTTTATTTTTGTATTTGCTTTTGATGTTCCTTAAAATTGATCTAATTTTGAATTCTGTTTAGTATGCTCCTGGACATGAAATCTCTAAATTTGAATCTTCATAACCTCTTGAAACTTGTGGTATCAAATTGGTGTTAGAACATACTCCACAGAATCTGTTAAACTGATAAAAATGAAAATACAGGATCTGCTGTACAATCAAATTTGATTTATAAATAAAACGAAGAAAGGAATTATAATCTTAATGAATTGAATTATGCTGTACAAGAGATTCTTTCTCTCTTTGACTTTTTGTTAGTCGCTATTTTGAAGTATGCTATCATGTGCTTTCCATGACGAAACGAGACTCATTTTGGCTTAATCTTGAACTATAGATAGCACACAATGCTAATTTGAAATGCAGATGATGGATGGATTATTATGCTATTTGTGTCATCCTTCATTGTGAAACCTCAAATTATTTTCATTGCAAAACCTCAAATAATCCGAGTTTTCTTTTTTCTAATAATTTCGATACTGTGCATGCATCCCCTTCCATATGTTTCCATTATAAAATATCTATTATTTTGGGCATATATCAAAACTTTGCTTTCAGTTTTTAATTTTGACCGCCCTTGAACTCTCTCTTTTATGTCAGGTAGGTCCCTTTAATAATCTTTTGACATTATTAGAACGCTTGTCCACATGTGGGCCGACATTTATGGTGTCATTCATACTTCCACCCCATTAAATCTTATTTTAAAATAAAGCACGACATACTCCGACTTTTATGTATAATCCAGAAAGGCTAAATTGCAGGAACTAACCTAACTTTTGCACCAATAGCAGGAAATACCCTTAACTCTTTAAAGCCTTCTCTTTTCTTCCATCGAAAGTAATTTATTCCCAAAATGCCCTTCATTTAAAATATTTAATTTAAAAATGATATCTTTTTCTCTCTTTCTTAAGTCATTTAAATATTTATATGAAGTACATTTTGGGAATACGATAAAGTTGAAGGGGCAAAGGGCAGGTTTTAGAAAGTTAAAGGTATTTATGCTATTTGGGCAAAACTTAGAGGGTATTTCCTGCAGTTTAGCCATCCAGAAATTATGTTTATACTGCATATAGATAAACTACCATGGTGCTAATTGTTTAGGATTGGCATGTAGCATGTTACTGTTCATATAAACCCTTCTTATTTTGTTCTTAATGTAGTTGCTTATCTATCTGTGACATCACCTAATATTTACTTTCAAAAACACAAGTTAACTACACTTTAGTCTGGCTTCGCATGCGCATATTCCACAGCAAGTTTCATGTTAGTTTCTGCATGCACAACCTATAAAAACTCACAAAGCCACTTCTCTTGATCTATTATGTAACCATGTACTAGCACCCTCTCAAACGTTGGTTTTTATACATCAATGAAGCTTAATTTCTAGGTATATTTGTGTGTGTGTTCTCCATTTGTTACTTCTATACGCATAGACTTCATATAACCTCTACACTATTTATATTTTTGTAGGGATGCAAACATATACGGATAATTTGAGCTAACTCTGTATTGCATCTGATTTTTTTTATCATATACGGATAGTTATTTTCATTTCCGATGGCTATCTGAATCCATATCCGCATCTGTCAACAGCCACCGGATATGGATATCTAACATCTATATCCGCATCCGTTTTGTATCAGTAATCGATACCAAAAATAGTAATTTTTGGCTTTATTGAATATTTGTTTTCCAATATTTATTTAATATCCGCATCTGTATCCGGCTTTTACTAAATACACAGTAATTTTCATTTCCGAATCCGTCGAGGATTGCTAGATATGGATATGGCAACACCTATATCAAATCCGCTTACATTCCTAATTTTGGCCATTTATTCATATTCATACAACTCATATAAATTTTTTGATTCATTTGCACAATTAATGAGCAATTTTATTGCCTCATGGTAAAATAATTGCTACAACAATACTCTTAATCAGATCGTTGCATATTATATTAGTGTGTGTGAATTTTGGGAGTGGAGGGGACTATAGTGAGTAAGATGAGTGAGTGATATCTATTACCTTTACTTAGTTCCCGCTGGTTACTTAATTCAATCATACTTTTTAGTATCTGAATTACTAGTAATTTTATGAGCTCATCTATGGTGTCCTGGTTTGAGAGTTGTAGCTATTTTTGTTCCTACCGCATGCCGAAATAATCTTCAGAAACCCTAAACTAAAACTAACTCTCGATTAAATAAGATACGACCTTCCTTTGCACTCTCAAGGAGCTGGCATCTTTCACTTTCTCTCCCTTCACTCCCAAGGAGCCGGCATCTTTTCACCCTCTCCCTCCAAATAAAAAAAGAAAGGTAAAAAAATGAAAAGGGAAAACCTCAATTATTTACTGCAACCCACCGAAAGTGAAATACATCCTAAGCACTATGCAAAACTATTATTATATAGGCTTATTTCCACAAAAATCCCATGTAGTTGATCACATATAGCACTTATAGCCCCTCAAGTGATTAAATAGCGCATGCATACATCCCCCTGTTAATTTAACAATTTACATGTCGTTTCTTAATTGCTTCTATTCATGTTCGTTTAGGTCTACTCCTATCTCTAGGTGTTCCATTAACCACAAATTTGTCACTTATTCTAATGGGGGCATTGATTGTTCTTCGTTGCATATGTCCAAACCATCTCAATTGGTTCTCTCATCTTATTCTCTATGAGAGTCATCTCTTGTTACAAATACATCCATTTCTTATCTTATCTTTTAGAGTATTCCCAGTTATCTAGCTTAACATTCTCATTTCATCCAAACTCAATTTTTGGGCTTGTTTCTTTTTTTTTGAATTGGCCCGTAAGCCTAACCCACGCACACAACACACCCATGCACATAGCATGTGAGCACACACATGCACCCATATGATCCATGAATTTGCATCGAAAGCGTTAAATTGTGGCCAATTCCCCGCCTAATGATCAAACTCCGCACTCTCTTCCAGGAGGGGAAGGTGCCATACCAACCGAGTTATTGCTCATTGGTGTCATGCTTTTTATCTGTCCAACATTCTGATATATAAAGAAATGCCGATCTTATCGTTGTGTGTGTGTATGTGTATATATCAATTTTAAAGGTGTAATCATATAACAGTCATGAAACACTTTTCCTTTTCAACCATTCCGCTTTAATTCTATTTGCTACACCCTCCTTAAATCTCTCCATCGTGATTAATTATAGACCTTAAGTAACGAAAATGATTATTCCAATATATTTCATGGCCATCAATTTGCAACATACAACCGTTTATTCGCATTATTTTACCGAAATTTTATATTCATATATTCAATTTTTGTTCTATTAATTCTAAGTCCTTTAGAGTCTGAAGGCTCTCTCCATTTTTCTACTTTAAAAATAACCCCTACTTTAGATTCATTATTAGGATTAATTACATAGATCTGATTATGTTTACGGCTTTACACCGGCCGCCAGCTACCTAACACCACTCTCTTCTTTTATCCTGTCTTGGAACAGACAATGAAAGAAAAACAAATTTAAGCACACCACCCTTGATTTCAAATAGTGCAATACCCTTGATTTCTAAAGTTATATATTTTTCCTTAATGCAGTACTATTTTATAACTATATATATAAGTCGCAATGCAATACCCTTGATTCAGCTAGAAAAATAATTATAAAAAATATTTTATGGTTGACCTTATGCTTGAAAGATAGCCGAGATACCAACTTGTCTCCATTGATTATTTATTCTCCCGGTATTTTTCCCCCTTTGACAGGGTTCGGATGTGTGCGCGTTTTACATGAAAACAGGCACGTGCAAGTACGGGGTATCATGCAGATATGATCATCCACCCCCGGGAGAGGCTGTAGCCATGGCCACCGCCCAAGGAACGGCAACCGGAGCTTCTGCTGAATCTGCTGAGGAATAACCCTAGGATCTTTTTCTGCTCTTCTTGTAAAATGTTTTAGTTTAAATTTGGTTTGATTTTTGAGTCTACATTTATATTTCACTGAACTTGTATTTGTACCGATTTTATTTCTTGTGCTTTAGATGCAGGATTCATATATGCCCTTTATTTGCGCCTGAAAAAGGCGGCGCTCTTCTTATCTTTTATTTTCTATTATGATTGTTGAGATAGCCCAAGTTACTTTGTGTAGATAGATGTTACATTGGCCTTATGGCGAGCCAAATTTCTTTCAGCCAAGATTTCTCCTTCCCTGCATTGCAAACAGCCTGTAGATTCACAATATTGCATTAGAAAGTGTGCTTGACCTTAAGATTTTCGGCAATCGAGCATGTATACGATTGAGCTCTTGGTTTTGCGTTATCAATGTACTGTATTTGAACTTATCCTATTTCAAACATGCAATATCTTCAATAAATTCGTAGCGTTGAGAGCGAATACCTCATCACATTCACATAAATATACATAAATATGACGTTGATTCGTAGCCCTCTTTAATATTTCCGGCATTTATTCTGTTAAAGACTTTTGGGGATTTCATCATGATGCCCATTAGGCAACTTCATCCCATTGACATAAAACGATAATACTTCATACTCTTAAGCCAAGGTCACTTCCAACATAAAAGAAAAGAAAATAAGTGGAGAAAACCAATATAGATTTTACATATATACCTTTCACATACATCATCAGACATGATATATAAAGTCTAATTATCCAAAACAAGGATCATTCTTGATTCTGCAACCTAGATGTATTAACGCATATAATATGTAAAGCCAGTCTTATTTATCCAGTGCCAGTGACACCAAGATCGGATTTCTTCTCGTCCTTGCCGGCGCCGAAGACGGGCCCGCCTTTTCCGGCGGCATCCTCGACCTTGTCCTGTATCTTGTCAATCTGGATCATTCCTTGGTCTTCGGTGGAGCGAATATCCGTCCTCGTCTTGTTCTCTCCCCCGCTCACCGACTCGTATGTCGTTGCCGTCAGCGATCCCTTCGGCTGCGCGCCTTGAGCTCCCGACATCGTTGAGATTGACTGTTGCTGCTGGAGATTGCCTTCCCCTTAAAAGTTTTTAGTGTCGTTTCTTTTTTGGCTCTGTGGCTTTGGTTGGGGTTTGCATGGGGGTGATATGGGTACTTATGAAGAGAGGAGGGAAACGGTTAGGCTGCCACGTGTGGATGCTAGGCGAAAGGAGAGAGACACGTGTGAAGCTCTTGACACGCGTGGTGTGCTTTATGATGAAATACGATAAGGATCATGGGAGTGATGTTGGAATTATTTGCTTTTGTTGGAGAAAAAACTTAGTTTCATTGACATATTTTAAATTTTTTGCTTTTAATAAATCGTTTGATCTTATAAATGTGGTCAAATTGTCTGGCTATGGCACTGCAAGGAGGAGTAGGCCTTGTCTAAAAACAGTTTAATTAACTGGAATTTCATGATAATTGCAGCATTCAAGAGAGCTTAAAAGCAGCAGACAAACAAATTTGGATGATGATGCTAGAATGTTAAATGTGAGTAACCTGAATTGAATTCTGATCGGACGCTTATTAAACGGATTGATTCTATTAAAAAATACCATCACGCAAAGTCTAAGTTTTCTTCAAAGGGGTCCTTAACGGAGCGTGTTAGTATATAAAAATAAATCTCTCAAGGCTCATCATTACTTTGGAATTTTGGTACGGTGACATGCAGGCTTAGTTTGGTAGCAAGGTTTCGAAACCATAGTTTAGATTAAGATAAAATGAAATCACAATCTGCATTTGTGGAAACCATGTTTTGTAAAATTGGGATTCACGGGACTTGGAGTAGCCCATTGATGGGGTTTGGAGTAGCCCAGAAAGAGACCCGGGATATCCCATTTATGAGGGGCCGACTAATTTATCCCAACTATTATCTCAAAAAATTGAGGATTCACAAAGTTGAGGATCGTTTTGTAACATAGTTTATAAAACAAAGGCTTAGTCTAGCTCAACTTAATTCGAAATGAGCGTGTGTGAGAGAGAAAGGCGATACAATTTTTTGTGAAGCTCCACACTTTTTAGAGTTTAGAAAAATAGGGTTTCGAGACATTGAAACATTTTGAATCCGCGGTTTGGAAAATTCTATATAGGCTGCTAAACAAACCATAGTTTCAATTTTTAGAGTTTAGCATCGAAATCTGAAACGGAGGTCCAGAACCGCAACGCGTTGCCAAATGAGGCCTTATGCTTAAGGGGAAGCAAAAATTATTGTTCGGTTAAAGGACCGGTGATAAATCGTTAATAGGATGGGCTCATAACCCAACGTTACCTGGATATTGAGCCTAGACGGCTTGCTGATAAAGCCCCGAGCTCTATTCAAACAGCAGCCTATTTTTTCAGATAACAAACGTAACTAAAACATTTCTTAAAAAGTAAGAAATAAAAAAAATTTAAAAAAACCGTAATAACCCTGGGTGGTTTCTCAGTGGGCCCCACCGCCCCCTATCGTGTTTTTATTATCAACCAAACCCCAATAATATTTTCAAATTACTTACATATGAGGGCATGTTTGGTTGTAAGATTATTTAATTTTGTACTGCATGGATTCCATAATTTTGTTTTGGTTTGGAGGATTTGGATTTTCAGGATTATTTTGTTTTTCGTGGGGCCCATCATAAATTCTTAAATCCAACTTTTTTTAAGAATGTGCAAGGATTTTACACTGTTCATTGTAATTTTAGATGGGACCCATGATACTTTATTTATTTAATAATTCTCTCTTTATCTATATCTCTCTAAAATCCTCGAATCCAAATTGAATTTTCTTTTCACCAACCAAACAAAAATCACAAGTATTCATAAATTGAATACCATGAATTCAAAACCAACTAAACAACAAATTCTCAAATCCAGAAATTTTCAGCCATGCCAAATCCAAATTTCATAACACTCTAAACTGAATCTCATCGTCTTCTTCCTTCGACTCGAGATCAACGCGAAGAAAAAGAAGAAGAAGAAAGCGATCCCTTTCTTCTTTTCGCAATGGGCGTTCCTCTCGCGATGGAAACCCTAACAGAGCGTGCGAACCTGCTGCGCGAATCTCTCCAGAAGAGCCAGACCATCACCGACAGCACCGTCACCATCCTCGGCTCCTTCGACCACCGCCTCTCCGCCCTCGAGGCCGCCATGAGACCCACTCAGGTCTCCGTTCCTTCTCCAATTTCTTTATCTTTTGAGATCTTAGGGTTTTGTGAAATTTATTTTCTCAATTAGGGTTTGGTGTTTTGGTTTAGGTTCGGACCCATGCGATTCGGAGGGCGCATGAGAACATCGATAAGACGCTCAAATCCGCTGAAGTCATAATTTCTCAGTTTGATCTCACGCGCCAGGTCAGTTTAGATTTTACGAATTTGATTTGGTAGTTGTTGAGCTGAATCCAAAACCTAGATCAGACTTGGTTTGTAAAATTAAGCTTATTTTGGTGAGTGTTGAGATTGTGAATTTTGTTTGTGCTGGAAATATTGTAGGCTGAGTCTAAGATTTTGAAGGGTCCGCATGATGACCTAGAAAGCTATTTGGAGGTGATTGATCAGTTGAGGACCAATGTCCGATTCTTTAGCTCGAATAAAAGCTTCAAGAGCAGTGATGGGGTGCTTAGTCATGCGAATACTTTGCTGGCTAAGGCGATACTAAAGCTCGAAGAGGAGTTTAAGCAGCTTCTATCTGCTTACAGGTTAGTTTTAGATTGCTATTTTTTGCTTGTTCCATTTATTACATTATTTCGACATAGTGAAATGGATACTACCCGAAACTGCTGCTTATAGGAGTATTTTTCCCTATTTCACTTCTTTGATCCAGTTGCAACTTTTATCCGCTGAAATCACATTAATTGTAGCTTGGTCCTAGGACTCTAGCTCTTTCGAGATTGTGGATCACATAATTTAAGATGCATTTCAAATCGGGCCCTTTTTATCCTGGATGCTCATGGTGGCTAAAATATGAGGGGATCTCACTAGCAAACTCCACTATTATCAATTTAGGTCAATCACATGTCTATATACTTCATTGCTTCAAAAACAACACCGCCGCCGCCGCGCGCGCGCACACATTGCTCTCTCTCTCTCTCTCTCTCTCTCTCACACACACACACACACAGTTACCAGTTCATTAAATATGGATCCACAACCAAACTACAGTCCTCATACTACCAATTACTTAACGAGGATGTTTACCCCAATCAGAGCAAAGCTCTGTTCAAATTCCAAGACGGGAGATGAAGCAACGCTTCATCTTCCCCTAAGCAGAGCAAAGCTCTACTTTGAAAATCTAGATTTTAAGCAACGCTTCAGATTCAATGCGCTGCGCGTAACGCGCCACGTGTCAAAAGCTGATGCCGCAGCGCAGCGCCCAAGAAGGCGTACCCAATCAGAGCAAAGCTCTATTTTAAGCAAAATTAAAGAAAGCAACGCTTCTGTTGCGCAAGCACTGCGCTGGGCGACACGTGTCAGCGCAGATGTGCTGCGCGACACGTGTCAGCACAGCTGCGCTGCTCTGTGCGCTGCGTGACACGTGTCACACGCTGGGGCGTTTGCGCAAAACAGAATTGAAATTTTAAAGAAATCTTTTCTGTTCTTGTTAAAACAAGAAGATTTTCTTCTGTAAAGCAGAGGCCTTTGGATCAAAGATCCAACGGTGGGGAAAATTCCCCAAATCACTCAGAGAAAGATCTCTTCAATAAAATTAACTAATCTATGGGCACTATAAAAGAGACCCCAGACCTCAATTCAAAGGCATCAATATTTTTCTTAAAAAAAGTCAAGAGCTTCAAACAGAGAGAGAACTCTGAGAAAATTTAAAAGAAAAAGGTAAAAACCTTCACGAGAGAGAAGAAATCTCTTTTAATAAATCATTGATCTAAAAACCAGATCAATTTTCTTCACATAAAAAACAGTGCTTTGCACTTCTTATGAACCACTGGTTCTTTAAAAACAAGAAAACAACAAAAATAAAATATAGTGCTTTGCACTTTTATGAACCTATGGTTCTTGAAACAAAAAGAAAAAACTTATTTTTCTTTGATCTAAATTAGATCAAGAAATCAAATAGTGCTTTGCACTTCTGTTCTTGAATCTAAAAGATTCTTAGTGCTTTGCACTTCCAAACTGCACTGTTGCGCTCTTGAGAGAACGCCACGTGTCAGCTACAGAACAACTTGCGTTACGCGCTCTTGAAATAGAGCTTTGATCTTTGGAATTGGCGCAACTCACCAGAGCGCGCCACGTGTCAACAGCGCAGCGCACTAGCGCAGCGCACTGCGCTATTGCGCTTGCACTCACCAGAGCATGACACGTGTCCTCACCACAAGCGCTTGCGCTCAGTGATTGGCGCAAAGCGCCTGACAAATGCAATGCATTTCTTTTACTAAAGGGCCAGGCCCAATTAAAAGACCAAACAAGCCTAATTAAATTGATGCTCAGCATCATTTATAAGTGGGCAAAGCCCAAACAAAATAATAAAAATGCTATGCATTTTAAAAGGGGCAGAGCCCAAACAAAGTAGATGCTCTGAATCATTTATAAATGGGCAGAGCCCAAAACAAATTGATGCTCTGCATCCTTTCTGGGCAGAGCCCAAATAAAAATAAAAAAAGAAATGCGATGCAAAAGCAAATAAAATGTTGAACATTTTCAACTGGACTTAGCCCAATTTTGACCGTAAGTCCTCAAATTAAATTGACTGAGCAAGATTGCTCTTTTAAATCAATTTATATCCGGTTCGAGGGTACATCTCCGAACTCCTCTGACCCATGTCGTTGTAATCATTCAACGTCGTCAGAGAGGTGACGGGTCCCGACGACCACACATCGATACGGACTGCGGGGTCCTTAAACTCGTGGACCGAAACGTCCTTAAACTAATGTCGGACCGAAACGTCCTTAAACTAATGTCGGACCGAAACGTCCCTAAACTGGAATATGGACCATCACGTCCCTAAACTGGAGCATGGACCGCAACGTCCCTAAACTACCTATGGACCACTACGTCCCTAAACTGGAACAATAGAGCCTCCAAATGCTCTTTTGCCGGATCTAAACGATCCCGTTTAAGTTGATCTTAGCCCCCAAACACAGCTAACGTATCCTTAAACATTCAAACGGACTATAAAACTCCAAATCAACCTTGGTTCAAGGGTACATCTCTGAACTCCTCTGACATCTGTCGTTGTAATTCTTCAACGACGTTAGAGAGGTGACGAGTCCCAATGGCCAGATATTAAATGGATTATCACGTTAAGTTGATCTTAGTCTCAAACAGGACTATCGTATTCTTAACGAACATTTAAGTTGATCTTAGCCGCAACGCGACTAATGCATTCTTAAACTAAAAACACCAAATCCAAATCTAAGTAAATACGGATTTGGACTAATCCATGTCCTACGGGCGACGACATTACTCGGTCCCCGTATACAATCCACGGGCAACCACAAACAAAACAAACACACACGACACGAAGTGAAATTCTGGAGAAGGAGAAAGTTGTTACCGCGATGCGGTAGCGTAATTAACTGCAGGGGCTTGCGCTTGCGGGGAAGAGCGTCCCCACAATCAAAAACCCCTCAAGCGAGGGGGAATCTGACGAAGTCTGTTACATCGGCCGCATCCGTCTAAACCTCCGATACACGGTGCCATAAATCAACTTGGCATCTTCGGAGAGGTGGACGGATAAAATCAAATAGCATCTGCCCCGAATCTCAGCGTCAGGACATCGCAGTCTTGTGCGCCGTCTTTCGGAGGGGAACAGATTCTGGCACGCCCGGTGGGACCTTTTCCTCTTTCCACTCCACACTTCGTGTGTCGTGTTCGCGAACAAATCGCGGTTTGCTGTGGTGCCCTGTGGATTCAAGGTGCTAAGATTTGGTGTCTTGCTCCGTGCAGAAAACAGAAGATCGATAGCTTCGAACTGCACCGCCCGCAGTTGCAACTCTCGCTCCGTCATTGCTGGAGGAGTGACTTATGGGCCCCAAGCGGCCCCCCTTTTCAAAATGCCGCTGGAGCAGGTGGCTCAAGCCATCACTGGACTATTTTTTGGGACCATGCTCCCACCAATGAGCTTCAACGCTCCAATGACATTGCAAGAAGCTCCAAAGGAGTCGGTATTCGATCGACTTACCACTGCCGCGACCCCTCTCAACGGGTCGCCCAACTCCACTGCTACAGTTTTTAACGGACCAGGCCAAAGCTCCAACGGGCCCATGAAGAAGCCTGCAATACCAGAAGGCGTTATCCCGAAGCGGATAGCTTTCCCTACTCCAGTTTCAGGCGAAATCACCAAGGTTGCTTCCCCTGCTCGGAAGTCCGCTTTTGACAGGTTGGCCGTCCCCGTTCAACGGACGTCGGTCTTTAAAAGGCTGGTACCAGCAGATTCTCCTCAAAGTAGGGGGCATGACGAAGCCACCCGCGTAGCTGAAACAACTCCATCAGCACGACATGCTCGACGTCGCCACTGGCGCCGAGTAAGGAAGGCTGGGGGCAACTCCTCCTCTGGATTTACTTCACCAGCTCCAACGGTGGGGATCGATGCTGCTGTTCCAACCGGGAACAGCTTTGAATTGCTGAACACAGTACGCAGAAACTCTTCTACTGCAATGTTGAAACGAACTCCTTCAGCTGCGAAGAGTACTCCAGAGAAAAAGCTAGGGCAGCCCCCTCAGCGGCTGTCCTCTAAAATTTACGGGGTCTGGCGACAGGTCCAGGAGTCAGTGATTGATGAAAACTATCTCCGCCAACAGAAAAAGATGAAGGTTCGGTAAGAGAAGGATTACTCCGTCAAGCCACAAAAACCAATAGCTACTCGGGTGTCCACTACAACGGCCTCCTTAACTCCAATCACTCAAAAGAAAGGAGGTCGCAAAAAGCCCCTGTGAACATAGCGAAGCATAAAAGCGCTGAACACAAATGCCTCAAATCTGGGGCATGGTGGTGCACACTGTTTATATGGCTTCTGGAAAGGAGGAAAGCCGCACTTCTACGGGCCACCGACCGCTCACCCGATCCGTGACGAAAGCTTAGGAGCAACAACAAAAGCTTCAGGAAATGATGACTGCAATGGCTGCACTCACTGGGCCAAAAGAAAGCTCTGAAACGTCCTCGGATGAGCGTCAAGAACAAGAAACTGACGCTGAGTTTCTTCGCCGGATATTGGAAAAGAAGGATAAGAGGCTGCGGAACAAGCGGCCAGCATAAAAAAAATGGCCCTCCTCTTCCAAGATATGGTAGGGATGATGTTACAGCCAGACCCTCCAGTTGAAGACCCTCCAATCATTGTTGAAGATGACGGATGGGAGACATCTAATCCTCCGCCGGCTCTTTCAGCAGCCACAGATGAAACCATTTCCAAGGCCGTGCTAGACGATTATATAGCTCAGCAGATCCGGGTTCATCAGGCGAATGAAATGATTGGGCAAATTGTTAGAACCGGACGACCGTATCCGAGCTGGTACGACCAAATTAGTTACCCGCCAGGATATACGATCTCTAAATTCCATGTATATAAAGGGACAGGGAATCCGCATCAGCATGTCGCTCAATTCAGGGCCTTAAACGGCAATACTAAAGGCGATGACAAATTGTTGCTACGTCAATTCGTCGGCAGCTTAGCAGAAACAGCTTTTGAATGGTATTCGGAGCTACCTAACGACTCTGTCAAAACATTTGCAGAGATGGAGCTGCTGTTTACACAAAGATTCGCGAGTGCTAGTGAACGCACCCCGATAACAGTACTAATAAATGCCAGAATAAGACTAGGCGAAACGTGGGTCCAATACGCAACACGATGGCGAAATCTATGGTCGAAATGCGAACAACGCATAGAAGAGGCACCTGCGGTAGGCATGTTTGTGGGCACTCTCGATCCGCAGGCGACCATCTCGCAATTCATGATGTTCTTCAGGCCGACCACCTTCCAGACCTTGATCGACAAATTAGCCCAAATGGACCAGATGGGCCATGGACCGTCTCCTCCAAAACCAGATTCCCGAAATGAGAAAGGAAAAGGGAAAGCGATCGTCGTCGCCAATGCTCAGCAACAGTCGAACAACTCAAAGCCGGTCGTTCGCCAAAACAACGTGCGTCCACGCCCATCCTTCGAAGAGAGGCTAGGACGTCCTTACTCGTTTCCTCAGAATAAAACGAGAAGACTGTTCGAACTGGTAGTGCGCAACAGACTCATCAATCTGCCGAGTCCAAAGCGTCTGTCGCAGCCAGGCGATCTTAATAATCCCAATTATTGCCCTTACCACCAAACGGTAAGTCATCTGATTGAGGATTGTTTCGTCTTTAAGGGATGGATCGAAAATCAGTACCTACAAGGCAAGTTCGCGCTGTCGGAAAACTGGAAGGTAAACCCACCACAGCCGCACCCTCCAAAGAAGACGGACACGTCGGGGGCAACTTGTTCTTTCGTCGAGGATGAAAACGATGGAGAAAACTTATCAGATGAATCCGAAGACTACGTAGCGACTTGTCATGTGATTTCTTATTCACTGACGGATGAGGTGAGGCTCCTTGCGCTGAGAAATCAATAGCGAACCCTGAGCCGGAGATTCTACAGCCATCAGACGAGTTGATCGATGTCTTCCTAAATGAAATTCGTCTGAAAGCAAAAGCCAATCAAGAGCGTGAAATGGCCATACTGGAAAGAGCCAAGGCATTCCCGTCAAATCAAAAGCCATCCACTGCGGATAAAAACAAATTCAAGACGAGGAAAAGGTTCGCCAAAGCTCTATCAGTAGGAATGAAGCTACCGCCCTCTGAAGAAAATACTCTCGCTGAGGTAGAGATGCACCCTAACTTCTGTTTATATCATCAGAAGATCATACATCCTACCGAAGACTGCGAATCCTTTAACTGTTGGTGGCAAGGGTATGTCGCTCAAAAGCAACACTTCGACAGGACAAAATGTGAAGCTTGTAGACGTCGAAAAAATATGATAGATGAGCGCAAAAGAGCCGCCGACGATTGTCATACGGCCGACTCTAAGGTATCGCAAATTATCACCTTTGGAAGCGACTCTGACGAAGAAGCTACCCCCAACCCTTCCCTCAGGGAATCTATTTCAAAAATGAAGGAATTGAGGAGCTGCGAGAACGTTCAGCCATGCAATCGCACGCTACTCGGAAAAAATCCCGGCCCCGCAAACAACGGAGCGAACAAAAAGGATAAAGGAAAAGGAAAAACGGCCTTCGTCGCCAGCGCTCAACAACAATTAAGTGACCCTAGACCGGTTGCTCCCCAAAGCAACAAGCGGCAACCCCTCCAGGAAAAGTTGAAACGTCCTTACTCGTTTCCGCAAGATAAAACAAGGGGACTGTTCGAGCTGGCAGTGTGCGACAGACTCATCAATCTGCCGAATCCAAAACGTCCGTTGCGGTCAGGCGATATTAATAATCCTAATTATTGCCCTTACCATCAAACAGTAGGTCATCTGATCGAGGATTGCTACGTCTTCAAAAACTGGGTTGAAGACCAATACCAACAAGGCAAGTTCGCGTTGTTCGAAAATTGGAAGGTGAACCCGCCACAACCGCATACTCCTAGAAAGATGGATACGCCGGGGGCAACATGGTCAGTCATGGAGAAAGCCCCATAGACCGAAAAGTCAGTAAACTAGAGCTTCACCTCAAATACGGCAATGATGGACCGAAACGTCCTTAAACTAATGATGGACCGCAATGTCCTAAAACTTGCAAAGGACCGAAACATCCTTAAACTAATACCGCAGCATCTTTAGGCTGACGAGGTGAATAAAAAAAATATATAAATAAAGAAAAATATAATAAATAAAAACGGTATGTCCATAAGCAAAAGGGCACGGATGAAAACCCGAAAGGGCTCCGTGAGTAAAAACAACAGGGCTACCGGCAAGTGTTCGTGAAAACCCGAAAGGGCACGACCTCGTTAAGAAAAAAGAAGAAAATAAAAAGAAATAAAAAGGAAAAACGGTATGTCCTTAAGCAAAATGAGCACGGATGAAAACCCGAAAGGGCTCCGTGAGTAAAAACAGCAGGGCTACCGGCGAGTGTGTGAAAACCCGAAAGGGCACAACCTCGTTAAAAGACACTTATAGGGTCCTCTCGACCTTGTAAGGAGAAACCACCCGCGTGAGATCCTTACGACTCACAAGGGAGCAACACATTTAGGGATCCCCACGATTCCTAAGGAGAAAATACACTTGCGAGATCCTTACGACTCGTAAGGAGAACTCTCTTATGGGACCCTCACGGCTCATAAGAGTTGAAAGTCTTAAGTTACAGAGATCTAAATCTGTGCTTAAGCAACTCCCACGTCTTCCGATATTGCCCTATAAGTGGCTCAATACTGACCCTTGTATACAATCCATGGGCGCGAATAAACATTCCCCCAACCAAGTTTCATCCGTGATTGGGGATATGTTCGTATGGTGAACGACCCTTGTAAATCCTCTCGATTTACAAGGAGAAAACCCTCCTGTAGGATCCTTACGACTTACAGAGGAACATGCACTTAGGAATCCTCACGATTCCTAAGGAGAAAATACGCTTACAAGATCCTCACGACTTGCAGGAAGAAATACCTTTGTGTGACCCTTACGGCTCATGAAGTTAAAAGCCTTAGTCGACAGCGCCTTAACCCTGTTCGCTAAGCCACCTTTGTTCGACATCGACGGAGGCAAATGATGATTCGCTCCTGGCAATATCCCAGTTGTAGCGGCGTTGATGCCGAAATCGGTGTCTAATTCCAGATTTACGGCGGAAAGCCAGTAGGCCGCACATGCATACGAAATAGCCGAAATGATGGGTCAATTTGCAATAAAAAGCAGCAAGTAAAAGGTGTGCATGCAAAATAACCGAAATGATGGGGCAACTCGCAATAAAAAGCAGCGAGTAAAAATAAAATAAATAGCCGAAATGATTGGGCAACTCGCAATAAAAAGCAGCGAGTAAAAATAAAGTAAACAGCCGAAATGATTGGGCACCGCGAAAAATAGCCGAAATGATTGGGCAATCGCGACCTTTGTGATATAAAAGCTGAAATGATAGAGCATCGCGGAAAGAACTAAAAAAAAAATATATGTAACATGCCCTGCAGACGATAGCACAGCAATCCCTGTACACAATCCAGGGGCACAAACAAAGAGGGAACCATACCTTCCCGGCAGGCTCCGCCAAAAAGCGAAGCCAAGTATCGACGGTTCAACAACAACCTAGAGACAACCGTGACATTCGCCTCGATACAGTAGACGCAATGTCAACAATAACGTTCTTCCTCCAACAAGCTTCGAACATGACAAAGCAAATGAAGCAAAGGCTAAATTCCTAGCTTCAAGGTCTTGACGGCAACCCATATAAAGCCAGAAAGACAACTGGAGATCGTCTCACACCAGTGTGGAATGGTCACCACCTCGACGTTCGTCTCGACACAGCAGACGCAACATCATCAAACAAACGAAGCCACGGCAAAATCCCGGAGCCACCCCGACATTCGTTTCGATACAACATACGAGTTGTCACCCCAGCGTTCTTCCTCCAGCGGGATTCGAACGCGACCGTCAAACAAACGGAGCCATGGCAAAATCCCAGCTCCACCCCGACGTTCGTTTCGATACAGCAGACGAGTTGTCACCCCAACGTTCTTCCTCCAGCGGGATTCGAACGCGACCATCAAACAAACGGAGCCATGGCAAAATCCCAGCTCCACCCCGACGTTCGTTTCGATACAGTAGACGAGTTGTCACCCCAGCGTTCTTCCTCCAGCGGGATTCGAACGCGATAATCAAACAAACGGAGCCACGGCAAAATTCCAGTTCCACCCCGACGTTCGTTTCGATACAGCAGACGAGTTGGCACCCCAGCGTTCTTCCTCCAGCGGGATTCGGACGCGACAATCAAATAAATGGAGCCATGGTAAAATCCCTAGTTCCAAACCCCGACGGTTCATCAGCAAACTAAAAACAACCGCGGCACTCGTCTCGATACAGCAGACGCGATGCCAGCAAAACGAAACAAAGGCCAAATTCCTAGCTTCAGGGTCCTGACGGCAACTCACATAAAACCTGAAAGACTATCGGAGATCATCCCACACCAGCGCGGAGTGGTTATGACTCATCGGGGCTCGCCAAAATGAGCCTAACCTCAAGTAAAAAGTGGCATGGCAAATTCCAAACGCTTGTTCTTCCGACGGTCAAACTGCCTAGGAAGATTGCTTGAAGACGTCTTGTCCAGCCCCCGAAGGGATCAGAGACACGACAGTCGAAGGGCTACTCGAACAGCACGATTGCCTATCGAGGACTATATCAGCTTATGCGACGGTACGATGGCCAAAACCCTAAGTACCACCGACCTTAACGGGCTTCTGTCGTAAAGAGCAGAGGTTAAATACGACGTTAAGATGTTCTTGCGAGAAACGCTCGATTCGTTTCGACTTGTGAAGAAATTGTTGAGGCGGCTCGACTCGTGAGATAAAGCCTTAGGCAGTAGGCATAAAAGAAGCCTGTTTCCTAAGCACTGGGACCCTGCGAGTTGACCCAAAACGGTCTCTTGCATACCATCCACGGGTCTCACTCTTCAAAGTCGAGTTTCGACAGGGAGGGAAACAACCGCTTACGGGTTCTCTCGACTCGTAAGAGGGAAAAATTCTCTTATAAGATCCTTACGACTTATAAGAGAAAACCACACTTAGGGAGCCTCACGATTCCTAAGGAGAAAAAACCACCTACGAGATCCTCTCGATCCGTAGGGAGAAAAGTCGCTATGAGACCCTCACGGCTCATAGAGTTGAAAAGTCTTAGGCGGCAGATCTGAACCTGCGGCCTAAGCCATTATTATTGCATGAAGAAATCAAGGTGCTTACCAGCTAATTGTGACAGTATACTGATAATAAGAGAGTGACAGAAAGAACATCCGATTTACACTTGATCAAGCGTTCGAGACACATTCATTCATGCAAAAGATTCAGAACAAAAGATAAGACAGGCTAGGAAAAACAAAAATTTTCATTAATATCGCCAGAAGTTCTTACAATCATAGAAGCAATAAACTAAAAATATAATTACAAGGGAATAACCTCGAACCCAGGGCATGGATTGAGGAACTCAAAAGCTACTCTATCTATGACTTTCCAGGCCTCACGGACCATCCTAGTATGCTTTCTTTCGCGAGCACAAGCGTCAGGGTCTCCCCTGATGTCTTCTACCCTCCGATAAGCAGCGAGTATGGCGGACTGTTGAAAGACCTCGTGCAAGAGATCGATAAGACTGTCTCGCCGTCTCTTCGAGATAAAGTTCAACAGGTACATCGAGTGCACCTTGTCCTCAGCAGCATCCAACGCCCTAAGTGGCACGCCGGAACAGAAGAGGGGAAGCGCTTCCCAGATGGCTCCCACGATAAGCTTAAGGAGGGAGGAACGTCGGGAAAGCAGTAGACCATTATACGCGTCGAAGCGACTCATTATTTCAGCGCACTCCTCGTTTGTGAACTCCCGATTTTGAGAGCGGCCAAGACGGCGGATGTCCCCATAAGAGATGATCTCGTTAAGAGCATACATGTGGGCATTCATTGTTCCTGTGAAAGAGGATCAACAGAATTATCAGAAAGACTGATTAAATAAAACGATATAATGCACTGAGAAATAAAATATCATCTTCAAACTCTAAGATCAATGAAACACTCTTAAGAGTTCTTTTAGATCAAAGGGATCTATGTTTTGCCAAAAAATGCAAGTTTCGGTTCATGGGTTGAGAAACCCTGAAACAGATTCATGAGAGCAAAGCTCTATTTGGTGAAACCCCAGAAGGATTTTCTTTAGATCAAAAGATCTATGAGAGCAAGGCTCTGTTAAGTAAACTTAATTTGATTGAATTTAAAATCTTACCTAAAAGGGGTGCTGGGTTCTGAACTTTGAAAGTTCTTAAAAAGAAACAAGAGCAGGGCTATAAAAGTTCTTAAATAAGAACAAATCTCTGGAGTCTTTTGAAAATAAAAATCTTAAAGATGATAAGCATCTGTGGGGGACCAAAGGTCCTATTTATAGGCATCAAATGCCTCTTCAACGACCAAAAGCTGCCGCAACGGTTGGGATTCTGCCACCGTTGCGCTTGCGTTTGGGGCCACGTAAGCGCAACGGTGGGGGGGCATTTGTTTACCCCAATCAGAGCAAAGCTCTGTTCAAATTCCAAGGCGGGAGATGAAGCAACGCTTCATCTTCCCCTAATCAGAGCAAAGCTCTACTTTGAAAATCTAGATTTTAAGCAACGCTTCAGATTCAATGCGCTGCCCGTAACGCGCCACGTGTCAAAAGCTGATGCGGCAGCGCCGCGCCCAAGAAGGCGTGCCCAATCATAGCAAAACTCTATTTTAAGCAAAATTAAAGGAAGCAACGCTTTTGTTGCGTAAGCACTGCGCTGGGCGACACGTGTCAGCGCAGATGCGCTGCTCTGTGCGCTACGCGACACGTGTCACACGCTGGGGCGTTTGCGCAAAACAGAATTGAAATTTTAAAGAAATCATTTCTGTTCTTGTTAAAACAAGAAGATTTTCTTCTGTAAAGCAGAGGCCTTTGGATCAAAGATCCAACGGTGGGGAAAATTCCCCAAATCACTCAGAGAAAGATCTCTTCAACAAAATTAACTAATTTATGGGCACTATAAAAGAGACCCCAGACCTCAATTCAAAGGCATCAATATTTTTCTTAAAAAAGGTCAAGAGCTTCAAACAGAGAGAGAACTCTGAGAAAATTTAAAAGAAAAAGGTAAAAACCTTCACGAGAGAGAAGAAATCTCTTTTAATAAATCATTGATCTAAAAACCAGATCAATTTTCTTCACATAAAAAACAGTGCTTTGCACTTCTTATGAACCACTGGTTCTTTAAAAACAAGAAAACAACAAAAATAAAAAATAGTGCTTTGCACTTTTATGAACCTATGGTTCTTGAAACAAAAAGAAAAAACTTATTTTTCTTTGATCTAAATTAGATCAAGAAATCAAATAGTGCTTTGCACTTCTGTTCTTGAATCTAAAAGATTCTTAGTGCTTTGCACTTTCAAACTGCGCTGTTGCGCTCTTGAGAGAGCGCCACGTTCAGCTACAGAACAACTTGCGCTACGCGCTCTTGAAATAGAGTTTTGCTCTCTGGAATTGGCGCAACTCACCAGAGCGCACCACGTGTCAGCAGCGCAACAGCGCAGCGCACTGCGCTGTTGCGCTTGCACTCACCAGAGCATGACACGTGTCCTCACCACAAGCGCTTGCGCTCAGTGATTGGCGCAAAGCGCCTGACAAATGCAATGCATTTCTTTTACTAAAGGGCCAGGCCCAATTAAAAGACCAAACATGCCTAATTAAATTGACGCTCAACATCATTTATAAGTGGGCAAAGCCCTAACAAAATAATAAAAATGCTATGCATTTTAAAAGGGGCAGAGCCCAAACAAAGTAGATGCTCTGAATCATTTATAAATGGGCAGAGCCCAAAACAAATTGATGCTCTGCATCCTTTCTGGGCAGAGCCCAAATAAAAATAAAAAAAGAAATGCGATGCAAAAGCAAATAAAATGTTGAACATTTTCAACTGGACTTAGCCCAATTTTGACCGTAAGTCCTCAAATTAAATTGACTGAGCAAGATTGCTCTTTTAAATCAATTTATTTCCGGTTCGAGGGTACATCTCCGAACTCCTCTGACCCATGTTGTAATCATTCAACGTCGTCAGAGAGGTGACGGGTCCCGACGACCACACATCGATACGGACTGCGGGGTCCTTAAACTCGTGGACCGAAACGTCCTTAAACTAATATCGGACCGAAACGTCCCTAAACTAATGTCGGACCGAAACGTCCCTAAACTGGAACACGGACCACCACGTCCCTAAACTGGAACACGGACCACCACGTCCCTAAATTGGAGCATGGACCGCAACGTCCCTAAACTACCTATGGACCACTACGTCCCTAAACTGGAACAATAGAGCCTCCAAATGCTCTTTTGCCGGATCTAAACGATCCGGTTTAAGTTGATCTTAGCCCCCAAACACAGCTAACGTATCCTTAAACATTCAAACGGACTATAAAACTCCAAATCAACCTTGGTTCAAGGGTACATCTCTGAACTCCTCTGACATCTGCCGTTGTAATCCTTCAACGACGTTAGAGAGGTGACGAGTCCCAATGGCCAGATATTAAATGGATTATCACGTTAAGTTGATCTTAGTCTCAAACAGGACTATCGTATGCTTAACAAACGTTTAAGTTGATCTTAGCCGCAACGCGAATAATGCATCCTTAAACTAAAAACACCAAACCCAAATCTAAGTAAATACGGATTTGGACTAATCCACGTCCTACGGGCGACGGCATTACTCGGTCTCCGTATACAATCCACGGACAACCACAAACAAAACAAACACACACGACACGAAGTGAAATTCTGGAGAAGGAGAAAATTGTTACCGCGATGCGGTAGCGTAATTAACTGCAGGGGCTTGCGCCTGCGGGGAAGAGCGTCCCCACAATTAAAAACCCCTCAAGCGAGGGGGAATCTGACGAAGTCTGCTACATCGGCCGCATCCGTCTAAACCTCCGATACACGGTGCCATAAATCAACTTGGCATTTTCGGAGAGGTGGACGGATAAAACCAAATAGCATCTGCCCCGAATCTCAGCGTCAGGACATCGCAGTCTTGTGTGCCGTCTTTCGGAGGAGAACAGAGGACAGTGGGTAAGATATGATGTTAGCTACTAATTGAACTTGTATGTAAAATTAAGGAGAAAAACTCGGTGACAGTGTTTAGAGGAACTATGCTGATTTTTAACCAACATGTAGATCTAAGTTTGGGGCAACCTCCTAATTGTATTTTTATAAAGCTAATTTGTATTGCTGAAGAGGGCCGGAGTGGTTCAGGCAATAGTGTTTGGGCTACTAGAGATGTACATCGTATAAACCCCTTCTTTTATATAGTATATGATCCAATTCCCAAATATAATGTAACTGTACCTTGGACCCTGAGGCAAAGAAACATAGAGAAGAGGAAAAGGGCGTTGATGGAAACAAATTTCATTTCATAGATATTTGCCGATTCTGTGCCCAATCTTTTAGAACTCATCCATCTTAGTATATGCAGCTACATTCATTTTCGGATATGTTATTTCTTAATTTCCCAACACTCTAACTCGTTTTTCTTTTAAAAGAAAAAAAATTAATTCGTAAAGATGGGTTGACTTATGGAATATTTTATAATTTTCTTTAACATTGTTGACATTCTCTTCTAGAAGCACACATTTTGTAGATACCTCAACGACATAATTTTATATGTGGAGGTATGTTTTCTTTTGCAATTGCTATATCTGGCTGACCCTATTTTAAGGGGGAAACTGGAAAAGGCTTAAATGATTATAAACGTATATTGGGAAACTATGTAAACACAGTAGAAATCGTAGGGAAGCTTGTGCTATTTTTCCGTCTGCATTTGTCCTTTTGAGGACCCATAATTGATGCCAATGTAAACTGGCTGAAGATACGGTCATCATCATCATATATAAAATGGTTCAGTAAGGTCACATTTTCAGCCCTCTCACTGCTACCCAATACTCACCATAATGAATGGGAAATGTTTCACACCACCTACATCCTGTTCAAGAATGTTCTCATCATAGTTTCATTATGGTATTATGGAATGTTATTTGTTTATTTAGCATCTTTTGTATCTTATACTCATTATGCACTGATATTTTATAAATGCACAAAGTAGAGAGCACAATTGATGATTTTCAATATGCTACTGCTTCTCGGAGAGTTTGGTTTCGTAATTATCTAGTTTGTCTGCTATGTTTGTATTAAAGATGACATGGAACCTAAACTATTCATACAACTAACAGTTGACAATGTCTTTATTGTGGAAGCTCCGAAGCTGCTATTTTGATCACATAGATGTCTGATTTTCATATAGTACGTAACAATTATTTTATTCCCCTGAATAATTTGTATATTTTGTTCTCAATTTGATTTCAGCAAGCCTGTGGAACCTGATCACCTTTTTGATTGCCTTCCTAACTCTCTTCGTCCATCGGGTGAAAGCGATGGAGGTAAAAATCCATCAGCGACAAATCAATCAGACAATCAAGCAAAAACCTTAGAGACTGCTGTCTACAAACCTCCAACTCTTATTCCTTCAAGGATTTTGCCTCTGCTGCATGACTTGGCTCAACAAATGGTTCAAGCAGGAAACCAACAACAATGCCTGAAAATCTACAAGTATGATGTTAGTTTGTCTGTTTTGTTGTTGGCTATCAATCTTGATTGTTTGCTTGGGTTTCTTTCTGCATTCATTCTTTGTAAAAGAAAGTTGGAGTTTCCGCAAAATAAAAAATAAAAATCAGATTACAAGCCACGGTTGGCCTATATATATGCCCAGAAAAATCGGCACTGTTATTTACCTAAATGATCATTTTTAGCCCCCACTTGTACAATACTTTGAATTTTATTTTATTCCTTTTAAAACCTGCACAAGCTGAAGGTTCTTAAGTTTATGCCTGGTTAACAAAATTGAATGCTTGGAACACTACAATGAAAACCTAAAACATCATAAAGGGGACCTTTTGACGCCTCAATAATATGTTTTTATTTTATTTTATTTTATTTCATTTTTGTGAAAATACTGCCTACCTATTCCTTGCAATGATTTTTCTCTCCTCTCTTTTTTTTTTTTGCTTTTCTCGACTTTGTATTCTTATAAATTTGAAAATTTTCACTACAAGTGCAGTGGCTTAGTGTGCTCTAATTTATTAGCTTTTGCAACTAATGGCTTTCTTTTCTTAGACCTCAGGTGAGCATGGGCTGGTAGCCATAACACTAATAACAAAGCCTTTTATACAAAGTATATATGCCGGCTTCTCTAAGATCCATTCCTTTTATAGCCAAGAGTATTTTACGCTGTCTAGCCGCTATCCTACCTCTACCTCACTTATCCTGCCTTTGTGATATGCAGCAAAAAAAAGAAGACAATCATGAGACTTGAACTGTTCCGTCTTCCTTTACACTACAGTGTAGCAATGTGTGTTTTTGCATGTATTTTCCATGTATACATAGCCTTGATTGTTAGCGGTCCAAATGGTTTCCAACTTTAGCTCATGGTGGGCCGTCCTATTGGATGCTTCCCTTTAAACCTGTCTTCAGATCCAGATGACCTTATGACATGTGTGAATAAAGAGTTATGTTTTCTTTTCTCTTATGCTTTAAGCCTTGAATTCCTGGTCGCAAAACAAAAAAATTTATTAATAGAATTTCAGCGGCTACTTGATGGACGGGTGTGAAATCCCAAATACACATAATTGTAGACTTTTTCAGTTGTATGGTCATGACTGTTGTGGACCATTCATTAGAAGTGCTGGTTGTAGTGATTTGGGACAATCAGGTTGGTCTTGGAACTGTAAGACCAGAAAAATATGAATGCATGCTTCCTCTACTCCAACCCCAACCCATGACTTCATGAATATATTTATGTCTTAATGTTATCCTTTTTTTGCTCCCCCACAGTTGACGTGAAATTGCCATATATCCTTTGCTATGTATTTCAGAGAAACCCGTGGTTCAGCTTTAGAAATGAGCCTCGGGAAACTCGGAGTTGAAAAACTTAGTAAAGATGATGTGCAGAAGATGCAGTGGGCGGTCTTAGAGGCTAAAATCGGGAATTGGATTCATTTTATGCGAATTGCAGTAAGTATTACCAAGGATATTTGCAATAAAGTGTATGGCTTCGTTTTCCTTCCCCTAGTCATTTGACCGCGGTTGTAACAGGTCAAACTGCTGTTCGTTGCAGAAAGAAAAATTTGTGATCAAATTTTTGAAGGAATCAATAATGTTCTTAAGGATCAATGTTTTGCTGAAGTGACTGCAAACAGTGTATTAATGCTTCTTAGTTTTGGAGAGGCTATTGCTAAAAGCAAAAGATCACCAGAAAAGTTATTTGTGCTTCTAGACATGTATGAAATAATGCGTGAGCTTCAGCCAGAGGTATGCTAATGTACATATTGAACTTTGTTTAGGTTCATTACCATGTAAGCTTTATCGAGCTGTCAGGTTATCTTTAGCTTATTCATTCCATGCATATCTGACACATTAATGCATGATCATTGATTTTTATGTATCTTATTTCTGCTCAAGATCTTTTTCTAAAAAAAATATATCAATAACCTATTTTTCTTTAAAATAACTTTATCAGATTGAAGCAATTTTTGAAGGAAGAGCTTGCACTGAGATTCGGGAAGCTTCACTTAGTCTTACTAGGCGTTTAGCCCAGACTGCCCAAGAAACCTTTGGTGATTTTGAGGAAGCAGTCGAAAAGGATGCAACAAAAACTTCTGTACAGGACGGAACTGTGCACCCTCTGACTAGCTATGTCATAAATTATGTGAAGTTTCTTTTTGAGTAAGCCCATACCCAAATGTTTTCTTGGTTGTTATGTCTTAAAAATGCCTTGATTTTTCTCATTATTTGTTTGATACACCTTTTATCTTGAAAGAAGCTAGAATTTAATCTTATATTTTGCGCACTGGTCATCCAGTTTACCTGTCATTGTTTCTTCCTATGTATGTGGTTTCTGACTTGACATTATCTCTATGCAATTTGTGTTATGCTTTTTGATTTCGTTGCCCATAAAATCTTATCAAAGTTCCCCACTCTGTAGGAAATTTCATTGCCCATAGAAACTTTATAAGGTTTCCCATGCTGAAGGAAGTGCCTACAAGTCTTTCATCACTTGAATCAATGCATTGTTTCTAATAGAATATTTAGCTAAGTAAAATGTAATCCAAAGCCATATTAGACTATCTTTTATATTGAAGCAAACCACACATGTAAAACGCCTAAATCTAAATTGATTTAGTCTGATTTCAGCGGCCATATGTTTGGAGAATATATTAGAAGAGGCTTCATCCTTTTTCACTCTCCACGATATTCTGCTTTGAGCTCATGCCTTTCATCTGATCTGAATGTTGATATTCATTTCTGTGATGATGATATATATTTTTTTGGTACCATGTTTCAATTGGATGACTTAAATTTTGGTATATTACATATTAGGTTTATTGTTATTTAGTCGGTGGCTGTTTATTAAATCCCACTATGTTACCCTTCTCTCCCATGTGAAAATCCTTTGCCTCTATAGGGCAATCATAGGCTGTCTGAATGTTGCATCCAAGTTCTCTTTTATTCTTATTACTGGCCCTTCTACCTGTATCGGACATGTGTTAGGACAGCCATCTCTTGGTTATATGATACACTTGTAAAGTTTATCCAGTGCAGATATCTATTTAAAGTTCTTTACTGCTGTTTCCATTGAACCCATACAACTTTGAAAAAGTACTTGCATAACGTTGAATCTTATGTGATTCCTAAAACCTGCACATGCAGCTTGAATTTATGAAATTGATGCGTCCTATAATTGCATGTGTTTGAGACTTGATCCTTGGCAGACCAATTAAACATAATTATCTGAGTATCTGACAGAACTGTGCATTGTGTATGTTCAGCTATCAGTCCACATTGAAACAGCTTTTCCAGGAGTTTGAAACTGGAGAGGATTCAAACTCTCAGCTGGCAACTGTAACAATGCGGATAATGCAAGCTCTTCAGAGTAACCTGGACGGGAAATCTAAGCAATATAAGGATCCTGCTTTGACTTACCTCTTCCTTATGAATAACATTCACTATATGGTCAGATCAGTTCGAAGGTATGTCTGATATACATTTAGAAAAATATTGCATGCCATGGACTTGGTAAAACCAAGCAATCACTTTGTTGTCTTCAGATCGGAAGCTAAGGATCTTTTGGGTGATGATTGGGTTCAAAGACATCGGAGGATCGTGCAGCAAAATGCAAATCAGTATAAAAGGGTTGCATGGGCAAAGGTTTGATTTTGACAAGTTAAATTCATATACAACTATCATTCCTTTAGTTTATGTTTTGTTTTTTAAGAAAGTGAAGAGTAAAATATGAGGGTTTCAATTTCCCTCACTATATCTCAAACCAAACATAGCCTTACTATTATGGAGCTTCAATTCTTCTATTGATCTTTGTGTTGTTTTTGGAACTTTATACACTCTCCTTTTTTTTCCCTGTGCATTTTTCTACAGATTCTTCAGAGCCTTTCTGCTCAAGGTTTGACTTCATCTGGTGGTGGCAGTGCTGTGGGAGGTGATGGAAATAGCAGTGGAGTTTCTCGAGCAGCAATAAAAGAGAGGTTGCCTGACTTAATTAAACTTCTCTTCTGCTCATATCATTTTATAAATGAATTGTCGAAGTTGAGTCTTGCCTTGTTGTCAGGTTCAAGTCTTTCAACATGCAGTTTGAGGAGCTTCATCAAAGGCAGTCTCAATGGACTGTGCCTGACCCAGAGTTGCGCGAGTCTCTGAGGCTTGCTGTTGCTGAAGTTCTATTGCCAGCTTATAGGTCTTTCATAAAGCGTTTTGGGTCAGTTCCCTATTACCTGCAAACCTTTATTCCATTGTCGCAATTATGCTTTGCCCATGGTTAGCATTGTTAAGGGGATACTTTTATCAGATAATATCAAGGGAAAGATATATTCATTTTGCTTTGTAGGATTAATACGTTCAAGTAAGATAAATAATATCACACAATGTTCATATGTATGTTTTATGCCTATGAGAATGGAGAATGGAGATTTGATTTTTAGCAAGCTGGCTTGTTGACTAGATTATTTTGCGCAGTCTCAATCAGGTTGCAGATTTGGATACACATTGATTTTCTTGCATAGCTTAATGTTCTTAGTTTTGTTTCACATTGAATTTGTAGTTTGTCAATGTTCATGGTTCATTTTCACCACACTACTCATGGGGGGTTGATATAATATTGGAAAAGAATTGGGGGTTGATATAATTTTGGTGACAGCAGCTGTTTGCTTGCCTGTCACACTACTCTTTTATGTAGTTGCTCAGGATACACTTTGTTATAGATACAATAAAAATAATGTGAAATCATTCCTGAGTTACTCTTCAAACTTTCACAACACATATGCCTTGCTTGCAATGATACTTATTTATACTGCACCTTTTACATAAATAAAATACCAATAGATGGATCTTACCATGTATGACAATCACACAAAATTTGACCAATCATTCGTGTATTTGATTAAACTTGAGACTTAATATTCTTGACATTGTAACTCTCAGCTCTTCTTTGTTATTAATACAGGCCACTCGTTGAGAGTGGGAGAAACTCAATGAAATATATCAAATACACCCCAGAAGATCTTGATAGGATGCTAGGTGAGTTCTTCGAAGGAAAATCACCTGGAGCCTAAACCCTTGTAAGTTTGAAGACTGTTGTATGTTTGTATGTTGTCAGTTTTAATTCGTTGTTTGCAGCTTGTTAATGAAACTCTTTAGGGTTCCATCTTCCCCGCCCAATGCTTTTTATCGTGCGCCAATTGTATTTGTTGGTTCTGATGGAATACGTTTGAACATACACAGGTCAGCAATGTGTCTGATTATCCTCTTTTTCTTTCTCTTTCTATTAATGCAATCAATGGAAGAAGCTATGAAATATGCTTTTTGAGGTAATCAGTTGCTATTAAAGTTCTGCTTATCGACAGAAGTCAAATATTTCGCTGAGTCTTATGTAATATTTTGTTTGGTGGAATGTATGGTAGTAAAATATTTATCCCATCTGACTAATTTGTGAGTTCTGCAAGATATCTTTAGGTGTTGGTATTAAGATTACATATCTGTACCTTTTGTGTATCTACAAGTGTAGACAAGGAAGACAAGACTCTTCATCATTAATTGGATGGATATAAAATGTTTATTTGTTTTTTTTTTGTTTCATTTATATTTTATATATTCGTTTTTCTAAATAAAAAATTTCATTTTCATTTTCAAATTTTTTTGGGGGGTGGTTTTTAATGCTATGGAGATCTTGCTGGCTACAATTTTGACAATGGGGGGTGCTTGAAGGAAATGCTTGCTATCAAAACAGATTCAGAGACATGAGCATTGGTGATTTTGCGTTTATCCTGAAGTGTGTTTATCAGATTTTAAGTTACCGAAGTTCAAGTGATTTGAAATTGTGCATAATATTGTTCCTCGTGCTCTTAATATTACTGTATATGCGTAAATAAATTCTTTGCAGCATCGAAATGAGTTCCTTTGTCATTGATATGCTTGTCTAATAAGCTTTAAATGTGCATGAACCTGCCCAAAGATTAGACGGAAAAATTTCTGAGAGTTGTGTTATTTTGTCCGTAGAAGAATAATAAGTTGTCTTGTTTGGAAAAGATTATTTGATTTAATTACTATTATTAGACTTCGAGCACGATGTATTCATTTCTGAGTGTATGGATATGATACGGCTGAGAGTGTCAATTTATGCGCTTCGCACCTCTCCGCGCTTTCAGTTTTTGCCTTTCCAGGTGTGATGGGCCCCTATGAAATTTGAAATTTCTGTGAACCAACGGTTTTGTGGCATGCTCGCAATCTCTCAATTGATGCCCGACAGAAATGAAGCAAGAAAAGTCTTTTTCATAATATAAATCCTTTGGTTGCAAGGAAAAAGAAAATGACTGATCTTAAATATGATAGATCGTAAAGCATGGATAAAGCTCGGTGCGAATCAGAATTTATACAAATTGTATAGAAAAAAAAGAACAATGAAGGAAAGAGGCTATATGAGGGGATATTTTCCTATTCTGTTGAAAAAACAGTCATCCAATGTTTTATACGATGGTCATTCATCATCATCATTGTTATTATCTAAGATGTGGATAAACCAAATTTCATGTGATTCCACTATTGTTTCATCGTTGCATTAGCAAATTAAAAAAGTTATATTGTCGGTAAATTGTTAATTTTGCACCCACTAAATCAACACCCACTAAATCAATGTTGAAAAAAATGGTAGAATCATATAAAATTTGGTGTATCTATAAAGATGATAATGCTAAATGTCCATCGTCAAAAAAAAAATTTCGTGGAGGGTGTAAATTTTTGACGCTTCCATCGTAACTTGTTCTCATAATAAAATCATATTTGCTCAAGGGTTGCAAGAAAATAATGTAAAGAGATTTCATTTAAAGCAAGCTTCTAACTTTTTAAACTTTTTAAAGGCGAACCAAGACTAATCATGAGTTGCATCTATCGCTCAAGCATTGCCACTGTCTCTTTCCCCCCGGCACGGGTTCAGCCGGCAGGCATTTAAAACACCTGATGCATTAATATAAAAGCAAAACCATAATTTAATATTAACAAAACAGAAAAATTGAACTCTATATCATAATAAACTCATAAAGCAAAATAGCAAACTCCTTCCTGAATATTGATCAAATCGAGCATAGAAAAGTACGGGTGCAATGATTTACCAGAATTATCAATAGATGAAAATTAACAAGTAACTTTGAAACTTGCCTAAAATAATAAAGTACACAATCCACAAAAATATATCAAGAGTTGTTAGCTCAAACAATGACGAGAAACAAAAAACAGCTCTTATTCATTATGAGGTTTCTTAAATCAGACAATAAATGATCAATTCATATCATCCATCCCCACTTCCGCCTGAGATCATTTGCCTAGAGTTTTGCTTTCAGCTCTGCGGCCACAGCATCGATGAACTCTTCGGTATTCAGATAATGGTCACGGGTCACCCTATAAAATAAAACAAAATGTTATTCTGTTTTCTGAATTAATAGGCGATGTGATAGAATAGTAGTAGTTAAGACAGTAAGATTATACTTGGATCCATGAATGAGGAGGGCAAGATCTTTGGTCATCTTCCCGGATTCCACAGTTCCGATGCAAGCGGCTTCAAGTTTTTCAGTGAAATCAAGAAGTCTAGCATTATCATCTAGCTTCGCTCTGTTAAGATATTATATCATGATTATCATTACTTACGGACAATATGGTAATAAAATGCAAAATGTTGTTGAGGTTGAAATCCTTGGAGGTGTAATATAAAAGATTATAACTGTATACTTTGACTGAATTCATCCTCAGATAATTATATTAAATTTTGCCGACGATTTCAAACCTGTGTGCAAGTCCTCGAGACCATGCAAAGATTGAGGCAATGCTATTTGTACTAGTCTCTCCTCCTTTTTGGTGGACTCTATAGTGCCGGGTCACAGTTCCATGAGCTGCTTCGGCTTCAATTGTTTTTCCATCAGGACACACCTGAAACAGATAAAACTAGTTCAGGTTGATGTGCCCTAGCAAATACATTATTGATGAGGTTTGAGCCAGATGAATGGCTGGTCTCTCATCCAATTAAAAAAGCGAGAGGCCCTCAGAATAAATTAGAAGCTAATTGTTACCGGGAACTACAATCTTAATGAGAGTGCAACACGTTGGCATTAGATAACACAATTTTGATTTTGGCCCATGCCATAACACGTGCATAGGAAAGATATTAGACATGAGTTTGGCATGATTTTTTAGTATTAATTTTCTACGTATTTAAATGCAAATTATCCATTTCATACGCAAAGGGTACTATGAACATGACTCGGGTACCATTTTTAAAAGTGAAGATGGTGAAAAAAAGTTGCATCCTCATAAGAAGGTAGCATTATAAATAGCAATTTTTAAGTCCCGCCATGATTTGGTCCTATAAATAATATGATTGTTTAACATCATGTTTTATTGTATACATAATGTCCCAAGCTATAAAGAGTGACGGTTGCCTTGACTGTTGCTAACAAACATATTTCCTTTTTGAAACCAATCTAAGCTGCGAAAATCATAAAACTAGCTGCATGTATTTTATAAGGCATGCATTCGGATTACAAAGTGCATGACAACTTTGGCTAGCATGAAACCTACTATTTAAAATGTACTAAAGGCAACTCATTTCTTCAAAACAATCATGACGGTTGGTCAATTCTACACTTACCAGTACTGATGTCATCAGGCCTAGAGATCCAAAACCTGTAGAAACAAGATACATTATTAGTATAAACCAAACAAATGGCCCTGGCTCAGGTTTTCTTGAAGATACCAAAACTTATCCACGGTTTTTATGCAATAGTTTATGTAAAACAAATTTAGGAACTGCTAGTTGCTTCAATAACAGCAGGGGAATGCAGTGTAAACCTTGAGCTAAGAAATCACTCTGGACATCTCCATCATAGTTCTTACAAGCCCACACATAACCACCGTCGCTTTTAAGTGCATATGCAACCATATCATCAATGAGGCGATGCTCGTACCTGCCAAGTCATGTCAAATCATGAGATTGATGCTAAATGCTACACGGTTTACATGCATCTAGAACAGTAAGGCATGCTCACCAGATTCCAGCAGTCTCAAACTTGGCTTTCCATGCAGCTTCATAAACTTCCTGGAATATGTCCTTAAACCTGCACAACCGAAAATATCATACAGCATTTATAGGCATATCATACAAGTAAATATATAAATATTAAGCAGGTGGTTTTAAGGATATATAGGTATATGATAAAAGTAATTTACTCGGTGGCTTACCTTCCATCATATTTCTTTAGAATTGTATTTTTTGTGCTAAGATAAAGGGGCCACTTCTTCTGGTAGGCAGTGTTCATTGAAGCCTCGGCAAAAGAACGAATAGACTATATGCAATTGAATAATGGAATACAAAGTTAGCACAAATGAGAAGAAATTCAGTTTCTAAGATATCAGTCAGTAGATGCATGATATACAGATCTTATACCTCATCAGTATTATACATGGATAAAGCAACCCCACCAGCACCAGTGAAGTTGAAAACCTCTAATTGTACCTCCTCTTCTTTTCCCTCTGTGAAATACAAACATTAAAGACATAAGTAGATATCAGTAGAGGAAAAAAGGCATACATAAATAGAATAATCTCAATACCAATAATATTCGGTGTCCAAATTCGAAATATAAAAAAATAAATAACTATCACAAATCTAACACTGTTATAAACATTGCAGCATGAATGCCCTACCAAATACTAATTTGAGCTTGCCAGGTCCTTTGAGAACCACGTCAGTTGCTTTGTACTGATCACCAAAAGCATGCCTTCCAATGCATATCGGCTTCGTCCACCCTGAACAATCAAAAAATCAGGCTAAGCAGGATAACTCCAGATTTCCACATGAAGAATACAATGTAAGACATGACATTATTCAGTACCTGGTACAAGCCGTGGGACATTTTTACAAATGATAGGCTCTCTAAATACAGTTCCTGCAGAAAGAAAAGATAATGCTCTTACTTGCACACAATAACATGTTTAGATCAAGATGAATTTCCGATATAGAATCAAGACATGTTATCACACCATTCAAGATGTTTCTGATTGTTCCATTAGGACTCTTCCACATGGACTTCAAGTTGAATTCCTCCATTCGGGCTTCATCTATATACAACAAATGTGCAGAAAAATAAAGCTCAAGTGGCAGTAAGAATCTGCTAGTTTATACTTTAATGTATATTACCACAGCAGGATGTTACAAAAAAGAAAATCAGACAAATACAATTAGATAAGCTTACCTGGAGTTATAGTTGCACATTTGATTGCCACATTATACCTGCAAGAGGGGCGGATTAGTTTGATATCAGGATAAAAATGCTCAACTTTTACTTGAAAGCAGATCTGTCTTTTCGGATTTAAACAAACAGTGAACAATATAAAGATAAAATAGATACCAGTTAAGGCTTACTATCGGTAAAATGTATGATAAGAACTACTCAAGAGAGGGAAAACGCTAGTACATCATGATCTTTACTAAAGTTTCATTTGTGTTGTTAATTGCAGAAAAGGAACAAAAACTCTTAGGTTAAAAATCAAGGCTTACTTAAGAGCAGCTTCTGCACTTTCAATGGTAACCTTATCATCTGTGGCGTCACGGTGAGGAAGACCTAGGTCAAAGTACTTTATATCCAAGTCCAAGAAGGGAAAAATAAGCTGCATGATCCATCAAAACATCAACTTGTTAACATTAAGGAAAAATGTATACTTAAGGATAGTATAGAATATAACCCTGCTGGTATTGATAATCATGTACCTTATCTTTGATTGATTTCCAAAAGATTCGGGTCATTTCATCCCCTGCACAATTTAATATTAAAAAATCAATACACCCATAGGATTTTTTGTTTTCATCAAACGCCAACGGTAATTTTCAGTGAGTAATACAAAATTAAACTTATTATCCATTGAAGCAGAAAAAAAGAAGCTATTAGTTGAGCGAATACTAACTTTTAATTAGAGGTATCACACTAACCCCCTCAAGAATATTAAAACTCTTAACTTTTCCAAAATACTAACTTTTAGTGAGAGCCATATTGATCTCTCTTTAGTATCCTCACACAAGCATAAAAAAAATTATTTATCATATTTCCATAGTTAAAAAAAACTAGGGATCAATTGATTCAACGGAAACAACAACATGACATTATATATCCTTTTTGAGTTGTTCACCAATGCATAGAGTTATGGTTTGTAGTTATTGTAAACATCATTAAGCTTCTAATTTTTCATGAGAAATCAATATAATAAATTTAATCATCAGATCTATCCTTCACCTGTCTCCACCTTAGTGATAATGTGGTTAAGTTCATGAAGTTATCCAAACTTCGAAGTAGAGATAACTGTTGTTTACTAAACAACAATCAAACCTAAGTTTTCTGAACCACAAAAAATAAGAAAAAAACTACTCATTTTGGAGTTTAGATAACTCTAAAGCCTAACACCCCATCAAAGCTAAAAAAATTCGTGGAGAACAGGGCCCTAAATGTCCTCGATTACAACGTAGAACGTGGTAATAAGATATAAAGTCTTCATTTTTATTCCCAAAAATCAAATATTTTGTAAGATCAAGCTCAAACCATGAGACGAATCCTAAATCTAAACCTTACACCCTTAAACATAATATTAACACAAAATCAATCACTCAATCCAGTTCGAATCTCAGATCATCATCATATAATCACAGCGATCAACGCAACACACACACGATCTGTTTCATAAATCTACAAGAAAATCATCTCGAAAAAAGATCCAAACACATAAAAGAACTGAAACAGATCAATGAAAAACTTAGATCTCACCATCCATCTCCACGATCGGATTCGCGACCTCGATCTTTTGGAACACCATTTTTTCCCCAAAAAAATAAATTGAGAAAAAAATTCGAGATCGATGAAGAAATTTAGAAATGGCAGCGATGAGAGCAGAGCAGCTGAAAACTTTGATAAATAGCGTGATGCTTGGGGTCCAGGTTGGACGGCAGACTCCATTGGAATTGGCAACGACAGCTGGCGGTTCCGTTTTCTGGATAGGGGTATTATTGTAAATTACTGAGGTTTGACTGGCGGTGGCAGGTGAAGATCTTCACTGAACGCAGTTCTGCCAGTCGCTAACAAAGGGCAACATCACGTGGGCCAGTGGGCCTCGATTTGAGTCTAGAAGAAATACAGCGGTACCGCCCGCTTTATCTTTTGCTGGGGCCCATGATGCAAGAGAGCCGAACCTATATTAGATAAAGTGTAAATTGTCAAAAAATTCCCCGGCCTGCTCGGGAGCTGTCTACAAACCCTGTAATTTTCAAAATTGTGAGGAAGAGGCCGTTGTTCAAAATCTTTGTGAAAAAATCCATGAGTTGCATCTCATTCAGGTCTTGTATTCTCTTAACTGCTTATATATTACATGCAGCTGCTTAGATATTACAGGCAACCGCAACTGCTTAGATATTACAGGCAGCTGGTATACAGAAGTTTTTGATTGAGCTCGGGTTTCTTTAACAAGAGCAAAAAGACAGGGGCTTCTAGACATATTTAATATAGGCCGGGAGCTTTCGACAATTTACTCTTTGATAAAAGATTGGATACTCCGATGATAATTTTGTTTTAGGTAAGGTGATTTGGATGGAGACATAGCATTAGCACGAATGATTGGGGTTGGGTTCCATGAATGTGGATGATTGATACCTAGTTTATTCCCAAGATGTAAATGTGGGCTCAAGAGATAATGATGCTGATTATTAAACTGGCAAGATGCATATTTGTGTTAAAATAAAGGTATGATGTTGCTATCATCGTCTCTTAGGGCCGGTTTGTTTGCCATGAAATAGCATGAAAGTACCGGAGGCAGACTTATTTTTGATACTTCAAGTGTTTGTTTTGACAAGAAATAACATTTGAAGTTACTTCCATATAATGATTGTTAGTTATATGTATGCCCTAGAGACCATTACTGTACATACGATATATATTGTAGTGGATGCTTGGACATATATAGAGATGACTTTCTTATTCGACATGATAGTATGCTATCAGGTTGCTCTTTATCTTAACATGTATACTGATTGTCTCTCTATTACATATTGGTAAAACCCTTAGGATGAGTACTTGACTACCAGGATTATGATGCAGATCATACTAGTGGGGACCGAATAGTCGTTAAGTACATCCTCCAAATGTTCCTAGTCGTGGGTGTATCGAGACAGGGCATCGATACACCAGAGTAGACTAGCGTATAACTTCTCGACCCACGTAGATGGGCGATGGATGATCCCATATCCATTGGTATTTGACATCAGACATAGTATACGGGTGCTCAGTGGAGACTGGGTACACTGGACGGATTTGCTGAGAACTCCCAGATAGTATTATACCTCACGTCAGATGGCAGTTCTCTGGTGACACTGGTACATGTTAGTCTGTAAACCCGAGGTCGTCATAGAGTCTTATATGATTTCCACTGTGCTTTGATTTCTACCTTACCACGTTCAAGAGAACGTGCAAAACGGTGGCTTTTGGGTACAATCCTGAATCACATGGAGGCAATGAGCGATAGGAGGGGTTTCGTCTCTCCCGGTATTGGGGGTTGATGTTGCGCTGTGCTCGATTGGCTATAACATGAAGTCCCTGGCCAGAGCTGCTTTAGAGATATACTGGTAAGTGTTATCAGTAGTTTCTCGACCCGTTATGAGCCTCATATCGACACGACTTATCGAGTTACTGGGGTCTGACGTTTACCGTCCCTAGACGAGATATGCGATATATCACACGAAGAGACCGGACTGTACGGTAGTGTTACTGATTGGATTCGCAGGAGTGTGAACAGGCTTACTTGTTGATCTTTTGAACGTTCAATACCCGGGTGGCCGTTACGTTTAGCAGACCGCTTGCGGCTTGTGCGTGTTTGATATGATCATCACTGTCACGACCCGAAAGTACGAAATATGACCGGCACTTAAACTACGAACGTCTCGAGACGTACGTAATCTAAGTAAACCGAAAACCCAGAAATCCAAACCAAGAAAAGTAGTAGAGTGCAGGAAAAACCAACTTAAAACAAGTAATTTCAATAGCATAAGCCGAATTATGCGGTTTTTAAAACATCAAAAATTTACTGAAAATTTCGGCAGAGTCTCCTTTGTAAATACTGGCCCCTAAACGGGATACAACATGAATAGTATACGAAATCAAGAAAAAGGCATCCCCAAGCGGGAGCTAGCTCTTCGTCAATCGACGGTCACAACCACACAAGCAATATAATATACAACGCCAACGGCGAGGATCAAAACTCAAAAGGAAACTCAAAACCACCAGAAATATAACGAGCGACTCTAAGGTCGAAAGAATAAACAACACTGGTCTCTATCTCAATAAATACATGTTTGGTTGATGGAACTTCTAGATACAACAGAATAATGATATATAAGATATATAATGGGGGTACGATACAAGTAAACCCACATACTAGCAAATCACCCGAAGGAAACTATGCCCGCAAGCCGTAATGAAACCTGTACAGCAAACCTGCAAGAAACTGGGGCACAACGGGGGTGAGTTGCCAACTCGTGAATAGAAAAACATCTACGAATAGAAATCACATGTATGACGCAATCCTAGGTCATACGATCAATATACATCCTCAAATATATATAACCAGCAGCCTATAACAAGGCTAGGGTAAATATCTAACCCGAGTGTAATCTCATGTACCCGTGTCAGTGCCCAAGGGTAGCAATATATCATATGAATGAGGTATGAATGCATGAAAACAGAATACATGTAAATGAAGAACTGTTTTCATAATTTAGTGAGATTTTCTTTGTATTTTTAAAATGAGTTATCATAATGAAATCAGCATAAAACAGTGCCTAGCATCGGCACAAAACGTAATCCCAATATCTCGATATCTCTGTATCACAGTCTCTGTACCTCAAAATCTCGAAATCTCAATGTCTCAATCACAATATCTAGAGTGCCGTCAGCCAGACCAGCCTCTACTATCCATATCAAGACCACGACGGTATCCTCCGGATATCCGACGCGTCGGATAAAATCACCGGTAGGTAGTGCTCCCCTGCCAGGCTCACATCGTCATCATCACGCGCTTCTTGCCCCGGGGTACCTTACCGGGTCCACCATGTACCCGAAACGGTTCATCCGTCTCCTCGAATCGGGTCTCGAAATCCATCAGCAAACTCATGGTGGACGACTCATACATCATGGGAAAACCGCACTTTTTATTTTAAAAAGAGAGAAATCAGTTCATATAAGTTTTTGCGGTTTTCCTCCAAATCCAGAAAATCTCATGGAAATCCGAATCCAAAACCTCAATAACACGTAAAATAGTGAATATATGCATGAGAATCCATGAATGCGGCATAACAATGAATAACAGTATGCATGAAGTAGCAGGTAATAACTACAATGTCTAAACTAAGATATAAGGCAAGTACACTAATATCATGTCTAACTATCAGCTAACAGGCTATGTCAAGCAATAATATTTTCTAAGGTGTACGTGACATGGCAATTACCGATGAAGATGTGTGTGAGCCGGCAAATAAGTGTACGTGGTACATACGCATCATCGGTAATGGTGCTGGTGTCCTAACAGCATGATATCAATAATGGAGTATGAAACATAAAATAAGCATGCGATGCGAAGCGGACCACAAAAGAAGAGCGGGAGCTGAAGACTAGACGCAACTATAACTAATCTGCATTAATCTAATATAAGTCCTACAAATGATGCCTTTTGAAATAACACGAATCATGGGGTTTTGAAAATAGGGGCTACGGTGTTTTTATGAAAAGATAAGTCTTTTGAAATATCCGTAGGATCCCTTGGGCTGTCTTTTAAAATACCCACGATTCGTTAGTTTTTGAAATAGGTAGGAGTCTAATCTAATCTAACAACTACACTAAACTATACGGCTGAACTAACAAGCTGAACTACAGGTAAGAAAACCGCCTATCATCTGAGTCGATACATATACCTACCTGTATATGTATAGTCGGTGATCCCGCCTCAATAATATCATATCCGATACCATATCTATAATCAGACATCCCAAGTCAAGAGTGCGGATCAATCATCAAAATATAGCTCGTACGTAAATCCGTCGTACGGCATCCCAAATCTGGGTACGGGTCAATATCACATTCATCATACTATTCACCTGGTATCCTCTTTATCAAATATCATGATCGCGGTACTGATCTACGTCTAGTACCATACTGATACCGCCTACGTATGCATGGACGTGTGTGAAACACTACGTCAAGGACCCGCTACAACGTCATGTCATATCTCAAATACGAACCCTGCTATATCACCGATCTCACGGCCTCAAATCAAATCTCATCGACTCAGCTCAATCCCAAGTATCATCCTCAAATCCGTATGTGAACACATAGTCCCATACCCATGTGAACCCATAACTATAAGGAATCCCATGAGCACATATCAATAGAAATGTATGCAAGTATGTATGTCTGTATGTGTAGTGCAACACTACCCTAGGGTTCGCAACACTAAAGTAATCCAACACACCAATATCCATCCTAAGCATCGTTATTAATCCCAAATAACATATAATAATTGTTGGTGTGTATACGCATCCGTATACACCGCCACGGACTGCGGGGGTTCTATACGCCATCCACCCGACTTCTCCCCGTAGATATAAATCTACTCACCTGGTCCTCGCTAGCCGGTGCCGACGTCGCCACGCGCTTGCTTGTCGTCTCGAAGTCCACATGGGGTACCTACATATCATAACGCACCGTATCGCATTAAAACTAAATTCGAAATCGAAACGGCATACGAAAATCAAATCGGCACGCGTATCACGCGTAGGTCCAAACCTATCGCCTACGCATGCAAGAATAGTCAAACCAACCATCGATGTTGATGTACAAACGTCAAACCATCGAGAAAAATCCAATCACACTCATTTGCACATTCACGAACACTAATTTTAGTATAAATTAGGTTAAAACTCACAAAAACCCCAATTTCACTTAAAAAGTCATTTTTCCGAAAATCTAGCAAGCACAATTCGCCGTTTTTGTACAAAACATGATGTTTAAATGAATGTAGCGGCCAATATATTTATTAAATATCTTAAATAAGTCATATAAACAATTCCCGGAATTTAATCTCATTAAATTCCAAAAACCCTAATATTTTAGTTTACAAAATACCTAAAATTTAACAATTTCAAAAAAAAAATGCACAAACTACAATCTAGCTTAGATTTGCATGATCTAAAACATTAAACCACACTTAATAAAGTTAATGAAGTCATGAAAAACCTAAACACATTTTTAATCCCAAGCATTTAACCAATTTCAAAAACCTAGTAAGCAAATTAGCAAATTAACACAATTTTTAAACTAACCATTAGCACAAGCTACTAATCTTGTATTAACATGACAAAAATCCTAAATATAACACACAACCATACACCAATTTTATAAAACCCTAACTTGCATTCAAATTCATAACTTGAATTCCAAAACTTGCAACTTAAGCCTAATTAACACTTAAGTAGTTTAGCTTTAAGAAATTAGTAACAAATTAAGCAAAAATGTTTTAGAATTATACCCAAAAACATTTGAAGATCCACAAGCATCCATGGCCTCCCAAAATGCTCTCTTTTCACAAAGATCCATGCTATACGGGCTAAGCTAAAATGGGTAGGAGTCGGATTTGGGTTTTGGGATTTTTTTTGATGGATTTGAGGCAATTTTTGATGAAGTTTGAAGAGAAAAGAGAAGGGGAATGGGGGGGGGGGGTTGTTGCTGCTGTAGGAGGGGGAGGGGCTGCTGGAATGGGAGTGGGAGAGGAGAGAGAGGGAGGTAGAGAAAGTGGGGGGAGAAGTCAAAGTCAATTCAAGGTCAAATGTCCACCTCATTTCTCCATTTTCTTTTCTTTTCTTTCATTTCTTTCCTTTGAAATTCAAGTGGGGAAAAAAAATTGTGGCTGCTGAATTCAGCCATGGGGAGAAGTGAATGGGGGTGTGTGGGTGTGGGTACGGGTGTGGGGTGATGAAAAATGATAAATACAATACCCCAAATATCCATTTATGCTAAAAAAAGCCTTTTTTCTTCAATAATTTCTAAACCGTTTTGGCAAATGATTTCGTTCCAAAAACCACATGATAAAATTTTATTTAATGTTTTATGATGCACAAAATTTGTTTCAACTCATTCCAATTTGTAATTTTCCCTAATTAAATGTATTAGTGACGGCTTAAATAATAATAAAATAATATTTTTTTCAGAAAATTTGAAATTTCACCAGCGGCTCAATAAACACCAAATAATAGCAATTACATAGCTAGAATATGTATATTTAATTTTTATAATAAGATATTTGTATTTTGACTTTTTACAGAAAACCCCCTTATTTTACCGATTTTTCGAAATTTCACCGAAACGATTTTCAAAACGTTACAATCTTCCCCCCTTAAAGAAATTCGGTCCCCGAATTTAAATTCAAACTCCCCCAAATACTAAAACATCTAAGAAAAACCTTCAAGTCGTCGGGGCTCCGAAATTGTAACTATATAAAACAATTCGTAGCGCAGCGCATGCGCTTGAAAAATGAGTATATAACTCAAATCAAAACTCCGTCAAGCATCCCGCAATCATCGGAGTCATGGAGAAGACATCAATGCCAAATCTAAATCAAACCAATATGATATAACTCAAAACTATACATGTAAACATCGAATCTATATCTGTAAGTATCTGAAGGAAATGCATGCCAAATCTCTTTAAGTCGCTGTGCAACGCGTATAACACTGCACAGTGGCGGACGTCTATCATAAGAAAATAACTATATACATATATACCTTTGTTTGAAATGTACGTTCCGCCGTTTTGGAAACAATTTAGAAGGGTCTCCTTGTTTTAAACATTTCGTGTCATATCAGACACGTAGGTAAATACTGAGGCTATAGCTCGCTTTTTGGAAATCCCTTCAATAACTATCAATGCATGCAAAAATATATTCAGGTACTGTCCTCTGACTAGTCCTGCTCAGTACGAAAACACATAGCAATATCATAAAAACGTACTGCTCTATACGAAATCAATCCCAAAATATGCACATGAATGCTACGTGAGTCTGGTGCGCACGGAAATCAAAATCCATGAATGTGCCATACATGCGCACAGAAACAACATCTAAGTGCATCGGGTGTGCACGAAACATCTGTCGTAGGCAACATGTATGCCTGACAGCAAAATCAGGTGCATCTAACATGCACGAAGAATCTCGATTTAGTGCATCTGGTGTGCACCAAAATCGTATCTCAAAACCTGCGCTCAATCATGCGCGAAAACCCAAAACCAGGGGCATCCATCATGCACGAAATCATGAAATCCAATATCAAGCGCCGAACATGCGTAAAATCAAATCAGGTGCACAAGGTGCATAAAACAAACATCGAGTATCACAATCGAAATCGAAGTCCAGTGCATCTAAGTGCACAAAATGCGTATCACTGCACTACAAGCATATGTGAACTATACTGAGTGCAAAAACCAATTCGTATGCGTACATACGCACAAAATCAACTCAAATGTCTAAAACCGTAAAATCACAAACATGTGAAACTAAAGCACGAAAACGATATCAAGTGCAACACTGTGCAAAGATCGTAAATCCTCAATCATCAAAATCAAATCATACGAATAAATCACCCAAAACATCGAAATCAATAATGGCGGAACAGTACCGCTCAAGTGCATCCTCTAAGAATCTCGGGCCAACTGTCGCGGTCACTAGTGGGACGTCTCGTCGATGATCATGAACTCTGGCCTGCTGGTGTGCGTAACATGACCACTCCTGGGTCCAAGTCTTCTCCGTGGATTACCAATCTCACAATCCATCGGCTCATCGGCCCTGTCAAGGCAGCATATCACTGGCGTCGGCCTCTGGCTCTCTGAATGCACGTGACACATCTGATCCTGGGTGCAAATATCATTGCATCAGTGGCCTGGAAGGAATCCTGCTCACGGTCTATTCCATGCCTCGTCTCTGCCAACTGTCCGGAAGTCGTTGTCCTTTCCTATATCTGCATCTTGCTCTGGAACGACTGCATACTCATCGCGACTCCTTCTGGAAGGTATATCCAAGTACAATGCCTCGGCATGCGCATCGCATCTCTGATGTCGGCGGAGGGGAACGTCATCATATCCAGGTATGTACGAACCTCTTACTCCACTTTTTCTCTAATGTCGACTGCTTCGGACTCGTCCCGTCGTGGCTGCATGGACTGAGCTCCAACGGCTATCCTCGTATCTGGAATCTCCCAAGAAATGCATCTCACCACCTAGCATCCGAATTAAGTCGAGCCATCCAATCGATTCGTCAAAACCTCATAATCCCCCAAGAGCTCAACATCTTGGGTACAGTTTAATAGTATCGAGTACATACCACAGCATCGGTGGTCCAGCCGTAGAAGGGCAAACCCAAGCCTCACTAATGGCGCCGCAGAACTGCCGCAAACCCTAAGGTTCAAAGGCTTTCACACGGTCATTAAGTCGAGTTAGGGTTTCATTCTTCTAGAGGGACCATAGAATTGCCTGCATGTCTTTCCGACTACCTTAAACTTGGAATAATAGGTTTCTGACATTCGATCGTCTCTGTCGACTCCCAACGTCTCCGCGTGAAGTCGTCTCTAGCTTGAATCAATCTATCTGATGACCTCGCATCGGGGTAGGCGAACGATCCACATGTCCTAGTCATTCATCCTCGATGACTAGCGACCTTCTATCATCTCTTAGTACAACTTATACTGCAATAGCTCCAACATCTGGGGCGATATCTCGTCGTTCGCAGCAATAACTGGCTCACTCGTCTGCATGCTGAACCGTGCCTCAATCATCAGGAGTAAGCAACACACCAACGGTCATCAAAATCTGGTTGGCCTCCATCATTGGCTCAATTCTCTAGTGTCGATCAGCACCTCCGAGTAACCTCATAAAGGCGATCCGCCAAACGCTCGTGGCGCGGAAACACAGTAAAAAGACACATCTCTGCAATCGTGTGTCGCCGGAATTTCGCCCTGGTCAGTCCTCGTTCGTGACGAGCTTGTGCTGACCGCAACTCTAGCCGTAGCTCTCCCTGCCCGTAACCGTAGCAGCAAAACCAAACTGGTACCGATGAGGCTAGATCAGGAAGGAATATAATACTGAACAAGGAAATGTACATCCTAAGGCTTCATAAGTGGAGTGGCGTGTCGTAAATATGCCGCGGAACATACCAACGGTACGTCACTCTACTTTAGTCACCTATTCTATCAACCAAGGGTCATCCTACGCTCCGAAGGTAAAACCTAACGCTCTGATACCAACTTTGTCACGACCCGAAAGTACGAAACATGACCGGCACTTAAACTACGAACGTCTCGAGACGTACGTAATCTAAGTAAACCGAAAACCCAGAAATCCAAACCAAGAAAAGTAGTAGAGTGCAGGAAAAACCAACTTAAAGCAAGTAATTTCAATAGCATAAGCCGAATTATGCGGTTTTTAAAACATCAAAAATTTACTGAAAATTTCGGCAGAGTCTCCTTTGTAAATACTGGCCCCTAAACGGGATACAACATGAATAGTATACGAAATCAAGAAAAAGGCATCCCCAAGCGGGAGCTAGCTCTTCGTCAATCGACGGTCACAACCACACAAGCAATATAATATACAACGCCAACGGCGAGGATCAAAACTCAAAAGGAAACTCAAAACCACCAGAAATATAACGAGCGACTCTAAGGTCGAAAGAATAAACAACACTGGTCTCTATCTCAATAAATACATGTTTGGTTGATGGAACTTCTAGATACAACAGAATAATGATATACAAGATATATAATGGGGGTACGATACAAGTAAACCCACCTACTAGCAAATCACCCGAAGGAAACTATGCCCGCAAGCCGTAATGAAACCTGTACGGCAAACCTGCAAGAAACTGGGGCACAACGGGGGTGAGTTGCCAACTCGTGAATAGAAAAACATCTACGAATAGAAATCACATGTATGACGCAATCCTAGGTCATACGATCAATATACATCCTCAAATATATATAACCAGCAGCCTATAACAAGGCTAGGGTAAATATCTAATCCGAGTGTAATCTCATGTACCCGTGTCAGTGCCCAAGGGTAGCAATATATCATATGAATGAGGTATGAATGCATGAAAACAGAATACATGTAAATGAAGAACTGTTTTCATAATTTAGTGAGATTTCCTTTGTATTTTTAAAATGAGGTATCATAATGAAATCAGCATAAAACAGTGCCTAGCATCGGCACAAAACGTAATCCCAATATCTCGATATCTCTGTATCACAGTCTCTGTACCTCAAAATCTCGAAATCTCAATGTCTCAATCACAATATCTAGGGCGCCGTCAGTCCAGACCGGCCTCTACTATCCATCTCAAGACCACGACGGTATCCTCCGGATATCCGACGCGTCGGGTAAAATCACCGGTAGGTAGTGCTCCCCTGCCAGGCTCACATCATCATCATCACGCGCTTCTTGCCCCGGGGTACCTTACCGGGTCCACCATGTACCCGAAACGGTTCATCCGTCTCCTCGAATCGGGTCTCGAAATCCATCAGCAAACTCATGGTGGACGACTCATACATCATGGGAAAACCGCACTTTTTATTTTAAAAAGAGAGAAATCAGTTCATATAAGTTTTTGCGGTTTTCCTCCAAATCCAGAAAATCTCATGGAAATCCGAATCCAAAACCTCAATAACACGTAAAATAGTGAATATATGCATGAGAATCCATGAATGCGGCATAACAATGAATAACAGTATGCATGAAGTAGCAGGTAATAACTACAATGTCTAAACTAAGATATAAGGCAAGTACACTAATATCATGTCTAACTATCAGCTAACAGGCTATGTCAAGCAATAATATTTTCTAAGGTGTACGTGACATGGCAATTACCGATGAAGATGTGTGTGAGCCGGCAAATAAGTGTACGTGGTACATACGCATCATCGGTAATGGTGCTGGTGTCCTAACAGCATGATATCAATAATGGAGTATGAAACATAAAATAAGCATGCGATGCGAAGCGGACCACAAAAGAAGAGCGGGAGCTGAAAACTAGACGCAACTATAACTAATCTGCATTAATCTAATATAAGTCCTAGAAATGATGCCTTTTGAAATAACACGAATCATGGGGTTTTGAAAATAGGGGCTACGGTGTTTTTATGAAAAGATAAGTCTTTTGAAATATCCGTAGGATCCCTTGGGCTGTCTTTTAAAATACCCACGATTCGTTAGTTTTTGAAATAGGTAGGAGTCTAATCTAATCTAACAACTACACTAAACTATACGGCTGAACTAACAAGCTGAACTACAAGTAAGAAAACCGCCTATCATCTGAGTCGATACATATACCTACCTGTATATGTATATTCGGTGATCCCGCCTCAATAATATCATATCCGATACCATATCTATAATCAGACATCCCAAGTCAAGAGTGCGGATCAATCATCAAAATATAGCTCGTACGTAAATCCGTCGTACGGCATCCCAAATCTGGGTACGGGTCAATATCACATTCATCATACTATTCACCTGGTATCCTCTTTATCAAATATCATGATCGCGGTACTGATCTATGTCTAGTACCATACTGATACCGCCTACGTATGCATGGACGTGTATGAAACACTACGTCAAGGACCCGCTACAACGTCATGTCGTATCTCAAATACGAACCCTGCTATATCACCGATCTCACGGCCTCAAATCAAATCTCATCGACTCAGCTCAATCCCAAGTATCATCCTCAAATCCGTATGTGAACACATAGTCCCATACCCATGTGAACCCATAACTATAAGGAATCCCATGAGCACATATCAATAGGAATGTATGCAAGTATGTATGTGTGTATGTGTAGTGCAACACTACCCTAGGGTTCGCAACACTAAAGTAATCCAACACACCAATATCCATCCTAAGCATCGTTATTAATCCCAAATAACATATAATAATTGTTGGTGTGTATACGCATCCGTATACACCACCACGGACTGCGGGGGTGCTATACGCCATCCACCCGACTTCTCCCCGTAGATATAAATCTACTCACCTGGTCCTCGCTAGCCGGTGCCGACGTCGCCACGCGCTTGCTTGTCGTCTCGAAGTCCACATGAGGTACCTACATATCATAACGCACCGTATCGCATTAAAACTAAATTCGAAATCGAAACGGCATACGAAAATCAAATCGGCACGCGTATCACGCGTAGGTCCAAACCTATCGCCTACGCATGCAAGAATAGTCAAACCAACCCTCGATGTCGATGTACAAACGTCAAACCATCGAGAAAAATCCAATCACACTCATTTGCACATTCACGAACACTAATTTTAATATGAACTAGGTTAAAACTCACAAAAACCCCAATTTCACTTAAAAAGTCATTTTTCCGAAAATCTAGCAAGCACAATTCGCCGTTTTTGTACAAAACATGATGTTTAAATGAATGTAGCGGCCAATATATTTATTAAATATCTTAAATAAGTCATATAAACAATTCCCGGAATTTAATCTCATTAAATTCCAAAAACCCTAATATTCTAGTTTACAAAATACCTAAAATTTAACAATTTCAAAGCAAAAATGCACAAACTACAATCTAGCTTAGATTTGCATGATCTAAAGCATTAAACCACACTTAATAAAGTTAATGAAGTCATGAAAAACCTAAACACATTTTTAATCCCAAGCATTTAACCAATTTCAAAAACCTAGTAAGCAAATTAGCAAATTAACACAATTTTTAAACTAACCATTAGCACAAGCTACTAATCTTGTATTAACATGACAAAAAGCCTAAATATAACACACAACCATACACCAATTTTATAAAACCCTAATTTGCATTCAAATTCATAACTTGAATTCCAAAACTTGCAACTTAAGTCTAATTAACACTTAAGTAGTTTAGCTTTAAGAAATTAGTAACAACTTAAGCAAAAATATTTTAGAATTATACCCAAAAACATTTGAAGATCCACAAGCATACATGGCCTCCCAAAATACTCTCTTTTCACAAAGATCCATGATATACGGGCTAAGCTAAAATGGGTAGGAGTCGGATTTGGGTTTTGGTATTTTTTTTGATGGATTTGAGGCAATTTTTGATGAAGTTTGAAGAGAAAAGAGAAGGGGAATGGGGGGGGGGGTTGTTGCTGCTGTAGGAGGGGGAGGGGCTGCTGGAATGGGAGTGGGAGAGGAGAGAGAGGGAGGTAGAGAAAGTGGGGGGAGAAGTCAAAGTCAATTCAAGGTCAAATGTCCACCTCATTTCTCCATTTTCTTTTCTTTTCTTTCATTTCTTTCCTTTGAAATTCAAGTGGGGAAAAAAAATGGTGGCTGCTGAATTCAGCCATGGGGAGAAGTGAATGGGGGTGTGTGGGTGTGGGTACGGGTGTGGGGTGATGAAAAATGATAAATACAATACTCCAAACATCCATTTACGCTAAAAAAGAGCCTTTTTTCTTCAATAATTTCTAAACCGTTTTGGCAAATGATTTCGTTCCAAAAACCACATGATAAAATTTTATTTAATGTTTTATGATGCACAAAATTTATTTCAACTCATTCCAATTTGTAATTTTCCCTAATTAAATGTATTAGTGACGGCTTAAATAATAATAAAATAATATTTTTTTCAGAAAATTTAAAATTTCACCAGCGGCTCAATAAACACCAAATAATAGCAATTACATAGTTAGAATATGTATATTTAATTTTTATAATAAGATATTTGTATTTTGACTTTTTACAGAAAACCCCCTTATTTTACCGATTTTTCGAAATTTCACCGAAACGATTTTCAAAACGTTACAATCACCTACTGCCGGCATATTGACGAGTCTTTAGAGTCCTACACAGAGGTTTTCTGGCTCAAGCGAAACGGAGTAGGAGCACATATGGGATATGTGCGGGACTGAGATTAATACGATATGTGATACCGTATTCTATTCTCGCAATATGTGACATAGGTCGGATATATGTGATATAACCGGGTTATCGGATCAAGTGTTGATTCGATAAGTTGTTACATTTGATATTAGTATGTTATATGTAATATAACCGAATTATTAAATCAAATGTTGATTTAATAATTTAATGTATAATTATATATATTTGATATATTAAATTACATTAACTAATATTAATTCACTTAAGATTTCTTTTCTCACTTGATTTGTGCACATTGTATATATGTGATATATGAAAGTGTACATTATTTTGTGTCATGCTTGATGATACATGGACATGGGTGTGTGTATGACTTACACCATACTACGAATTATCTAGGGTTTTATTTATTTAAAATTATTCTAAAATTAGTTGGACTTTGTCATGGCACAAAGCTTGTAGAAGCTTATGGATGCTTTGACTTAGTCTTCTATTTTTATTTAGTTTAAGATATTTATAAACCCAACCATCATAACTAGCCATGTTTAACTCTCTACAAGGGTTAGTGTGTGTCATATACTCACCATGGTTTATTTTCTCACCTCATGAGTTCATTCTCTCTTGTTCATTGATCATCTTCTTCTTCATTGAGAAAATCTTGCTAGCTTTTAGATAAGTGAGAAAATAATGTGAGAAAATGATTTCTAAAGTGAACAAAATTCCTACTTCATCATTCTCTACTACTTGCTATTTAGTATAGAGTGACAATTAGTGAAGAGATAGCTTGGGTTAGTGTCTTCTCGACGTAGATCATTTTCGGCCTCGAAGATTTCGATGCAAGCTTGTTCATTTTTTTATGGGAGCCTCTCTAGAGTCCGGGAGTTCATGATCGCAGCGAATGGACTACTACACAGAGCTAATGAAGCGAAGGACCGGTCTACAAAGGTTGTATTCCTTGTTCACTTTATTTGCAAAGTCGTTTGCATTTCCATTCGTCGTTTTTTCTAGTAAACGATTCTATATTAGGGTTAGCTAGAACGACTAAAATTTTAATATGGCATGGAAGATACTTCCCGAAACCTTGCTGGTACTAGGCAACCCTACAGTGGTATCAGAACCATGCTAGAAAATTAGACGGATTTTGTTAAGATTACGAAACCGAAATACTCCGAAACTTGCAACGCCAAAAACTAGTTTCTGTCGATTTTAAAAAGTATTCATTTTTTTTTAAACAACTGCAGAATGTTGTATGAGATATAATATGAACACCATGGAAATTTCAAGGGGTTGCTCGGATTTTGGCCGAGCACAATGCAAGAATATCCGAGGAGGCCGGCCAGTTTTTGTAGTTTTGGCTTGAAATTTTTAGTGTGTTCGAGAGACTGGGTTTTGGTGTTTCAGCTGTTGTTTATTTTTGCTAATTTTTCATGTGATATAATCTTACACTATAAGCAATTCGGAGTGTTTCGTATTCGTAGTTTTAACATTGTTTCGGGTTGTTGCATGTTGTCTAGGCGAAATTAAAAAGTTTGATCGAATGTCAAAAACCTATTTTCCCAAGTTTAACGTATTCGGAAAATCATGCAAGTAATTCTGTGAACCCTCTAGAAGAATGAAACCCTAACTCGACTTTTTGGATCGCGGAACCGCGGTCATGCCCTAGGGTTTGCCGCAGTTCCGTGGCGACATGAGTGAGTCTTGGATCTGCCCTTCTACGGCTGGTGCATAGGTACTGTGGCATGTTCTGGGTATTATTAAACCGTGCTCAAGTGTTGAGCTCTCGGGGAATTGTGGGACTTTGATAATTCGATCGAAAAGTTTAATCTCGTCCGGGTATCATGTGATGGGATACAATACTTAGAATCCACACTAATTTGAATTTTATAAATCTAGCAATTTAGTCTCATCTGATCGGTTGCCACGGGATTTTGATGTTGATCAAAAGTCCGTCGCAATCACGTAGCGTACGCGGATACTCGCCGGGTAACCTTATTAGATAGCCATGCCCTATAGCCCCGACCAAGTGACTGTAGGAGAACCCCGTCGCCAATAGCATCCGTTCGGGTGCTCGCGGTAGCGGTGTTCCGCCTTAGTGCACTTCGTCGACGGCATCGGGGGGTGCGGTCGTCTGCTAAAGTTTCCGACGAGTATTCGATCAGTTTATCGGGAATCTTGTTGAATTACTCGACAGGTTATTAGAAAGTGTTTTCAATATCGAGACTAAAATACGGGGTTTATAATTGTTAGGCATGTGATGTCTAAGGAATTCATTTGGTTAGGCATGAAATCTGCAATATGAGATATTTCGGGTTTATAATGTCTAAGGTGGTTGCGGATTCCAACTGTTGTAGTTTTTTACTTTCTTTTCTGCGACCGTAAGTGTAATATGTGGTGTATCGCCGGTTTCGGTGTTATATGTCAACGACAACTGGGATACACATATTTACTTACGTTGATGACATGTGATGTTATGTGTTGCTGTGATATGTTATATTGGATCGTCGTGTTTTGAATAGCCGAGTTTTTTTTATGTGAGATGAGAGTTTTTATTTTCATCCATGTAAAATTCATTGTATGTAATATTATTTTATTGGGGCACTTCCGGGTTGAGGAAGATGTCACCGTTGATGTATATTATTTACTTTTTCGCATTAGGATAGACCCAAGGCGGGGAGCACAAGTAACCGGGTTCTAGGGTCCGCTGGAAGACCATCTCGATGAGTCGAGACCAGGTCTCCTAACTCTAGAATTGGTAGGGTTGCTTGCTGCTCTCGTAGGGGTCTAGGGATGTGAGTTTGGCTATTCATCGCGACCGTGGAATCCGTGTTTTATACAGGCTTAATTTAAAACACGGAAATCCTAGTATATCCAATATTTCATATGTTGATTTCTGCTACGATATTCTGTGATATGATCACTGTATATGATGAGATAAATACTGTATATAGTATATGTGATATATTATATAGACGTTGTTTATATTTTACACCCGTGCTAGCCCTGCCCCGCTCTGCCGTTAGTTACCTAACCTAACGGTGCATGAGGGGACATCGAGACGAATGCGGATGACATAAGCGTACGTTGTATTTATCTGTGATGTTTAGATAACTTAAATGATGGGAATTCATTAATGAGATTAATGAAAGAAAAGAAACCTAAAGATGTTGTAGAGACTTGTTTTAAAAACTGGTAGCTCTAGTTCTTGCTTTGCATAGCGGTATTCCTTGTAGAATATCTAGCACCTTATTCGATAAGGAAAGAGCCGAGATTTCTTCACCGGGAGTGACCTCTTTAGCGAAACTAGCAGATGCTACACACTCGGTTTGTCTTTTGATTGCTTTTATAGTTTTTGCTTTGCATAGTGGTATTTGTGAAATATCCTGCACCTTATTCGATAAGGAAAAAGCCGAGATCCCTTCACCGGGAGCGACCTCTTTAACAAAACTAGTAAAAGCCTAAAAACACTCCATTTTAAATCACTCGATTCTACGATGATATCAAGTTCATTATGCAAAGGGTTTTCTTAAAAATCTATCGTAGCTCTCCGTTATTTCAGATAAGTAATAGTTAGTATTCGTGCTGCGTTTGTTGACCTTGTCAAGGCGTAGTGTGCTGTAGCTGATTAGTGCTTATCTGCTAGCATATGATGCGATTGGATTAGGGTAGTAGTGCGACATTGTCAAGGGTCTTGAGGGTGGGTTTAATTCAATCAGGAAATGACGGGTTGAACTTGACTAGCTCAAGGTCATAGGAGGTTAGGGGCAAAACATTATCGGGAATTTCAAGTGTTGAAATTTGTAATGAGATTGCATACCTTCTATGAGATAGTTGGATCCCGATACCCACTGCGAGTAAGAGTTACTCTCGGGAGAGTTTTACATATTACAATTAGCCGATCAAGTAGGTGTCTAGAAAAGTGTCAACGGGGTTACGCCCCTGGGAAAATGAGGTTTATTTTAATTAGGTACATGCGAAAGCACGGGGAACCTCCCTTAAACTACCGGCACTGGCTTGGCCGAAAGATTGGCAAACTTGTAGGGTGTAATTAATCCTGGCTAGTCTTTCCTTTTAGGGTTTGAAGGAAGATTTGACTAAAACAATGGGAGCCATCCTGATTAGATAAAATAATAACCAATCTAATCTTGCAAGAGCATACGCTGAGTGTTTTCTTTTCTCTCTCTCCAGGTAGAGACCATGTCACGTTTTAATCAAGATAATAATATGGATATATTGACCGAACCCGCTTGTTATACTGAGCCGGGGAACGTTGGTCCCGCTCCAACTTATAATTGTTATAAGACCGAGCAGAAAATAGAGGAATACCAGGATTCCCGTGCCGCCCAAAAGAAGAAAGTGCATGTTGATGCATCTTCTTCGGGTGTGTTCATTACCGAGAACTGTTTCTTAGTATCCTCCACGTCCTGGGTATGAGATACTGGATCAGGATCCCACATATGTAACCTGTTACATGGGCTACAAATAGGTAGAGAACTGGGAATGGGTGATAAGTTTCAAGAGTTGGAAATGGTGCAAGTGTTGCAGCCAAAGCAGTTGGCAGTTATTACCCTGTATTACCAAATACATTGATTCTGAACGAATGTTATTAGATACCGAACTTGATATACAATATCATATCAGTCTCTTTATTTAGTAAAGAAGGATATAATTTTGTATTGTTTGATAATGTTTTGAACATTTCCTATATCAAGAGTTGATCGGTTCAGGCACGTTGTCTAAAAGCATATACGTTCTAAATCAAACTACAGTTCTTAATGTACAGAACCCACACAAGAGGAAGAGTTCAGAAATGAACGAATTTTTCTTAAGGCATTGTAGACTAGGTCATATCAATGCAACACAACTAGCTAAGTTACATTTAGATGCATATTTAAATTAGTTTGAATTTACATCTTGTGAAACTTACCAGTCATGTCACAAAGATAAGATGACCATAGCTCTATTTATTGGAAACAGAGAAAGAATTAGTGAACTCTAGGGATTGATACATGATGATGTATGAAAGTCCCCTGTCTACACATGCCAGGACCGGTTCTTTGTACTTCATTACATTCACTGATGATCTCTCAAGATTCGGACATATGTTCCTGTTGAAACAAAAGTCTGAAGCTTTTGAGAAATTCAAAGAATATAAGTTAGAAGTAGAGAACCAAAACGGGTATAAGTATTATGTCCTTTGATGTGACTAGGGAGGAGAATACTTGAGCACGGAATTCCTGGACTATTCTAAAGGAGAATGAGATTCTCTCTCAGCGTTACTCTTTCGTATACACCATAGCACAACGGTGTATTGGGGCAGAGCAATCACACCTATCAGATAAGGTGCGCTCTATGATGAGTACTACTGAGTTGCCTATTTCCTTTTGAGAGTTATGCACTTGAGAAGCTGCATACCTATTGAATTGGGTTCCTACCAAATCAGGAGCCTACCACTCCATAAGAGATATGGAATGGGAAGAGCCCATGTTTTAAGCAAGTTAAGATTTGGGGTTGTCCGGCCTATATCAAAAGCAAAATCTGGACAAGCGCGAGACCGGGTCAGTTCTGTAGAAGTTTGTTGGATATCCCAAGCATTCGTAAGGGAATATCTTCTACCGCCTGAGGAACAAAAAGTGTTTTATTTCTCTGCATATCACCATTTTTAGAAAAGGAATTTCTTGTGAAGAAATTAGTGGTCATGAGGTAGAACTTGAAGGGGTTCCAGCTATACAAACTGCAACTGATGATTTGATAGAACTGGAGGATTCAATAGCTTCCAACGAATCTCAGCCTCTCCGCCGATCTAGTAGGATTCCTCATCCACCTGAGAGATACTTCGGTTTTGTCTATGGCAGTGGGAGCAAGGATTGCATCATGAGATGATGACCCAACTAGTTTCGAGCAGGCCATCTGGAGTGGGGACTCTGTGAGAATGGCTGGATGCTAAGCAATCTGAGATGGAATCCATATACACCAACAAAGTATGGACTTTGGTTGCTATATCTGAAGGGTTAAATCTCCATCAGGAGCAAGTATATCTTGAGAAGATTACTTGGTGTAGATGGAAAAGTTGAGACTTTCAAAGCTAAGACTTGTTGCAAAAGGTTCTCGTCATCGACCAGGTGTGGATAATGATGAAACCTCTTCTAGTGCCTATACTTAAGTCCATTCGGATCCTGCTTGCCATTGCTGCATACTATGACTACGATATCTGGCGGTTGGGTGTCATGACTGATTTTCTAAATAGTGATTTAGAAGAGAGCGTCTATAAGTACACAACCAGAGGGTTTCGTAGATAGTGGGAGTAGCAGAAACGTGTGCAAGTTGCTTTATGGGATAAAACAGGCATCGCGGAGTTGGAACATCTGTTTTGATGTGGTAGTCAAAGAGTTTTACTTCATCAAAAGGGTAGATGAACCTTATATATACAAAAAGGTAGCAGGGAGTATGGTGGTGATTCTCGTATTGTACGTGGATGACATACTCTTGATAGGAAAGAGTTTTCTATGCTACACTCGGTCAATCTCCTCTTATCACAAGGATTCTCCATATAGGATCAAGGTGATACCTCCTAAATCCTGGGTTTTGGATCTATGAGATAGATCTAAGTGGATGTTAGGATTCTCACTAGGTGTAGTGAGATGGTATCAATCGATCCTGGGGAGAATCACTGGATAGCTTCCAGGGTGGTAAGGTCGACTGAATGTCAGTCACAGGCATTGTCTTTACCCTCAGTGGAGGGACGGTATGTTGGAAGAGTTCCAAGTTAGATACCGTGGCAAACTAGACGATAAAGGCTGGATACATCACTACCAACGATGCTACCAAAGAGGCAGTTTGGATGTATAAAAGTTCATGAGATGAACTTCGTTCCTACCATTGTGTGACAATAGAGTTATAGCTTAGGCTTAGGAACCCTCGTCCCATCAGTGATCCAGACATATTCTTAGGCAGTATCACCTGATCATGGAGATAGATGATCTCCAGGGAGATCGAGATTAGGAGAGTAGACACAGAGGACAACAGGGCGGATCCACTCACAAAGGCCTTTTCCCAGAAGAGACTTTTATGGGATGGTTGTGTATGAGATACTACAACCACTGCTGATTGTTGGGTATTGGATACTACGACAGATGGCCCTAGTGCAAGTAAGAGATTGTTAGTTATATGTATGCCCTAGAGGCCATTACTGTACATACGATGTATATTGTAGTGGATGCTTGGACATATATAGGGATGACTTTCTTGCTCGATATGATAGTATGCTATCAGGTTGCTCATTATCTTAACATGTACACCGATTGTCTTTCTATTACATGTTGATAAAGCCCTTAGGATGAATACTTGACTACCAGGATTATGATGCAGATCATACTAGTGGGGACGGAGTAGTCGTTAAGTACATCCTTCAAATTTTCCTAGTCGTGGGTGTATCGAGATAGGGCATCGATACACCAGAGTAGACTAGCGTATAGCTTCTCGAACCATGTAGATGGGCGATGGATGATCCCATATCCATTAGTGATTGACATCAGAGATAGTATACGTGTGCTCAGTGGAGACTGGGTACACTGGACGGACCCGCCGAGAACTTCCAGATGGTATTATACCTCACGTCAGATAGCAGTTCTCTGGTGACACTGGTACAGGTTAGTCTGTAGATCCGAGATCGTCATAGAGTCTTGTGTGATTCCCACTGTGCTTTGTGTAAGGATCCCATCGACGGCAGCAAGGTTTTGGGAGGCATTGTCCATGCCATTTAAAATTTTTTGCCGTGAAAGGGAACTCTAAACAAGAATCATTGGCTAGAATACAATACGGAAACATATAGTAAACCATTTACTATCTAAGTGAAGAAGAAAATACAACCTTTGTAGATCGGTCCTTCACTTCATTAGCTCCTTGTTGAAGTCCCTTCACTGCGATCGTGGTTCTCCCGGACTCTTGCATGGCTTCACGAGGCTAAAAGAGCGTCCTTGCTTGAAGTCTCGAGGCCGAAGATGATCTACGTCGAGGGGATGCCAACTCAAGTTTCTACTTCACTAACTAGAGAATTAGTGAAGTAAACACACTAAACTAAAGTGCTAGTCTAGTAGAGAATGGAGAAATAGGAAGTTGGTTCACTTTAGAATCTCTTTTCTCACAATATTTCTCACTTTGGATCAAATCCTAGAAAGTTTTTGAGCTCAAGGAAGAAGATGAACAAAATGAGATGAGAATAATGATCAAGTGAGTGAGCTAACCATGGGTGAGTGAGTATCATATACTAACTCATGTAGAGACATAACCATGGCTAATCCAAATGGTTAGGTTAACAAAAATCTAAAGTAAAGACAAACTTAGTGGACTTTGTCAAAGCAAAGCAAGTTTCTACAAGCTTCATGCTCTTTCCAAATATCCACTAATTTTGTAATTACCTTAAATAATTATAACCCACCATAATAAATAGAATGGTGTATGTCTTACACATCCATGAATGATGTATCAACAACCATGATACAAAAAGAAAAACACAATTTAATATATATCACATATATATTAAAGTTGTGCACATGTGAGAAAAACAAATACTTAAGTGAACCAATGTTAGTTAATGTAAATTAGTATATCACATATACATTTATACACTAAATTATTAAATCAACATTTGCCTTAATAATGCGGATATATCACATATAATCGACTAACATCCAATGTATCGACTTATCGAATCAACACTTGATTCGATAACCCGGCTATATCACATATAACCGACCGATACAAAAAGTCGTGAGAATAGAATGCGGTATCACATACACGCATTATTCTCGGTCCCGCACATATCACATACGTGCCCCTATTTCATTTTTCCTGAGCCAGGAAAACTTCTATGTAGGACTCTAAAGACTCATCAATACGTCGGCAGTAGGTGATGATCACATTAAGCACCCACAAGCCGTCAGCGGTACTAACTGGACGTAACGGTTACCCGGGTATTGAGCGATCAGAAGATCAGTAAGCAAGCCCGCTCCAACTCCTGTAAAAGCCTGACGGTAACACTTGCCGTATAGTCCGGTCTCTTCGTCTGATATGTCGCATATCAAGTCTAGGGGTGGTAAACGTCAGACCCCAATAACCGATAAGTCATGCTGATGTGAGGCTCACAACTGGTCGAGAAACTACTGGTAACACTTACCAGTAAATCTCTAAATCAGCCATAGCCAGGGACTTCCCTATTATGGCCAATCGAGCACAGCGCAACATCAACCCCCAATACCGGGAGAGACGAAACCCCTCCTATCACTCATTGCCTCCATATGACTCGGGACTGTATCCAAAAACCACCGTTTTGCATGCCCTCTTGGATGTGGTAAGGTGGAAATCAAAGCACAGTGGGAATCACACAAGACTCTATAACGATCTCGGGTCTACAGACTAACCTGTACAAGTGTCACCAGAGAACTGCCATCTGACGTGAGGTATAATACCATCTGGGAGTTCTCGGCGAGTCCGTCCAGTATACCCAGTCTCCACTGTGCACCCGTATACCATCTCTGATATCAAACACCAATGGATATAAGATCATCCATCGCCCATCTCATGGGTCGAGAAGCGTATACGCTAGTCTACTCTGGTATATCGATGCCCCGTCTCGATATACCCACGACTAGGGACATTAAAGGATGTACTTATGGACTACCATGGCCCCACTAGTATGATCTATATCATAGTCCTGGTAGTCAAGTACACATCCTAAGAGCTTTACCAACATGTAACCATAAGACAATATCAAGAGACTAGTATACATGTTAAGATAAAGAGCAATCAGATAGCATACTATCATATCGAGCAAGAAAGTCCTCTCTATATATGTCCAAGCATCCAATAATATATATCATCTGTACAATACTGGCCTCTAGGGCATACATACAACTAACAATCTCCTACTTGCACTAGGGCCAGCTGCTGTAGTATCGCATACCGAGCATCCCGACGAGTCTCACAAACTGTATCTGGGGAATGGCCTTCGTGAGTGGATCCGCTGTGTTATTCTTTGTGTCAACCCTCCTGACCTCGATCTCCCGGCAATCAACTATCTCCCGGATCAGGTGATACCGCTTCAGAATATGCCTGGATCGCTGATGCGACCTGGGTTCCTTGGCCAAAGCCACCGCTCCATTGTTATCACAATACAAAGGTATTGGATGCTCAATGGATGGAACCACTCCAAGTGGAGTAATGAACTTCTTGATCCAGACAGCCTCTTTGGCAGCATCGTTGGCAGCGATGTATTCAGCCTCCATCGTCGAGTCTGCCACGGTTTCCTGCTTGGAACTCTTCCAGCATACCGTCCCTCCGTTGAGGGTAAAGACAAATCCCGAGTGCGACTTAGAGTCGTCCTTATCACTCTGGAAGCTTGAATCAGTAAAGGACTCCACTTGGAGTTCTCCGTTACCATACACCAAGAGCATCTCTTTAGTCTTTTGCAAGTACTTGAGAATGCTCTTCACAGCTGTCCAGTGACTCTCTCCAGGATCAGCTTGATACCAACTCACTATACTTAGTGAGTATGCTACATCGAATCTGGTACATAGCATCGCGTACATGATAGAGCTTACAGCCGAAGCATAGGGTATCCCTTGCATGCGAGCTCTCTCCAAATCAGTCTTGGGAGACATCTCTTTGGAGAGAGTGAGCCCTGAGATCGTGGGTAAAAACCCACGCTTGGACTCTTCCATACTAAACCGCTTTAGTATGGTGTCAATGTACCTGGATTGGGACAATCCCAGTATCCGTTTGGATCTATTTCCATAGATCTTAATCCCCAAGATGTAGGAGGCATCCCCTAGATCTTTCATTGAGAATCGTTGTGATAAGAAGAGCTTGACCAATTGCAGCATATGAATGTCATTTCCTATCAAGAGTATGTCGTCTACGTACAATACGAGGAAGACAACCTTACTCTCTGCCACCTTCTTGTAGATACAAGGTTCATCTACGTTTTTGATGAAATCAAACTCTTTGATAACGACATCAAAGCAGATGTTTCAACTCCGCGATACTTGCTTTAATCCATAAATGGATTTAAGCAGCTTGCACACCTTCCCGCTGCTCCCACTAGCTATGAAGCCCTCTGGCTGAGTCATGTACACTCCCTCTTCTAAATCACCGTTTAGAAAGGCGGTCTTAACATCCATTTGCCAGATTTCGTAGTCATGATATGCAGTGATGGCAAGCAAGATCCGGATGGATTTAAGTATAGCCACTGGAGAAAAGGTTTCATCATAGTCCACACCTGGTCTTTGGCGAAAACCCTTTGCAACAAGTCTAGCTTTGAAAGTCTCCACTTTCCCATCTACACCAAGTTTTTTCTTGAAGATCCACTTGCTCCCAATGGGTTTTACCCCTTCAGGAGCATCTTCCAAAGTCCATACTTTGTTGGTGTACATGGATTCCATCTCGGACCGCATTGCATCCAGCCATTTCACCGAGTCACCACTCGTGATGGCCTGCTCGAAGCTAGTTGGGTCATCATCCTCCATGATGCAATCCTCGCTCCCACCATCCATGAGAAAATCGTAGTATTTCTCAGGTGGGTGAGGAACCCTACTAGATCGGTGGAGTGGTTGGGGTTCGTTGGGAGCTACCGAATCTTCTGGTTCCACCAAATCTTTTGTTGTAGCTTTTGTAGCTGGAACCTCTTCCAGTTCTACCTCATGTCCACTAATCTCTTTTGCTAGAAATTCCTTTTCTAAAAAGGTGGCATGTCGAGAAACAAACACCATTTGTTCCTCAGTGTGGTAGAAGATATACCCGTGCGAATGTTTGGGATATCCAATAAACTTACACAGAATGGACCTTGCCGCGAGTTTGTTCGGATTTTGCATTTTTACATATGCCGGACAACCCCATATCTTAACATAATTAAGACATGGTCTCTTTCCTTTCCATATCTCATATGGAGTGGTTGGCACAGATTTGGTGGGAACCATATTCAATAGGTCTGCAGCTGTTTCCAGTGTATACCCCCAGAAGGAAATAAGTAACTCAGCTGTGCTCATCATAGAGCGCACCATATCTAATAGGGTGCGGTTCCTCCGTTCTGATACACCATTGTGCTATGGTGTACATGGAGGAGTTAGCTGAGAAAGAATCCCATTCTCTTTTAGAAAGTCTTGGAATTCATTGCTCAAGTATTCACCTCCTCGATCAGATCGAAGGATTTTAATACTTTTTCCGGTTTGGTTCTCGACTTCTTGTTTATATTCTCTAAATTTCTCAAAAGGTTCTGATTTGTGTTTCATCAGGAACACATATCCGAATCTAGAGAGATCGTCAGTGAATGTAATGAAGTACGAAGAACCATTCCTGGCATGTGTAGACATGGGACCACATACATCACTATGTACCAGTCCCAAGAGTTCCGTAACTCTTTCTCCGTGTCCTGTAAACGGAGTTTTGGTCATCTTGCCTTTGAGACATGACTGGCAAGTGTCATAAGATGAAAATTCAAACGAATTCAAATATCCATACTTATGCAACTTAACTAGCCGTGTCGCATTGATGTGACCTAGTCTACAATGCCATAAGAAGGATTCGTTCAGTTCTGAACTCTTCCTTTTGTGTGTGTATGTTATGCTCAGAATGGTTGATTGATTTAGAACATAAATGCCATTGCACAACGTGCCTGATCCAACCAACTTTTGGTTTAGGAAAATGTTCATAACATTATCCTGTAATACAAAATTATATCCCTCTTTACTCAATAAAGAAACCGATATAATGTTGCATATCAGGTTCGGCATGTAATAGCATTCGTTCAGAATCAATGTATTCCCAGTTGGCAATACAAGGTGATATTCCCCGACGGTTTTAGCTGCAACAATTGCACCATTTCCAACCCTTATGTCTTTATCACCTTCTCCAAGTTCTCTACCTTTTCTCAGCCCATATAACTGATTACATATATGGGATCCTGACCCGGTATCTAATACGCAGGACGTAGAGGAAATGGAGAAACAGTTCTCTGTAACGAACACACCCGAAGAAAATGCATCATCATGTACTTTCTTCATTCGGGTGGCACGGGAATCCTGGTATTCCCATATATCCTGTTCAGTCTTATAACTTTTATAAGAAAGAATGGAACCAACGTTCCCCAGCACAGTATAATATGCGGGTTCGGTCAATACATCCATATTATTATCTTGATTAAGGCATGATATGGTCGCTACCTGGAGAGAGAGAGAGAAGAAAACACTTTAGCGTATGCTCTTGCAAGATCAGATTGGTTATTATTTTATCTAATCAGGATGGCTCCCACTGTTTTTATCAAATCTTCCTTCAAACCCTAAAAGGAAAGACTAGCCGGGATTAATTACACCTTATAATTTCGCCAATCTTTCAGTCAGGCCAGTGTTGGTACTTGAGGGAGGTTTCCCGTGCTTTCGCACGGACCTAATTAAAATAAACCTCGTTTTCCCAGAGGCGTAACCCCGTTGACACCTTTCTAGACACCTACTTGATCGGCTAATTGTCCTGTGTAAGACTCTCCCAGGAGTAACAATTACTCGCAGTGGGTATCGGGATCCAACTATCTCATAGAAAGTATGCAGTCTCATTGTAAATTTCAACACTTGAAATTCCCGATAATATTTTGCCCCTAGCGTCCCATGACCTTGACGCAGGCAAACAAACCATAGTGCGCTAGTCAAGTTCAACCCGTCATTTCTTGATTGAATTAAACCCACCCGCTCGACCCTTGACGCAGGCCAACAAAGTCGCACGACTACCCTAATCCAATCTGCATCATATGCATAAGCAGATAAATACTAGTTAGCTACCACACACTGCGCCTTGACGCAGGCCAACAAACGTAGCACGAATACTAAGTATGACTTATCTGAAATGACGGAAGGCTACGACAGGTTTTTCTAAAAACCTATTGCGTAATGAACTTGATATCGTTGTAGAATCGAGTGAAATTTTGAAAAAAGAGTGTTTTTGAGGCTTTCACTAGTTTTGCTAAAGAGGTCATTCCCGGTGAAGGGATCTCGGCTCTTTTCTCATCGAATAAGGTGCATGATATATCATATATATCACTATGCAAAGCAAAACTCCAAAAGCAATCAAAAGACAAACTGAGTGTTGTAGCATCTGCCAGTTTTGCTAAAGAGGTCACTCCCGGTGAAGGGATCTCGGCTCTTTCCTCATCGAATAAGGTGCGGGATATATCATATATATTACTATGCAAAGCAAAAACTGTAGCTACCCTTTTTGAAAATTTGAATCTACAACATCTTTCAGGTTTCTTTTCTTTCATTAATCACATTAATGAAGTCCCATCATTTAAGTCACCTAAACATCACAGATAAATACGACATACACTTATGCCATCCGCATTCATCTCGATGTCCCCTCGTGCACCGTTAGGTTAGGTAACTAACAGCAGAGCGGGGCAGGGCTAGCGCGAGTGTAAAACATAAGTAACGTCTATATAATATTTCATATATACTATATACAGTATCCATCTCAATATATCAAATGATCACATCACAGATATTGCAGCAGAAGAATCATATGAAATAATAGATATATTAGGAGGTCTGTGTTTTATTCTGAGCATGTATAAAACACGGATTCCACGGTCGCGATGAATAGCCAAACCCACACCCCTAGACCCCTATGAGAGTGGCAAGCAACCCTACCAATTCTAGAGTTAGGAGACCCGGACTCGACTCCTCAAGTTGGTCTCCCACTGGACTCTAGAACCCGGTTACTTGTGCTCACCTCCTTGGGTCTATCCTAGTGCGGAAAAGTAAATAATATACATCAATGGTGACATCAACCTCAACCCGAAAGTACCCCAATAAAATAATATTACATACATTTAATTTTACATGAATGGAAAAAAAAATGTCTCATCTCACATAAAACCCCCGGCTATTCAAAACGCGACGATCCAATATAACATATACAGCAGTACATAACATCACATGTCATCACAGCACAGAAAATCTAGACGATATTAAACATCCCAATCGAATCATCGAACACCCAAGATTACCCAGAATACTCAACACTTGAGCGTAGTTTAAAGTAATTCAACACACGCCACAGCACCAATGAACCAGCCGTAGAAGGGTCAAACCAAAGCCTCACATATGAAACGCTAAACCACCACAAACCCTAGGGTTCAAGTGGCGGTTTTGACGGCCACATAATCGAGTTAAGGTTTACGTTCTTCTAGAGGGTCCAAAGAATAACTTGTATGATCTTTGAAAGCTTTTTAACTACGGGAAAAATCCAACACTTGGAAATTTTCCCGGCAAGGGTTAAAATGGGTATTTGACATCCGATTGAATTTTTTAACAACGTCTACAGTTACCCGAAAACAGTTAAAATTACGACTACGAAACACTCCGATTTGTCATTACAGTAAATTACCATCACATGACAATTTAGCAAGAATGAACAACACCTGAAGCACTAAAACCCAAGAAACAGAACATTGGAAAAATTTGGAGGGGGGCTCGGATTGGGCCGGTGGGGGTGTGTGGTCGGTCCAAACAGCACAGATTTGCTCCAGATTTCTTTAGTGTTCATAGTATCATACATACATCATTCTGTACATGTTTAAAAAAGTTATTGGGCTCATTTAAAATCGACAGAAAGTGGCATTTTGGGTTTCAAGTTTCGGAGTTCGTCTCGTATTCGTAATCTAACATTATCCGTATAATTTCCTAACTAGGCTCTGATACCACTGTAGGGATCCCATCGACGGCAGCAAGGTTTCAGGAGGCATTATCCATGCCATTTTAAAATTTTTGCCGTGAAAGGGAACTCTAAACAAGAATCGTTGGCTAGAATACAATACGGAAACATATAGTAAACCATTTACTATCTAAGCGAAGAAGAAAATACAACCTTTGTAGATCGGTCCTTCACTTCATTAGCTCCTTGTTGAAGTCCCTTCGCTGCGATCGTGGTTCTCCCGGACCCTTGCATGGTTTCACGAGGCTAAAGGAGCATCCTTGCTTGAAATCTTCGAAGCCGAAGATGATCTACGTTGAGAGGATACCAACTCAAGCTTCTACTTCACTAACTAGAGAATTAATGAAGTAAACACCCTAAACTAAAATGCTAGTCTAGTAGAGGATGGAGAAATAGGAAGTGGGTTCACTTTAGAATCTCTTTTCTCACAATATTTCTCACTTTGGATCAAACCTTAGAAAGTTTTTGAGCTCAAGAAAGAAGATGAACAAAATGAGATGAGAATAATGATCAAGTGAGTGAGCTAACCATGGGTGAGTGAGTATCATAACTAACTCATGTAGAGACATAACCATGGCTAATCCAAATGGTTAGGTTAACAAAAATCTAAAGTAAAGACAAAGTTAGTGGACTTTGTCAAACCAAAGCAAGTTTCTACAAGCTTCATGCTCTTTCCAAATATCCACTAATTTTGTAATTATCTTAAATAATTATAACCCACCATAATAAATAGAATGGTGTATGTCTTACACACTCATGAATGATGTATCAACAACCATGATACAAAAAGAAAAACACAATTTAATATATATATATATTAAAGTTGTGTACATATGAGAAAAACAAATGCTTAAGTGAATCAATGTTAGTTAATGTAAATTAGTATATCACATATACATTTATACGCTAAATTATTAAATCAACATTTGACTTAATAATCCGGATATATCACATATAACCGACTAACATCCAATGTATTGACTTATCGAATCAACACTTGATTCGATAACCCGGCTATATCACATATAACCGACCGATAGATAAAGTCGCGAGAATAGAATGCGGTATCACATACACGCAATATTCTCGGTCCCGCACATATCACATACGTGCCCCTATTTCGTTTTGCCTGAGCCAGTAAAACTTCTATGTAGGACTCTAAAGACTCATCAATACGCCGGCAGTAGGTGATGATCACATCAAGCACCCACAAGCTGTCAGCGGTACTAGCTGGACGTAACGGCTACCCGGATATTGAGCGATCAGAAGATCAGCAAGCAAGCCCGCTCCAACTCCTGTAAAAGCCTGACGGTAACACTTGCCGTACAGTCCGGTCTCTTCGTCTGATATGTCACATATCAAGTCTAGGGGTGGTAAACGTCAGACCCAAATAACTGATAAGTCATGCCGATGTGAGGTTCACAACGGGTTGAGAAACTACTGGTAACACTTACCAGTAAATCTCTAAATCAGCCCTGGCCAGGGACTTCCTGTTATGGCTAATCGAGCACAGTGCAACATCAACCCCCAATACCGGGAGAGACGAAACCCCTCCTATCGCTCATTGCCTCCATATGACTCGGGACTGTACCCAAAAACCACCGTTTTGCATGCCCTCTTGGACGTGGTAAGGTGGAAATCAAAGCACAGTGGGAATCACACAAGACTCTATGACGATCTCTGGTCTACAGACTAACCTGTACAAGTGTCACCAAAGAACTGCCATCTGACGTGAGGTATAATACCATCTGGGAGTTCTCGGCGAGTCCGTCCAGTATACCCAGTCTCCACTGAGCACCCGTATACCATCTCTGATGTCAAACACCAATGGATATGGGATCATCCATCGCCCATCTCATGGGTCGAGAAGCGTATACGCTAGTCTACTTTGGTATATCGATGCCCCGTCTTGATATACCCACGACTAAGGACATTAAAGGATGTACTTATGGACTACCATGGCCCCACTAGTATGATCTATATCATAGTCCTGGTAGTCAAGTACACATCCTAAGGGCTTTACCAACATGTAACCATAAGACAGTATCAAGAGACTAGTATACATGTTAAGATAAAGAGCAACCAGATAGCATACTATCATATCGAGCAAGAAAGTCCTCTCTATATATGTCCAAGCATCCAATAATATACATCATCTGTACAATACTGGCCTCTAGGGCATACATACAACTAACAATCTCCTACTTGCACTAGGGCCAGCTGCTGTAGTATCGCATACCGAGCATCCCGAAGAGTTTCTCAAACTGTATCTGGGGAATGGCCTTCGTGAGTGGATCCGCTATGTTATTCTTCGTGTCAACCCTCCTGACCTCGATCTCTCGGCAATCAACTATCTCCCGGATCAGGTGATACCGCCTCAGAATATGCCTGGATCGCTATTGGGACCTGGGTTCCTTGGCCAAAGCCACCACTCCATTGTTATCACAATACAAAGGTATTGGATGCTCAATGGATGGAACCACTTCAAGTTCAGTAATGAACTTCTTGATCCAGACAGCCTCTTTGGCAGCATCGTTGGCAGCGATGTATTCAGCCTCCATCGTCGAGTCTGCCACGGTTTCCTGCTTGGAACTCTTCCAGCATACCGCCCCTCCGTTGAGGGTAAAGACAAATCCCGAGTGCGACTTAGAGTCGTCCTTATCACTCTGGAAGCTCGAATCAGTAAAGGACTCCACTTGGAGTTCTCCGTTACCATACACCAAGAGCATCTCTTTAGTCCTTCGCAAGTACTTGAGAATGCTCTTCATAGCTGTCTAGGGACTCCCTCCAGGATAGCTTGATACCTACTCACTACACTTAGTGAGTGTGCTACATCGGGTCTGGTACATAGCATCGCGTACATGATAGAGCCTACAGCCGAAGCATAGGGTATCCCTTGCATGTGAGTTCTCTCCAAATCAGTCTTGGGAGACATCTCTTTGGAGAGAGTGAGCCCTGAGATCGTGGGTAAAAACCCACGCTTGGACTCTTCCATACTAAACCGCTTTAGTATGGTGTCAATGTACCTGGATTGGGACAATCCCAGTATCCGTTTGGATCTATCTCTATAGATCTTAATCCCCAAGATGTAGGAGGCATCCCCTAGATCTTTCATTGAGAATCGTTGTGATAAGAAGAGCTTGACCGATTGCAGCATAGGAATGTCATTTCCTATCAAGAGTATGTCGTCTACGTACAATACGAGGAAGACAACCTTACTCTCTGCCACCTTCTTGTAGATACAAGCTTCATCTACGTTTTTAACGAAATCAAACTCTTTGATAACGACATCAAAGCAGATGTTCCAACTCCGCGATGCTTACTTTAATCCATAAATGGATTTAAGCAGCTTGCACACCTTTCCGCTGCTCCCACTAGCTACGAAGCCCTCTGACTGAGTCATGTACACGCTCTCTTCTAAATCACCGTTTAGAAAGGCGGTCTTAACATCCATTTGCCAGATTTCGTAGTCATGATATGCAGCGATGGCAAGCATGATCCGGATGGATTTTAGCATAGCCACTGGAGAAAAGGTTTCATCATAGTCCACACCTGGTCTTTGACGAAAACCCTTTGCAACAAGTCTAGCTTTGAAAGTCTCCACTTTCCCATCTACACCAAGTTTTTTCTTGAAGATCCACTTGCTCCCAATGGGTTTTACCCCTTTATTTGCATCTTCCAAAGTCCATACTTTGTTAGTGTACATGGATTCCATCTCGGACCGCATTGCATCCAGCCATTTCACTGAGTCGCCACTCGTGATGGCCTGCTCGAAGCTAGTTGGGTCATCATCCTCCATGATGCAATCCTCGCTCCCACCATCCATGAGAAAACCATAGTATCTCTCAGGTGGGTGAGGAACCCTACTAGATCGGCGGAGTGGCTGGGGTTCGTTGGGAGCTACCGAATCTTCTGGTTCCACCAAATCTTCTGTTGTAGCTTTTATAGCTGGAACCTCTTCCAGTTCTACCTCATGTCTACTAATCTCTTTTGCAAGAAATTCCTTTTCTAAAAAGGTGGCATGTCGAGAAACAAACACCCTTTGTTCCTCAGTGTGGTAGAAGATATACCCGTGCGAATGTTTGGGATATCCAATAAACTTACACAGAATGGACCTTGCCGCGAGTTTGTCCGGATTTTGCATTTTTACATATGCCGGACAACCCTATATCTTAACATAATTAAGACATGGTCTCTTTCCTTTCCATATCTCATATGGAGTGGTTGGCACAGATTTGGTGGGAACCATATTCAATAGGTCTGCAGCTGTTTCCAGTGCATACCCCCAGAAGGAAATAGGTAACTCAGCTGTGCTCATCATAGAGCGCACCATATCTAATAGGGTGCGGTTCCTCCGTTCCGATACAACATTGTGCTGTGGTGTATATGGAGGAGTTAGCTGAGAGAGAATCCCATTCTCTTTTAGAAAGTCCAGGAATTCATTGCTCAAGTATTCACCTCCTCGATCAGATCGAAGGATTTTAATACTTTTTCCGGTTTGGTTCTCGACTTCTTGTTTATATTCTCTAAATTTCTCAAAAGGTTCTAATTTGTGTTTCATCAGGAACACATATCCGAATCTAGAGAGATCGTCAGTGAATGTAATGAAGTACGAAGAACCATTCCTGGCATGTGTAGATATGGGACCACATACATCACTATGTACCAGTCCCAAGAGTTCCGTAACTCTTTCTCCGTGTCCCGTAAATGGAGTTTTGGTCATCTTGCCTTTGAGACATGACTGGCAAGTGTCATAAGATGAAAATTCAAACGGATTCAAATATCCATCCTTATGCAACTTAGCTAGCCGTGTCGCATTGATATGACATAGTCTACAATGCCACAAGAAGGATTCGTTCAGTTATGAACTTTTCCTCTTGTGTGTGTTTGTTATGCTCAGAACTGTTGATTGATTTAGAACATAAATGCCATTGCACAACGTGCTTGATCCAACCAACTTTTGGTTTAGGAAAATGTTCATAACATTATCCTGTAATACAAAATTATATCCCTCTTTACTCAATAAAGAAACCGATATAATGTTGCATATCAGGTTCGGCATGTAATAGCATTCATTTAGAATCTATGTATTACCAGTTGGCAATACAAGGTGATATTCCCCGACGGTTTTAGCTGCAACAATTGCACCATTTCCAACTCTTTTGTCTTTATCACCTTCTCCAAGCTCTCTACCTTTTCTCAGCCCATATAACTGATTACATATATGGGATCCTGACCCGGTATCTAATACCCAGGACGTAGAGGAAATGGAGAAACAGTTCTCTGTAACGAACACACCCGAAGAAAATGCATCATCATGTACTTTCTTCATTCGGGTGGCACGGGAATCCTGGTATTCCCCTATATCCTGTTCAGTCTTATAACTTTTATAAGAAAGAATGGAACCAACGTTTCCCAGCAAAGTATAATATGCAGGTTCGGTCAATACATCCTTATTATTATCTTGATTAAGGCATGATATGGTCGCTACCCGGAGAGAGAGAGAAGAAAACACTTTAGCGTATGCTCTTGCAAGATCAGATTAGTTATTATTTTATCTAATCAGGATGGCTCCCACTATTTTTATCAAATCTTCCTTCAAACCCTAAAAGGAAAGACTAACCGGGATTAATTGCACCCTAAAATTTCGCCAATCTTTCATCCAGGCCAGTGTTGGTACTTGAGGGAGGTTTCCCGTGCTTTCGCACGGACCTAATTAAAATAAACCTCGTTTTCCCAGAGGCGTAACCCCGTTGACACCTTTCTAGACACCTACTTGATCGACTAATTGTCCTGTGTAAAACTCTCCCAGGAGTAACAATTACTCGCAGTGGGTATCGGGATCCAACTATCTCATAGAAGGTATGCAATCTCATTGCAAATTTCAACACTTGAAATTCCCGATAATATTTTGTCCCTAGCGTCCCATGACCTTGACGTAGGCCAACAAACCATAATGCGCTAGTCAAGTTCAACCCGTCATTTCTTGATTGAATTAAACCCACCCGCACGACCCTTGACGTAGGCCAACAAAGTCGCATGACTACCCTAATCCAATCTGCATCATATGCATAAGCAGATAAATACTAGTTAGCTACCGCACACTACGCCTTGACGCAGGCCAACAAACGTAGCACGAATACTAAGTAGGACTTATCTGAAATGACGGAGGGCTACGACAGGTTTTTCTGAAAATCTATTACGTAATGAACTTGATATCGTTGTAGAATCGAGTGAAATTTTGAAAAAGGAGTGTTTTTGAGGCTTTCACTAGTTTTGCTAAAGTGGTCATTCCCGGTGAAGGGATCTCGGCTCTTTCCTCATCGAATAAGGTGCATGATATATCATATATATCACCATGCAAAGCAAAACTCCAAAAGCAATCAAAAGACAAACTGAGTGTTGTAGCATCTGCCAGTTTTGCTAAAGAGGTCACTCCCGGTGAAGGGATCTCGGCTCTTTCCTCATCGAATAAGGTGTGGGATATATCATATATATCACTATGCAAAGCAAAAACTGTAGCTACCCTTTTTGAAAATTTGATTCTACAACATCTTTCAGGTTTCTTTTCTTTCATTAATCACATTAATGAAGTCCCATCATTTAAGTCACCTAAACATCACAGATAAATACGACATACACTTATGCCATCCGCATTCACCTCGATGTCCCCTCGTGCACTGTTAGGTTAGGTAACTAATGGCAGAGCGGGGCAGGGCTAGCGCGAGTGTAAAATATAAGTAACGTCTATATAATATTTCATATATACTATATACAGTATCCATCTCAACATATCAAATGATCACATCATAGATATCGTAGCAGAAGAATGATATGAAATAATTGATATACTAGGAGATCCGTGTTTTATTCTGAGCATGCATAAAACACGGATTCCACGGTCGCGATGAATAGCCAAATCCACACCCCTAGACCCCTACGAGAGCGGCAAGCAACCCTACCAATTCTAGAGTTAGGAGACCCGAACTTGACTCCTCAAGTTGGTCTCCCACCGGACTCTAGAACCCGGTTACTTGTGCTCACCTCCTTGGGTCTATCCTAGTGCGGAAAAGTAAATAATATACATCAATGGTGACATCAACCTCAACCCGGAAGTGCCCCAATAAAAGAATATTACATACATTTAATTTTACATGAATGGAGAAAAAAATCTCTCATCTTACATAAAACCCCCGGCTATTCAAAACGCGACGATCCAATATAACATATCCAGCAGTACATAACATCACATGTCATCACAGCACAGAAAATCTAGATGATGTTAAACATTCCAATCGAATCATCGAACACCCAAGATTACCCAGAATACTCAACACTTGAGCGTAGTTTAAAGTAATTCAACACACGCCGCAGCCAGCCGTAGAAGGGTCAAACCAACGCCTCACATATGAAACGCTAAACCACCACAAACCCAAGGGTTCAAGTGGCGGTTTTGACGGCCACATAATCGAGTTAAGGTTTACGTTCTTCTAGAGGGTCCAAAGAATAACTTGTATGATCTTTGAAAGCTTTTTAACTACGGGAAAAATCCAACACTTGGAAATTTTCCCGGCAAGGGTTAAAATGGGTATTTGACATCCGATCGAACTTTTTAACAACGTCTATAGTTACCCGAAAACAGTTAAAATTACGATTACGAAACACTCCGATTTATCATTACAGTAAATTACCATCACATGACAATTTAGCAAGAATAAACAACACCTGAAGCACCAAAACCCAAGAAACAGAACATTGGAAAAATTTAGAGGGGGGAGCTCGGATTGGGCCGGTGGGGGGGAGGGTGTGGCCAGTCCAAACAGCACAGATTTGCTCCAGATTTCTTCAGTGTTCATAGTATCATATATACATCATTCTGTACATGTTTAAAAAAATTATTGGGCTCATTTAAAATCGACAGAAAGTGGCATTTTGGGTTTCAAGTTTCGGAGTTCGTCTCGTATTCGTAATCTAACATTATCCGTATAATTTCCTAACTAGGCTCTGATACCACTGTAGGGATCCCATCGACGGCAACAAGGTTTCGGGAGGCATTATCTATGCCATTTTAAAATTTTTGCCGTGAAAGGGAACTCTAAACAAGAATCGTTGGTTAGAATACAATACGGAAACATATAGTAAACCATTTACTATCTAAGTGAAGAAGAAAATACAACCTTTGTAGATTGGTCCTTCACTTCATTAGCTCCTTGTTGAAGTCCCTTCGCTGTGATCGTGGTTCTCCCGGACCCTTGCATGGCTTCACGAGACTAAAGGAGCGTCCTTCCTTGAAGTCTTCGAGGCCGAACATGATCTACGTCGAGGGGATGCCAACTCAAGCTTCTACTTCACTAACTAGAGAATTAGTGAAGCAAACACCCTAAACTAAAGTGCTAGTCTAGTAGAGGATGGAGAAATAGGAAGTGGGTTCACTTTAGAATATCTTTTCTCACAATGTTTCTCACTTTGGATCAAACCTTAGAAAGTTTTTGAGCTCAAGGAAGAAGATGAACAAAATGAGATGAAAATAATGATCAAGTGAGTAAGCTAACCATGGGTGAGTGAGTATCATATACTAACTCATGTAGAGACATAACCATGGCTAATCCAAATGGTTAGGTTAACAAAAATCTAAAGTAAAGACAAACTTAGTGGACTTTGTCAAAGCAAAGCAAGTTTCTACAAGCTTCATGCTCTTTCCAAATATCCACTAATTTTGTAATTACCTTAAATAATTATAACCCACCATAATAAATAGAATGGTGTATGTCTTACACACTCATGAATGATGTATCAACAACCATGATACAAAAAGAAAAACACAATTTAATATATATCACATATATATTAAAGTTGTGCACATGTGAGAAAAACAAATGCTTAAGTGAACCAATATTAGTTAATGTAAATTAGTATATCACATATACATTTATACACTAAATTATTAAATCAACATTTGACTTAATAATCCGGATATATCACATATAACCGACTAACATCCAATGTATCGATTTATCGAATCAACACTTGATTCGATAACCCGGCTATATCACATATAACCGACCAATACAAAAAGTCGCGATAATAGAATGCGGTATCACATACACGCATTATTCTCAGTCCCGCACATATCACATACGTGCCCCTATTTCGTTTTGCCTGAGCCAGTAAAACCTTTATGTAGGACTCTAAAGACTTATCAATACGCCGGCAGTAGGTGATGATCATATCAAGCACCCACAAGCCGTCAGCGGTACTAGCTGGACGTAACGGCTACCCGGGTATTGAGCGATCAGAAGATCAGCAAGCAAGCCCGCTCCAACTCTTGTAAAAGCCTGACGGTAACACTTGCCGTACAGTCCGGTCTCTTCGTCTGATATGTCGCATATCAAGTCTAGGGGTGGTAAATGTCAGACCCCAATAACCGATGAGTCATGCTGATGTGAGGCTCACAACGGGTCGAGAAACTACTGGTAACACTTACCTGTAAATCTCTAAATCAGCCCTGGCCAGGGACTTCCCTGTTATGGCCAATCGAGCACAGCGCAACATCAACCCCCAATATCGGGAGAGACGAAACCCCTCCTATCGCTCATTGCCTCCATGTGACTCGGGACTGTACCCAAAAACCACCGTTTTGCATGTCCTCTTGGACGTGGTAAGGTGGAAATCAAAGCACAGTGGGAATCACACAAGACTCTATGACGATCTCGGGTCTACAGACTAACCTGTACAAGTGTCACCAGAGAACTGCCATCTGACGTGAGGTATAATACCATCTGGGAGTTCTCGGCGAGTCCGTCCAGTATACCCAGTCTCCACTGAGCACCTGTATACCATCTCTGATGTCAAACACCAATGGATATGGGATCATCCATCGCCCATCTCATGGGTCGAGAAGCGTATACGCTAGTCTACTCTGGTATATCGATGCCCCGTCTCGATATACCCACGACTAGGGACATTAAAGGATGTACTTATGGACTACAATGGCCCCACTAGTATGATCTATATCATAGTCCTGGTAGTCAAGTGCACATCCTAAGGGTTTTACCAACATGTAACAATAAGACAGTATCAAGAGACTAGTATACATGTTAAGATAAAGAGCAACCAGATAGCATACTATCATATCGAGCAAGAAAGTCCTCTCTATATATGTCCAAGCATCCAATAATATACATCATCTGTACAATACTGGCCTCTAGGGCATACATACAACTAACACTTTGATTTCCACCTTACCACATTCAAGAGAACGTGCAAAACGGTGGCTTTTGGGTATAGTCCCGAATCACATAGAGGCAATGAGCGATAGGAGGGGTTTCGTCTCTCCCGGTATTGGGGGTTGATGTTGCGCTGTGCTCGATTGGCTATAACAGGAAGTCCCTGGCCAGAGCTGCTTTAGAGATATACTGGTAAGTGTTATCAGTAGTTTCTCGACCCGTTATGAGCCTCATATCGACACGACTTATCGAGTTACCGGGGTCTGACGTTTACCACCCCTAGACGAGATATGCGACATATCAGACGAAGAGACCGGACTGTACAGTAGTGTTACTGATTGGATTCGTAGGAGTGTGAACATGCTTGCTTGTTGATCTTCTGATCGCTCAATATACGGGTGGCCGTTACATTTAGCAGACCGCTTGCGGCTTGTGGGTGTTTGATATGATCATCACCTACTGCCGGCGTATTGACGAGTCTTTAGAGTCTTACACAGATGTTTCCTGGCTCAAGCGAAACGGAGTAGGAGCACATATGGGATATGTGCGGGACCGTGATTAATACGATATGTGATACCATATTCTATTCTCGCAATATGTGACATATGTCGGTTATATGTGATATAGCCGGGTTATCGGATCAAGTGTTGATTCGATAAGTTGTTACATTTGATATTAATCGGTTTTATGTAATATAGCCGGATTATTAAATCAAGTGTTGATTTAATGATTTAATGTATAATTATATATATTTGATATATTAAATTACATTAATTAATATTAATTCACTTAAGATTTCTTTTCTCACTTGGTTTGTGCACATTGTATATATGTGATATATGCAAGTGTACATTATTTTGTGTCATGCTTGATGGTTCGTGGACATGGGTGTGTGTATGACTTACACCATGCTAGGGATTATCTAGGGTTTTATTTATTTAAAGTTATTCTAAAATTAGTTGGACTTTGTCATGGCACAAAGCTTGTAGAAGCTTATGGATGTTTTGACTTAGTCTTCTATTTTGTTTAGCTTAAGATATTTATAAACCCAACCATCATAGCTAGCCATGGTTAACTCTCTACAAGGGTTAGTGTGTGTCATATACTCACCATGGTTTATTTTCTCACCTCATGAGTTCATTCTCTCTTGTTCATTGATCATCTTCTTCTTCATTGAGAAAAGCTTGCTAGCTTTTAGATAAGTGAGAAAATAATATGAGAAAATGATTTCTAAAGTGAACAAAATTCCTACTTCATCATCCTCTACTACTTGCCATATAGTATAGGGTGTTTGCTTCACTAATTCCACAATTAGTGAAGAGATAGCTTGGGCTAGTGTCTTCTCGACGTAGATCATCTTCGGTCTTGAAGACTTTGATACAAGCTTGTTCATTTCTTCATGGGAGCCTCTCTAGAGTCCAGGAGTTCATGATCGCAGCGAAGGGACTACTACACGGAGCTAATGAAGTGAAGGACCGGTCTACAAATGTTGTATTTCTTGTTCACTTTACTTGCAAAGTCGTTTGCATTTCCATTCGTCGCTTTTTCTAGTAAACGATTCTATATTAGGGTTAGCTAGAACGGCTAAAATTTTAATATGGCATGGAAGATACCTTCCGAAACCTTACTGTCGTGCTAGGTAACCCTGCAATGATGTGGATCTTATGTGGAGTTCCTACTTCAAGATTTCTCTTCACGATCTCTTGGAATTGGAAGTGGCCTGAAACACATGGAAAGAGCAAGAAAAATACTATTTTATTCATAACATTAATTAATTTTAAGTTTTTTCATTCTCTCTCACACTTTTCTAGATAAAAGTCAATATAAAATAATTGTATTTATTACTTTAATAGAACTATTTTTATAACCAAAACAAACAAAAGAAGTGCGAGAAAATACTACTTGCCTGAACTTCTTTTTGAAGTAACTTCAAAATTACTTCTGATACTTCCGTTCATCTAAACAGACCCTTAACTAAAAGTCTAAAAAAGGTCTAGTAGCTATAATAACTTGACACATCAATATTACTTTGGTGACGGCAAATAAAACGATTTTTTTCACGTGCTTTCTATCCCTCTTCTTCGGCGCTAAAATAGTAGAGATAGAGATACTGTATATCTCTACTATTTTAATGTCAGAGTGAATTTGTAGAAAACAAAAAGGTTTGTGATTTTATAAAAGTCCAAACGTTTTCGTGTGTTGCCAAGGGTCTTCAGTCATTTGGATTGGATTTTTTTTATTCCGTTAGGTTTTTAATAGCAATTGATGTCTTTTTTTTTACTTCGTATAGTTTTTTTGGTTTCTTGATATCCAAAAACTCTCCAAAGCATGAGCATGTAAAATATCGGAGAAACCGAAGAAAAAATTCTAGAATTTTTTGAAAATTTTGCGATTTTCATATGCTATATCATGCAAAATATTAAAAAAAAACGAGCGAAAGGTAAATTTTCTTAGTTTTTAGAAAATTTTTGCACTTTTAGTTTCTTATAGGAAACAGAATTTGAAAAACCGAAAAAATAAATTTTGGGATTTTAAAAATATTGTATTTCCATGCTTTATATAGTAAGAAAAATAATAAAAAATCCGATCAGAACTAAAATTTGAGATATTTTAAAATTTTACAATTTTAAGACATTATATATATCATACAAAAATGTAAAACCAAAAAACCAAATAATTTTTAAATGTTTTAAATCTAGCGATTTTCGTGTGCTATAAGCAGAAAACAGAAAATTTGAATATTTTTGAACAGTTGGCGATCTTTTTGCTAGAGGAAGCAAAAAAATTAATATTAAACAGAAAATAATGAGATTAGTTTGGTAAATTTTGCGATATTCGTGTTCCATACAAAATATCAAAAATTTGAAAAACAGAAAAAATAAATTATCTCCAAAAATTTCATGATTTTCATGTTTTATTTAGCATGTAAGATATTGAAAACTTGAAGAAAATAGAAATTTTGAGATTTTTGAGTATATCATGATTTTTATGTGGCAAGTAAAATAATGAAAAATCAAAAAGTACAGAAAATTTCGATTTTTTTTTTGAAAATTTCATGATTTTAATGTGCTATAACTTATAAAATATTGAAATATAAAAAAAATTATTTTTTTGAGATTTTTTTAAAATTTCATGATTTTTGAATGGTATAGCAAGCAAAATATTGAAAAGTAGAAGAAAATAGAAAAGTTTGAGATTTTTTAAAATTTCATGATTTTTGAATGGTATAGCAAGCAAAATATTGAAAAGTAGAAGAAAATAGAAAAGTTTGAGATTTTGTAAAATTACACAGTTTTTGTATGGTTGCGTGAAAATATTTTAAATTTGAAGAAAACAAATAATTTTGAGATTTTTGTAAATTTAGCAATTGTCATGTGTTATAACATGTAAGCCATTTTTGAGAATTTTTAAAATTTCATGATTTTCGAGTGGTATAGCAAGCAAAATATTAAAAAATAGAAAAGTTTGAGATTTTAAAATTACGCTGTTTTTGTGTGGTAGCGTATAAAATATTGTAAATTTGAAGAAAATAAATATTTTTTTGGATTTTTGTAAATTTCGCCATTGTCATGTATTTTAGCATGCAAAATATTGTAAGGCCGAAATAAATAAAAAATCAAAAATTTTTTGAAAATTTCTTGGTTTTCTTATGTAGTATATTAAGAAAAGAAAGAAAACAAATAATTTTGTTATATATTTTTAAATTTTGATATTTTCGTGTGCTTATATCATAGAAAATATTGAAAAATTGAAGTTTTGAGATATTTAAAAATTATGCCATATTCGTGTGCTATAAAATATGAAAAATGTTGGAAATCGGAGGAAACAAAAAAGAGGATTTTTGTATATTTCATGATTCTCGTATTCTATAACGAGCAAAATATTGAAAAAAATCAGGGTTTTTAAAAATTTCACGATTTTTCATATACTATAGTAAGGAAAATATTGAAAAGTTGAAGAAAAATTCCAAAATATTTACAAGTTAATCATTCATATATTTTATATTTTTTTTGAGCTAGAAGGCTTTAGGGACCCTAGCAAGAACCAAAGATTTTATTGATTATATGAAGTTTACAATAAAGCTATCCAGGAGATTAACTCCATACAAAAAACATAACATAAACCAGGATAAAGAAGCTATATGTAAGCCGTGATCTGAAAAGGGGCTTCTCCCTTTCTTTTAAATGTTTGTTGATGCATCATATTAAGGACAATTTTTTTTATAGTAAACCAAATTTAATTAATAATTAAAAAAACCATTTAAAAAAATAATTACAAAGAGACCACTTTTTGCCTCGTAGGCGCCAGCTCAGCGCTGGCACTGGCGTGGAATAAAATTTTATTTTTATGTGCCCAATTTCAAACTGCGCTCATAGAATTTGTATGGGACGCAGTTCGAAACTGCACCCTATACATTTACCCTTTACATTTGTATGAGGCGCATTTTGAAAATGCGTCCCATACAATTGTTATGGACGGAGGAACTGTGCCCTTTACATTTGTATGCGGTGCATTTTGAAACCGCGCCCCATACAAATGTTATGGGCGCAGTTTGAAACTATGCCCCATACAAATGTATTGGGCACAGTTACAAACTGCGCCCATAACATTTGTATGGGACGCAGTTTCAAAATACGCCTCATACAATTACTAAATGCAAAATAATATGAATCATTGTTTTCGTAAGGACTTTTTTCTGAGTGCAGCTGCAAACTGTGTCCCAAAAAGAAACATACTCATTCACGGATATGTGATTATTTATGACGCGGTTTGAAGGTGCGCCCTAAAAGGATACACAATCATTTATGGGTATGATTTTTTCTGGGGCGCAGATGCAAACTGTGCCTAAAAAAAGAAACATACTCATTACAAGTCTATATTTTTTCTATGGCGCAGTTTAAAGGTGCGCCCCAAAAGAAACACAATCATTCATGGGTATGTGTTTTTCTGGGACGCAGTTGCAAACTGCGCCCGAAAAAAACCCATACCCATGAATGATTGTGTTTATTATATTAAGAGTTCAATTTCTTCCTCTCTATCTCGAATCTCACTATCTGTGCTGAGCTCTCTCTCACTCTCTCAGATCTCATCGCCATCACATTCTCTGTTTTTCTCCCTCTCAGTTCCTAACCTCGCGCTCTCTCTCAATGTTGGGATCTTCATCTGCAGAATTGCTATCAATCGATGAAATTAAGAGGTGCATCCCTTACACCGTGGTGAAATCTGTATATACGATGATAGACTACTCTGGTTACAAAGGCATTCTCTATCGATTACGAGGAGGTATGAACTGGCCGATGAAGATTGATCATGAAATCCTGCGGTCTTGCACTTCGCCGTATTGGATTCACTCCTGTCTCTCCCTGAAGAAGTAACCCATGACCACCATGGGGAAGCAAATTGTCGTCTCCACTTCTTTCATTCTATGAGTCTTCTTTCAGGTCGCAATATCGAGTACTTCGCAAGCTCTCTTCACCGCATCTTTATGCACCGCCGGACTTTGAACCACCTCAAACTCACTCGAGATACTGTGCTAGGTGATGAGGCCATTGATGTAATTACAGAGCGGATTAATTCTGTTGCTGCGGAGCTAAGTAACGTAGAGGATTTATTTTTGAAATTTTAGCAATGAATTATGCCGTTGTTACTGTTGTTTATATTTATTTTGTTTGCGTCATTCTCGTGTATATTGTGGATGGGTGTACCATGTATGTGTAATATATCGTGTATGAACACGTGTTTCTGTGAGAGAATCAACATTTGAATTAAAATAAATTAAAGTGTTATTTTGTAAAGAAATAATCGGGAAAAATCGGACAACATCTCCTTTGTAAATTTTGAATAAAATTCATGTACAAGTATAGTAAAATAATAGTATCCACAGACGGGGCTAACTCAACGCCCAAACGGCGGAGACACAATCCACGCACAATATACGACGCCCAAACGACGAAGAACAATAAGCCGAAAACATTAAACAATGTAAAATAAATAATGAATTCATCGCAACACAATACAATACGAACACTCATGACAATCTAGCGAAGTCGTCGCACCATTCCAGGTGTCCTCCTCTTCGCTATAGGACGTCAAGGCTATAACGGTCCGGCTTCGTCGGCGGCAGGCGGCTGAGACGGCTCTGGCTATGATGGTCCATTCTCATACTCATCGGGATGCTGAGACAGTGCAGGCTATCTCCGTTTACATCGTGCATACGTGATAGGAACGGCAGGTGCGGACACAGCTGGTGGAGGCATGGGTGGAGGGGACACGGGTGGTGCAGGGATGGGTGGCACGGATGTTACAGGCATGGTCGGTGGACGTGTGAATCTGTGTCTCATCATCATACTCCTGATCAGGGACTTGATGTTCATAAAGCAGCTCGCTGAGTCACTGGTGCCACTAATACCCTCATCAGGTATATTCTCCAACGCGTAAATGGTATGGACCTATATTGATAGTAAATAAAATAATAAATTTCATAAAAATATGATTTTAGTTTTAAAAGGTTTGATATAAACTTACCAAATCTATCTCTATGGGCATATATAAGGTGGGTGGAGGGGCGACCGTGATGACGAATCTGCGGGTAATCATCCAATACAGGAAAGGTACCGATCGATTGGTATACCTGGCTGTATCTCATAGGATATGTGGTGTACCCGATTGGACCATCGACCCACCCAAATCTGATACTCCACGAGCCAAGCATCCCCAACTAGTGTTCCACCCTGTCGCAGTGTCTGCTCCACCGGTCCTGGTATGTGCTGCCTCAAATCGTACTGGCGGAGTACACGGTCTGGCACGTGCATCTGAATAATATCATTGTAGACGATCGGCGTCCGCGCACGCCAGAAGCCGGCGCCTGCCAAACATAATGGATGTAGAGTGCCTATCAGGTCATGTGTGTACGGTGTCCACGTAATTGCCACCTCCTCCATGACATCAAACTCATTGCAGTAGAAACGGGGGCTGCGATCCGGTGTCACATCCCACGACCTAGACACATTCCACCTGCATAGAGATTACACACAAGTTAATATTCCAAAAAAAATTGAAAATTGAAATATGCGTATAGTTTCATATACTTATTGGCCTCCATATAGCCTTTGGCAATCTAAAGCGAACCGTGTCGTAATGGTCGGGCGACCAATAGAGAGATATGTCCATGACCATATCTGAAATATAATATGATAGAATTACGTTTTACGTTGAATATCAATTTAATTACGCATAATTAGTAGAATGCAGTTTTAAGTATTGTGTACCTGAAGAAGCGTCAAATAGCCCCCAAAACTCTTCTGCTACATCAATGTAGCCATCATCAGCTCGCTGTAGAGGAATGACAGAACTGCACCCCCCACGATAAAGTGGCACACTAGTCAAGATCAGCTAAAAGAGGAAGCTAGGCAAGACTAACTTTGCTCTTGCTCCTATCCGGAAACAAGCGAACCCTAAACTGATGTAAAATATAGGCTCATGCGTGCTGCTCGATCGCCATGGGGGTAGCATCCAAGGCAGGCTCAGCACTAAATGCCTCCTGCAGCCAACTCAAGTGGATGCTACCGCCTCTCCTCTGGCCAACAGGCGGAATCGTACTCAACAAGCTGGGACACAAGTCTGACCAGTCGTGGCTGTACTCCACAGCAACCACCTTTCCATCTATAGGCGGACCAAGCAACACAGCGACATCCTGAAGGGTGATAATCATCTCACCAATTCTAAAATGAAATGTGCAAGTCTCTGGTCTCTATATATCTACCAAAACCGTAATCAAGTCTCTATCCAGACGTATATACTCTAGTCTAGATAGAAAATGAAAGCCTTCCTGTTGTAGCTCTGCCTACACAGGAACATCTCCAACTGGGATCCGGCTGCTCTGGACTGAGTGGTCAACGCATGTAATCACCCGATCACTCTGCCAATTACAAAAAGAGGACTTGTATCAGTAACAAATAAATAACATATGTAAGTAAAGAAAATAAAACTACAAAGTTTTACCTGTACTATTGCGGCATTGGCCGACCTGTAGTCAGCCTGCAAGTACAGAACACTCGTATTTATAGGTCCAGGATCCATAGGTATACCTGTACAATGAAAAAATTGAGTTATATTATCTTTGAAAAAATGAGCATGTATAACAAAGAACGTATGTGTGCGTGTATGTGTGTGTAGATGTATGTTTGTTTTTTTATGGTTGGACGTGTGTGAGTATATACATGTGTGTGTATTTCGAAATACATGCAGAGATTACCAATGGCGACGTGGGGCTGGAGGTTTTTTGCATCGTGCCTTGTTATGACCATACTTATTGTAGATGCTGTATTTATTTTGCCTACGTCTTTCTCGTGAATCATCCATAACACCTTTGATACGAGTAAAACGTGGTCATTCTGCTTGTCTCCTACCGATAGACGGTAATATCATTGAACCGTTGTATACCTCACAATATCGGTTATTGGGTACAGGATGGAACAACGGGGCATAAACAGCTTTGTATTTAGGGACAGAATACCACTTCGAAACAAGATCGTGATGTGCAATGTTCCCCCCACGCTCTGCTCGTGTGCATGCTGAAATTACATGTGAACAAGGCAACTTTTGCAACTTAGGAATATTGCACGTACAACTGCAGTTCCTACTGTCGATGACTACGCTGTAATTTTTTCCATCTTTGTTAGTCACCGGCAATTCGGACTGGCTGAACCTCACGATCCAAATATGCCTGGCATCAGTAGCCCTTTTTATTATTAATTGTTCGAACTTAGCACATAACTTTGTCGTCCACTCTTGTCCCTCCTGATGTCGTGCAAAGAAGTATTTGTTTGCCCTGTAAAAAGTCCATCCTACTAAGGCTTGAATAGGCAAAAATCGAGATCCTTTTAAGACCCCGTTAAAGCTTTCTGAAGTATTCGTAGTTATCATGCAAAATCGCTTACCACTATCTTTCAAAAGAGCCCATTTTTTTCTTCATTTTTAGACTACTTTCAATCCAAGTATCTGCTCTTGGACATATACGTTTAAGTTCCTCTCTCAGCTCTGTATAGCTCAGATCATCTGGCGCACATGCAATTTGAGAGAAAATATTCTGTAAGGTTTTGCCACTAAATTCAGCAGTTGAGAAGTTGGTTCTGATATGTCGCATAGAATAATGATGACTATGAGGTTTTGGCCATGATCTTCGTAGTGCCGTCGGAATCCCTTTCATCCGGTCAGATACGAAGGTAATGTGCCTTCCCCGCACGGATGGAATGTAAAGATGAATGCAAGTAATGAACCACTCCCAATTTTCAGTGGTTTCACCTCCAACTACAACATATGTCAAAAGATAAAGGCCATCATTTGTATTGGCCCTGGTAGTAATGAGCAAAGTCTATTTGTATCTGCCGTATAAGTGGGTCCCATCAATACTGAGAACGAGACGACAATAAGCAAAACCATCAATAGCCGGTTCGAATGCCCAAAATTCACCGGTAAAATATCCTATTCTTTCTGACATTGAAGCGTCGGTTATCTTGGAAACAGTCACGGGATTAGTAGATTTGATGGCGGCAAGATATCGTGGAAAATGTTCATACGAATCTTCCCAATCTCTGTAAATTTTAGACAATGTCTTGTTCAACGCATTCCATGCCTTCATATAATTTATTTCAATGAATAATGTATCTTTTATAAGCACTTGAATCGTTTTGGGGGTCAAATCGACATCCACTTTCACAAAAGACAATAATTTGGTACATATGAATGTAGAAGTGGCCTGTTTATAATTTGAATTCATTACAGAATTCATACAAGTATGAATACCCGCATACTTTTTTATCTGCCAGAATCCTGTCGGTGATTTCTTTGAGATATATGCATGAAACCTCCACGGGCAGTTCGCGTCTGTTTTATAAATGACGGTGTACTTGGTCGTGTTAGTCTTGATTGGTGTTCTTGCCAAAGATTTTTGGCTCAGAGCTTGCTGTTCCCTTATAAAAATAAAGGGAAAGCTCCATGTGTTAAATACGTGCACCCACATACAAAGCATGTAACTATCACCTCAGGTAGCGCCGCACGTGAATTTCACGTGGGAGCTAATGTGCAAAGCACGGGTGTTTCCCTAATATTTAAACATAATAAAAGAGCTAAGCTCTGTTAAAATTTTATTGAGGCAGCGCCTCACGTGCCCCTCACGATGACTCCATCGCCATCGCCAATCTTGCAGGATTAAATTCTACGGTGGCGTCGCACGCGCTCCTCACATGGGCACCAATGTGCAAAGCATAAGAGCGCCTATCATAAATAAGAATTAAAATTCTTAAGTGGCGCTCACATGCACAACACGTGAGCGTTGGCGCCCAAATTAAAAGCAAGCAGAATTAAATTCTACATGGGGATATTTCCCTAAAAACTGGGATATTCTCTGTTAAACAGAGCCGTTAGATCAAAAATCCAATGGTGATAATAAATCATCAGATGATAAATTTTATTTGGGAAATATTTTCCTTTTAATATGGAAAGATCTTCTCTAATAGAGAATCTTGGATTTAAAATCCAATTGTGATAAAAATATCACCAATTAAACTATCCGATAGAATTAAATTCTATGTGGGAAATATTTTTCCGATCTTCCTAAAATAAGAGAGATTTTCTCTGTTAAACAGAATTAAATTTTATGGTTAGGAAAATATTTCCTAATCTTATTAAACTAATTAGATATTCATATGATAGAATAAAATTCTATCTTAGAAAAATATTTCCTAATCTTGATAAACAAATAAAAAAGATCTTCTATATTAGAAAGAATAAAATTCTATATTAGAAAAATATCTTCCTAATCTTATGATAGAATAAAATTCTAATCTTATTAAATTAACAAGATATTCATATGATAGAATAAAATTCTATTTTAGAAAAATATTTCCTAATCTTGTTAAACAAATAAGAAATCATCTCCGTTAAACAGAGAGCCTTTGGATTAAAATTCCAACGGTGAATAAAATTCACCAATTGATCTAAAAGATCATTATTGATTGATTATGAAATCAATCATGAGAGATTTTCTCAACAAATTGATTTTTCTCTTCTCCTATAAATAGGAGCAAAGAGATTAATCAAAGGGGAAGGAGGAAAAAAGAGAAACCCCCCCATAAGCTTCTGAAAAAATATAGAAAGCTTCCAAAAACAATAGAGAATTCAACACTCAGAAAGGAAGACTTCTCTTTCAAAAGAAACCTAGGTAAAAGAAATTCAGATATCAAAATATCACTTTTTACCTATTTTAAGGGTTTAACATTTCTAAAAGAACTTAGTTCTTTCTCTAGATCAGCGATTCACAAGACACGTCTCTCACAAGTTGAGAATTTAATTCTCATCGGAAGCATCTTGTTCTTGAGAATAAAAAATTCAGAAAAGATTTAGGTCCAAAAGAAAAACAAAAGGAAAAAAAACTTATAAAAGAACTTAGTTCTTAAAGAAAAACCTGATTCCAGATCTTCAAAAAACGAAGATCTTAATGATCATTAATGGTCAAAATTCCATTAACAGAGATTTAATCTTTAAAAAAGGAAAAAAGACTAGCACCTCACGTGGGCGCCCCTTTTTAACAGCACCTAGCACCTCACGTGAAAACACGCGGGCGCTCAAAACAGAAGGCCAGCAACTCACGTGAAACACACATGGGCACTGAATAAAAGTGTTCAGCACTCCATATGTAGCCGAAGACAGCTAAGTGCTTAGCACTAATTGGACAGTGCCCAGCGCCGCACGTGCTCTTTACGTGGACGCCATACAAAAAGTGATGAGCACTTCATATATAGACAAAACAGCTGAATGCTTAGCACTGATTGGGCAGCGTCCAGTGTCGCACGTGCACCTCACGTGGACACCATATAAAAAGTGCTTAGCATTTCACATTTAGTCAAAATGACTAAAAGTGTTCAATATTTATTGGGCAACGCCTATGACTTAATGCTTCATATGACATACATATGAGCGTCAGAGCTCAAATAAGTGCTTAGCACTTTTACATGAAAAGAAAAGGGCTGAACAAATAGAACCCAAATAAGTGCTTAGCACTTTTGAATAAAAAAAAGGCTAAGTAGACTTAGCCCAAATTGGCTAAGTCTCTAAAATTTTCTTGCAGCTGGGCCTAAATGCTCTTTTGCTCGATCTTTAATAAAAATAATCCTTGAAATTTTGCTAAGTTGATCTTAGTCTTAAATTAGACTGACGTATCCTTAGCAAGAACAAATTGAGCCCAAATGCTCACATATTTAAGTTGATCTTAATCTCAAACCAGATTAGCGGTCCTTAAATGAACCTAAGACTAAATCTAAAATATACGGATTTAGACCGATCTGCGCCCTACAGGCGACGACATAAACTAGTCTCCGTATACAATCCACGGGCAACCTAAACAAACAAAAACACACACGACATGAAGTGAGCTGCCGGATCAGGAGAAAGTAGTTATCGTAATGCGGTAACGTATTAACTGCAGGGACTTGCGCCTGCAGAGAAGAGCGTTCCCACAATCAAAACCCCCTCATAAAATGAGGGGGAATCTGATAAACTCTGCTACAACGGTCGCGTCTGTCCAAACCTCCGATATATGGTGCCATAAATCAACTTGGTATCTTTGGAGAGATGGATGGATAAATCCAAATAGCATCTGCCCCTAAATTCAGGTGAGGCGTCCCAACGTCTCGGTCCGGTCTTTCGGCGCTGAACAGATTCTGGCACGCCCGGTGGGACCTTTTTCTCTTTCCACTCCACACTTCGTGTGTCATGTTTCGCGAGCGAAATCATGGTCCATAATGGTTGCCCTTGGATTTAAGATACTAAAATTTGGTGCCTTGCTCCTGTGCAGAAGAAGAAAATCGATGGCTTTCTACTATACCTCTTGCAATAGCAACTCTCGCTCCACCCCAATTGGAGGAGGGACCTACGGGCCCAACGTGGCCTCCATCTTTTCAATGCTGGTGGGGCAAGTAACGCAAGCTGTTCAGTCGAAAATATTCCACATTTGATGGAACATTTTCCTTATTTTTATTAAGTACTTAAAGGTATTTATTGTAATTATGGAACATATGTGGGTTTATTTGCAAAATACTCTTTATCATATGTTTATATATTATAATTAACATTATGAAGGAAAATATATGTATATAATATTTATATGATATTTTGGTAATTGAAATATGCATATCATATCAAATATCTCTGATCAATATTCTTAAAATATTATATCATACTAATGGTTAGGATAATATCTCAAAATAAATAACAAATATTACTAATATTATGAATTGAGATATTGTGCAGATATGAGATCAGGTCTGGAGATCGAGATATCCAAGATGTCGGGAATAAAATCCGCCGATAAAGTTGAATCAAATCGTAAATCATAAAACGGCCGAGACTCAGAGGAAGATATAAAGAATCCATACATCACAACAATCTCCACGTGTCAACATGAGGCAACACGGAATTTCGAAAACCTGATTCCACTTTGTCGGCGCCCAACCGCGGCCAAACCCCCATATCTGCGGCGGATCCGTGACCTTCTGATGGCCGTTGGATTTGGGATTTTGTGGCTATGATCTTAACAATAAATCATAACACAAGGCAACTAGGAATTCTGCTTCTGTAACTATTTAAAGGACCGAGAGCTTCATATGAAAAATAATCACCTTTTACATCACCAAAAATCATCGATAAGATCAAGAGATCCAAGACAGGTCCACGAATCGACGTGATAAATTGACATGATCAATCGATTGAACATCTACTTCCTACGAGATAAAGATCGAGAGAAACACGAGAGTTCTTTATATTCTAATTTCAAAGGATTTGTACTTGTTAAAGTTGATTAATAAATATAAATCTTTAGTTTAGTTCTTTGCATTTTACTTTCTGCATTTAATTTCTGCATTACTTTCTGATCTTCTTCTCTATCTTTTCTTCTTCTTCTCTAACCATGCGTGAGTAATTCCTAGCTTGCTAGGGTTCGTAGGTTAGGGTAGATCAATGGATGATAAAATCATTTAACTCCTTTTATACATTTTAAAGTTTATAAAGTTTAGCAAAATAAATGTTAACATCCTTATCGGGCGCGCTACCAATTCATTGATAGTCTCGACCACGATTTGAGATTAGATTAACACTTATTTTGTCAGGGGCTAGACATGAATAGAGATCAATGCAAGGACAAGGGTTAGGAGTGAGGAAACCCTAGTTTCTTCCAAAAGAACCCTAATCCACATTCATCACTATCGATCTAGTTTTAAATTATTAAAACATAAAAGGAGTCATTTTTAATTAGTCATCCATTACTACTAAGTCATATGAACCCTACAAGCCTCTTCTTCATAAAATCTATATCCGTATATCGTGGATCTAGAAAAAACCATCCATATTTCAATCAACTCATCTAAAATAAGATAAAGGTTCGACATTTCCTTGAGGACGACACGTACTCATCTCGGCTAGCTACCAGCGACACCATTATTGATTGCGGTTACTTTTACGAACAACAACACTCTTTAAAACAGATCAATCAAATGGTGCCGTTGCCGGGGATACATGAGCACTTTTTTTCTTGCTATTTGTGTTGAATTCTTATATAATCCAGTAAACATATTATCAAAAAGAACCAAAACCGCATATTATATATTTAGCGATTATTGTGTGAATTTTGCAAGGGAATATGGAGTCACGGGAACGGGGAATTAGAGATTCAGAGATTTTCATCGAAGTCCAGAGGAGCAAAGGGTGCACTGACGAAAAAGAAGCAGAAGATCACATCAATGTGCGGCGGAACCGCGGCAATAGTAAGCACTTGGCCGCGGAACCGCGGCGGCTTTGGGGATTTGTGCCCTAAAAATCTTCAGGTAATTTTCTCAGATCCTTCTCTCTCCTCTAAGATCTAATAATTTGATATTTTCTGCAGGATTCTTTGCAAAAAAAAATTGCCGCTCAAAAATATTTTGCGTGTTTTGATATTGGTTTGTTTGTGCATATTTTCACTGGACTATAAGGGGAAATAACCCAAATTCAGATTAGGTGGGGATTTCATCACCCTTCCTAGGCCCCACAAATCACAAAATGAGTATACTTTCACCCTACATTAATTAAAAAATATCTATACCAGGCCTTTAAGGACCGTCGCGCTCAATTAGGACAGAGGAGGGTCATAGGTAATCTATCGCTTATCCGCATCTCTCTGGTGCTGTCTAGACAAGTGTGACTAAGGAAAGTGGTTACTTAATTAGACCCGCTATTTTCGATGATTCGTATAGCGGATACCTCCTACTTACCTGGCACTTACTTAGTTATAAGAGTGATAAAGAGGTGGTAGAGGATTGATCCTGCGGCTTGTCCTTTAGAAGTCTAGGAGCGGTCTAGTGCTTGACCTAGGTGACCTTAGTTCTAGGGCTGATTGTGCATTTTGTGATTTGTTGAGTCAAGCCTCAAGTCCGACTTTTTCAAAACAAACCTTTTCTAAAAACCGTTCTCACACACGCTGTCACATGCACTAAACCCGCTTAGTACATGATCGGCTGGACATGGGATTCTAGTGCCCGTCTTGTCCGTGTTTCTGCTATCGACTCTGAAGTCGGTACTTCTTCATTTTCTATTTCCCCTCCACCCACCACATCGACCGAGATGGACGGTTCTCCATCAGATTTTAACGATACCACCCTGCCATCACCCGTAGGTGCGCAGAATTCACCGTGCATCTCTTTTCAAGAAAGATGCTACCTGATACGCGGTCCCCTTCCTACTTTTCTATCTATTCCACCAGCCAATGGGAATAATTTCGAAATTAAACCTCACTTCATCAACCTGTTGCCCAAATTTCACGGGCTTGAATCCGAAGACGCATACGTTTTTATAACCAAATTCGAAAACGTATACGCAATAATGGGCACTACACAACTTTCTGTGGATGCTATGAGATTACGTCTTCTCTCTTTTACCTTGTGCGATCTAGCAGAAAAATGGCTTTATAAAACTTCCGCACACTCTATTACCAAATGGGATGAATTCGTTATAGCATTCCTTAAGAAATTTTATCCAAATCATAAGACCGCCCGTGTTCGAAGTGAGATTAACCAGTTTACCTAATTTCCCAACGAACCATTTTGGAAATGCTTTGAACGGTTTAAAAATCTTCTTGTTCAATGCCCTTATCACGGAATCAATAGATGAGATCTTTGCCAAATTATATATGAGGGTGTTAATCCAGCGACAAAATAGATGCTTGAATCCATTTGTCAATTCCATTTCATGTTTAAAGACGATGGTGAAGCTTGGCAATTTCTGGAAGATCTCGCCGAACAAATTTTGCAGTGGGAAAGCATTAGACCAACATCGTCTAGGGGAGGTATCCATCTGCTTGATATTTCCATCGCAGTAAAAGCCAAAATGACCACGATACAAAGGAAACTTGAAGCTATAGAAACCAAAGTCTCTTCAGCATCGCTAAACCAAGTTACGCTTCCTAAAACTGTGTGTGGTTGCTATTCTGACCCATCACATTTAACGGAAGAATGTCCTTTGAATCCTTTATTTCAAGGTTATGAACAAACTAATGCTGTTTTTCAGCAACGACCTAGAAACTATCCTTATTCTTCCACATACAATCAGGGATGGAGGAATCATCCTAATTTTGCTTGGAACCAAAACCAAACTCAAACTCAAAATACGTTCCTAAGCCAAAATAATTATCAAAGAGCTCCTCCACAGCAACAGTAATCACCACAACAGAGTCAGCACCCCTTTCAACTGCAAACTTTTCAAAATCCGGCCAACAACTCTGCATCTTATAATAATTCTTTCCCAACAGCCGGTACTGAAAAATCTTCTGCACTCGAATGAAACTTGGAAACGCTTATTAAATATTCCATGCAAACGATGACTAATTTAATATCTTCTATCCAAACGTTAGTGCAGCACACCGCTTTCCACGGTGAAAGCATAAAATCGATAGAAGCACAACTTGCACAGTTAAATGCCGCGATGAGTGAGAGGGAGAAAGGGAAACTTCATCTCAACCTCTACCGAATCCTGGCCATTCACAAAGTCATAATGTGAGTGCCGTAATCATGTTGAGATCGGGAAGAGTGCTGGTCAATCAAGTCGGTGAACAGGTTGGTGATGTTGAATCAGATAAAACCCCGGCTTCTTCTTCTAATCTTAATTCGTCTAGCCCACCATCTTCTTCTGAGCCTATTCTCCGTTTTCCACTAGGCTCAAACCCTCCGCCCACTCCCTCGAGTCAACCTAAAACGATTCCAACTCCAATTCTGGGATCCATTCCATCCCCACAAACTTCTCCTTAAAAGTTGGACCCAACCCTTATTAATAAAGCTCCTTTTCCATATAGGTTGAGGGCCAACAAACCAAGTCCCCAAATGGAGAAGATTGTGGACATTTTTAAACAAGTTAACATAAATATTCCTCTCTTAGATTTTATCAAACAAGTTTCGTCCTATGCGAAAATTTTAAAGGACTTGTGCACTAGGAAAAGAAAAACTCAAGTACCTAAAAAGGTTTTCTTAGCGAGTAATATGAGCAATTCTTTTACCCAATTGGTGCCCACGAAACGTAAGGACCCCGGTTGTCCTACAATATCTATAACTTTTGGGGTAAAAGCATTAATCGTGCTCTACTTGGTCTAGGTGCTAGTGTTAACTTGCTCCCGTATTCTGTCTATGAGCAGCTAGGTATTGGAGAGTTGAAACCTGTACATTGTACTCTCCAGATGGCCGATCGATCTATCACCCAACCTAGGGATGAGCTAGAGGACGTGTTAATCAAAGTCGGGGAATTTATATTCCCTATGGAGTTTATTGTTTTAGATACATGTGGCGAACCTACAAAACCAAATTCCGGTGATTCTCGGTCGGCCTTTTCTTGTAAATTCCAATGCTGTAATTAATTGTCGTAACGGTTCAATGAACTTATCTTTCGGGAAGATGACAATTGAGCTTAATATTTACAAGTTAGGAAGTCAACCATCTGAACCTTCTGCTCATCTAATCGATATCTATTCTGTGAACGAGATAGCTTCCGACAGTGGCGAAGTTGAGGGACTTTGCAACAATGATCTCGATGACATTAGTGCGTCATTATTTGATCTAGCAAATTACTATACTAGTGAGGACACCTTTGACGAGTCCACCCCCGAGTTTGAATCCTTTGATTCGTCGCAAAATTCAGTTGAGCTTTCCGAGTCAATATCCTAGGCTAGTTATGAACCTCTTAGGGAGTCCGAGTATAATTCCCCTACCATACCTTCTATCGTCTCTCCGCCGACACTTGATCTCAAGCCGCTACATTCTCATCTTAAATATGCATATTTAGGTGAGAATGCGTCTTTACCCGTGATCATATCCGCTTCTCTAGTTTTAGAGCAAGAGAGCGCTCTTTTGTCAGTCTTGAGATCTAATCGGCAAGCTTTTGGTTGGAAAATAGTGGACATCAAAGGGATTAGTCCCTTGATTGTTGAACATCATATACGTTTGATGGATGAAGACAAACCAACCCGAGACCCACAGAGACGGTTGAATCGCGTCATGAAGGAGGCGGTAAAGAAAGAAAACGTCAAGTACCTAGATAGTGGTATAATTTACCTAATATCTGATAGCCAATGGGTAGGTCTTATTCATGTGGTCCTTAAAAAGTCCGGTATCATGGTCATAACTAATGAGGCTAAGGAGTTGATCCAAACACACACCCAAACTGGGTGGCGGGTATGTATTGATTATAGAAAATTTAATGCCGCAACGAGGAAAGATCACTTCTCTATACATTTCATTGACCAAATATTAGAACGATTAGCCGGGCATGAATACTACTGTTTCTTGGACGGATACTCCGGCTATAACCAGATCCCCATTGCCGAAAAGGATCAAGATAAGACAACATTTACTTATCCTTTCGGTACTTTTGCTTATAGATGCATGCCTTTTGGGTTATGCAATGCCCCCGCTACATTTCAGCGGTGTATGATGGGGATATTCTCGGACATGGTCAAGAATTTTCTGGAAATATTTATGGATGATTTCTTCATATTTGGGGACTTTTTTTAGGATTGCCTTCGTCATCTTGACGCTGTTCTTACCCGCTGTAAGGATAAGAATTTAACTTTGAATTGGGAAAAATGCCATTTCATGGTTCAAGAAGGTATAGTCCTTGGACATATCATTTCACGGAAGGGCATGGAGGTAAACAGAGCTAAAATAGATGTCATCCATAACTTTCCTCCTCCCAAATGCGTCAAAGATGTATGATCCTTCCTTGGTCATGCAGGATTTTATAGGAGATTCATTAAGGACTTTAGCAAAATTGCTAGATCCTTAACTCTTCTCTTAGCCAAGGATACAACATTTCACTTCGATTCGGATTATGCTGCTGCTTTTGAATCACTTAAAAGCTCCCTCACTACAGCCCCCGTTCTGTCATCTCCGGACTGGAAGTACCCGTTTGAGCTTATGTGTGATGCATCCGATTTTGCTTGGTGCAGTCTTAGGATAACACATTGGTAAGATGCCAAATGTAATTTACTATGCAAGTAGGACCTTGAACGATACCCAAATGAATTATACAACTACCGAGAAAGAACTCTTGGCAGTTGTATTTGCATTAGAAAAATTTAGGCCCTACTTGATTGGCTCCCCAGTTGTAGTTTACACCGATCACTCTGCCCTAAAACATCTTTTATCGATGAAGGATGCTAAAGCCAGGTTAATACGTTGGATCCTGTTGTTACAAGAATTTGATCTTGTCATACGAGACAAGAGTGGATGTGAAAACGTAGTAGCCGACCATTTTTCACGCCTTTCTTCTTCGCCAACATTGACCGTGCCAATAAACGAGTCTTTTCCTGATGAACAGCTCTTGACCATATCCTCCGAACCTTGATTCATGGATATTGTGAATTATTTAGCTACAGGACTTATACCCAGCGAATGGTCGAAACAAGACAATCACCGATTTCTATCCCAAATAAAACACTTTTACTGGGATGAACCTTATTTGTTTAAATATTGTCCCGATCAAATCATTCGTCGATGTGTCCCTAATGATGAATTCAAGAGTGTTTTGTCTTTCTGCCATGATCAGGCATGTGACGATCACTTTGGTCCACGTAAAACGACGGAGAAAGTTTTGCAATGTGGTTTTTATTGGCCAACATTATTTAAAGATGCATATGATCATTGCAAAACTTGTTCACGATATCAATACATGGGTCGGATTTCACGGAGAAATGAGATGCCGCTCCAACCTATCTTGGTTGTGGAGATATTTGACGTTTGGGGAATTGATTTTATGGGCCCTTTTCCCAACTCTTTTGGGAATTTATACATCTTACTTGCGGTTGATTATGTTTCTAAATGGGTGGAAGCAGTACCGTGTCGCACTAGTGACAACAAGGTTGTTATTAAGTTCCTTAAAGAAAATATCTTTTCGCGATTCGGACACCCTCATGCTATAATTAGTGACAACGGGACGCATTTCTGTAATCGGTCTTTCGAGACTATGATACGGAAATATTTAATCAACGACAAGCTTTCTACGCCCTATCATCCCCAAACGAGCGGGCAAGCTGAGATCTCTAATAGACAGATCGAACAAATTTTGGAGAAAACGTTTCTAAGAACCGTAATGATTGGTCCACCAAATCGATAGATGCTCTTTGGGCATTTCATATCGCTTATAAGACTGATCTTGGTATGTTTCCATACCGACTAGTGTTTGGGAAGGCTTTCCACCTTCCTGTCGAGATCGAACATAAAGCAACGTGGGCTATTAAAGAGCTTAATTTTGATTTTGATCAAGTCTGCAGCTATCGGAAGCTGTAATTAAATGAGCTTAGCGAACTTCGTGATGAAGCCTATGATAATGCGGTTATATTAAAGAACCGGACTAAAGTGTTCCATGACAAAAACCTTTTTAGAAGAACTTTCACCTCGGGACAGCAAGTCCTTCTTTACGATTCCTGCCTCCACCTTCATCCGGGTAAGCTTAAATCTTGTTGGAAATGACCTTTTGTGGTACGATATGTGTACCCGCACGGCGCAGTGGATATAGAAAATGCTAAAAATGGTTCTATTTTTAAAGTCAATGGGTATAGATTAAAACCGTTCTTTTCCTTTGACCCAGCGGAGGAGCTCCTGTTTTTACAGGAGCCGCTTTATCATAACTAACTTTCCTCATCCTCACCTCCATATTTCGGTAACACTGTTTCATATAAGATATAACTGAATATTTGTGCGTGCCATAGAACAAGTTTAGGGGTAGTATTGCATTATTATTTTATCCCTATTATTCTCCTCCTAAGTCTACAGGTCTATGCGCTCAAAGAACAATATCAGTGAGGACACTGCTGAAAACAGGTTTAGAGGAAGGTTTGTATTTACTGAAATATCATTTGGCACTAGGCACTATATAAATTTTTTTTATAGCTGAAATTTTTTTTGACAATAAAAGATTAGAAAGTGAAAAATTACATATGAAATATAGGAAAAGTTTAAGAAAAGCAAGAAAATTAGATATTTTATAACAAAGCTAGTAATAGGTAGTCATGAGCTGTTGTCCCAAGGGTTAGTAAGATGAAGAGAATCACTAATCTGAGAATAGAATTGAGTATGAAAAATAGTATCTATTCTTGAGTCCAAACATCTGAACGTTGATACCGTACCATACGCACTTGCACACATCTTGAAACTTGGGATAGTGGAGAATAGCTTGAAATGCTCTTATCTAAAAGCCTTAGTATGAAGATCAATGAAAAAAAGTGAAACATAAAAAAATAAAATGGTGAAGAAAAATGAACACTGGTTTTGTAATTGCTTAAGGCAACATAAAAAAATTATAGCAAGGGTGCTTTATCACTTAGTGTTTTGACCAACTGGTTTGGGAGCCACTGCTAAGCCTTAGGTGTTGCAAGACAAGGAAATTTCTAATTACGCTTAAATGAGTGAGCACATTTGGTAATCGGTTGGTTACCTCAAGAAGTATTAACGGTCGCATGAAAAATGTGTGAGCAATTCCATCTGAAATATTCACCGACTAAAAGGTACTAAGGAAGATGGATAAGAGTATGATAGCTTGAATTGAATTCTTTAAGTGTAGCGATGTCTTTTACACACACGTAAGGGTATATGATCGATATTTGGAAGAAAGGTAGGAGGAAGACTAAAGGCGATGTTTTATTGAGGGATGATGTGATTGCTGATATCTTTTCACGACCATTAAGATAGGGCTCATGGCAACTGAAAAGCTGGTATAGTTTGGAACACTTCTTTTCAAGTTCTTTCTTTTATATGTTCTTTATCTTTGCATGTAAATTTCATCGTCTTTTTTTTATTATGGGATTTTGTGGGTGTAATCCACTGAAAACCCTCAGGAGACAACACTCCTCCTACTAGGGACATTTAGAGGTTTAAAGGCTTGTTGCACGTGCTAAGTGCAATCGTGTTGCCTACGAAAGTGTGCTAGGTTTTTGTTTTCCTTTTTTCTCCCTCCCTTGAATAACTAGTTTGCTCGGGACGATCAAAATTAAGTTTGAGGGTATTTGTTCAGTCGAACACATTTGATGGAACATTTTCCTTACTTTTGTTAAGTACTTAAAGGTGTTTATTGTAATTATGGAACATATGTGGGTTTATCTGCAAAATACTCTTTATCATATATTTATATATTATAATTAACATTATGAAGGAAAATATATACATATAATATTTATATGATATTTTGGTAATTGAAATATGCATATCATATCAAATATCTCTAATCAATATTCATAAATATTGTATCATATATAAAATGATTAGGATCATATCTCAAATATAACAAATATTACTAATACTATGAATTGAGATATTGTGCAGATATGAGCTCAGGTCAGGAGATCGAGATATCCGAGATGTCGGGAATAAAATCTGCCGATAAAGTTGAATCAAATCGTAAAATCAATAATAGGCGGAGACTCAGAGAAAGATTTAAAGAATCCTGATATCACAACAATCTCCACGTGTCAACACCTATAAGCAGAGGAATTTGCAAAGCAAAATTCCACCAAAGTGCCGCCCAACCGCGGCCAAAATGCTATATACGTGGCGGATCTACGGCCATATTGTGGCCGTAGGATTTAGGATTTTTTTAGTGTGATCAAAATATCAAATAATCACACATAGGATCTAGGGTTTCTACTTCTAGGGCTATTTAAAGGATCGAGAGCTAAACTTAGAAATAATCACCTTTTACATCACCAAAAATCACCGACAAGATTAAGAGATCTAAGACAGGTTCATGAATCGATGTGATAAATTGACGTGATCAATCGACTGAACATCTACTTCCTACGAGATAAAGATCGAGAGCAACACGAGAGTTCTTTGTATTCTAATTTCAAAGGATTTGTACAAGTTAAAGTTGATTAATAAAGGTAGATCTTTAGTTTAGTTCTTTGCATTTAATTTCTGCATTACTTTCTGCATTTACATTATGATCTCCTTCTCTATCCTTTCTTCTTCTTCTTCTCAAAACATGCGTGAGTAATTCTACGCTTGCTAGGGTTCGTAGGATAGGGTAGATCAATGGATAATAAAACCATTTAACTCCTTTTATACATTTTAAAGTTTAGCAAAATAAATGTTAACATCCTTATCGGGCGCGCTACCAATTTATTGATAGTCTCGACCACGATTTGAGATTAGATTAACACTTGTTTTGTAAGGGTTAGACATGAATAGAGATCAATGTAAGGACAAGAGTTAGGAGTGGGGAAACCCTAGTTTTTTCCAAAAGAACCTTAATCTACATTCATCACTATCGATCTAGTTTTAAACTATTAAAAGATAAAATGAGTCATTTTTATTAGTCATCCATTACTACTAAGTCATATGAACCCTACAAGCCTCTTCTTCATAAAATCTACATCCGTATATCGTAGATCTAGAACAAACCATCCATATTTCAATCAACTAGTCTTAGGCAAGATAAAGGTTCGACATTTCCTTGAGAACGACTCGTACTCATTTCGGCTAGCTACGAGCGACACCGTTATTGATTGCGGTTACTTTATTCACAACACACTTCTTCAAAACACATCAATCACAAGCCACTACCGGGTTGTTCTTCGGGACCATGCTCCCACCAGTGTGTTAGGAATATGTATGCCCTAGAGGCCATTATTGTATGATATAGTGGATGCTTGGACACACACACACACATAGGACTTTCTTGCTCGACATGATAGTATGCTATCTGGTTGCTCTTTATATTAACACGTACACTATTATTATTATTATTCTGTCTCTCTGATACACGTTGATAAAGCCCTTAGGATGCTGGCTTGACTATCAGGACTATGATACAGATCATACTAGTGGGACTTGTGTAGTTCACAAGCACATCCTTTAACAGTTCATAGTCGAGAGAATATCGAGACAGGGCATCGATATTCCAGAGTAGACTAGTTTGTACATTTCTTGATCCTGAATGGGGCGATGGTTGATCACACAACCATTGGTGTTTGATATCAAAAATTGTACACAGGTGCTCATTAGAGAATGGGTACACCGAACAGGACTCGCCGAGACTCCTAGATGGTACCATACCTATCGTCAGATAGCAGTTCTCTGGTGACACTTGTACAGGTTAGTCTGTAGACCCAAGATCGTCATAGTCCCATTGTGCTTTGATTTCCTCCCTACCACGGCTTAAAGGAGTCGTGCAAACAGGTGGATTTTGGGTATAGTCCCGAGTTACATGGAGACAGTGAGCGATAGGAGGGATTTCTTCTCTCCTGGTATTGGGAATTGATGTTGCGCTATACTCGATTGGCTATAACAGCAAGTCCCTGGCCAGGGCTGATGAGATTTACTGGTAAATGCTATTAGTAGTTTCTCGAACGGTTATAGGCCACACATCGGCGTGACTTATCAAGTTACCGGGGTTTGATGATCCCACCCCTAGACTTGATATGCGACATATCACACGAAAAGACCAGACTGTACGGTAAGTGTTGCTTATAGGCTTCATGAGATTTTGGACAAGCTTGCTTGTTGATCTTCTATTCGTTCAATACCCGAGTAGCCATTACGTCTAGCTAGTACCGCTGACGGCTTGTGAGTGACTGATGTGATCATTACTTACTGCTGGCGTATTGACAAGTCTTTAGAGTCCCACACAAAGGTTTTCTAGCTCAAGCAAAACGAAGTAGGGCATATATAATGATATGTGCGGGATCTTGATTAAATACGAGTATGTGATACCGTATTCTAATCTTGTGATATTTGATATCGGTTAGGTTATATATGATATAACTGGATTATTGAATCAAGTGTTGATTCAATGATTTGTTACATGTATATATATTTGATATTTGTCGATTATATATGATATGATCGGATTATTGAATTAAGTGTTGATTTGATATTGAATATTGAATATTGTCGGTTATATGTGATATAACTGGATTATTGAATCAAGTGTTGATTTAATAATTTGATATACATATTTATATGATATTAGTCTGTTATATATGATATAACCGGATTATTGAATCAAGTGTTGATTTAATAATTTGATATATATATATATATATATTTGATATATTTATATATTAACTAATATTAAAGCTCACTAATAATTTTCTTCTTTTTAAATACATTTAATATATATGTGATATATATTTATATATGTATTTGGATAATGTATCACGGTTGATGATACATAGAACATGAGTGTATGAGACTCATACCTAGAGCTACAGATTTTGAGGATTTATTTATTTTGAGTAAAACGAAAAGAGAGGAAAATGAGTCATGGATTGGATGCTTGGAGAAGCATTGAGAAGCCATGACTCATGTTCTCCTTTTTGTTTTACTCTTAGATATTTATTAACCTCACTCTTATCTCTAGCTAATGGTTCACTCTCTCATGACAAGTTTATTCTTCACCCAAGTTCATCTTCTTCCTCAAGAGCTCATTCTAGGGGTTTTCTTGAGTTGGAAAAAGTGAGAGGAAAATATTTCTAAAGTGAGAAAAACTCCTACCTCATCAACCTACACTAATCTAGATCATTAGTTTAGGTTGTTTGCTTCACTGATACCATAATTAGTGAAGAGTTAGCTTGACCTAGAGAGGCTTCAAGGTGGATCATCTTCGACTTCGAAGATCACATAGCAAGTTCGTTCCTTTCTTCAAGTGGAGCCAAGAAGAGTTCTAGAGACTACTACTTGGAGCTTAGGGACTACTACTTGGAGCTTTAGAAGTGAAGGACTTGGTCTACAAAGGTTGTAACCCTCTTCACTTAGTTTAGAACTTGCTTACATGCTTATAAAACCTAATTAACTAGTTCGATTCTAGGTTAGTGAAGCTTAGACCTTGGGATTTTTTAAAATTGCATACTTGATGCATGTGGAAACCTAGTAGAGCTGCTAAGACACACTTTCATGGTATCATAGCCAAGCTAGAGCTTTAGGCGAAGTCTAAACGATATTAAAGTGTTTGATCGATGTTTCGAAACACTAATTTTCAAAGTTTCTGTCCATTTTTTCAAAAGTTGAAAATTTTCAGATTAAAAATATCCAGAAAATCATGCAGGATTTTCTATGGACCCCTAAGAAGTACGGGACCCTATCTCGACCAAATGGCCGTAGAACCGCCGCATAACCTAGGGTTTAGCCGCGGTTCCGCCGCACTTTTGGAGAGATATGGATTCGTATTTCTTATGCTGCTCCATTATGTGATTTTGCTCATTCTGGGAATTTTTAGTGAGGCTTAAGTTGTTGAGGTCTCTGTGATTTGCAGGTGTTTGAAAAATCGATCAAAATATTTAACATCATCTAGATAGTTATTATATGTGATACAATTTTTGGAATCCACATTAATTAGTTTAATGAAAACTAGTTTGTGTTTTGTAAATCTAGTATTTTAGACTCATTTGATTGGTTGCCACGGAGTTTCGATTTGGATCAAAACTCTGTCGCAATCTCGTATTGTATGCGAACAGTCGCCGGGAAACACTACTAGATAGCTACGCTCTATAGCATCAACCAAGTGACTATAGAAGAACACCGTAACCAAAAGCATCCACTGGGGTGCTCGCGGCTGCGGTGTTCCGCCTAAGTGCACTTCGTTGACGACATCGGAGGTGCGGCAATAAACTAAAGTTCTCGTCGAGCATTCGATCATTTAATCGGGAATCTTATTGAATTGCCTGAATTGTTATTGAAAAGAATAGCCTCCATTTCTTCAGGACACATGTCATCTATCAGTTTGGCTCTCCGTGACGAATTATCTCGGATAATGGGCCAGCTTATAGAAGTCATAAAATCAGCCGCTTCATACAGCAGCATAAAATAGATTGGAGATACTCTTCAGTCTATAATTCTTGGGCCAACGGTCTAGCTGAAGCTTTCAACAAGACCTTGACGAAGATTATAAAGAAAACAGTGTCCAGAAACAAAAAAGTCTGACATGAAAGGTTGCATGAAGATTTCTGGGCGTACCAAACAACGTTCAAAACAGGCACGAATACAACACCATACGTATTGATATTTGGCATGGAAGCAGTGCTTCCCCTGGAAATAAAACTCCCTTCTCTATGAGTAGCGGTTCGATACGAGCTGACAGATGAAGAAAATGCTCATCTTCGGCTTAAGGAGCTCGACGCCCTCGATGAAACTCGCCTTATTGCACATCAAAATCTGGAGGCTTATAAGAAAAGGATGACATGGTTATACGAAAGACTGATCAGGCCGAGAACATTCCGCCAAGTCGAACTCGTGCTAGTCGTCAAAAGACCAATGATCCCCAATCGTGCAAAACGGGGGAGATTCGAGCCAAACTATGAAGGCCCATACATCATAAACAAAATCTGTCAAGGTGGAGCCTACCTGCTCATGGATGTGCATGGCGAAAGACCCTTCCGGCCAATAAATGGACGATTCCTCAAAAAATACTATGCTTGACGAGTCATGACTTAGGTCTATGATAGATGACGACGCTCGTGTCCGCTCGCTCTCTTTCTGAGTCAGAACTCTGAGAATAGTATGCAAAGAAGTTTCGTTGCCTCAAACATGGAGATGAAGGACCGAGATGTCCTTAAACTAGAAATTCGCCTCAAATATGGCGATAACGGACCGAGATGTCCATAAACTAGAACCTCGCCTCAAACATGACGACATCGGACCGAGAATTCCTTAAAATAAGTATCCGCCCCAAATATGGCGACATAGGACCGAGAAGTCCTTGTTCCCTTATAAAAAAGGGATGAGGGAAAGTTCCCCACTAAAAACCCCCCCACGTGTTTAACACGTGAGTGCCTATATGCAACGCATATATACACTGCAGTTAAAACAATTGCAAGGACAAAGATCCCCACATGTTTAACACGTGAATGCCTATATGCAATGCATATAGGCACTGCAATTAAAACAATTGCAAGGCCAAAACCCCCCATGTGTTTAACACGTGAGTGCCTATATGCAACGCATATAGGCGCTGCAATTAAAACAATTGCAAGGCAAAAAAACCCACGTGTTTAACATGTGAGTGCCTATATACAACGCATATAGACACTGCAATTAAAACAATTGCAAGGCCAAAGAGCCCCACGTGTTTAACACGTGAGTGCCTATATGCAATGCATATAGGCACTGCAATTAAAACAATTGCAAGGCTAAAACAGCCCCGCGTGTTCATCATGTGAGTGCCTATATGCAACGCATATAGGCACAACAATTAAAACAATTGCCAAACTAATAAGCCTCATGTGTCAAACACGTGAGGACACTTCCCTACGTAGAATTAAATTCTACTCAACAAGGAACCGTTGGATCAAAGATCCAATGATGATAATTAAATTCTATTTGTGAAATATTTTCCTGATCTTGCTCAAACTAGAAAGATCTTCTCTATTAAACAGAGGACCGTTGGATTAAAAATCCAACGGTGATCATATGGTAGAATAAAATTCTGTCATAAGAAAATATTTTCCTAATCTTTTTAAACTAACAAGATATTCATATGATAAGAATAAAATTCTATGTTAAAACTAACAAGATATTCATAATCTTGTTAAACAAATAAGAAATCTTCTCTGTTACACAGAGAGCCTTTGGACTAAAAATCCAACGGTGAATAAAATTCACCGACTGATCTAAAAGATTATGGAATCAATCATGATCTCTCAATGAGGGATTTTCTTAACAAATTGATTCTTTTTCTTCTCATATAAATAGGAGCAAGGAGAGGAGGAAAGAGACACATAGGAGAAAAATGGAGAACAGAAAGAGAAACATACAAAAGAAAAAAGAAAAAAAGAGAATTCAATTCTCTAAAAGAAGAAGATCCCCTTCTTAAATAAAAAACCCTAGGTAAGAAAAAAGTATAGAGATTATCTTATCTCTTCTTTAAGAGTTTAACCCTTCATACAAGAATTTAGTTCTTCCTCTGGTTGAGATATGCAGAAGCAGATCTCCCCATAAGTTGAAAATTTAATTCTCATCGGGAAGATTCTGTTATGCAAATTCAAAACTTAGGGGAAAGAACTAAGTTCAAAGAATTTAATTCTTGCAAAAGTATATAAGAATTTAATTTCTCTGATAAAACTAGGTTTTGACCCTGTAAAAAGAATTTAATTCTTATAAAACAAGAGACTTGAAATTCTCTAAACTCAGATCCCAGCATCGTTAATATGAGATCAAAATCTTCATGCACATTCATTAGTGTTCAAAACTATAACGAAATCTCACGTGCTTCCCCATGTGAGCACCTCTGATGAACAAAAAATAATAGCTGAGACCGAGTCAAGTGTTTCCCACGCGAATGCTTAAAAGAAGAACAAGAAGTGCCTCTTAGGGCAGTCACGTATTTTCCACGCGACCCCCAATCAAGTGCTTAGCACTTATAAAAGAAGAGGGAAATAAAACCCAACAAAGGCAGTACCAACTTTGGGGCGCCTTACGTGCTTACACGTGAGTGCCATAAGAATTAAGTGTTTAACACTTATATATAAACGAGGACTTGAACCCAATGTACAACGCCAGCTTTGAGGTGCCTCACGTGCCACATGTGAGCGCCCCCGGAATCCAGTGTTTAACACTGCTTTAGAACCTCACGTGGGAACACGTGAGTGCTGAACATACACCAGTGTTTAACATTGTGGGAAATCAACTCCAGCCTCAAGTTGGCTAAGTTTTCTTGAGATTAAAACATCTTCGATCTCCAAATAGATCGAGTCTCCATGCTCATGACTTCCCAAACTAATGAAGAAATCTTAGTCTTAAAATATGACTAATGATTTCTGGGCTCGACCATCAATTCCTTTTCCCTCAAACATGGAATTGATTCAAGGGTACATATCTCTACACCTTTGATACATGTCATTGTATTTCCTCAATGTCTTTAGAGAGGTGGCGGGTCCCGACAACCAACTGATTTTGGATGCACTTCCCAAACTGGCGACAACGGACCGCAATGTCCTTAAACTAGCTACGAACCGCAACGTCCTTAAACTACAATAGACCGAAATGTCCTTAAACTAACAACGGACTGAAACGTCCTTAAACTAATACAATAGAGCCCAAATGCTCTTTTGTTGGGTCTGAACGATCCCAAAATCCTGTTGAGTAGATCTTAGTCTCAAATTAGACTAACGTATCCTCAACAAACATTAAAGTTGATCTTAATCTCAAATGAGATTAACGATCTTTAAATCAACCCAAACCCAAATCTAAGAATATACGGATTTGGAATAATCCACGCTCTACGGGCGACAACATAAATTAGTCTCCGTATACAATCCACGGGGAACCAAAAATAAAACAAACACACACGACACGAAGTGACCTTCTAAAGCAGGAGAAAGTGGTTATCGCTACGCGGTAACATAATTAACTGTAGGGGCTTGCGCCTGCAGGGAAGAGCGCCCCCACAATAAAAAACCCTCACAAACGAGGGGAAATCTGATGAAATCTGCTACAACGGCCGCATCCGTCCAAACCTCCGATACACGGTGCCATAAATCAACTTGGTATCTTCAGAGAGGTGGACAGATAAATCCAAATAGCATCTGCCCCCTAATTCAGGCAAGACGGATAAATCCAAATCGCATCTGGCATGCTGTTGGGACTTTACTTGCGCGCGCAAACGTGCCTGTTTTGAAGTAGAGTCTGTTTTTAAGAAATATTGCGCACGCGAGCTCGGTCTCATTTTAAAATTTATAAACCGCAAGTGCACGACGCGTTGTAGCGAGCCGGCAAGTACGGGTCGATCCGTAGGGAATTTAAGATTAGGTAGTGTCGCTTAAGGTTTGAGAAACAAAAGAATTTGGTTTGGTTGTCACTAAAAATAAAAATACGATATTATAGAAATAAGTTTAGAAGAAAGGTGGCCGTGGCTTTGGCACGGATGGTTGAATCGCGGCGATTTCTTCGGCGCTCTCTTGATCATAAGTTGTCCGTCCTTGTGTTTATCCTGACATGAAGCATGACTTGTCAAGGCATTTTGCGAAGCACAAATCATTAAGATATAGAAGTTCGACGCAAGACACGAAACAAATTCGTATTGTCTCACTTACCGTTTGTATGTCCAAGTTTGAAGTATCAACACTAAGCACAGGGATTAGCAAGCATATATCAACATCAAATACACAAACTAGCACATGAGAGCAGGAGGTTTTAGACTTAAGCTTGCTAAGTGATTTGTGATAGTATATGGTATATGAAAACAAGAAGTTTGTTAATCAACTTGTTAACAAAATACCCTATTTAGCACCCAGCAATCTTAACACTAAAATGATTCTAAACTTAACCTTGCAAAATGGTGATCATGAGAGAATAGGGTATGTGATAAAGGTTACAAGTAACCATCAAAATCAACAGACCATATCAAACATATTCATTTAGCAATCTTAAAGATATAATCTTAATTAAGCACTTCAAACAATTACAAGAGAATAGAGGAAGGCATTGCCATTCATCACCATCCTAACCATCACCACAACCAAATGAATTGCTCAAACATGATAAAATAGAAAAATGAAACACAAAATAAAAACTTAAAACACAAGAACAAGAATAAGAATTTAAACTAAAGGGAAGTGCAAGTTCTTTATTAACAATATGGAAGATTAGAGCTACAAGTTAGATATCAACCTCAACCTCCTTAATGGAGCACTCAAGTGAGAGCTCAAAGAGGGAAGAAGAGGAAGCTATCAAATGTTACAAACTATTTTTTCACTCCAAAAAGACTCCCCGAACTATATCTGTGATCTGCTATTTATAGGCAACCCAAAATAAAAAGTTGCATATGATACTGGACTGACAAGACCACCAGGGACCCATGAACGAACTAATTTGACCCCAACTTGGCCGCAAATTGCAGCCAAGATGAATTTATTTGCGGCCAAGACATGGAGGATAGGGCCCACCTTTGGTCTATGCACTTCTGGTCTCTTGAGCATCTATTTGTGTTTGCAATTTCTTTTAATTCATAACTGAGTGTAATCTGGAGTAATGTACAGAGAAGAGATCAAGTGGGTATGACTTGTGTTCACATTTCAAATCAATTCTTTTTCTTATACATTGAACCATACCCACTTGTCCAAGCCACACGTGTATCTACTTGCAAGACACCATGATTGTGTTTGCAACATGACGTCTCATGCCCACTTAGTCCATGATGGTTCACACTTGGTTATGTTGGACCAAAAATCATATTTATTTGTACAAAACATTAATTGTTTGCAAAACTCAATGTCTTGATCTGTTATCTGTCCCGTTTACAGTTCCGGCTGAAAACCGTTGTTTCTGTGCATGTTGTGTACCGTTTCCAGTGTTATTGCCTGTGTACCTGTATTCTGTACTAATGAGCAGATAGAGATAAATAACACTATTTATTGATAAAATGATAGGAAATAAGTGGTATTAAAATGTAATAAATCGTGCCGAATATACGCCCGGTGGGACCTTTTCCTCTTTCCACTCCACACTTCGTGTGTCGTGTTCATGAACAAATCGCGGTTTTGCTATGGTTGCCCTTGGATTCAAGGTACTAAGATTTGGTGTCTTGCTCCTGTGCAGAAAGAAGAAGTGAACATCAATAGCTTCCAGCTGCACCAACTGCAACAGCAATTCCCGCTTCGCCCTGACTGGAGGAGTGACTTACGGGCCCCAAGCGGCCTCCATCTTTGCATCTCCAGTGGAACATGTGACTCAGGCCACGACTGGACTGTTCTTTGGGACCATGATCCCGCCAGCAAGCTTCGGTGCCCCAGTGCCATCATAGGAGGCTCCAAAAAAGTCGGTCTTCGATCGACTTGCATCCACCACGGCCCCTCTCAACGGGTCGTCCAAGTCTTCCACCTCAGTCTTCAATAGACTGAGCCAAAGCTCCAGTGGGCCAACAAAGAGGCTCACAATACCTGAAGGGGTTGTCCTGAAACGGATAGCCATTCCAGCTCCGGCAGGAGAAGTAGTCAAAGAGGCTTCTCCTACTAAAGGATCGGTCTTCGCAAGATTGGCCGTTCCAATTCTTGCTTCCGGTGAAGTCATCAAGACTGCTTCCCCTACCAAAAGGTCGGCCTTTGAAAGATTGACCATCCCCTATCAACGGACGTCAGTCTTCAACAGGCTGGCACTAGCAGTAGCCCTTCATCAAAGCAGGGGGCATGAGGAAGCCACTCCCACAACTGAGGCAATCCCATCAGTAAGGCATACTCGATGTCGCCACTGGCACCGAGTGAGGAAAGCTGGGGGAAACACCCCCTTTGGACTTACTCCACCAGCTCTAATGGTGGAAGTTGATACTGCTGTTCCAACTGGGAACACCTTTGATCTGCTTAGAAGGGTGCGAAAGAACTTTCCGACCGTGGTGTTGAGGAAATCTCGCCCATATGTTGAAAACATGGTACAGGTGAAGCCGGAGCAGCCCACTCAGCTGCTGTTATCCCGAATCCACAGAGTCTGGCGGAAAGTCTAGGATTCTGTGATCAACAAGAACTACTCTCGTCGACCGGAGAAAATGAAGGTTCGACAAGAGGAAAGTCATCCCTCTAGCATGCAGCGAGGGACTTCTCAGGCGTCTGTTACAATAGCTCCTTCGACTTCGACTTCTCACAAAAAGAGAAGGACGGAGAATCTCCCATCGCCGGCGGCAAATCCTAAGAGTGATGGATCCAAACGCCCCAAGTCTGGGGGCATGATCGTGCACACGGTTTACATGGCTTCCGGGAAAGAGGAAAGCTGTACTTCCATGGGTCATTGTTCAGTCAAAAATATTGCACTTTTAACATGACAATTTTCTTACTTTTCTTAATCATCTAAAGGTGTTTGTTATAAATATAACACATATTAGAAGTTCATCTGCAAAATACCATTTACCATGTGTTTATATATTATAATCAACATTATGAAGGAAATTGTATGTTTAATATTTTAGGCATAATATTTTGTTTCTCAAACATAACTAACATTCTTCATTGAGATATTGTGCAAGTTTAGCTCAGGTCAGATATCCGGAATCAAGAATCTGCCGATAAAGTAAAGAAAGTCGAAGAATCAAATACTAGCAGAGACGCAGAAAAGATAAGAAGGTTCCAGATATCAAATAAAGACCCAAATACCAACATAAGAAGAATCCAGAAGATTGAAGCCAACAACTCACCGAGTCGCGGCCGATCCGTGGCCGAGTCGGCTGAATTGCCGCGGTTCCGCGGTTAAGAAGAGGAGTTAGGGTTCAAGATTCTTCTGGAATCTTCTTTGCAACAAACTTAGTTTGTTGGGATTTTTTGTTATTGGATTTGAGGCTATAAAAAGGACCGAGGGCTACATCTACAAAGGATCCAATTTTTATCCAATTTCATTCTAAAAAAGAGCCAAGAACAACAACAAAATCTCCACATTAAATCCAAGATCAAATCCAATATCAAAAATGGGATCTAAGATCTAAGATCAAGAATCTTCGATCTGCTCGATCAAGAAATCATCGAGAAATTCATCAAGCGACACCAATCAATTCTCCTTTACACGAAGCCGATCATCATCAATGAGCAAGCGATCCAAGACAGGTCTATGACTCGAGGTGATCAAGCGACGTGAAGATCGACGGAACATTTACTTCTTCGAGGCAGAGATCGAGAGCAATTCTTCTTTCTCTTGTAATCTAAACTCAAAAAAATGTTTTGTGAAGTTGAGTAATAAAGATAGATCATCAGTTTTATCAATTCATTTTCTTTAATTTCCGCATTATGAATTCTTTCTCTATTCTTTCTTTTATTTTCATGAAGCGCGAGTAATTCTCCGCTTGATAGGATTCGTAGGATTATGGTAGATCAATGGGTGAGAAAATTCTATACTCCTTTTAAGTCTTATGAAGTTTATAAATTTTAGCAAAAGAATCGTCAACATCCTTATCGGACGCGATATCAATTTCTTGATAATCTCGACCACGATTTGAGATAAAATTGACGATCTTTTTATTAAGGGCTAGACATGAATGGAGATCAATGAAAGGATAAGGGTCAATAGAGGAGAAACCCTGGTTTCTTCCAAAGAACACTAATTTTCATTCATCGCCATCAATCTAGTTTTAAATCTATCAATAGATAAGAGGAGTCATCTTTATTAGTCATCTAGGGCTACTAGATCCAATTGAATCATACAAGCCGCCTTCATATAAAATTTTCTTGATAATTCAATTACATCTTGAACCATTTTCTTGAAACTATTTTCTTGATTTTCTTGAAACTATCTTCTTGATTTTCTTGAAACTATCTTCTTGATTTTCTTGATTTTCTCTTTTCTATTTCTTTCAACTGATCTAAAGCAAGAACTATAAAATTCCACGAATCCCAGAGGACGACCCGTACTCACTAAAGGTTCACTACACGTGACACCGTTATTGATTGCGGTTATTTTACTACTACTTTTTCTTTCACAAAATCACAGATCAATCAAATGGCGCCGTTGTCGGGGATCCGTGCGTAATTTTTTCTTTCTTGCTATTTGGGTTGAAATATTATCAAATCCATAAAATTATAAATCAAGAACGTATCTTGTGTTTAACGATTAGTGTGTGAATTTTGCGATAGAATCTGGAATCACTGTAGCGAGGAGGTAAAAATTCAGAGAAATTCATCAAGACCAGAGGAGCAAGGGAGGCCACTGTAGCAAAAAGAGTTCAAAGAACCCTCAACTTGGCGGCGGAACCGCGGCAAGAAGCCCATTTTGGCGGCGGAACCGTGGCGTTGTTGGTGATTTAGGGCTTCAGTTTTCTCTAGTATCTTTTCTATCTCCTTCTCTCTCCTCTGAAAAGTCCAATAACATTTTTCGCAGGATTCTTTGCAAAAATTCGCCGCTTAAAAATTCTTTTTGCGTGTTTTGTTTTTGGGTTGTTTTTGCATATTGTAATACGGACAATTAAGGGGCAGAACCCAAATTCAGATTAGGTGGGGATTTCATTACCCTTTCTAAGTCCCACAAATCACAAAACTAACATCCACATCACCCTTCATTAATTAAAAAATATCTAGATCAAGACCCTAAGGACTATCGCGCTCATTTAGGACAGAGGAAGGTCGTGAGTAATCTACTGCTTATCCGCATTTCTTTTGTGGTGTTTAGACAAGTGTGTTTAAGGCAAGTGGTTACTTAATTAGGCCCGCTATTTTGGTGATTCATATAGCGGATACCTCCCACTTACCCAGCACTTACCTGGACAAAAGAGAGATAAAGAGGCGGTAGAGGATTGATCCTGCGATTTGTCCTTTGGAAGTCTAGGAGCAGTTTAGTGCTTGACCTAGGTAACCTTAGTTCTAGGGTTGTTTGTGAATTTTTGTGATTTTGTGAGTCAACCCCCAAGTCCCACTTTTAAAAGCAAAACAATCCAACTAGATCTTAATTTTTTCCTTTTTTTTACCCTCCCTCCTCTTATCTTCCTATAATGGGTAACCCAAATAGACGAACTCTTGCCGAGCTTTGCTATCCAGAACCAGATATTTCTTGTTTTCGTAATCTCTTCGGTATACCATTCGACTCTCCCATGTCCTTAAGAGATCGGATAGAACAAGCGGATAGAAATAGCCGGCCACCTCAATCTAGGTCCTATCAACCGCATCCTAATGCTACATCTTTTTATGTTGATACTCCACGTGAGGAAACTCCTAAATGCATGTCCATCGCTGAGCATATAGCGAGGGATAACAGCCAAAGTTTCAATCCAATCAAACCATCAGGACAACAAACACCATCACTTTCTAAAGAGTATTTTAAGACTCGGTTTGTGGCGTATATGATGTCTATTGAAAGTTGCCAACCCACCAACCAATATCAATATTTTTCTTATCACAATGTTGATCCTACTCCTGCCCAATTTTCACAACCATTCAATTCCTATCAATCCTACCCGACTTTTACACTTTCTCTAGACATTCCTTCTAATCAGTCATTTGGGAGTTTTACTTATCTACAAGAATTTCAATCTTATGTTGAAACTCCTTACCGATCCATGTCTATTCTTGAACGGACCGTGGAAGAATATGTGGTAGTGACGGGCCGCATCAGAAAGGAATTGAAGGTGTCCATGGCTGTCCTCAATAAACAAAAAGAATGATCAACTAGTTTCGACCTAGCTCAAAATTTTTCAATGTATGATACGACCATCGGACAAATTGAGAATTCGGCTAGTGAGAGAGAGTGGTACACCCTTCCTAATCAAACCTCCCCAGCCTAAATTGAAATCCACAACTCCAGTTTTATAGATCTATCGAGTACAACAAATGATTCACCAATTGAAGATAGAATGCCTGATAAGTTGTGTAACTTTGTAGTGTTTGATTTACCCGATTGTGAGGGGTACATTTCAAGTGAAACCATACCCAATCATTATGATCTCTACATCTCCACTCTAGAACCGAAATTGATTGAAAACCATACTTTAGATAAGATGTCTGAGATTTCTAACTTTCACTTGAATGAGATTGACCTTGGGGATATATTGGATGATGAACCCGAAATTTTAGATGAATTTGTCCCACCGATTCATTAGGTCCTTTCACTCTTGTGTGGTTCGAGCCTTTAACTATTCTTCCCGAACCCCATATGCGTCTTGAGGTTGATGATAATTGTATAACCGAAAGGCAGACCGAAATTCGGCCTTCATTTCCCACATCTGGTTCAGCGATACTTGACATACCAATTTGGTTACCCATTTCATCTTCCACTTTCTCTGGTTCTTCTATTCTTCTTTTAATTTTAGCTAGTGTTGATGAATCACAATCCGATAATTCAAATTTGATAATTCTAGAAAGCCAACTGGATTTAGATATCTTTGAGAATGAGGTAGATGAGTTTTTCGAGTCTACTACCTCCATAATTTTTGACAAATCAAGTATGTTAAATTCTGGCACAACACTTTGTTTTCTGCCGAAAACAGAGACGAGACCGCGTAGGTCCGTCTTGCTTGAATTTTGAGGGCAGATGCTATTTGGTGCCATCCGTCCACCTCTCCGAAGATGCCAAGTTGATTTATGACACCGTGTATCAGAGGTTTAGAAGGATGAGGCCGATGTAGCAGATTTCGTCAGATTCCCTCTCATTTGAGGGGTTTTTGATTGTGGGGACGCTCTTCCCTGCAGGCGCAAGCCCCTGCAGTTAATTACGCTACCGCATCGCAGTAACCACTTTCTCCTTCTCCAGATGGTCACTTCGTGTCGTGAGTATTTGTTTTGTTTTTGGTTGCCCGTGGATTGTATACGGAGACTAATTTATGTTGTCGCCCGTAGGGCGTGGATTAGTCCAAATCCGTATTTTCTTAGATTTGGGTTTGGGGTTGGGTTTAAGGATACGTTAGTCTCATTTAAGACTAAGATCAACTTAAACGTTTGTTAAGGATACGTTAGTCTAATTTTAGACTAAGATCAACTTAACGGGATCGTTTAGATCCAATAAAAGAGCATTTGGGCTCTATTGTTTAGTTTAGGGACTTTGCGGTCTATAATTAGTTTAAGGACATTACGGTCCAAGATTAAAGACATTATAGTACATGGGTTTAAGGACCCCACAGTTCGAGGTTAAGGACATCATAGTCCATGGGTTTAAGGACCCCACAGTCTAAGGTTAAGGACATCATAGTCTATGGGTTTAAAGAACCCACAGTCCAATTTAAAGACGTCATAGTCTATGGAATGTATGGTTGTTGGGACCCGTCACCTCTCTGAAGACGTTGAAGGATTACAACGACAAATATCATAGGAGTAAAGAGATGTACCCTTGAACCAATTTTGGTTGGGAGATCTGTAGTCCAATTGGGACTAAGATCTGAGATTTATGAGCATATGGGCTCAGTTAATCTGAATGAGGGGTTTATGGCCAACTTGGGCTCGGCCCACTCAGTTAAAATGTTAAACATTTGACAATGCTGAGCATTGATTTGAATTCTGATAATATTTTTGTCTTTTATTGAATGCTGAGCATTCATCATAGCTTTGGGGCTTTATTTTAAAGAACAATTTATGTTCTATCAGCGCACACGTGAGGGACACGTGGTGCGCTTGGCGCTTTGTGCCATTCAAAGAGCGTAGTGCGCTTCTGCCGAGTAGCGCACACGTGAGAGACACGTGGTGCGCTTGGCGCTAAGTGCTAGTCCATGAGCGCATTGTGCTAATTTATGAGCGCAAAGCGCTTTGTTAAGTGGCGCACACATGAAGAGCACGTGGTGCGCTTGGCGCTGAGCGCCAGTCCATGAACGCAGTGCGCTATATTTGGAGCGCTAAGGCTCTTTAAAATTAAGAGCGTCAAGGCTCTGCAGCGCTTTGTGCTAGATGTGGAGCGTTGAAGCTCTTCTTTTATGCAACTTAGATCGGTTTGCGCCCTGAGAATTAAATTCTCTTTTTATAAGAGACTTTGTCTTAAGGTTTTAAGAATAAAGTTCTTACTTTGTAGGAGATGTTTCAATCTCTTATGTTGATGAAATGTTTTGCCTTTATGGATTTATGATCCTAAGAGAATTGAATTATTCTCCCCCCTCTTATAATGAGATATTATGATCTTCTTGAGAAAGACCATAGTCTTATAAATCTATGATCTGTGAGAAGAATTATATTCTTCTTCTTGTTTTAGGATGAGGTCTTTTGATCTCTTTTTGAAAGACTTTGGTCTTGTAGATCTATGATCTTTAAAGAAGTGAATTCTTTTTTTTAATTATGAGACGATTTCATCTCTCTGTTCATCATTTTTTTTTACCTTGAAGAAACATTTTCTGAGAGCTTGGCTATTCTTTCCGAGATCTCTCAAAGCTTATGGGTTTTTTCTTGTCTATGTTTCTGTATCCCCGAGACTTGAAGTCTTGGGGCCTTTATATAGGGCAAGCTGATTTGTTCAATCAGTTAAGGAGATCTTTCTCCAATTGATTTGAGGATTTCCCCACCGTTGGATTTTTGATCCAAGGGCTTCTGATTTACAAAAGGCAATCTTATTGTTTTTAACAAGATTGGGAAATCTTTTCATACAGAATTTATTCTGTACTTTTGGTGATTTTTTAATCACCATTGGATCATTGATCCAACGGTGCTCTGATTTACAGAGCACAATCTTGTTGTTTGGAAAGATTTTGAGGAATCTTTCCTTAACAGAATTTAATTCTGATGATTTATCATTATTATTGGATCTTTGATCTGACGGTGGGGAGCTTTTAGTTCCAGCACTAGCGCACCCGTGCTCTGCACACGGTGCGCTGCTTAGAGTGCAGCGCACTTAGCGCTAGCACGCCCGTGCTTTGTACGTGATGCGCTGCTTAGAGCGTAGCGCACCTAGCGCTAGCGCACACGTGCTTTGCATGTGGCGCGCTGCGTTAGAGTCTTTAACTCTCAGCGCTGGCGCTGCTATGAAGCGTTGCTTCACGCTGAAGGTGTATTTTCTGAGTCAAACTTTCCCTTTCCCAGATCTTGGAAATAGTTCTATCATGCACAGCATTTTCTGTACCTAGACTTAAATGTCCTTCATTTATAATCTGAAGCCATACTTCTCTTCTCTCTTACTTTTTTAGAGAATCATTCTTGTTAAAGAAGAGTTATGGCCTGTAACCGTCCCCATGCTCGCCGGCAGCCATGGAAGGTGCCTATTGAGGACATCGTTCCTTATTTCCCTGCGCGGTTGGTGAATCCTACTTTAACGGATGACCAATGTGACGTAGCGCGGCACGAGCTCTTGACTCGTGTAGGATCTCCTCTCCTCGTCGGTTCTATCTGGCTCCGGATGATCCTTTTGTTCGTGCTCGATGATATCCCCCCTCCTCCGGCGGAGATGACTTTGACGATGCTCAGCGCCGTAGAAGACAAGATCGAGTGTTTCCACGAGGTGCATTTAATCACCAAAGCTCTGAGGGATTGCTCTGTCCAGTTGCTGAGCCAAATACGGGCTCATCGGGCCGTCATTTTTGCTTTCGCTGGTGAATGCGGTGCAAATCCTGTTTAGGGTGCAGCGCATTTGGCGCTGCTATGAAGAGTTGCTTCATTTTAAAATTTGAATTTTGAACAGAGCTTTGCTCTGATTGGGGGAAACAAATGCCCCTCAACCGTTGCGCTCACGTGGCCCACACGTAAGTGTAGCGGTGGCAGCATCTGCGCCCTTAGATCAACTCAGAAGTTGAAATGGCATTTCAGTGCCTATAAATAAGACCTTTGGCCCTTGAGATGATTTCTGTTCATCTTCTTCCTTCTGAGAATTTTTATTCTCTTGCAGAGCATAGCTCTTTGGCTTAAGAATTTTCTTAAGGACATAACTCTGTCAAAATCTTAGGTAAAGATTAAATTTTTGAGTTGATCATTTAATAATCTAGGGTTTCACCCATTAACAGAGCTTTGCTCTTCATAGATCTTCGATCTAAGGAAAACCTATTTTAGGGTTTTGTTGACAGAGCTTTGCTCTCTTGAACCCATAGATCTAAAGAGATCTTTGTTAGGGTTCCTTGACCCATTAACGGAGCTTTGCTCTTGTTAGATCTTAGATCCTAAGAGATCCTTTTCAGGGTTTCTTAACCCATTAACAGAGCTTTGCTCTCTTGAATAATGGAGATTTGTCAATCTCTTATGAAGAACTATCAGAGTTTGTTCATGGATCTTGAAGATCTCAGAATTTTAATTCATTAAAAATTTTATTTTAAGTTTTCTGATGGTTATTCCATCATTTTTACAAAGTAAGGCTCTTGAGGAATTTTTATTCCTTCATCATTAGAGTTGACAGATGTCACTTTGCCACAGAGCACTGCTCTCAAGGGGAGATTTACTTCTTAACCCGAGGGGTTTTCATTAAATGAGAATCAATTGAGGATTTCCTCATTTAATTGACAGTCTCATCAAATGATGAGGCTGTTTTATTAATGATGCAATGTCATCTGGATTATGTGGGCCCCCCTTTGGTCCCTTTTCACTGCATTGCAGTGTGGTACCGATTTAAAATACCTAGTGACAGAACTTAAATTGTAGTATTGACGGCTGAAAATTTGTTCTTTTCCGCGCAGGTACTATGTCTTTCGACACTTCCTTCCCGTTCGTCCGCTCAGAAGGCGGATTCCCCGAAGCGCCCGTAGACCGAGCGGTTCTTGCGCTGATCAAAGACTATGACCTGGAGCACAAGAATCTTCATCTATGGGGTAGATGGTACGATCAAATTATCAGAGGCCGCCGGAGCTTTTTTTGTGCGACACCCTCGGAGCTTATCTCTGCGATTCCTTATGCAGATGCACCCCCGTTAAGTTATACTGCAGAGGAGGTGAATTGGACTTCAGAGGGTCTCCTTCGGCCTTCTATCGCCGCAGTACCCGTGCAACCATCGGTGGCTTTGGACAATTTAGGGCGACGCATATGTCAAGGAGAGTCGCGCCCTTGGGGACAGCCCTGCAACATAGGACTAACTCCCCGTCATCCGGCCGGATACTTATAGTGGGCCCGATATATTTTATCGGCGAAGAAGTCGCAGCTGTTGAAGCTCGGATTGTACCCTGCGATCTACGCTTCTTTGTTCCAGTATTCTGCACCTCCTACATGGTGGATCAAGGCGTTTCTAGAGCAATGGAACATTCCGACCCACACCTTCCTCTTATTGGATCGAGAAGTCTTCATTTCCTTAGAGGAATTTGCCGAGGTCTCTGGTTTACCCGTTAGGGGAGAGCATTACGAGGAGTTGCTTCCTCCGGATGGGTATATTTTTGCCACCAAATCAGTCGTAGTGGGTCTTACCCCAGATAACGCCATTCAACACCAGTTCCTGAGTTTGATAAAGGTGTTGAATATGTATGAGAGCCTCTTTCTCGAATCCGGAGGCCGCGGGATTACTTTTACGGATTTTATCGCTCGTTTTCTTCGTACGGAAGTTTTATCGTGAGAAGGTGAAAAGTTTGCCAAACTTGATGATCCTTTCGGCTTTGGCTTGGATCGCTGGCCAATATTGGAAGCCGATCAAAAGGATTTCTTTCTTCCAAACGTTGCGATCGTCCCCTTCTCGGAAATTGCTGCTCCAGGCATCGATGAGGAAGCGTTCTTTCTAGGGTTCCTCGGTTTATAGTTAAGCTGGTTTGCGCTTCCCATGCACCCTCGCTATATGAGGCGGTCCATCTTCTACCCAGCGCATCGAATGGTTGCCGGGATATAAGTGGCCGTCGGGACCGCTGGGTTAGCCCACCTGTATCACGGCCTCAGCTTGGCAGCGGATACTATTGAGCCAGGGGTACAACCTGCCAACTTCTCAATGCACTATTTCACCTCATGGCTTGAGTTGCACGTGCTTGGGGTCTTCGGTATCCACAGAAGACCTTCCTTTTATGACAGATGTAAGTTCCCTCGGATAATGCGGCTGGTCGACGCATCCATCGTAAGTCCGACACCGAGGGAAGCTAGGGGTTTGCTCCTTTGTCCACGCACGGTTGGAGATGGTATGTTCTTTACCGATAAAATTTTGACTGTCGGCCAGGAATCTACAAAAACGGTGCTGCCATTGCAGGGCATTTTTAAAGACGGGGCCTCTGTGTTGAAAGCTCGGGAGATTCTTCATCTGTACTCCATCAGGCCGGGCTTTCTCATATTTAGGCAGAATGATGCGGCGTTGTTTATGAGATACAACCCACATCGTTTCGCCCAGCAGCTAAGCTATAATCAGGGCATCCCGCTTGAGGCTTTCTTGGCAGAACCTGCTGCTACCGAAGAGGGTATACGAAGCGCGCTGCATCATTTTATGCACCTGAACACGGGGTCCAACTTCTTCATTAATGAACCGAGCTGTGTTCCGAAGGCCCTGAATGTGTATATGGCGTGGTATCAACATTCGATGGGCGGCGTCATTAGGGAGGAGAAGCGGTTGCTGCTTGATCGCAAGGGCATCGCTCCGGCTGGTAATCCAAATGTTCCTCTGAAGCGACGGACTATTGTCCGTCCTCCCTTAAGAGAAGTTGCTGCGGTCGAGGTCCCGAGTGATGTGCCTGAGCTACCGATACCTCGTGCTCCTGTGACAGAGGTGACTGTAGCGTCTCCTGAGTCTGGTGTTGGTTCAGATATCGGGACTCGTCGTCCAAAGGTGCCCACCAAGCGTAAGCTTGTGCTAGCGGCGACCAGTGCTCGCTCGCAGAAAAAGAAGAAGTCGATTCTTTCTACAGACGTTGTACTCGGCCAGGAGCCTCATGCTCCTTATAGTTAGGGCCTGAGCGAATATGAGACCAATGAGGGTCTATTCATAGCGTCGGATGATACCGACCTCGAGGCTGCTATTGCAGCTTCCGAGCGATCAGCCAGCTACAAGGCGGGACTGGTCATCCTTGCACAGTCAAGTAAACTTCAGCCGTATCTTTTGTCATTGCATTAAATTTTTATTATCATGTTTTGATTGACACTGTTCCTTCAACAAGCATCTCCACTGAAGAAGCTCTCGCAGCTTCTCTCAAGCCTTTTGAGGAGGAGGAAAGGCTTCGAGCATCCTTAGGCATATGTACATTTTGGTTCACTGCATCTCCATTCCCGTTTCTTATGGGTAATTTGACCCCTTCTTTTCATCTTATTATAGGTATTACCTCTACTCAAGTTATTCCAGGTGTGGTGCCAATCCCGCAGGGTGATGCGGAGATGCTTCCAGGGCCAGCTATCGAAGTCTCGGCCTACTCAGCATTGCCAACAGAGGATTTACTTAAGCAACCGATGACAGACGCCATAATGGCTCCATAGGTAGCTCCTGGGTTGGACGATGACGTCCCCTTGACGGAGGTCTTGAGAAAATCAGCTCTCACGGCCCGGGCGGAAAGGAAGCGCAGGAGGCGTGTGGCAAGAGAACGTAATGCCGCCTTGGCCGTAGGTGCAGGCTCGAGCGCTGCTTCTCCTGTCCCTGCTTCTTCAGAGGGTGCTCTGGTTGCCCTGTCTATCGCTCATAGACAGGCGATACGCGCGGCTCGGGAGGCGGCTGAAAGGCCATCTCAAGGTAACATAACATTGAGTCTTTTTGTCAAAGTTTTAATCTTCAGATTCTCATATATCCTATCCTGCAGGGCCGAGTCTTGATAAGGAAGTGGTAGGTGAGATGGCGGCAACCACCGAGCCTGCAATGGCTACTCTTTCTCAAGAGTCTGGCACTTCCTCAATTGCCACTCTTTCCCCTTGCGGTTCCTTGCCATTACCGGGCACTGCGAGCGACACGACGGTTCTCGTGGAGTTGGGGGATGAAGCTACGGATGGCGAAACCATTCCGATGGAGGAGGGTGAAGCAGTCGTTGCACCTAGTGACGTCCTTGTCACGGTTTCGACTGGCGACTCACCAGGTAGATTTTGGGTCATTACTTTCTTTTTCATTCTGCAATCCCTTTCAATCTCTTATGACGGTATTTCTCTCGTTTCTAATGCAGGTGTGGTGAACGTTGAGGTTGTGCCACCCGAGAAAGCATCACCAGTTGCTGCTTTGACGGTGGCCGCCCCTTTACCTTCTCCCGTGTCCTCCCAAATGCTGGAAGGTACGGGTTTGTGACTTATCGGTTTCATTGTAAGCGATATACTTTATGTGCTGACATTGCATTATTTCACCCTTGCAGGAGTTCTTTTTGATCATCTGTATCAGGTGCTGCACCCGCATTTCTCCTTCCAGTCGGAGAATGCTTCATCTAGTAGCGTTGGTGAGTACAGCCTCTAGCTCATATCTTCTCTTTTCTTTTATGGGCAGCCAAGTCGTTGTTAATTCTTCTTTGTTTTGACTGCAGTACTAAGGAGGAGATGAAAGAATAACTGCACCACCGGTGCTCCCGGCCTTGCCACCTGCCGTAGCCGGTATAGTAAACTCCATTGTTCATGTACCTTCTCTATTTCTTGAACCGTCATTTGACTATGATTTGTTTTGCAGCGGTGACACCGACTTCAGCTCCGTTCAAGTCTCAAATCATAATGCCAGCAGGCCCCTTTTCCAGACGTCCATCTTCAAAAGGCGCTGTGATCAGTCTGCGCATGTTGAGTGATTACATCGAGGAGCTTGAAGCGGGGGCTCCTACATTCGCTGCAGATTTTGCTGCTGAGCTTAATCCAATGCTGACGACGCTTGTGAACTTCCATAACGAAGGCGTCGTTGAGTCTTGGGTTAACCACTGCAGGAAGATTGAGGCCTGCTTGTATGAGCTTGAGCTTAGGCGTCCTGCTCCTGAAATTCAAGCTTTGAACTCCCAACGGGCTGTATGGGTCGAGCAGAGCGTGTCCTTCCTCTGCCATTTCAAAAAAGAAGCGACCTTGAGGTGGAAGGAACGTGAGGAGGCTTCAGATGAATCTTCCCGGTTGCGCGCCCAAGTTAAAACGAATGCCGCGCAACTGAAAGCTGCTTTTGACACCTTGCAGCAATATATCTCGGACGGGCTTGTATTGAGGCGGAAGCTCGACTCTATTGAGCGGGTTATGCAGAGTCACGAAGCTGCCGAACGGGAGATCGATGAGAAGATTTCATCGTGCTTGCAGCAAAGGGCTCGAATTGAAGCGGAGCTGGCCGCGGTGGCTAATCACGAGAAGGCACTGAAAGGAGTGCGCGAGCAACTTGCTAACTTAATGAAAATGCTTCCTTCTCAGTAGCTGTTTTGTATAGATTGAACACTTGTAATCTTTGAATAACATGTATCTTTTTTTATTCTTTCATATGATTCAACTTGTATTTGATTGAATTCATGAATAAAAGATACACATTTTTTGTTTGTTCTACCGTTGCTTTCTTCTCTTTTCTTTGTTGCCGGCATGTTACCTTAATAAGCGTAGCCTGTAAATGATAGAGAGCATTCCGTCTTGAACTCTTCGAGAGGTAGTGATGGCTTAGGAAGTAGGTTAAGATCCGCCGTCTAAGACTTTTCAACTTTATGAGCTGTGAGGGTCTCATAAAGACTTTTCTCCCTACGAGTCGAAAGGATCTTATGGGTGTATTTTCTCCTTAGGAATCGTGAGGATTCCTAAGTGTGTTTTCTCTTGGGAGTCGTAAGGATCTCACAACAGAGTTTTCTTCCTTACGGGTCGAGAGGACCCGTAAGTGATTGATGAGATCGACATTATCCGTATTTCACGGAGTCAGAAGTTGCTCTGGGCGTTTCCCACGGGGTCAGGATTGACTTTAGCCGTGTTCTACAGAATCAAGATTCGCTCTGGCTGTTTCCCACAGGGTCAAGATTGACTTTAGCCGTGTTCCATAGGATCAGGATTTGCTCTGGACACTTCCCATGGGGTCAGGATTGACATTAGCCGTGTTCCAAAGACCAGGATTTGCTCTGGATGCTTCCCACGGGGTCAGGGTTGATATTAGCCGTGTTCCACAGGACCAGGATTTGCTCTGGACGCTTCCCACAGGGTCAGGATTGACATTAGCCGTGTTCCACTAGACCAGGATTTGCTCTGTATGCTTCCCACAGGGTCAGGATTGACATTAGCCGTGTTCCGCAAGGACCAGGATCCGCTCTGGACGTTTCCCACGGGGTCAGGATTGACATTAGCCGTGTTCCACTAGACCAGGATTTTCTTTAGACGCTTCCCACGGGGTCAGGATTGACATTAGCCGTGTTCCGCAAGGACCAGAATCCGCTCTGGACGTTTCCCACGGGGTCAGGACTGACATTAGCCGTGTTCCACTAGACCAGGATTTGCTCTGGATGCTTCCCACGGGGTCAGGATTGACATTAGCCATGTTCCGCAAGGACCAGGATCCGCTCTGGACGCTTTCCACGGGGTCAGGATTGACATTAGCCGTGTTCTACTAGACCAGGATTTGCTCTGGATGCTTCCCACGGGGTCAGGATTGACATTAGCCGTGTTCTGCAAGGACCATGATCTGTTCTGGTCGCTTCCTACAGGGTCAGGATTGACATTGGCCGTGTTCCACTAGACCAGGATTTGCTCTGAATGCTTCCCATGGGGTCAGGATTGACATTAGCAGTGTTCCGCAAGGACCAGGATCCGCTCTGGACGCTTCCCACGGGGTCAGGATTGACATTAGCCGTGTTCCACTAGACCAGGATTTGCTTTGGATGCTTCCCATGGGGTCAGGATTGACATTAGCCGTGTTCCGCAAGGACCAGGATCCGCTCTAGACGCTTCCCACGGGGTCAGGATTGACATTAGCCGTGTTCCACTAGACCAGGATTTGCTCTGGATGCTTCCCACAGGGTCAGGATTGACATTAGCCGTGTTCCGCAAGGACCAGGATCCACTCTGGACGCTTCCTACGGGTTCAGGATTGACATTAACCGTGTTCCACTAGACCAGGATTTGCTCTGGATGCTTCTTACGGGGTCATGATTGACATTAGCCATGTTCCACTAGACCAGGATTTGCTCTGGATGCTTCCCACGGGATCAGGATTGACATTAGCCGTGTTCCGCAAGGACCACGATCCGCTCTGGACGCTTCCTACGGGTCAGGATTGATATTAGCCATGTTCCACTAGACCAGGATTTGCACTGGATGCTTCCCACGGGGTTAGGATTGACATTAGCTGTATTCCGCAAGGATCAGGATCCGCTCTGGACGCTTTCCACGGGTTCAGAATTGACATTAACCGTGTCCCACTAGACCAGAATTTGCTCTGGATGCTTCTCACGGGGTCAGGATTGACATTAGCCGTGTTCCGCAAGACCAGAAGAAGTTGACTTTATCCGCATTTCACGGAGTCGGGGGTTGACTCTTGGTTGTTTGTGCACCGCCGAGTCATGGAACTGGGAATTGCCATGGTTCCGCTTTGCTGATGCTGCGTCTGCTGTAATGAGACGAATGTTGAGATGATCTCCAGGCTGTTTGTGAACCATCGAGACTTGGCTCTTTTTCGGATGAAGCCTGGGGGGGAAGGTATGGTTCCTTCTTTGTTTGTGCCCTTGGATTGTATACAGGGATCGATGTGATCTCACTTATAGGGCAAAAAGTTTCGTTTTATATATTTTTCTTTCCGCGATACTCTATCATTTCAGCTTTTTATATCACGAAAGTCGCGATTGCCCAATCATTTCGGCTATTTTTCGCGGTGCCCAATCATTTCGGCTATTTGTTTTATTTACTCGCTGCTTTTTATTGTGAGTTGCCCAACCATTTCTGCTATTTTGTATGCATACATTTTTACTTGCTGATTTTGTTGCAAGTTGCCCTATCATTTCGGCTATTTCGTATGCATTTGTGGCTCGCTGGCTTTTCGCTGCGAGTTAGGGATTGGACACAGATTTAGGCATCAGCATCGCTATAATTTGGATATTGCCAGGAGCGAATTATCATTTGCTTTTTTCGATGTCGAACAAAGGTGGCTTAGTAAACAGGGTTAGGATCCTGTCGACTAAGACTTTTGACTTCATGAGCCGTAAGGGTCTCGTAAAAGTATTTCTCCCTACAAGTCGTGAGGATCTCGTAGGTGCGTTTTCTCCTTAGGGATCGTGAGGATTCCTAAGTGTATGGTCTCTTATAAGTCGTAAGAATCTTACAAGAGTGTTTTCTCCTTATAAGTCGAGAGGACTTACAAGGGTTGTTCGCCATATGAGCATATCCCCAGTCGCGGGTGGGACTTTGTCAGGGAGATGTTTATTCGCGCCCGTGGATTTTATACAAGAGTCGAGATGCTTGTAGGGCAACACTGGAGGTTGTGATGGCTTAAGAACAGGTTCAGATCCCTGTAGCTTAAGGCTTTTGAATCCTATGAGCCGTGAGGGTCTCAAAGGGGAATTCTTCTTACGAGTCGTGAGGATCTTGTAAGTGTAATTTCTCCTTAGGAATCGTGGGGATCCCTATGTGTGTTGGTCCTTTGTGAGTCGTAAGGATCTCACGCAGGTGGTTTCTCCTCACAAGGTCGAGAGGGCCTTGCAAGTGTCTTTTAACGAGATTGCGCCCTTTCGGGTTTTCACAAAACTCGCCGGTAGCCCTGATGTTTTTACTCATGGAGCCCTTTCGGGTTTTCATCCGTGCCCATTTTGCTTATGGACATACCGTTTTCTTCTCTCTTTTTATTTATTTATTTATTATTTTTTGTGTGTGTCAGCCTTGGGATGCTGCGGTCTGTAGTAGTTTATCAACATCTCGGTCAACAGCCAGTTTTATGACATAGTGGTCCATTGTTAGTTTAAGGACATTTCGGTCCGTAGCCAGTTACTACTTATAGAGTTTGGGCTCAGGAAGATAGCGAGCGGACATAGGCGTCGTCATCTATCGTTGACCTAGGCCGTGACTCGTCAGGCGTAGTATTTTTTTAGGAATTGACCGTTTATTGGCCGGAAAGGTCTTTCACTATGCATGTCCATGAGTAGATAGGCTCCACCCTGGTAAACTTTGTCTATGATGTACGGGCCTTCATAGTTCGGCTCGAATTTCCCCCGCTTGGCACGATTGGGGATCGTAGGTCTCTTGACCACTAGCACGAGTTCGTCTTGGCGGAATGTTCTCGGCCTAGTCAATTTCTCGTATGAGTGCATCATCTTCGCTTTGTAAGCCTCCAGATTTTGTTGCGCCATGAGACGGGTTTCATCAAGGGCATCGAGCTTCTCAAGGCGAAGGTGAGTATTTTCTTCGTCTGTTAGCTTGTAGTGAACAGCCACTCGTAGAGAGGGTAATTCTATCTCGAGGGAGAGTACCGCTTCTATGCCGAATACCAATGCATACGGTGTTGTGTTCGTGGCTGTCTTGAACGTAGTTCGACACGCCCAGAGTGCTTCATGCAGTCTCTCGTGCCAGTCCTTTTTATTCTTGGACACCGTCTTTTTCACGATCTTCGTCAAGGTCTTGTTGAAAGCCTCAGCTAGACCGTTAGCTCGGGGATTATAGACCGAAAAGTATCTCCAGTCTATATTATATTGTTGTGCGAAGTGGATGATCTTATGGCTTCTATAGGCTGGCCCGTTATCGGAGATAATCCGTCGCGGAGTGCCGAACCGATAAATGACGTGTGTCTTGAAGAAATGGAGGATATTCTCCGTCTTCACTTCTTTTAGTGGTACTGCTTCTGCCCACTTAGAGAAGTAATCGGTTGTTGCCAGTATGAACCGATGTCCTCTGGACGATGCTGGTTCGATGGGCCCGATTATGTCGGTTCCCCACATTTCGAATGGCCAGCTAGCCACCGTTGGATGTAATGGATTTGGATGCTGGTGGATAAAGTCCCCGTGAATCTGGCACGAGTGGCACTGCTTCGCGTATTCGAGGCAGTCTTTGATCATTGTGGGCCAATAATAGCCCATCATTTTGATCTTCAGCTTCATCTTCGGCCCGACTTGGTGAGAACCGCAGAGTCCGTTGTGAGTTTCTTGGATGACTCTCTTTGCTTTTTCAGGTCGCAGGCATCTTAGCCACAGAGAATCAAATGATCTCTTATACAGCGTATTATTGACGAAGGCAAAAGATAGAGCTCGTTTCATGAGCTGATGTCTTGAAGACGTATCTTCAGGTGTTCGACGAGATTTGAAGTAGTCTATAAAGACTTCTCTCCAATCCATAGCCTTTTCCTGGTCTTTTATTTGCAGCGCCGTTTGCTCGGTCGCTCCCTTTTCTTCGGACGACTCCGGAGATATTTCTGCCGGTGCAAGAACCCGACGACTTTGCACAACGATCCTCACGTTATCGAGGTTCTCGTCGGCCAGTTCTTTAGCTGTAGGGTTCCTAGGCACACTTGTGAAGGTTCATAAAGCATCAAATATGCCCGAATAAAATTTTACATATGCCGAACAACCCAAAGACGGGATATTTGCTAGATTATTAGGGTTTAGCATGCAAGATGATATCTTTAAAGCTAAGTGTGAGGGATTACAATCTTTGTAGTCCGCTCCTTCGCTTCACAAGCTCCGAGTAGAAGTCCCTTTCGCCGTGATCCACGATCTTTCGGACTCAAGAGAGGCTCCACGACTCGAACGATCCATGCTAGCTTGAAGTGTTCCGATTCTCCGATGATCTACGTCGAAGTTGCTATAACCCAAGCTTTCTCACTCTAAAGAGATGAACACCCTAATCTAATGGGCTAGATTAGATGAGGATGATGGAGTAGTATTTATGCTATCTTTTTAATTCACTTTCTCACAATAAATCATCACAAAAGGAATTTCTAGTGAGCTTTCTCTCAAAACTAAAGAGAGAAGAAGATGAAGAAATGAAAAGAAATAATCCTTTTGTGTTGAATAGTAGTCAAGAGTATATGATTGATTATAGAACCATGGTCAAGGATGAGAGATTAAAACTTGTAGAGAATAAACTAGAGTTAGGGTTTAGTTAGGTTAAGGATAAGTATCAACCATAATATCTTAACCAAGACAAAATAGAATTCTTCTAGAATGAACAAGAAGAAGCTAACCCTAATCAAACCCTAATCCCTTTTTATCATCCTTAAACATGTTTTATAATAAATCATATCGTGTCACAATAATATATATCACATATATATTATATATTTGTAACAAAAGAAAATAATACAATTAACATATATCGCATATATATCAATGTATTAATCCGGTGAGAAAATGAAATAATAAAGCGAGCCAATATTAGATAATGTAATACAATATATCATATATATCATTATACATTAAATCATCGAATCAACACTTGATCCGACGATCCGGCTATATCGAATATAACCGACTAATATATCATGTACCGATTCATCGAATCAACACTTGATCCGATGTCCCGATTCATATCTAAATATCGCGAGAATATAATACGGTATCTCATATTGTATTATCCTTTGTCCTGCACATATCACATATGTGCCTCTACTCCGTTTTGCCTGAGCCAAGAAACCTCTGTGTAGGACTTTAAAGAATCGTCAATACGCCGGTAGCAGGTGATGATCATATCAAACACCCACAAGCTGCAAGCGGTCAGCTAAACGTAGCAGCCGCCCAGGTATTGAGCGATCAAAAGATCAACAAGCTAGCCTGTCCGTTCTCCTGTGAATCCAATCAGTAACACTCCCGTACAGTCCGGTCTGTTCGTCTGATATGTCGCATATCAAGTCTAGGGGTGCTATACGTCAGACCCCAGTAACCGATAAGTCGTGTCGATGTGAGGCTCATAACAGGTCGAGAAACTACTAGTAACACTTACCATTAAATCTCTATATCAGCCCTGGCCAGGAACTTCCAGTTATAGCCAATCGAACACAGCACAACATCAACTCCCTATATCGGGAGAGACGAATCCCCTCCTATCGCTCATTGCCTCCATGTGATTCGGGACTGTACCCAAAAGCCACCGTTTTGCACGCCCTCTTGGACGTGGTAAGGTGGAAATCAAAACACAGTGGGAATCACACAAGACTCTATGACGATCTCGGGTCTACAGACTACCCTGTACCAGTGTCACCGGAGAACTGGCATCTGACGTGTGGTATATCACCAACTGGGAGTTCTCGGCGAGTCCGTCCAGTATACCCAGTCTCCACTGAGCACCCGTACACCATCCTTGATGTCAAACACCGATGGATATGGGATCATCCATCGCCCATCATATGGGTCAAGATGCGTATACGCTAGTCTACTCTGGTGTATCGATGCCCTGTCTCGATATACCCTCGACTAGGAACATTTATAGGATGTACTCATCGACTACCGTGGCCCCACTAGTATGATCTCATCATAATCCCAGTAGTCGAGTACAGATCCTAAGGGCTTTATCAACATGTGAGAGAAAGACAGTAAACCAATACAAGTCAACATGTTAAGATAAAGTGAAACCAAATAGCATACTATCATGAAGAGCAAGAAAGTCCTCTCTGTATATATCCAAGCATCCGTCATAATATACATCATATGTACAACAATGGCCTCTAAGGCATATACATAACAAACAATCTCCCACTTGCACTAAGGCCAGCTGCTGTAGTATCTCATACCTAGCGACCCGAATAATCTCTCAAACTGTATCTGGGGAATGGTCTTCGTGAGTGGATCCGCAGTGTTGTCCTTCGTATCTACTCTCCTGACCTCGATCTCCCGGCGATCAACTATCTCCCTGATCAGATGATACCGCCTCAGAATATGTCTGGATTTCTGATGGGATCTGGGTTCCTTGGCCAAAGCCACAGCTCTATTGTTATCGCAATACAGAGGTATTGGATGTTCAATGGATGGAACCACACCAAGTTCAGTGATGAACTTCTTCATCCAGACAGCCTCTTTGGCAGCATCGTTGGCAGCGATGTATTCAGCCTCCATCGTCGAGTCTGCAACGGTATCCTGTTTGGAACTCTTCTAACATACCGTCCCTCCATTGAGGGTAAAGACAAATCTCGAGTGCGACTTTGAGTCGTCCTTATCACTTTGGAAGCTGGAATCAGTAAAGGACTCCACCTGGAGTTCTCCCTTACCATACACCAAGAACATATCTCTAGTCCTTCGCAAGTACTTGAGAATGTTCTTCACAGCCGTCCAGTGACTCTCTCCAGGATCTGCTTGATACCGACTCACTACACTTAGTGAGTATGCTATATCGGGTCTGGTACATAGCATCGCATACATGATAGAGCCTACTGCCGAAGCATAGGGTATCCCTTGCATGCGAGCTCTCTCCAAATCAGTGTTGGGAGACATCTCTTTGGAGAGAGTGAGTCCAGAGATCATGGGTTGGTTCCCACGCTTGGATTCTTCCATACTAAACCTCTTTAGTATGGTGTCAATGTACCTGGATTGGGACAATCCCAGTATCCTTTTGGATCTATCTCTATAGATCCTAATCCCCAATATGCAGGAGGCATCACCTAGATCTTTCATTGAGAATCTTTGTGATAAGAAGAGCTTGACTGATAGCAGTATAGGAATATCATTTCCTATCAAGAGTATGTCATCCATGTACAATACGAGGAAGACAACCTTACTCTCTGCTATCTTCTTATAGATACAAGGTTCATCTATGTTTTTGATGAAGTCAAACTCTTTGACTACTACATCAAAACAGATGTTCTAACTCCGCGATGCTTGCTTTAACCCATAGATGGATTTAAGCAGTTTGCACACCTTTCTGCTATTCCCACTATCTACGAAGCCCTCTGGCTGAGTCATGTACACGCACTCTTCTAAATCACCATTTAGAAAGGCGGTCTTAACATCCATTTGCCAGATTTCGTAGTCATGGTATGCAGCAATGGCAAGTAAGATCCGGATGGACTTAAGCATAGCTACTGGAGAAAAGGTTTCGTCATAGTCCACACCTGGTTGTTGACGAAATCCCTTTGCTACAAGTCTAGCTTTGAAAGTCTCAACTTTTCCATCTACACCAAATTTCTTTTTAAAAATCCACTTGCTCCCAATGGGTTTTACCCCTTCAGGAGCATTTTCCAAAATCCATACTTTATTGGTGTACATGGATTCCATCTCAGATCGCATTGCATCCAGCCATTTCACAGAGTCACCACTCGTGATGGCCTGCTCGAAACTAGTCGGGTCATCATCTTCCATGATGCAATCCTCGCTTCCACCATCAATGAGAAAACCATAGTATCTCTCAGGTGGACGAGAAACCCTACTAGATCGGCGGAGAGGCTGGGGTTCGTCGGGTACTACCGAATCCTCTGGTTCCACTAAATCTTCAGTTACAGTTTGTGTTGCTGGAACTTTTTCCAGTTCTACCTCAGAGCCACTAATCTCTTTTTCAAGAAATTCCTTTTCTAAAAAGGTGGCATGTTGAGCAATAAACACTTTTTGTTGTTCACTATGGTAGAAAAAATATCCATTTGAATATTTAGGATATCCCACAAACTTGCATAGAACTGACCGTGCCTCGAGTTTGCCTGGATTTTGCCTTTTGACATAGGCCAGACAACCCCATATCTTAACTCGTTTAAGACATGGTCTCTTCCCACTCTATATCTTATATGGTGTGGTAGGTACAAATTTAGTTGGAACTTGATTCAATAGGTATGCTGCTGTCTCAAGCGCATACCCCTAGAAGGAAATAGGTAACTCAGCTGTACTCATCATAGAGCGCACCATATCTAATAGGGTGCGATTCCTCCGCTCCGATACACTGTTGCGCTATGGTGTATAAGGAGGAGTAAGCTGAGAGAGAATCCCATTCTCTTTTAGATAATCTAGGAACTCATTGCTTAAGTATTCTCCTCCTCGATCAGATCGAAGAATCTTAATACTTTTGCCCGTTTGTTTTTCTACTTCGTGCTTATAGTCTCTCAATTTCTCAAAAGCTTCAGACTTGTGTTTTATCAGGAACACATGTCTGAATCTAGAGAGATCGTCAGTGAATGTAATGAAGTAGGAAGAACCGTTCCTGGCATGCGTAGACATCGGACCGCATACATCACTATGTACCAGTCCTAAGAGTTCAGTAACTCTTTCTCCATGTCCACTAAACGGAGCTTTGGTCATTTTTCCTTTGAGACATGAATGGCAAGTATCATAAGATGATAATTCGAATGGATTCAAATAACCATCCTTATGTAACTTAGCCAGTCGTGTCGCATTGATATGACCAAGTCTACAATGCCACAAGTAGGATTCGTTCATTTTTGAACTTTTCCTCTTGTGTGTGTTTTGTATATTGAGGACTGTATTCTGATTTAGAATGAATATGCCATTATGTAAAGAGCCTGATGCAATCAACTTTTGATCTAGGAATATGTTCATAACATTATCCTTTACTACAAAATTATATCCTTCTTTACTTAATAAAGAAACTGATATAATGTTGCACATCATGTTCGGTATATAATAGCACTCATTTAGAATCAGTGTATTACGACCTGGCAATACTAGGTGATATTCGCCAACTGCTTTAGCTGCAATACTTGCACCGTTCCCTACTTGAACGGAATGATCACCTTTTCCCAGTTCTCTACCTTTACATAGCCCATGTAACAATTTACATATATGAGATCCTGATCCGGTATCCAATACCCAGGACGTAGGGTGAACTGAGAAACAGTTCTCAATAACTAACACACCTGAGAAGATGCATCAACATGCATGTTCTTTTGGGCGGCTTGAGAATCCAGATATTCTTCTATTCCCTGTTCAGTCTTATAACTCTTATAAGAAAGAACGGGTCCAACGTTCCCCTGCTCAGTATAGTAAGCGGGTTCAGTCAATACATCCATATTATTATCTTGATTATGGCCTGACATGGTCGCTACCTGGAGAGAGAGAAGAAAACACTTTAGCGTATGCTCTTACAAGATTAGATTGGTTATTATCTTATCTAATCAGGATGTCTCCCACTGTTTTTATCAAATCTGCCTTCAAACCCTAAAAGGTAAGATTAGCCGGGATTAATTACACCCTACAATTTCGTCAATCTTTCAGCCAGATCAGTGTTGGTATTTGAGGGAGGTTCCCCGTGCTTTCACACGGATCTAATTAAAGTAAACCTCGTTTTCCCAGAGGCGCAACCTCGTTAACACTTTTCTAGACACCTACTTGATCGGCTAATTGTCCTGTGTAAAACTCTCCCAGGAGTAACTCTTACTCGCAGTGGGTATCGGGATCCAACTATCTCATAGGAGGTATGCAATCTCATTGCAAATTTCAACATTTGAAATTTCCGATAATATTTTGCCCTTAGTGTGCCATGACCTTGACAGAGGTCAACAAAGTATAGTGCACTAGTCAAGTTCAACCCGTCATTTCTTGATTGAATCAAACCCACTCGCACGACCCTTGACAGAGGTCAACAAGGTCGTACGACTACCCTAATCCAATCACATCACATGCTTTACAGATAATCACTAGTTAGCTACCGCACACTACGCCTTGACAGAGGTCAACAAACGCAACACGAATACTAAATAGTCATTATCTGAAATGACGGAGGGATACGATAGGTTTTTCTGAAAACCTATTGCGTAATGAACTTGATATCGTCGTAGAATCAAGTGAAATTTTGAAATGGAGTGTTTTTGAGGCTTTCATTAGTTTTGCTAAAGAGGTCACTCCCGGTGAAGGGATCTCGGCTCTTTCCTCATCGAATAAGGTGCAGGACATATCATATATATCACTGTGCAAAGCAAAACTCTAAAAGCAATTAAAAGACAAACTGAGTTTTATAGCATCTGCCAGTTTCGCTAAAGAGGTCACTCCCGGTGAAGGGATCTCAGCTCTTTCCTCATCGAATAAGGTGCAGGGTATATCATATATACCGCTATGCAAAGCAAAACTGTAGCTACCCTTTTTATAAAGTTTTGATTTTACAACATCTTTTAGGTTTCTTTTCTTTTATTAATCTCATTAATAAAAAATCCCATCAGCTTATGCTTCCTAAGCATCACAGATAAATACGACGTACACTTATGCCATCCGCATTCGCCTCGATGTCCCCTCGTGCACCGTTAGGTTAGGTACTAATGGCAGAGCAGGGCAGGGCTAGGGTGTAAAACATAAGTAACGCCTATATAATATATCATATATACTATATACTGTATCCATCACAACATATCAAATGATCACATCACAGATATCGCAGCAGAAACATAGATATAATGTGGGATATACTAGGACGTCCGTATTTAGTATTTAGCCAACAATAGAAAATACGGATTCCACAGTCGTGATGAATAGTCAAGCCCACACCCTGGACCCCTACGAGAGCGGCAAGCGACCCTACCAATTCTGGAGTTTAGGAGACCCGGTCTCGACTCCTCGAGATGGCCTCCCACTGAACCCCATAACCCGGTCACCTGTGCTCCCCTCCTTGGGTCCATCCTAATGCGGAAAAGTAAATAATATACAATACTGGTGGCATCAACCTCAACCTGGAAGTGCCCCAAATAAAAGAATATTACATTACAATTGAATTTACATGAATGAAAATATAAAACTCTCATCTCACATAAAACCCCCGGCTATTCAATCGTGACAATCCTGCACATCATATCTCAGCAATACATAATATCTCATATCATCAACGTAAGTAAGTATGCATACACCGATCGTCGTCGATGTATAGCAACGACAATCGGCAATACAACTACATACTACACTTACGGTCACAGAAAAGAAATTGTAAAACTACAATATTTGGAATCCACAATCACTTTAGACATCGTAAATCCGAAATATCACATACTTCGCATTTCATGCCTAACACAATGAATTCCACATATTGTATCACATTCCAGATAAATAGACAGTATTAAACTTTCCGAACAGATAATCAAATACCCAAAATTTCCTAAATTGCTCAACACTTGAGCGGAGTTCAAATAATCCGGAATGTGTCACAGTAGTAGCGGTCCAGCCGTAGAAGGGTCAAGCCAACGCCTCACATGTGGCACGCCGTACTGCCCCAAACCCGAAGGTTCAAAAGGCAGTTCAAGACGGTCACATAATCGACTTAAGTTTTGTTGTCTTCTAGAGGGTCCACCACAAAACTTGCACGCATTTGTGAAAGATTTAAACTCGAGAAAAGATTCAACACTTGAAAATTTTTCGTGTCGGGAAAAAGTGAGTTAATGATATCCGTTCGAACTTTTTAACAGTTTCTAAATATCCGGAAATAAAAACGAATTTAAATATTCCGATCGAATCTACGATTACAAAACAAACCCCAGAACACTCAACCATTGAGTCAAAAATAAAAAAACCAGAAACTGTATAAGCATTAGAAATGAATTACTGTGAAAAAATAATTGTCATATCAAACAGTACGGCCGCGGAACCGCGGCCCAAGCAGGGTACGGCCGCGATTCCGCGGCAGTATGTACGGATCACTGCACCGAATTTCATAGTTATTCTTATTTCTGTTTGCTGAATTTTTTAGGTATTTTTAATTCAGAAAAAATCGCATTTTTGAAAAATATCCAGAGAGGGGTTCATTTTCGTCGGTTCGGGTTCAATCGGAGTTTTAACTTCGTATACACGTCGCCTAATGCTCTAGCTAGGCTCTGATACCACTGTAGGGTTCCTAGGCACACTTGTGAAGGTTCATAAAGCATCAAACATGCCCGAATAGAATTTTACATGTGCCGAACAACCTAAAGATGGGATCTTTGCTAGATTATTAGGGTTTAGCATGCAAGATGATATCTTTAAAGCTAAGTGTGAGGGATTACAACCTTTGTAGTTCGCTCCTTCGCTTCACAAGCTCCGAGTAGAAGTCCCTTTCGCCGCAATCCACGATCTCCCGGACTTAAGAGAGGCTCCACGACTCGAACGATCCATGCTAGCTTGAAGTGTTCCGATTCTCCGATGATCTACGTCGAAGTTGCTATAACCCAAGTTTTCTCACTCTAAAGAGATGAACACCCTAATTTAATAGGTTAGATTAGATGAGGATGATGGAGTAGTATTTATGCTATCTTTTTAATTCACTTTCTCACAATAAATCATCACAAAAGGAATTTCTAGTGAGCTTTCTCTCAAAACTAAAGAGAGAGGAAGATGAAGAAATGAAAAGAAATAATCCTTTTGTGTTGAATAGTAGTCAAGAGTATATGATTGATTATAGAACCATGGTCAAGGATGAGAGGTTAAAACTTGTAGAGAATAAACTAGAGTTAGGGTTTAGTTAGGTTAAGGATAAGTATCAACCATAATATCTTAACCAAGACAAAATAGAATCCTTCTAGAATGAACAAGAAGAAGCTAACCCTAATCAAACCCTAATCCCTTTTTATCATCCTTAAACATGTTTTATAATAAATCATATCATGTTACAATAATATATATCACATATATATTATATATTTGCAACAAAAGAAAATAATACAATTAACATATATCGCATATATATCAATGTATTAATCCGGTGAGAATGAAATAATAAAGCGAGCCAATATTAGATAATGTAATACAATATATCATATATATCATTATACATTAAATCATCGAATCAACACTTGATCCGACGATCCGGCTATATCGAATATAACCGACTAATATATCATGTACCGATTCATCGAATCAACACTTGATCCGATGTCCCGATTCATATCTAAATATCGCGAGAATATAATACGGTATCTCATATCGCATTATCCTCTGTCCTGCACATATCACATATGTGCCTCTACTCCGTTTTGCCTGAGCCAAGAAACCTCTGTGTAGGACTCTAAAGAATCGTCAATACGCCGGTAGCAGGTGATGATCATATCAAACACCCACAAGCTGCAAGCGGTCAGCTAAACGTAGCAGCCGCCCAGGTATTGAGCGATCAAAAGATCAACAAGCTAGCCTGTCCGTTCTCCTGTGAATCCAATCAGTAACACTCCCGTATAGTCCGGTCTGTTCGTCTGATATGTCGCATATCAAGTCTAGGGATGGTATACGTCAGACCCCAGTAACCGATAAGTCGTGTCGATGTGAGGCTCATAACAGGTCGAGAAACTACTAGCAACACTTACCAGTAAATCTCTATATCATCCCTGGCCTGGGACTTCCAGTTATAGCCAATCGAACACAGCACAACATCAACTCCCTATACCGGGAGAGACGAATCCCCTCCTATCGCTCATTGCCTCCATATAATTCGGGACTGTACCCAAAAGCCACCGTTTTGCACGCCCTCTTGGACGTGGTAAGGTGGAAATCAAAACACAGTGGGAATCACACAAGACTCTATGACGATCTCGGGTCTACAGACTACCCTGTACTAGTGTCACCGGAGAACTGGCATCTGACGTGTGGTACATCACCAACTGGGAGTTCTCGGCGAGTCCGTCCAATGTACCCAGTCTCCACTGAGCACCCGTACACCATCCTTGATGTCAAACACCGATGGATATGGGATCATCCATCGCCCATCATATGGGTCAAGATGCGTATACGCTAGTCTACTCTGGTGTATCGATACCCTGTCTCGATATACCCTCGACTAGGAACATTTATAGGATGTACTCATCGACTACCGTGGCCCCACTAGTATGATATCATCATAATCCCAGTAGTCGAGTACAGATCCTAAGGGCTTTATCAACATGTGAGAGAAAGACAGTAAACCAATACAAGTCAACATGTTAAGATAAAGTGAAACCAAATAGCATACTATCATGACGAGCAAGAAAGTCCTCTCTGTATATATCCAAGCATCCATCATAATATACATCATATGTACAACAATGGCCTCTAGGGCATATACATAACTAACATTAGCGAGCTTGGCTAACGCATCCGCCTTTATATTTTCTGCACGCGGTATGCTGTCCAGGGTGTAGGAAGGGATTCGAGTCAGCAGTTGTTGCACTCTCTCACTGTACTTTACCAACTCTGGTTTGCACGTTTGATAGTTATCGTTTACTTGGTTAACGACTAGCTGGGAGTCTCCGTATATGAGGAGGTTTTCAATTCACATGTCGGCGGCGATCTCAAGACCTGCTATCAAAGCTTCATATTCGGCCTCATTGTTCGTCCTCGGCTCTGTTAAGGAGAAGGCGAAGCGCATTATCCCCCTTTCTGGAGTTATGAAGATGAGGCCTACCCCAGATTTGATTATAGGGGTGCTTTGTTTGCGCTTCTTCATAGAAGATGCTCCATCGAAGTAGAGTTCCAACTGGGTATCATTCTCTCTTCTCTCCCTGTCGATTGTGTCAAACGCGTACTCGTCGGGCAGTTCGCAGTTTAAAGGAGAATCGGCAGGTATTGGATGCTCAGCGAGGAAGTCGGCGATGGCCTGGCCTTTTATTGCCTTGAGGGGTCGGTATGTCACCAAGAATTCCATTAAGAGTAGGGCCCATTTAGCGAGCCGTCCCGTTAATATGGCTTTTGACATCAAGTATTTGAGAGGATCCACCTTTGATATGAGGTGGACCTCATGCGCCAAAGCATAGTGTCCGAGCTTCGTTATCGCGAAGATCAACGCCAGGCAGTGTTTTTCGATGGGAGAATAATTGTTTTCTGCCCCCAGGAGAACTCGACTAAAATAGTAGAGAGCTCTTTCTTTCCCTTGGTCGTTTTCTTGTGCCCATAATACACCTAGAGAACCCTCAAGGGCGGTTGTATACAGAATGAGGAGCTTTCCCTTGACCGGAGCAGTCAGCACTGGCGGATTCTGCAGGTATTTCTTAATTTCGTCCAGTGCGCTTTGGCATTAGGTGACTGTATAGATGGCACTTGCCGGAAAGATTGGATATGAATCGCCGGATATATACGAGCTTTCCTTGGAGAGACCGCAGTTGCTTGAGAGTTCTTGGCGGAGGCATTTCCATGATCGCCTTGATCTTCGACGGGTCTATCTCGATACCTCGGTGTCGGACGATGAATCCTAGGAACTTGCCCGAGAAAACTCCAAACGCGCATTTGAGAGGGTTCATCTTCAAATTGTATTTCCGAAGGTGCTGAAACACGATCTTCAGATGCTCTAAATATTCCGTGTATGATTTTCTTTTAACTACGAGGTCGTCGATATAGCATTCGACGATTTCATGTATGAGGTCATCGAAAATCTTCGTCATGGCCCTCTGATAGGTGGCACCGGCGTTCTTTTGACCGAAAGGCATCACCTTGTAGCAGAATATTCTCAGGGGAGTTCGGAAAGCGGTATGTTTTTTTTATCTTCGGGATGCATTTTTATTTGATTGTACCCCGATGAGCCGTCCATGAAGGAGAAAACTTCATGAGTGGGCTTATTGTCTATCATCAGCTCGGTGACCGGTACTGGAAAGTCAACCTTCGGACAAGCTTTGTTGAGATCCCGGAAGTCTACGCATATGCGCACTTTCCCATTTTTCTTCATCACTGGGATGCTGTTGGCGATCCAGTCAGGATACTGAACCTCTTGGATGAAACCGGAGTCGATCAGCTTCTTGAGCTCGGCATTGATGCTCATTTTAAGCTCGAGCCGCATTTTTCTTGGTGCTTGTTTGATTGGCTTGACGTCCGGAGATATCGCCAATTTGTGCACCACAATCTCTGGATCTAGTCCCGGCATCTCGGAATAGTTCTATGCGAAGCAATCTTTATACTGTATGAGCATGTCTTTTAGCGTAGCCACCCTTTCTTCAGACAAAAGCTCACTGACGAATGTCGGCCGCGGGTCACTTGCCGTTCCCAAGTCAATTTTCTTGAGGTTATCTGCAGTAGTATGTATCCCATCTTCCAGCTCTTTTGGCGCCGGTGGAAATTCTGAGATCACCTCGTAATCATTGTTTTCGAAGCACCAGGGGAGGTCATCCATATTCTCGGGTTCTTCTTCTGACAGCATTATCATATGACAGGTACGAGATCGCTTCCAAGACCGATGTTGGTCTGGTTCTACTCTCGTTGCATGCGTGGCTTTCGGTTCATGCTTCTGCGGCGGGGTTACCCTCCAGCTGCTGGATAGAGCGAACTGCCTTGCTGATACTGGTCTTCTACCCAGTCTTTGAATGTAAAGCAGTCTTCGAGGGGATGTCCTATTGTCCGGTGATAGAAGCAATAGTCTGGGTGAGAGACCTCGCCTGCTTGCTTGGGGTGCTTGGACTCCGGGATGGTAATCATATGATGTTTTATGACAAGATCAAGTATCTTTCTTGTCTTATCTTGGAAAAAGAATACGCTCGACCCATCTTCCTTATAAGAGACGAAACCTGGTTGCTCGATTCTCGCTCGCGTGGCTTCTTGGTCCCGCTTTGTCGCTGTCGAACGCTTTTTTCGTTCTTGGGTTTATTTCTGCCTCTGTGTCGGGTCTTTTGTATGACGGATTGGCGACGAAGAGCATCGTCACTTTTTGCAGCCTGCTGAAGGAGGCGCTGCGTTCTGGCTTTCTCGTAGATGGCCATTTCGCGATTATGGTCGTTTCGAGCCTTTTGACCTGCTTCCTTTATAAGCTTGTCCATTTGTTCTTTCGAACGAAGGACTTGGCATTTTCACGACGGGAGCTCGTTTTGGTTCAGGGTTAGCATCTTCCCACAAGGCATCTCTTTCTTCATCAAAGTCATGTATGACGTAGCAGCCACGGAATCGCTCTCGTTTCTTGGATTGAACATATCTAAGCCCGATCATTTCCATTTTCCCGTTGGGCAATTTTCATTGAGTTCCGGGGACGTTCCAGATCCTGTTATAGAACTGGGCTTGTCGAGCAGTCTGTTTGAAGGGTACGCCTTGGCACTTCAACAGTCTTTTTAATCCGTCTATATAGTATCTGGGTAAACGGATAGGCTGGAGCCTGTCAAGTGTAGAATCCGCACCATGCCAAATTTCTTTCTCCACTTTGGTTTTCCCGGATCGGTAGAATAGGATCGCCTTTTCACCATTTCGCCTGGGAAGGACATAGAACGTCTGCAGTCCTTGCACACTGTAGGTGTCAAGTGCATCGAGCTCTTTGTAATGCTCTTGTAGAACCATGGCAATCTGCAAACTCTGATCATCTCCGACGAAGGCTTGCACTGATGGACGAGCCGAGAATACTGCGTTGACCTCGTCTTTAGAGTCACTACCAAAGATCAAAATAGGAGTTGACGGTCCCGGTTTGTTGTATTGGGGCGGTCCCGAATAGACTATCTCTTTTTCCTCCTCGGTATCACTCCCGAAGACCGGAATAGTGGTGATAACTTTGTTCTTGTCCTCCTATTTGTGACATCTTTCTGTGTCTTGAAATCTGGCAGGAAGTACTTGGCATCCTCATATTTGCGGACTTCGTTCATGGAGAATGGGTTTAGTTCCCCTGTCACAGTGTACTCGAGACCATCTTTGAAGTACTTCATACACTGATGTTGTATAGAAGGGATGATGTTGTACTCGTGTAACCAAGGCCTGCCGAGCAAAGCGTTGTAGCAAGTCTTGGCGTCAATGACATGAAACTTGATATCCGTGACGAGCAGCCCAAAGCGTAGTGTCAATATTACAGACCCGAGCGTCCGTGATGACTGAGATGGTGATTTTGTCACGAGCGAGGTGCTGTACGTTCATGCAGATTTCCTTCAACACTCTTACATTGAGAAGGTTGACTGAGGACCCATTATCGACCAGGATTTTGCCTATCTTGATATCATGACAGTATCCGAAGACATAAAGGGGGCGGTTATGCTCACACGTCCCGAGGAGGAGATCTTCATCGCCGAAAGTGATATCGGCTGTGTGCACTTCTTCCAGCTCGTCCTTCAATTTTTTTTCGGCGAGGAAAGCTTGGAATTGCTTGGGCTCTTGCAGTGCTTTGATCAAAGAATCTCTCGCCTCTTTGGATAGCAGAAGGGCGTCGAGAATGCTTAGCTGCGAAGGTAGCTTCCTCAAGTGTGCCAGAACGTTGTAATCTATCTTGGTTTTCTTTGGCGGGTCTTTGGCTGTCATCTCTTTGACGACTTGATCATCTAGGGCCATATCCTCAGGGATATTTTCTTTCCCCTTATCTTTTTTATTCGACCCACTGTTCGTGGCCCCGAGATTCTTTTCGGGCAGCGTACGATTGCGCAGCTGAATGTTCTCACAGGTCTTCATTTCTTCTGTTTCGGATGTGGGTTCTTTGAAGAGAGGGCTAAGGGCTATTTCTTCATCAGAATCGCTCCCAAAAGTGAGAACTTGCGATCCCTTGCTATCAACCATGTGACAGTTGCCGGTAGTTCTTTTGTGCTCCTCGGTCGTATTTCTTTGTTCCCGACGAGTTTTGCGTTTCATCCGCTTGAAATGTTGTCGGTGAGCAACATATCCCTGCCACCAGCTTTTAAAAGCGTTGTACTCTTCGGTGGGGTGCGCAATTTTTCGATGATATAAGCAGTAGCTAGGATGTATATCCGCTTCATCAGGAGTGTTTCCTTCGGAGGGTGGAAGCTTCATTCCTATCGATATGGCTTTGGCGAACCTTTTCCTTGTTTTGAATCTGCTTTTATTAGTGGCTGATGCACTTTGATCTGGCGGGAGTGTCTCGACCCTTTCGTCCAGTCGCCGGCGTTTGGCCTTTTCAAATATGGTCATATCACGCTCTCGATTAGTTTTGCTTTTAAGAAGAGCTTCGTTTAGGAATGCATCAATCATTTCGTCTGATGGTCCTAAAAATCCCGGTTCAGGATTTGCCCCCAGTTTCTCTGTGTCAGGAGCTTCTTCACCGTCTATCGACGAGTAAGAGATCACATAGCAGCTTGCCACGTAATCCTCAAGTTCATCCGACGAGTCTTCTCCCTCATCGTTGTCGCTGTCTCCGTCTTTAAGGATGTGGTTGAGAAACTCCTGAAGCGTGACCGGGGTTCGCGCCTTCTGGTTATATTCTTCCAGCGTGTCAATATATTTTTGCAGGCCCGTGCGCTTGTCACCAGGCTTCACGAGCTTTTTGATCTTCTTCTTCTTCTTCTTCGAAGGCTTTGACGGCTGGGTGTGAGCGCTTTGACTATCACCCCCAATTTTTGGAGTTGGGTGCGGTTTCAGCATTCCCTCGATGATCTCGGGTTCTAGTGGATTTTTCCACCTGATTGCAGGGCATGTTTGGAGATCCTTCAGCATTCTTTTCATTTTGGCTGAAAGAGCGACCTCCCATGGAGCTTCTTCGACAAAAGAGCACGATGCCCCCGGTGTGTCCCTCCTTTTAAGAGCATGTGGCTGAGGCGGGTTTACTTTCCAATTCTCGGCCAGTGCGAATTTGCCCTGTTGGTATTGGTCCTCAATCCAGCCCTTGAAGACGAAGCAATCCTCAATTAGATGGCTTATCGCTTGATGATAGGGACAATAGTTGGGATTATTAGCTTCACCAGGTTGTAGTGGGCGTTTTGGATCTGGCAAGGTGATGAGCCTGTTGCGCACTGCCAGCTCAAATAGTCTTTTCGTTTTATCCCAGGGAAACGAATAAGGACGCTTCAGCTTCTCGTTAAAGAATCGCTGCCTATCCTCCTGGCGAGCAATTGATCTTGGACCACCGGGTTGCTGTTGAGCATTGGCGACGAAGGTCGCTTTCGCTTTTCCCTTTTCATTTCGAGGTTCCATCTTTAAAGAAGAAGGTCTGTGACCCATATGGTCCATTTAGGCCAGTTTGTCAATCAAGGCTTGGAAGGTGGTGGGCTTGAAAAAATCATGAACTTGGAGATGGTCGCCGTGGATCAAGAGTACCCATGAACATGCCTACTGCTAGCGCTTCTTCAATGCGCTGCTCACATTTCGACCACAGATTCCGCCATCGTATTGCGTATTGAACCCATGTCTCGCCTGGCTTCACCCTGGCGTTAATTAGCGCGGTAATCGGAGTATGCTCGCTAGCGCTTGTGACTCTTTCTGTGAACAACAGCTCCATTTTTGCAAATGTCTTGACAGAGTCGTTCGGGAGTTCAGAGTACCATTCAAACGCTGTCTCCGACAAGCTGCCGACGAGCTGGCGAAGTAGCAGTTAATCGTCACCTCTAGTGTTGCCACATAAAGCCCTGAACTGGGCGACATGCTGGTGGGGATTGCCCGTCCCTTTATATACATGGAATTTAGGGATCGTATATCCTGGTGGATACCTTATTTGGTCATACCAGCCCGGGTAGGGTTGTCCAGTCTTAACGATCTGCCCGGCCGTTTCGCTCACATGATGAGCTCGTATTTGCTGAGCGATGTAATCATCGAGAGCGGACTTGGAGATGGTCTCCTCCTTGGCTGCTGAAAGAGCCGGAGGAGGATTTGATGTCTCCCCTCTGTCGTCTTCAATGATAATCGGGGGGTCTTCAGCTGGAGGTTCCGGCTGTAATATCATCCTGGCCATGTCTTGGAACAAAAGAGCCATTCGTTTTATGTTGGCCGCCTGTTCTGCGGCCTTTTTTTCTTTCCTCTCGAGCATTCTTCGGAGGAATTCAGCATCAGTTTCTTGTTCCTGACGCTGCTCTGAGGTCTCTGGATTTTCTTTCGGCCCAGTGAGTGCGGCCATTGCAGTCAACATCTCCTGAAGTTTTTGCTGTTGTTGCTCCTGAGCCTTTATTATCGATCGGGTAAGCGGTCGATGACCCGTAGAAGCACGACTTTCCTCTTTTCTGGATGCCATATAAACGGTGTATGTTACCATGCCCCCAGACTTAGGGCATTTAGATTCAGCGTCCTTGCGGTTCGCCACGGTCACATGGGCTTTCTCCAGCCTCCTTCTTTTGTGAGCGGTTGAAGTTGAGGGAGCCGTTGCAGCGGGCACCCAGACTGATGAAATCATCTGTGGTACTATGGGATGGCTCTTTTCTTGTCGAGCTTTACTCTTCTTTGGTCGGCGAGAGTAGTCCTGGTCAATCACCGATTCCTGGACCTGTCGCCAGACTTTGTAAATTTTGGAGGACAGTCGCTGAGGGGGCTGCTCCGGCTTCTTTTCTGTAGTATTCCCCACAGGTGGAGGAGATCTTTTCAGCATGGCAGTTGGAGAGTTCTTGCAAACCCTCCTAAGCGGTTCGAAGCTGTTCGCAGTTAGAACAGCAGCATCGATTTCCACCATGGGAGCTGGCGGAGTCAGTCCAAAAGGGGAGCTGCCCCCGGCCTTCCTTACTCAGCTCCAATGACGATGGCGAGCATGTCATGCGGATGGAGTTGGTTCAGCTATGGGGGTAGCTTCATCATGCCCCCTATTTTGGCGAAGGGTTGTCGCCGGTGTCTGCCTCTTGAAGACCGATGTTCGTTGAGAAGTAATGTCCAATCTATCAAAGATAGACCTCTGGGTAAGGGAAGCAGCTTTGAGGACTTCTCCTGGAGTAGGAGCCGGAACGGCCAGTTTTGTGAAGACTGACTTCATGGCAGAAGAAGTCTCTCTGATAATTTTGTCCGCTTGAGCCAGGATGGCTATCCGCTTTGGGATGACTAATTCAGGTATTGCGGGCTTGTTGGCATCCTGGCCCAGTCTGTTGAAAATCGAGGCGTTGGATTTAGGCGACCCATTGAGAGGGGCTGCGACAGTGGTAAGTCGATCAAAGACCGACTTCTTTGAAGCCTCTTGTGACAGCAGCAACGGGGTATTGAAGCTCATCGGTGGGATCATGGTCCCAAAGAACAGCCCAATGGTGGCTTGAGTTACTTGCTCCACTGGCATCTTGAACAGGGAGGCCGCTTGGGGCCCGTAGGTTACACCTCCAGATGAGGTGGAACGGGAGTTGCAGTTGTAGTTGGAGCAGTTAGAGTCCATTGATGTTCTTTTTTCGGCACAGGAACAAAACCAAATCTTAGTACCTCGAACCCAAGGGCAACCATATTAAACTGCGATTCGTTCGCGAACACGACACACGAAGTGTGGAGTGGAAAGAGGAAAAGGTCCCACCGGGTGTGCCAGAATCTGTTCTCCGTTGAAAACAGAGACGAGACCGCGTAGGTCCGTCTTGCCTGAATTTCGAGGGCAGATGCTATTTGGTGCTATCCGTCCACCTCTCCGAAGATACCAAGTTGATTTATGACACCGTGTATCAGAGGTTTAGACGGATGTGGCCGATGTAGCAGAATTCGTCAGATTCCCCCTCATTTGAGGGGTTTTTGATTGTGGGGACGCTCTTCCCTGCAGGCGTAAGCCCCTGCAGTTAATTACGCTACCACATCGCTCTGCAGTTAATTACGCTACCACATCGCGGTAACCACTTTCTCCTTCTCCAGATGGTCACTTCGTGTCGTGGGTGTTTGTTTTGTTTTTGGTTGCCCGTGGATTGTATATGGAGACTAATTTATGTTGTCACCCATAGGGCGTGGATTAGTCCAAATCTATATTTTCTTAGATTTGGGTTTGGGGTTGGGTTTAAGGATACGTTAGTCTCATTTAAGACTAAGATCAACTTAAATGTTTGTTAAGAATACGTTAGTCTAATTTTAGAATAAGATCAACTTAACGGGATCGTTTAGATCCAACAAAAGAGCATTTGGGCTCTATTGTTTAGTTTAGGGACTTTGCAGTCCATAATTAGTTTAAAGACATTACGGTCCAAGGTTAAAGATATCATAGTCCATGGGTTTAAGGACCACACAGTCCGAGGTTAAGGACATCATAGTCCATGGGTTTAAGGACCCCACAGTCCAAGGTTAAGGACATCATAGTCCATGGGTTTAAGGACCCCACAGTCCAGTTTAAAGACGTTATAGTCTATGGAATGTATGGTTGTTGGGACCCGTCACCTCTCTGAAGACGTTGAAGGATTACAACAACAAATATCAGAGGAGTAAAGAGATGTACCCTTGAACTAATTTTGGTTGGGAGATCTGTAGTCCATTTGGGACTAAGATCTGAGATTTATGAGCATATGGGCTCAGTTAATCTGAATGAGGGGTTTATGGCCAACTTGGGCTCGACCCACTCAGTTAAAATGTTAAACATTTGACAATGCTGAGCATTGATTTGAATTCTGACAATAATTTTGTCTTTTATTGAATGCTGAGTATTCATCATAGCTCCGGGGCTTTATTTTAAAGAACAATTTATGTTCTATCAGCGCACACATGAGGGACACGTGGTGCGCTTGGCGCTTTGCGCCAGTCAAAGAGCGCAGTGCGCTTCTGCCGAGTAGCGCACACGTGAGGGACACGTGGTGCGCTTGGCGCTGAGCGCCAGTCCATCAGGGCATTGTGTTAATTTATGAGCACAAAGCGCTATTTGTTAAGTGGCGCACACGTGAGGAGCATGTGGTGTGCTTGGTGCTGAGCGCCAGTCCATGAGCACAGTGCGCTATATTTGGAGCGCTAAGGCTCTTTAAAATTAAGAGCGCCAAGGCTCTGCAGCGCTTTGCACTAGAAGTGGAGCGCTGAAGCTTTTCTTTTATGCAACTTAGATCGGTTTGCGCCGTGAGAAATAAATTCTCTTTTTATAAGAGACTTTGTCTCAAGGTTTTAAGAACAAAGTTCTTACTTTGTAGGAGATGTTTCAATCTCTTATGTTGATGAAAGGCTTTGCCTTTATGCATCTGTGATCCTAAGAGAATTGAATTATTCTCCCCCCTCTTGTAATGAGATACTATGATCTCCTTGAGAAAGACCTTAGTCTTATAGATCTATGATCTGTGAGAAGAATTATATTCTTCTTCTTGTTTTAGGATGAGGTCTTTTGATCTCTTTTTGAAAGACTTTGGTCTTGTAGATCTATGATCTTTAAAGAAATGAATTCTTCTTTTTAATTATGAGATGATTTCATCTCTCTATTCATCATTTTTTTTACATTGAAGAAACTCTTCTTTTTCTGAGAGCTTGGCTCTTCTTTCTGAGATCTCTCAAAGCTTATGGGTTTTTTCTCTCTCTATGTTTTTGTATCCCCGAGATTTGAAGTCTTGGGGCCTTTATATAGGGTAAGCTGATTTGTTCAATCAGTTAAGGAGATCTTTTTTCCAATTGATTTGGGGATTTCCCCACCGTTGGAACTTTGATCCAAGGGCTTCTGATTTACAGAAGACAATCTTCTTGTTTTTAACAAGATTGGGAAATCTTTTCATACAGAATTTATTCTGTACTTTTGGTGATTTTTAATCACCATTGGATCATTGATCCAACGGTGTTATGATTTACAGAGCACGATCTTGTTGTTTGGAAAGATTTTGAGGAATCTTTCCTTAACAGAATTTAATTATGATGATTTATCATTATTATTGGATCTTTGATCTGACGGTGGGGAGCTTTTAGTTCCAGCACTAGCGCACCCATGCTTTGCACACGGTGCGCTGCTTAGAGTGCAACGCACTTAGCGCTAGCGCGTCCGTACTTTGCACGTGATGCGCTGCTTAGAGCGCAGCGCACCTAGCGCTAGTGTACACGTGCTATACACGTGGCGCGCTGCGTTAGAGTCTTTAACTCTCAGTGCTGGCGCTGCTATGAAGTGTTGCTTCACGCTGAAGGTGTCTTTTCTGAGTCAAACTTTCCCTTTCCCAGATCTTGGAAATAATTCTATCATGCACAGCATTTTCTGTACCTAGACTTAAATGTCCTTCATTTATAATCTGAAGCAGTGCTTCTCTTCTCTCTTACTTTTTTAGAGAATCATTCTTGTTGAAGAAGAGTTATGGCCTGTAACTGTCCCTATGCTCGTCGGCAGCCATGGGAGGTGCCTATTGAGGACATCGTTCCTCGTTTCCCTGCGCGCTTGGTGAATCCTACTTTAACGGATGACCAATGTGACACAGCGCCGCACGAGCTCTTGACTCGTGTAGGATCTCCTTTCCCCGTCGGTTCTATCTGGCTCTGGATGATCCTTTTGTTCGTGCTCGATGATATCCCCCTTCCTCCGGTGGAGATGACCTTGGCGATGCTCAGCGCCGCAGAAGACAAGATCGAGTGTTTCCATGAGGTGCATTTGATCACCAAAGCTCTGAGGGATTGCTTTGTTCAGTTGCTGAGCCAAATATGGGCTCATCGGGCCATCATTTCTGCTTTCGCTGGTGAATGCGGTGCTAACTGATGGGTAGCTAGTCCTTACGAAGATCGTCGCTTTGACATGGTGGAAAAGACAGAGAGGGAACTAGATAATTTTATCTATATGTTTATAAATTGCTGTACTTTCGATCCCATGTTTGGCGATCTATTTCATGTAGAATAAATGTTTAATTAAATGCTTTCTGATTTTTGTCATTAACCGCCAAGTGCTCCCTTTTAATTCCTATTCTTCTCTTAATGTATGCATGTGCACTGTTAAAACTGAAACTGGTATAAAATAAGTGCATATAGCTTTTGCGAGAATGGGATGCTTTCGGCGCTAGCGCTCACGTGCTTTGCACGTGGTGCGCTGGTTATAGTGCAGCGCACACGTGCTTTGCACGTGGTGCGCTGCTTATAGTGCAGCGCTCTTAGCGCTAGCGCACACATGCTTTGCATGTAGTGCGCTATTTAGGGTGCAGCGCACTTGGCACTGCTATGAAGCGTTGCTTTATTTCGAAATTTGAATTTTGAACAGAGCTTTGCTCTGATTGGGGGAAACACACTTATTGACAGTGAAACGTTCAGTCACACCATCGATGAAAGTTTCGAAGATATCGATGAAACCTTTGAAGAAATTTTTGCCGACGAACTCGCATTCCTAAACAACATGGATTTTGTGATTAATCAACCTCCACCTAAAGAAGTTGAACCACCAACTTTTCTTCTTATAAAATACGAGAATGTAAATATTCCACTCATTCCTAATCATTCACAGTCTCGCTTTCATCCATCATCATTGTTTCGTCTTTACAAACTGATACGCAAACCCTTTCCATACCACCGCTTATCTCTTCCCCACTTCTTCACGTCGATAGGTGACGTGTTCTTCTACCAACCAGTGCATTACATTGATAAAATATTCGAATGGTTGGTATTGATCTTTGGTCTTTGTAAACCTTTATATTGACCAATAATCTTACCCCCTCTTATAAAAACTTATTATTGTTTAACTCAAGTTTGGGGGGTATATTTTTGGCTCTTGAAAATAAAATTTGTACACAAAATTTTGAAACAAAAATAAGTTTGGGGGAGGTTTTCACGTTTATTTATTTTTGTACCCCGTTAATAACTTTTTCCTCCCAAGTCTACAGATTTTGAGATTTAAAAGACGACAACAGTGAAAACACTGCTGTAAACAGGTTTGGGGAGATTTGTGTTTATTTATGCATTACTTTGCGTTACACTTTGCATAAGCACAAATTTTTTTCTTTGATAACGAAAGATTAGAAAGTGAAAAATTACATTTAAAAGATTGGGAGAGTTTAAGAAAAACAAGAAAGTTAGATGTTTTCTTAAATGAAGTTAGTAATAAGTAGTTATGAGCCGTTGTCCCAAGGGTTAGTAAGATGAAGGAAGTCACTAATCTGAGGATAAAAATAAGTCTGAAAAATAGTCTCTATTCTTGAGGCCAAATATTTGAACGTTGATATCCTACTATACGCACTTACACACGTCTTGAAACTCGGGATAGTAGAGAATACCTTGAAATGCTCTTGTCTAAAAGCCAAAGTACGAAGAAAATATAAATGAAGCATAAAAGTATAAAATGGTGAAAAAATTGAACACTGGTTTTGTAATCACCAAGGCAGCATAAAAAAAATATAGCGAGAGTGCTTCATCACCTAGTGCCTTAGACCAACTGGTTTGGGAGTCACTGCTAAGTTTTAGGTGTTGCAAGACGAGGAAATTGCTAATTACGCCTAATAAGTAAGCACATTTAGTAATCGGTAGGTTAGTATCTCAAGAAATATTAACGTTCGCATGAAGAATGTGTGAGCAATTCCATCCAAAATATTCACCGACTAAAAATTACTGAGGTAGATGGACAAGAGTATGATAGGTTGAATTGAATTCTCCGAGTGTAGGGATGTCTTTTACACATACGTAGGGGTATATGATTGGTGTTTGGAAGAAAAAAGGGGAGGAAGACTAAAGGCGATGTTTTATTGAGAGATAGTGTGATTTGTGACATTTTTTCATGACCTTTAAGATAGGGCTCATTACAACCGAAAAGCTAGTGTAGTTGAAACTCTTATTTTCAAGTTATTTTCTTTTATAGTTCTTATCTTTATATGTAACTTTCACTATCTTTCTTTTATTATGGGATTTTGTGGGTGTAATCCGCTGAAAACTCTCAGGAGACAACACTCCTCCTACTAGGGACACCTAGAGGTTTAATGACTTATTGCACGTGCTTAGTGCAATCGTGTTGCCTATGAAAGCGTGCTAGTTAGTTTTCCTTTTTCTTTCTATTTTTCTTTTCTCCTTCTCTTGAATAAATAGTTTGCTCGGGACGATCAAAGTCAAGTTTGGGAGTTTTTGTTCAGTCGAAAATATTGTACTTTTAACATGACAATTTCCTTACTTTTCTTAATCATCTAAAGGTGTTTGTTATAAATATAACACATATTAGAAGTTCATCTGCAAAATACCATTTACCATGTATTTATATATTATAATCAACATTATGATGGAAATTGTATGTTTAATATTTTACGCATAATATTTTGTATCTCAAACATAACTAACATTCTTCATTGAGATATTGTGCAAGTTTAGCTCAGGTTAGATATCCGGAATCAAGAATCTGCCGATAAAGTAAAGAAAGTCAAAGAATTAAATACTGGCAGAGTCGCAGAAAAGATAAGAAGGTTCCAGACATTAAATAAAGACCTAAATACCAACATAAGATGAATCCAGAAGATTGAAGCCAACAACTCACCGAGTCGCCGCCGATCCGCGGCCGAGTCGGCCGAATTGCCGTAGTTCCGCGGTCAAGAAGAGGAGTTAGGGTTCAAGATTCTTCTGGAATCTTCTTTGCAACAAACTTAGTTTGTTGGGATTTTCTGTTACTGGATTTGGGGCTATACAAAAGATCGAGGGCTATATCTACAAATGATCCAATTTTCATCCAGTTTCATTCTAAAAAAGAGCCAAGAACAACAACAAAATCTCTACATCAAATCCAAGATCAAATCCAATATCAAAAAGGGGATCTAATATCTAAGATCAAGAATCTTCGATCTTAAGATCCTCGATCAAGAAATCATCGAGAAATTCATCAAGCGACATCAATTAATTCTCCTTTACATGAAGCCGATCATCATCAACGAGCAAGCGATCCAAGACAGGTCCACGACTCGAGGTGACGAAAGCTCAGTAGCAGCAACAAAAGCTTCAGAAGATGCTGACGAAAATGGCAGCACTCACCTGGCAGAAAGAAAGCCTGGAATCAACGTCTGAACAACTCCAGGAGCAGGAGACTGAAACAGAATTTCTGTGAAGGGTGCTCGAAAAGAAGGATAAGGAGGCCACGGAACAGGCTGCTAATATAAAGCAGATGGTGCTTCTGTTCCAAGACATGGTTAGGATGATGGTCCAGCCGGAACCTCCAGCCAAAAACCCCCCGATAATCATCGAAGACAACAGAAGGGAAACGTCAAACCCTCCACCGACTTTCTCAGCAGCCAAGGAGGAAAAGATCTCCAAAGCTGCCCTTGATGACTACATAGCTCAACAAATATGAGCTCATCAAGCGAGTGAAGCGGCTGGCCAAGTAGTCAGAACAGGACGACCTTATCCTGGTTGGTACGATCAAATCAAATACTCGCCAGGATATACGATCCCTAAATTCCATGTGTATAAGGGGACGGGCAATCCACACCAGCACGTTGCTCAATTCAGAGCTCTTTGCGGTAATACTGGAGGCGACGACAAACTGCTACTTTGCCAGTTTGTTGGCATCTTGTCGGAGATGGCATTTGAATGGTACTCCGAGCTCCCAAATGACTCTGTCAAAACATTCACGGAGATGGAATTACTATTCACACAGCGGTTCGCAAGCACGAGCGAGCGCACCCCGATCACGAAATTAATAAATGCTAGGGTGAAGCCAGGAGAGACCTGGGTTCAATACGCAATTCGGTGGTGGAACCTATAGTCAAAATGTGAACAACGCATAGAAGAAGCTCCTGCCGTGGCCATGTTCGTAGGGACCCTTGATCCTCATGCGACTATATCCCAATTTATGTTGTTCTTGAAGGCGACCACCTTCCAGGCCTTGATCGACAAGCTGGCCCAAATAGACCAGACGGGCCATAGGCCGTCCTCTTCAAAAATGGATCCCTAGAATGAAAAGAGCAAAGGGAAAGCGAGCTTCGTTGCCAACACTCAATCGCAACCAATTGACCCAAAACTGATTGCTTGCCAAGGTGACACACGCCTACGCCGATCCCTCGAAGAGAAGCTAGGCCGTCCTTACTCGTTTCCCCGGGATAAAACGAGGAGACTGTTTGAACTGGTAGTGCGCAACAGACTTATCACTCTGTCGGATCCGAGACGTTTACTGTAGCCTGGTGACGTCAACAGTCCCAACTACTGCTCCTACCACAGAGTATTGGGCCACCCAATTGAGGATTGCTATGTCTTCAAAAATTAGGTCAAGGACTAGTATAAACAAGGAAAGTTTGCGCTGTCCGAGAACTGGAGGGTGAACTCGCCATAGAAGCACACTCCTAAAAAGGTAGACACACCAAGGGTATCATGCTCGTTTGTAAAAGAAGCTCCGTGGGAAGTTTGTCCTTTCAGCTAAAAGTAAAAGAATGCCGAATGATCTTCAAGCATGTCTGGCGATCAAATGGAAAAGCCCGTTGGAGCCTGAGATCATTGAGGGGATACTTAAACCGCGCTCAACACCGAAAGCTGGTAACAATTGGCAAAACACCCAGGTCAAGCCTTCAAAGTCTTCGAAGAAAAAGAAGAAGACTAAGAAGCCTGTACAGCCTGATAATAAGTGTACGGACCTGCAAAACTACATTGACGCGCTGGATGAGTACAACCAAAAGGTGCGGACCCCAGTCACTCTCAAAGAGTTTCTCAACCATATCCTTGAGAACGGAGACAGTGGCATTGATGAGAGAAATGACTCGCCAGAAGAACCCGAGGATTATGTAGCGAGTTGCCATATGGTTTCTCACTCGTTGCTAAAAAATGAAGAAACCCCCTCGGTGTCTGAAAACAACGAAGAGAAGCTCGGGCCAAGACCGGTGAAAAAATACTTGGACCCGTCAGTCGACTTGATTGACATGTTGCTAAACGAAGCCCTTCAAAAGAGCAAAGCTAACCGAGAGCGTGAAACAGCCATATAAAAAAGGCCAAGCGTCGGCGTCAGGATGAAGAAGCTGCAGTGAGGAAGAGTCACAAAGTACTCTAACCAGATCAAAGCACACCCGCGACAGACAAAAGCAGGTTTAAGATGGGGAAACGGTTCGCCAAAGCCCTGTCAATGGGAATGAATCTGCAACCTTTGAAAAGAAATACTCCTGGGAGTACGTGCCTCGATGAAGCAAATGTACATCTAAACTACTGTTTATACCATCGGAGAGTCACACACCCCACCGAAGAGTGCAGTGCCTTCAAGAAGTGGTGTCAGGATACGTTGCCCATCGACAACACTTCAAACGGATGAAGCGTGAAGCCCGTCGACAACAAAGAAGCGCGATAGACGAGCGTGAAGGAACAGCTAGCAACTGTCATATGGTTGATACCATTTCGACAAAAGCAAAACCTCAAGTTCTTACATTCGGGAGCGATTCTGAGGAAGAAATAACCCTTGGCCCTCTTTTCAAAGAATCCACCTTTGGAAAAGAAGAAGGGGAGAAGAACTGCGAGAACATTCAGCCGCGTAACCGTACGTTGCCTGAAAAGAACCTCAGGCCTACGAATAAGGGTTCGAACAAAAGAGACAAAGGGAAGGAAAAAGCCCCTAAGGAAATTGCCCTCGATAATAGAGTCATCAAAGAGCTCGCGGCCAAGGGCCCGCCTAAGAAAAACAAGGTTGATTATAATGTCTTAGCACATCTGAGGAAGATACCCTCGCAACTGAGTATACTGGATGCTCTCCTCCTGTCCAAAGAGGCACGAGATTCTCTAATCAAGGCACTGCAAGAGCCTGATCAGTTCCAAGTTTTCTTTGCGGAAGAAAAGATGAAGGACGAGCTGGCAGAGGTTCATACAGTTGACATCACATTCGGCGATGAAGATCTCCTCATCGGAACGTGCGAGCACAACCGTCCTCTATATGTCACCGGGTACTGCCATGACATTAAGATATGGAAGATCCTGGTTGACAACGAGTCCTCTGTCAACCTTCTCAATGTGAAGGTTGTAAAGGAGATCTGCACGAACGTTCAGCACCTGGCTCAGGACAAAATTACCATCTCCGTGTTCGACTCGCAGTCATCACGGATGCTTGGGTCCGTGATATTGACATTACGCTTTGGGATGCTCGTCACTGACATCAAATTTCAAGTCATCGACGCCAAGACTTGCTATATCGCTTTGCTCGGCCGGCCTTGGTTACACGAGTACAACATCATCTTTTCTACACAACATCAGTGTATGAAGTATTTCAAAGATGGCATCGAGTATACAGTTACAGAGGAGCTAAACTCATTCTCCGTAAATGAAGTCCGCAAATATGAAGACGCCAAGTACTTCCTACTAGACTTTGAAGACATGGAAAGATGCCGTAAACCGAAGAACCAACAAAAAGCCGTCGCCACTATCCCAGTCTTTGGGAGCGATACCGAGGAAGATGAAGAGATAGTCTACTCAGGGCAATCTCAAGGCAACAGGCCCGGACCATCTACCCTTATTTTGGTTTTCGGCAGTGACTCTGAGAATGAGACCAACGCAGTATTCTCCGTCCGCCCGTCAGCACAAACCTTCACTGGAGCTGATTAGAGTTTACAAATCACCATGGTTCCGCAGCAGCATTACAGAGAATTTGATGCGCTCGATACATACGGCGTGTAAGAGCTACAGACCTTCTACATTCCTCCTAAGCGAAAAGGTGAAAAGGCGATCCTCTTCTACCAATCTACGGAGACTAAAGTGGAAAAAGAAGTCTGGCATGGTACCAAACTTGCACTTGACAGGCTTCAACTGATCTATCTGCCTAGATGTTACGCAGAGGAACTAAAGAAGCTATTAAAATGCCAAGGCGTACCCTTCAAACAAACCGCTCGACAAGCCAAGTTCTACAACAAGATTTGGGACATTCCCGGGACTCAGCGAAAGATGCCCAACGGGAGGATGGAGACGATTGGGCTTGGATACGTTCGGTCCAATAAACAGGAGCCATTCCATGGCTTCCATGTCATAAATAACTCCGGTGGAGGAGCGAATGCTTTTCCAGATAGCGCTGATATCGGACCAGAGCGAGATCCCGCCGTAAGAATGCCAAGTCTGTCATTCGAAGAACAAATTGACAAGCTAATGAGAGAAGCCGATCAAAAGGTTCGGGATGACCACAGTCGCGAAATGGCCATTTATGAGAAAGCCAGGACGCAACGCCTCATTCAACAGTCTGCGGAAAGAGAAGATTGCAATGTCCTTCACCTTCAGCCCGTTGTGCACTCTCGTGGCAATGGAAAAGTCAGACGCAGAGGAAAAAACATGGTGAAGAATGAGAATGATGTTCGAAAACAGCGAAGCAGATTCAAAAAGCCACGTGATCGAGAAAAAGTCAGCTGGAACCCGTGTTTTATGAAGAAGATGGGTCGGAAATATTCTTTCCCTCTAGAAAAGATATGGAAAATATTCGACCTTGTCATTAAACATCAAATGATGACGCTCCCGGAGTCTTGGCATCCCGAGCAAATAAACGAGGTCCATCATCCGGCTTATTGCTCCTACCACCGAGCAGTAGGACATTCTCTTGAAGACTGCTTTACCTTTAAAGACTGGGTCGAAGACCAGTATCAGTAAGGCATGTTTGCTCTATCCGACAGTTGGAGGATAGCCCCACCACGAAAGCATGAGCCAAAAGCAACCTACACTGCGAGGGAAAGTCTAGATCAGCATCGAGCTCGTACCTGCCACGTGATAACACTGTCAAAAGAAGGAGAGCACGAGAATATGGACGACCTCTCCCAGTGCTTTGCAAATGAGGATGAGGACGAGGTGTTTTAAAATTCCCACCGGCGCCAAAAGAGCTGGAAGATGGGATACACACCATAGTGGAAAACCTGAGAAAAATCGACTTGGGAACGCAAAACGAGCCGAGGCCAACGTTCGTCAGTAAGCTACTGTCTGAAAAGCAAGTGGCCACGCTAAAGGATGTGCTTATGTAGTATAAAGAATGCTTCGCATGGAACTATTCCGAGATGCCGGGACTAGATCCAGAAATAGCTGTGCATAAACTGGTTATATCACCGAACGTCAAACCAGTCAAACAGGCGCTAAGAAGAATGCGGCTCGAACTCGAGATGAGCATCAATGCCGAAATAAAGAAACTAATCGACTTCGGATTCATCCAAGAAGTTCAATATCCTGACTGGATCGTCAACATTTCCCAAGTGATGAAAAAAATAGGACGGTGCACATCTGCGTAGACTTTCAGGACCTCAACAAGGCTTGTCCTAAGAATGACTTCCCTGTGCCTGTTACCGAGCTGATGATCGATAACACGTCTACACATGAGGTCTTCTCCTTCATAGACGGATCTTTGGGGTATAATCAAATAAAGATGCATCCCGAAAGCATCCTGCCTTCCGGACTCCGCTGGGCATATTCTGCTATAAAGTAATGCCCTTCGGTCTGAAGAACGTTGGTGCTACCTACCAGAGAGCCATGAAGATGATCTTCGATGACCTCATACACGAAATTGTCGAATGTTATATCGACGACCTCGTGGTGAAAAGCAAATCGTACGAGGAGCACTGGGAGCATTTGAAAATAGTGTTCCAGCGTCTTCGGAAATATAACCTGAAGATGAACCCTCTGAAATTCGCGTTTAGAGTCTCCTCAGGCAAATTCCTAGGATTCATCGTACGATATCGAGGCATCGAAATAGAACCATCAAAGATCAAAGCGATTATGGAAATGCCCACGCCAAGAACTCTCAAACAATTGCGGTCTTTCCAAGGAAAGCTTGTGTATATCCGACGGTTCATAGCCAACCTCTTCGGAAAATACCGCCCCTACAGCCATCTAATGAAGAAGGGGACCCCGTTCATTTAGGATCGTAAATTCCAAAGTGCACTGGACAAAATCAAGCAATACCTGCAGAACCCGCCAGTACTGACCGCTCTGGCCAAGGGAAAGCCCCTCATCCTGTATACAACAACCCTTGAAGTTTCTTTAAGCGCACTATGGGCACAGGAGAATGACCAGGGGAAGAAGAGAGCTCTCTACTGTTTGAGTCGAGTTCTCCTGGGGGCAGAAAACAGCTATTCCCCTATTGAAAAGCATTGCCTAGCACTGATCATCGTGATAACGAAGCTTCGGCATTATGCCTTGGCACATGAGGTCCATCTCATATCAAAGGTGGATCCTCTCAAATATTTGATGTAAAGAGCCATACTAACAGGAAGGCTTGCCAAATGGGCCCTCCTTTTGATAGAGTTCTCGATAATCTATCGACCCCTCAGGGGAGTGAAGGGCCAGGCCATCGCCGACTTTCTCGCTGAACATCCAATACCAACCGACTCTCCCTTAAATTGCGAATTGCCAGATGAACACGCGTTCGACGCAATCGACAGGGAGGAGGAAGGAAATAATGCGCGATCAGAACTACTTCGATGGAGCATCTTCCATGAAAAAGCGAAAGCAAAGCATCCCCATGATTAAAGCCGGGGCGGGCCTTATCTTCGTGACTCTGCAAGGAGGGATAATGCGTTTCTCCCTTTCCTTAACAGAACCAAGAACAAACAACGAGGCTGAATATGAAGCTTTGATAGTAGGTCTTGAGATCGCTGTCGACATGGGAATCGAAAACCTCGTCATATATGGAGATTCCCAGCTAGTCGTTAGCCAAGTAAATGGCGACTATCAGACATGCAAACCAGAGTTGGCAAAATATGGCGAAAGAGTGCAACAATCGCTGACACAAATCCCCTCTTACATTCTGGAAAGCATTCTGCATGCAGAAAATAGCAAGGCGGATTCATTAGCTAAAATCGCTAAAGAATTGGCCGATGAAAACCTCGATGACGTAAAGATCATTGTGCAAAGCCGCTGGGTTCTCACGCCAGCAGAAATATCTTCAGAGGATTCAATGGAGCCATCTGAAGGAAAAGAAGTGACCAGACAAGCAGTCCTCCAAATAGAAGACGAAGAAAGGGTCAAGGATTGGAGAGAAGTCTTCATCTACTACTTCAAATCCCATCGAACACCCGAAGACGCGTCATCAAGACATCAGCTCATGAAACGAGCTATATCCTTCGCCCTCGTCAATGATACTCTATATAAGAGATGGTTCAATAGTTTATAGATAAAATGCTTGGGACCAGAGGAAGCAAGGAGGGTCATCCAAGAAACTCACGACGAACTCTGCGGTTCTCATCAGGCCGGACCAAAGATGAAGTTGAAGATCAAGAGAATGGGTTACTATTGGCCCACGATGATTCATGACCGCCTCGAATATGCGAAGCAGTGTCACTCGTGCCAAATTCACGGGGACTTCATCCACCAGCATCCAAATCTGCTGCACCCGACGTTGGCTAGCTGACCGTTCGAAATGTGGGGAACCGATATAATCGGGCCCATCGAACCAACATCGTATAAGGGATATCGATTCATATTGGCAACAACTGATTACTTCTCTAAGTGGGAAGAGGCAGTACCGCTAAGGGAGGTAAAGACGGAGAGCATCTTCCATTTCTTCAGGGCACATGTCATCTACCAGTTCGGCACTCCGCGACGAATCATCTCCGATAATGGGCCAGCCTACAGGAGCTATAAGATCAGCCGCTTCGCACAACAACATAATATAGATTGGAGATACTATTCAGTCTATAATCCCCGAGCTAATGGTCTAGCTGAGACTTTCAACTAGACCTTGATGAAGATCATAAAGAAAACGGTGTCCAGAAATAAAAGGGACTGGCACGAGAGACTGCATAAAGCTCTCTGGGCGTATCGAACCACGTTCAAAATGTCCACGAATACAATGCCATTAGCGTTGGTATTCGGCACGGAAGCGGTATTTCCTCTGGAGATAGAGCTACCCTCTATACGAGTAGCAGTTCGATACGAGCCGACGGATGAAGAAAATGCCCATCTTCGGCTTGAGGAGCTCGATGCCCTCGATGAAACTCGTCTCATAGCGCAGCAAAAACTGGAAGCTTACAAAGCAAGGATGACGCCCTCTTATCAAAGACTGACTAGGCCAAGAACGTTCCGCCAAGGTGAACTCGTGCTAGTTGTCAAAAGACCTATGATCCCAAACAGTGCAAAGCGGGGGAAATTCAAGCCAAACTATGAAGGTCCGTACATTATAGACAAGGTCTACCAAGGTGGGGCCTACTTGCTCATGGATATGCATGGCGAAAGACCCTTCCGGCCAATAAACAGCCGGTTCCTTAAGAAATACTATGCTTGATAAGTCACGGCTTAGGTTAATGATAGATGACGACACTCGTGTCCGCTCGCTATCTTCCTGAGTCCAAACTCTATAAGTAGTATCCGGCAAAATTTCACCCCGAAGCTGGCCTTGGACCGAGATGTCCCTAAACTAACAATAGACCGAGATGTCCCTAAACTAACAATGAACCGTAATGTCCTTAGACTAAATACGTTGCCTCAAACATGGCGATAGTGGAATTCAAGTCCATAAGTCCAAGCGGCGAGGACTGCAACTCGGGTCCCGCCGGATGCACAGCTGCCCCGGTGGCGAAGTCCCCCCTAAGTGCCATTGGCAAAAAAAAGGTACGTCCACAAGCTAAATGGGCACGGATGAAAACCCGAAAGGGCTCCGTGAGTAAAAACAGCAAGGCTGCCGGCGAATTTGTGAAAACCCGAAAATGGGCAATCTCGTTAAAATAAAAACACCTGTAAGGTCCTCTCAACCTTGTGAGGAGAAAACACTTGCGTGAAATCCTTACGACTCATAAGGGAGCAATACACTTAAGGATCCCCACGATTCCTAAGGAGAAATTACACTTACGAGATCCTTACGGCTCGTAAGGAGAATTCCCCCTTATGAGATCCTCACGGCTCATAGGATTCAGAAGCCTTAAGATACAAGGACCTGAACCTGTTCTTAAGCCATCACACTCCCCAAGTTGCCCTATAGACAGTCCAATATCGGCTCTTGTATACAATCCACGGGTACAAATAAATTATTTCCCCCACCAAGTTCCACCAATGACGAGGAATGTCCTCATGTGGTGAATGGCACTTATAAGTCCTCTCGACTTGTAAGGAGAAAACACTCTTGTAAGATCTTTACGACTTGCAAGAGAAAATATCACTTAGGAGTCCTCAAGACTTCTAGGGAGAACCTACACCTACGAGATCCTCACGACTCGTAGGAAGAAATATCTTTATGAGACCCTTACGGCTCATAAAGCCAAAAAGCTTTAGTCGACAGGATCTTAACCTTGTTTACTAACCCACCTTTGTTCAAATCAACAAAGGCAAATGATGATTCGCTCCTGGCAACATCCCAGTGGTAGCAATGCTGATGTATAAATTGGTATCAGATTCTAAGTCCTTTCACAACAAATGATGATTCGCTCCTGGCAATATTTCGATTGCAGCGGTGCTGATGCCAAGATTGGTATTAGATCTCAAGTTCCATACTCGCAATATAAATCAGCGAGCAAAATATATGCATATGAAATAGCCGAAATGATGGGGCAACTCGCAATAAAAATCAGCGAGCGAAATATATGCATATAAAAACAGCCGAAATGTTTGGGCAACTCGCAATAAAAAGCAGTGAGTAAAAAGAAAAAAACAGAGAAATGATTGGGCTCCGCGATAAAACAGCCGAAATGATTGGGCAATCGCAACTTTCACGATATCAAAAGCTGAAATGATAGAGCATTGTTGAAAGAAATAAAAAAAATGATGAAACTTTTACCCTGCAGGAGAGTCCACATCAACCCGTGTATACAATCCATGGGCATAAACGAAAAGGGAGCCACATTTCCCCACCCGACTTTGTCAAAAGGGAGAGTCAGATCTCGACGGCAATATCTGCAGCCTAGAAGATCAACACAGCATTCCTTCTCACTCCAGCAGGATGCAGACACGACGTCAACAAACGACCCCAGGGTCAACAAAACAGAGCCATGGCAAAGTCCCTAGTTCCAAATCTCGACGGTTCACAGACAACCTAGAGATCAACAACGGTGTTTCTTCTCACTCCAGCAGGATGCATACGCGACGTCAACAAATGACCCCAGGGTCAAAACAAACGGAGCCATGGCAAAGTCCCTAGCTCCAAGCCTCGACTATTCACCAACAACCTAGAGACTATCTCGGAGCCATGGCAAAGTCCCTAGTTCCAGGTCTCGACGGTTTACAGACAACCTAGAGATCAACAGCAGTGTTCCTTCTCAACTCCAGCAGGATGCAGATGCAATGTCAACAACCAACCCCAGGATCAAAACAATGGAGCCATGGCAAAGTCCCTAGTTCCATGCCTCGACGGTTCACAAACAACCTAGAGACAACCTCGACATTCGTCTCGTTACAGCAGACGCAATGCCAGCAAACGAAGCAAAGGAAAATCCCTGGCTTCAGGGTCTTGACGGAAACTCAAATAAAACCTGAAAGACTATTGGAGAGCATCCCACACCAGCGCGGAGTGGTTATGACTCATCAGGGCTCCTAAATTGAGCTTAACCTTAAGTAAAAAGTGGCATGGAAAATCCTTAACGCTTGCTCTTCCGACGGTAATATGACCTGGGAGATTACTTGAAGAGGTCTTGTCCAGCCCCCGAGGGGATCAGAGACACGACAGTCGTGGGGCTACTCGAACAGCAAGAGTGCATATTGAGGAATGCATCAGCCAACGCGACGGTACAACGGATAAAACCCTAGTACCACAGACCCTAACGAACCTCTGTCGTAAAGAGCAGGGATTAACTATGACGTTAGGACCAGTTTGCCTACAAGCCCAACTGAGGTAAACTAAACAGGCTCCAAAATGAGTTCATAAACTAGAGACTCCGGGATGAGTGAATTAACTACAAGCTCCAAAATGAGATCATAAACTACAGACTCCGGGATGAGTGAATAAACTACAAACTCTGAAATGAGTATATAAACTACTTTATGCTAAGCCAAAACAGCAAAAGAAAGAAAAGCGCCAGTATGAAGAAAAATATGTCTTTTATTCATAAATCAAAATGAATACAAGATACTCTTATTCATGAATGAATACAAAAGAAAAGAAGAAGAAGGAAAATATACAGCGACAAAAAATGTTTAAGCCGGTGGATGGTGCAATATGCTAGTAAATTCTTCATTCTTTCGCTGGACCTCGGCTTCAAGCTCCGTTAGTTCGGCAAGACGGGTACCCGCCTGAGTCTGCTGACTCTGATACGAAGCAAACCGACTCTCAAGCTCCCTTTCGGCGACTTTATGGGTTTCAACCATCTCGCGGGTAAAGATAACGGTTTTATCAAGAGCCGCCACTTATGTAATAGCTTCTTGAAGCACCCGCCAAATTTCATATGCACGGGTAGTCTTGGCGGTAAGCAGAGCCTGAAGTTCCCCCAAAGCGTTTGAAGCTAGCTCCCTCTTCGAAAACTTCTAGTTGAGCCTCTTCTCGCATGAATGTAGATTGGCTGCGCACCGTTCGATCCATCCCCACAGACTTGATTTTACGGTTAAGATGTCGGAAGGAAGGCGGATGCACTCAAGCCCGTGTAGGCAGACCTCCACTCGGCGACAGTACTCAACCCAGACACGTACCAATGCTTCATCATGATAGGTGGCGAGAACGGACAAGGAAGCGTTGGCTTCGACAGCAAATTCTTCGGTAGTGACAGAGGTACCAGCGCGAAGGTCTTCAATGAGAGCCGTCAGGGAGTAAATGCTTTGTTTCGCCATCCTTTCAGACGCACATCGGGCATAGGGGCCTGGTGGCATAGGGATCCGAGATTCTAGCGGGGATAGGGTTTGCAGAGCTGTCAAGATTTACGAATAGTCAGTGAGATTTACGAACATGGGATAGACAAAACAATGCCAAAGATAAAGCCTTACTTACCCACAGTCATGAAAGGGGGTTTGAGAGATCCCCAGGCCCATCAAGGATCTCGACTTCGTCATCGGCTTCCAGAACTGTGGAGTGCATATTAGCATCATTATAAAAAATAGTAGTAAAACAAAAGGGGTCAAAGAACACCAACCTTGCACAGAAGAAAGAACTATGCTTTGCGGGGGTATTGCCTGTGGGGCAGCCATATCAAGCAAACGCTGGAATGTTTTCCTAGGAGATAGATCCACGATGGAAGTCGCCTATTCCCGCAATTCTGAAGGAAAGAAGGGATCAGATAACAGAGGGATCGTTAAAACGAAATGTAGAAGATTATCTTCGATACTTTGCCCGCCTTGAGCTGGAGGGATGGCAGCCTCGGCAGCCTCCTCCACACCCTCAGGTACATCATTGGGGATATGTGCTGGCGTAGCAGCTTCCAATTGAGAAACAACAGCCACCACTTCAGGCTCCAAGAAGAGGACAGCGGTCTCGGCAATCCTTTCTACGCCTCCAGGGTGCCACTAGAGAGATCCATTGGATCTATGGCCGGTGAGGTCACCTCTGCTGAAAGTATAGATACTGAAGGATTGGAAGTCTCCACCGAGAGCTCCAAGACAGAACTAACGGCTTCAGCAGTCTCTTCTACACCCTTCGATGCGTCACTAGAGATGTCCATGGGATCTGTGGCCGGTGAGGTCATCTCTGCTAGAGGAATAGACCCTGAAAGAACAGAAGTTACCACCGGAAGTCCCACAGCAAGAGTAGCAGCTTTAATAATCTCCTCTACACCTGCCAGCGCATCACGGGAGATATTTGTAGAGTCCCCAGTTATGGCCCGATCTGAACTCAAATTCTCTTTCGTTGCCGAAGTCCCTGCAAAGTTTTCACAGAAATGAGAAGACATAAAAGTAATACAAACTATTCGCTAAAAGAAAGACACGAGAAAGACGCATACCAGTACGTCAAGGGGCTTGAAGTAGGGCTTTTTCAAGACGACTTTCCTTTTTGGCTAAGTATGCTCACCGAGGTTCAAGCGCAGATGAATGACTACCCGTCTTTAATGCAAGCTCGTCTTCGGAGGCAGCCGTTATGGGCTGTTTGAGGGCCCGTTCTTCTTCCATTAACAAAGGACCCAAATGTACCCGCCGTAATGATATATCAACGTCATAGAATATAACAAGGGGTGGGGCTTCTTCGGGAAGCACACGTTCTCGGTCTCATCTTGTAAGCGCCTCAAAGCCTCAGCCAATTGCGCAGCCTCCTCGGCAGACGAGTCAAGGTAGATAAGACCGGCGTCCGACTCCTCCATAGCTATCGGTTCGTCTTGAATAAACGGCTCAGACTCAAGCGGGGTGTCGAGTAAGCCGGCAACCGATTTCTTCCTCCTCTTGGAACTTGTGCTAATACTAGTGGAAGAACGCTTCCTCCCCCTCGGCGCTTTGGCACGACGTTGCCCAACTTCACTTTCAGTATCCCCTTTGGCGAAACCATCGTTGGTGACACCGCTGCTGGTGACACCGCCGCTGGTGCTTCATTGGAAGCCTTTGCTTGGGCTCTAGTGCGCACTGACATACCGACAGTGTGAGGAATCGATTCTATTTCTGTGGCTTTGGAGATAAGTACCAGACCGCTATCCCTTAGTAGAGGGAGAACCACTGATCGCGGCCGCAACGGAGCGCTAATGACTTAGGTCGGAGCTGGAACTCTACATTCGAAGAGTACCTTCCTCTCCTCGGTAATGACAAGACTGACTTGATGACGATACCAACCTTTGAAAACCCCCACAAACCTTGGAAGATAGTCGGGCTCTGGGATCATGAAACGGGAGCCGGTGTTCAGCCGCATAAAATGATGGATGGTGTCATGAGTGACTTCCGAAGACAGTGGGCTCAACTAAAAACGCCTCGAGAGGGATGCCCTGGTTATAGCCCAATTGCTGGGCAAAGCGGTGTAGATTATACCGCATAAAAAGAACTGTGTCACTCTGACGAAACACCAAATAGCCCGGCCTAATCGAGTACAAGTGCATAATCTTATTAGACTTTAGAGATGGCGCTCTACCTTTTGATAGATCAAATAGCTGCTGAATGGGCCCCGCGGGAGCAGATAGGACTCGGTCATAAAAACCATCCCGCCCTTGTTTGAGTATGGGTTAAGAAACACGCGGAGGGCCCTTCCACCAACCTCATAACCCGTGGGAAAGTATAGGAGTCATAAAAATCTGGCTGCCGGTGAGCAGCAAATGCTCCCAATACATGCATCTCGATCTACGATGTGAAGTAGTGGAGGGAGAGATTCACAATATCTGCACTTGGGGTCGAAGTATTAGCCGCAACGCTTAATCCATGATATAGGTGTGACAATCCTGCAACACCAACGGCCAATCGTGCCCCTCCAGCTATGCGATGAGCGGGGTAGAAGACGAAGGCTCTCATAGAGCATCGATGTGTCAGTATGGCGAACCAACTGAGCCAGAGACTGATGAAGCCAATGAAGAAGGTCTCTTCGTCCTTGTCGGGAGCCGCAATCGCATCGAAGGAAACGGCCGATGAGGTCGGAATATAGAACCGCGACAAATCTTCCCCTTTGGCCGGCAGTTTATTCAACCCGAACCCCAAAGGATCGTCGATGTTCGCGAACTTTGGAGTCTCTTTGGATAAAGTGTCTCCTAGGAGAAAGCAGGAAATGAAGGTCTCAAAGGTGACGCCTTGCCCTTTTGATGTCACAAATAGTTTCTCAAAAATACCCAGAGCTTTTATTAGACTTGGGTACTTATGACGGAAGGCGTTTTCATTCGTCAGGACGTCAAGCATAGCAGGCACGGTCGTGAATACATACTCATCGGGAGGCAGCAACTCTTCATAATGCTCTTCCTTGATCGGCAATCCGGAGACCTCGTGGAACTCTTCCAGTCAAATCGAGACCTCACGAACTCCTAGCAAGAAGGTGTCTGTTTCCTGATTTAAAATCAGGAAAGCCTACAGAAGAGGCATCACGTGGTAACACGTGACCAGCAGTCACGTGTTGGCACGTGACATTTAAAAGTGGCTTCAAAGGCACATCAGTTCCCTGATCAAATCAAGGAAAAGGCTTCAGAAGAGGTCACGTGCTCACACGTGACCAAGGGTCACGTGTTGGCACGTGACATTTAAAAAAGCAGCGGACTCATTCTCTGATTAAATCAAGAAAAAGGCTCCAGACGAAGGTCATGTGCTCACACGTGACCAGGGGTCACGTGGTGGCACGTGACGGCTAAGCAGCGGCCAGAAGGCAGAGCGCAAAAAGAAGAAGAGGGCTCGTTCCAAGGGGGTCACATGCCCACACGTGACCAGGGGTCACGTGCCCACACGTGACCAGAGGTCACGTGGCCACACGTGACCGGCTTTCAAAGCCTATCTGTTAACAGAATTAAATTCTGAGAAAAGATCTCTCAAATCTTTCCAAAGAAAAATGATTATTTGGAACCGATTGAATTAAAAATTTAAAGATTCTTAAATATCACCTATCTATGGAAAAATCTTGAATTTGGAAAGATTTCCTCTTAAAATCTAACCGAAATAACAAAGGAAAATCTCTGGATTTAAAATCCAATGGTGAATAAAATTCACCTAATAATCCAAAGGTCCAAATGAATGATGAATACAAATCAAATCTCTCAATGAAAGATTCATCAAAAAACTAATTGATTCTGCTGCTTCTCCTATAAATAGGAGCCAAGAGACACACAGAGGGATATATATGCAGAGAGATCGATACATAGAGAAAAAAGAGAGCCTTGATACTTTGGAGGAATTTGGATCTTCTGCAAAAGAAAAGCTTAGGTAAGAAAGGGAAGGTCTTAAAAGAGAATTTAATTCTCAACAGAGTTTAACTCTGATATTAAACAGAAGAACATAGTTCTCTCTTTAGTGGAGGATCTGTAAAGTGCACATCTCCCCTTGAATTGAGAATTTAATTCTCATTGGGTTGAGATCCTGCCATGCAGATCCAAAGCATAGAGAGTGAATGGAAGCTTGAGAATTTAATTCTCATAGAACTATAGGAATTTAATTCCTTTAAAATAAAATTAGGGTTTGACCCTATGTTATGGGAATTTAAGTCCTTCAGAATGAACAGAATCATGGTTTAACCCTAGTTAAGAACTTAGTTCTGTTAAAATAACAGGAATTTAATTCCCTTAAGAAAGAAGAAATTAGGGTTTCACCCTATGACAGAATCTCATTCCTCAGAATAATTCTCTAAAAGAGAGTGAGAACTTAATTCCTTAAAGCTGTTATTAGGGTTTAACCCTATGATAGAATGCAGTTCTTCACATATATGAGGAATTTAATTCCTATAGAAAATTCAGAGTTCAATTCTATCCCAGAATATAAATCTTCAGAGGGAAGTAGGAATTTAATTCCTCAAAAAAATTATTGTTAGGGTTCAACCCTGCGAAGTATTTAATTCTTAAAGGGATTAACAGATCTTCCAAAAAACATACAAAGAGGCAGGGTCACGTGCAACCACGTGACCCCCGAAAAGATCCCCAGAAAAGGCCCTTTGAGGCAGTGCCTCGCGTGACCCACGTGACCCTTGGCGGAAGCTTTAACATACAAGCATCAAGATGCCCATAACGTGACAGCACGTGATGCTCCAAAGTATTCAATGCTTTTGACAGAATAAATTGAAGGGAGGGTGCCCTCACGTGTTACCACGTGACCCCTCTTGCCTTAGTGTTTAACACTAAATTGGAACCCCTGAGCCCAGTGTTAAACACTGTTTTGCCTTAGTGTTCAACACTAATTAAAGAGCCTTCTTGCAGTGTTTAACACTGAATTTCTTAGTGTTTAACACTAAATTAAATCTCTGTTGACAGAGTTTAACATTAATTTTCATAGTGGTCGACACCAAATTAAAATCTCTGCCACCAGTGTTTAGCACTGATTATCTTAGTGTTTAACACTAATTTGAGATCCCTGTTGCTAGTGTCTAACACTGACTTGCTCTAGTGTTTAACACTAATTTAAACCAACTGTTGCTAGCGTTTAGCACTAATTTCATCCCAATTGGCTAAATATCCAGAGGCAAAGCCTCTCCTCTAATGGACCAACAGAGGGCCAATATCCTAAACATGATTGGACTTAGCCCAAGCTGACCATAAGTCCTCAATTCAAATGCAACGCATATAGGTACTGCAATTAAAATAATTGCAAGGCTAAAACAGCCCCATATGTTCAATATGTGAGTGCCTATATGCAACGCATATAGGCACAACAATTAAAACAATTGCCAAGCTAATAAGCCTCACGTGTCAAACACGTGAGGACACTTCCCTACGTAAAATTAAATTCTACTCAACAAGGAACCGTTGGATCAAAGATCCAATGATGATAGAATTAAATTCTATTTGGGAAATATTTTGCTGATCTTTCTCAAACTAGAAAGATCTTCTCTATTAAACAGATGACCTTTGGATCAAAAATCCAACGGTGATTATCTGGTAGAATAAAATTCTATCATAGGAAAATATTTTCCTAATCTTGTTAAACTAACAAGATATTCATATGATAAGAATAAAATTCTATGTTAAAACTAACAAGATATTCATAATCTTGTTAAACAAACAAGAAATCTTCTCTGTTACATAGAGAGCCTTTGGATTAAAAATCCAACGGTGAATAAAATTCACCGACTGATCTAAAAGATCATGGAATCAATCATGATCTCTCAATGAGGGATTTTCTTAACAAATCTATTCTTTTTCTTCTTATATAAATAAGAGTAAGGAGAGGAGGAAAGAGACACACAGGAGAAAAAGGGAGAACAGAGAGAGAAACATACAAAAAAAAGAGAAAACAGAAAAAAGAGAATTCAATTCTCTAAAAGAAGAAGATCCCTTTCTTAAACAAAAAAACCTAGGTAATAAGAAAGTGCATAGATTATCTTATCTCTTCTTTAAGGGTTTAACCCTTCATACAAGAACTTAGTTCTTCGTCTGGTTGAGGTCTGCAGAAGCAGATTTCCCCATAAGTTGAGAATTTAATTCTCATCGGGGAGATTCTGTTATGCAGATTCAAAACTTAGGGGAAAGAACTAAGTTCAAAGAATTTAATTCTTACAAAAGTATATAGGAATTTAATTCCTCTGATAAAACTATGTTTTGACCCTGTAAAAAGAATTTAATTCTTATAAAACAAGAGACTTGAAATTCTCTAAATTCAGATCCCAGCATCGTTAATATGAGATCAAAATCTTCATGCACATTCATTAGTGTACAACACTATATCGAAACCTCACGTGTTTCCCTACGTGAGCACCTCTGATGAACAAAAAAGAATAGCTGAGACCGAGTCACGTGTTTCCCACGCGAGCGCCTAAAAGAAGAACAAGAAGTTCCTCTTAGGACAGTCATTTGTTTTCCATGCGACCCCCAATCAAGTGCTTAGCACTTATAAAAGAAGAGGGAAATAAAACCCAAAAAAGGCAGTACCAACTTTGGGGTGCCTCACGTGAGTGCCATAAGAATTAAGTGTTTAACACTTATATATAAACAGGGACTTGAACCAATGTACAACGCCAGCTTTGAGGTGCCTCATGTGCCACACGTGAGTGCCCACGGAATCCAGTGTTTAACACTGCTTTAGAATCTCACGTGGAAACACGTGAGTGCTGAACATACACTAGTGTTTAACACTATAAGAAATCAACTCCAGCCTTAAGTTGGCTAAGTCTTCTTGAGATTAAAATATCTTCGATCTCCAAATAGATCGAGCATCCATGCTTATGACTTCCCAAAACTAATGAAGAAATCTTAGTCTCAAAATATGACTAATGATTTCTGGGCTCGACCATCAATTCATTTTCCCTCAAACATAGAATTGGTTCAAGGGTATTTCTTTCTACACCTCTGATACATGTCGTTATAATTCCTCAACATTTTCAGAGAGGTGGCGGGTATTGACAACCAACTGCTTTTGGATGCACTTTCCAAAATGGAGACAACGGACCGCAACGTCCTTAAACTAGCTACGGACTGCAACGTCTTTAAACTACAATGGAACGAAACGTTCTTAAACTAACAACGGACCGAAACGTCCTTAAACTAAAGCAATAGAGCCCAAATGCTCTTTTGTTGGGTCTGAACGATCCTAAAATCCTGTTGAGTAGATCTTAGTCTTAAATTAGTCTAACGTATCCTCAACAAACATTAAAGTTGATCTTAATCTCAAACGAGATTAACGATTCTTAAATCAACCCAAACCTAAATCTAAGAATATATGGATTTGGACTAATCCATGCCCTACGGGCGACAACATAAATTAGTCTCCTTATACAATCCACGGGCAACCAAAAATAAAACAAACACACACGACACGAAGTGACCTTCTGGACCAGGAGAAAGTGGTTATCGCTACGCGGTAACGTAATTAACTACAGGGGCTTGTGCTTGCAGGGAAGAGCGTCCCTACAATCAAAACCCCTCACAAACGAGGGGGAATCTGATAAAATCTGCTACAACGGCCGCATTCGTCCAAACCTCCGATACATGTTGCATAAATCAACTTGGCATCTTCGGAGAGGTGGGCGGATAAATCCAAATAGTATCTGCCCCCAAATTCAGGCAAGACGATCCATCCCGGATCCGTCTCCGTTTTCGGCGGTGAACAGTCCTTAAACTAATTATCCGCCTCAAATATGGCGACATAGGAATGAGAAGTCCCTAAATTAACAATGGACCGAGAAGTCCCTAAACTAGAACCTCGCCTCAAATATGGCGATATTGGACCGGGATGTCCCTAAACTAAAATTTTGCCTCAAACATGGCGATAATGGACCGGGATGCCCATAAACTAAAATTTCACCTCAAACATGGCGATAATGGACCAGAATGTCCCTAAACCAGCACATCGCCCCCAAATACGGTGACATGCTCCCCTGAGATCTATATTGTACTCGAAGTCCTAACGGTGAATGTTGCAACTCACGTCTCACTGGCTACATAACTACTCCAGTGATGAAGCCACCCTCAAAACCCACCGGCAAATAGGTGGGTCATCTGCGATGAAGCCACTTTCGAGAGTTTCGCCATTAAAAAAACGGTATGTCCAAAAGCGAAATGCGGATGGATGAAAACCTGAAAGGACGCCATGAGTAAAAACAGTAGGAATGCCGGTGAGTTTGTGAAAACCCGAAAGGGCGCAATCTCGTTTAAAAAAACGGTATGTCCACAAACAAAATGGGCACGGATGAAAACCCGAAAGGGCGCCGTGAGTAAAAAACAACAGGACTGCCGGCTAGTTTGTGAAAACCCAAATAGGGCGCAAACTCGTAAAATAAAATATTCATGTGCACTTGCAAGGTCCTCTCGACCTTGTGAGGAGAAAATACCCGCGTGAGATCCTTATGACTCACAAAGGAGAAACACACTTAGGAGTCCTCATGATTTCTAAGGAGAAATTATACTTACGGGATCCTCACGATTTGTAAGGAGAATTCCCCTTATGAGACCCTCACGGCTCATAAGATTCAAAAGTCTTAAGCTACAGGGATCTGAACCTGTTCTTAAGCCGCCACATCCCCCAAGTCGCCCTACAGGCGGTCCAATATTGATCTCTATATAAATCCACGGGCACGAATAAATATTCTCTCATCAAGTTCCACCAACGACGAGAAATGTTCCCGTATGGTGAACGACACTTGTAAGCCCTCTCGACTTATAAAGAGAAAACACTCTTGCAAGATCCTTACGACTTACAAGAGAAAATATTACTTAGGAATCCTCATGATTCCTAAGGAGAAAATACACCTACGAGTTGTAGGGAGAAATACCTTTATGAGACCCTTACGGCTCATAAAGTCAAAAGGCCTTAGTCGACAGGATCCTAACCCTGTTTGCTAAGCCACTTTTGTTCAAATCAACAAAGACGAATGATGAGTCGCTCCTGGCAATATTCCAGTCGTAGTGATGCAGATGCCTAAAAAGGTATCAAACTTCAAGTCCTCTCAAGACAAATGATGATTCGCTCCTGGCAATATCCCAATTGCAGCGGTGCTGATTGCCTAAACAGGTGACAAACTCTAAGTCCTTTCAAGGCAAATGATGGTTCGCTCCTAGCAATATCCTAGTTGAAGCGATACTGATGCCTAAACAAGTGTCAAACTCTAAGTCCTTTCATGGCAAATGATGATTCGCTCCTGACAATATTCCAGTCATAGCGATGCTGATGCTAAGGTTGGGATCAGATTCCAAACTTGCAATAAAAACAGCAGCGAGTAGCAAAAAATGCATATGAAATAGCCGAAATGATGGGGCAACTTGCAATAAAAATCAGCGAGCAAAAAATATGCATATAAAAACAGCCGAAATGTTTGGGCAACTCGTAATAAAAAGCAGTGAGTAAAAATATAAAAAAATAGCTGAAATGATTGGGCACCACGGATAAAAAGCCGAAATGATTGGGCAATCGCGACTTTCACGATATGAAAAGCTGAAAAGATAGAGCATTGATCAGTCGAAAATATTGCATTTTTAACACGTCAATTTCCCTACCATTTGCACTCATCTAGAGGTGTTCGGTATTAATATAGCACATATTAGCAAATTGACTGTAAAATACCAAATAACTTGTGTTATATATTAAAACCGACATTTCTAAGGGAAATTGAGTGTTTATCATTGCATCGCATAATCTTTGTGTAGTGTAACACTTGTCTCGAGAATCTGTGCAGGAAATTCCAGGAGAAAAGCCGAAACTGTTAAAAGTGCTGATAAAAATACGCCAAGTCCAAGATTTGAGATATGGCAGGAATCAAGAAAGTAAAATGAGATTCAACACATCAGAAAAGTGCCAAAATGTTAGCCCAAGAATAACACAGAAATTTGATGCACAGAGGGCTCTAAAGCGCCGCGGATCCGCGGCCAAAGGCCCATTCCCGCCGCGGATCCGCGGCTGTATGATGATGTCACTGCTTCCAAATTCTCCCATGTGCTTCCAGTAACGGCTAAAGCTTCCAGAAGACTCCAGATGTCCACGTGGCTTCTTCCAGAAGGCTCTGCATAACAAACTCACTCTAGAGTATTCCTTACAACAACCTTCTTCTAGAAGGCTCTCTCCAACAACCTTCTTCTAGAAGCCTCCTTATAATAACCTTTTTCTAGAAGCCTCCTTATAACAACCTCATTCTAGAATATTCCTTCCAAAAACTTCTTCTAGAAGATTCTTTCTAACAAACTCATTTTAGAGGGAAAATTCAAATGAGGTAGTTCATTTTGGAGGGAAAAGTTGTTCATTTTGGAGGGAAAATTCAAATGAGGTGGTTCATTTTGGAGGGAAAATTCAAATGAGGTGGTTCATTTTGGAGGGAAAAGTGGTTCATTTTGGAGGAAAATTTGAATTTTGAATTCTAGATCTACGGTTGAGATGGTTATAAAAGGAAACCTAGATCTAGGGTTTTGGGTTGTTCAATTTTTAGAGGGTTAATCATCAATTCCCAACACAAGTTGAGTGACACAACTTGTAACCCTAACCCTAATCCAATCAAATCCAAAGCCAAATTCAAGATCCCCGAGTACAATTCAAGAAAGAAGCCTTCAACCTTTTAGGAGCGAAGCCGATCTTCATCCGAGCAAGCGATCCAAGACGATCCGCGACTCACGAAGACGAGCGACGCCAAATCGACGATCGGGTTCTTTCCTCATTGTAGATTTTGAGAGAATTGTAACAAAATTGTTGATAAATAAAAGGTGAAATTCTTGAATCTTGCTTTCTTTACATTCTTGCATCATGATTAGATATCGATTCTTGATTGTGTTCTTTGATATGATGTTTGAGTAAAACTCCGCTCGTGAAGGAGTCGAGAGAATCAATAGATGATGATGTTACAAATCTTGGAACGATTCTTAAGTCCTATAAGTTTTGTAAACCTTAGTAAATTGAAGAATCGACAACCTAGTTTCGAGCGATACTTTCTTGATTGTGTTCGCTCTTAATTAGTGATCCACGATCGATTCTTGAATTTACTAGAGGCTAGAGTGTGAATAAAATCAATGAAAGGACAAGGGATAGATGATGAAACCCTAGTTTCCGTAAGAGATCCCTAATTCTCGTTGATTGTCATCGATCTAGTATCAAATCATTAATGGATAAGAAAACGTAATCACTAGTTTTCATCACGTCTATAGATTCGATCGATTCCTACGAGCCTCACTTCGATTCTTGAAACCTAATTCAATTGGAAATCATCAATTCTTAATTCTTGATTTTAAATGTTTTCTTGATTTTAGATTTAGATCTAGATAATTCTTGAACTTCAATTTTATAAATTTTGAATTGAATTGTCTTTTCTTTTCTTTTTTTCTTCAATTCATCTAATTCAATTACGAACAGATCACACTTTCCCTGTAGACGATCCGCACTCGCTAACGCGCTACATACGACACCGTTATTGATTGCGGTTAACAAAAATTCTTTGATTGTGATCTTTACACATTTTCAAAACACGACACACAAAGAATCATTCAATCAAATGGCGCCGTTGCCGGGGATCGTGTGCTAATTTATTCGTTTTTGAAATTTGAGTTAAAAAATTTATTCCATCAAAAGTTTTAGATCTAAATTCGTGCAAACACTAAATGATTTGTTGTGATTTGTTGTGAGGAAATCTGGAATCTGTGGAGCAATAGGAAAAATTTTCAGAGAACTCCAGAGAGCTTAGTGAGGCAACAGAAGCAGTTGCCTAAATTTTTGTGCAGTGATCTTTTGAACCGACCGCGTTTCCGCAGCAATAGCAAGCTCCCGCGGTGGATCCGCGGCAAGTTGGCTTCATCTCTGCACGAAACTTCTCTGGTATTTTCTTGACTTTCTTATCTCCTTCTTTATCTGCTCCAATAACAAATTTGCTGCAGGTTTCTTTGCAAAATTCGCAGCGCCGCAATATAAAAATTGTGCGTGTTTGATCTTGGTTGTTTGCATTTTTAATACGGAAATTAAGAAGTAAAGACCAAATTCAGATTAGGTGGGGAGTTCATTACCCTTCCTAAGCCCCGAAAATCATAAACTTACATCCGCATTACCCTCATTAACTTAAAAAGATCTAGACATGACTCTAAGGACCGTCACGCTCACTTAGGACAGAAGGAGGCCGTGGGTAATCTATTGCTTATCCGCGTTTCTTTTGTGGTGTCTAAGGCAAGTGGTTACTTAATTTGGCCCACTACTTACGTAGTGGAGAACCTCCCACTTACCTGGCCACAGGAGGGACAAAGAGGTAGTGGAGGATTTATCCTGCGACTTGTCTTTTGGCAGTTAGGAGCGGTCTAGAGCCTTGACCTAGGTGACCACTAGACTTAGGGTTGCTTGTGCATTTGTTGTGATTTGCATCATTTTTTCAAAAATCCGTATCTTTTTCAAAACAAACACCACTTCATCTTTTCCCCTAATTATCTTAACGCTGCCACTTATGCTAAACCCTTTAGTGCAAGCTCGGCTGGACACGGGATTCTAGTGCCCGTTTAGTCCGCGTTCCTTCGATCGACCCCAAAGTCGGTATTTCTATATTTACTTCTTCTTTACCCACCACCACACCCACTTCGATGGACGATTCTCCATCGAACTTCTTTACCGCTACTCTGCCGCCGTCCGCAGGTGCACAGAATCCACCCCGTATCTCTCTCCAAGAGAGGTGCTATCCTATGCGAGGTCCTCTTTCAACCTGTCTATCCATTCCACCAGCCAACTGGGACAATTTTGAAATAAAACCCCAATACATCAACCTTCTACCCAAATATCACGGTCTCGAGTCTGAAGATGCATATGTCTTTATTACCAAATTTGAAAATGTATGCGCAATGATGGGTACCTCACAGCTTTCTGTGGATGCTATGCATCTTCGTCTTCTCCCATTTAGCTTGTGCGATATAGCTGAGAAGTGGCTGTATAACACAACCGCACATTCCATTTCAAACTGGGGAGAATTCGTAAAAGCATTCCTAAAGAAATTTTACCCGGATCATAAGACGGCTCGAGTCTGTAGTGAAATAAATCAATTCACCTAGATTCCAAATGAAACATTCTCAAAATGTCTTGAACGCTATAAGGATCTGTTAGTTCAATGTCCACATCACAGAATCCCTAGATGGGATCTGTTCCGAATTATATATGAGGGCATTAATCCTAACACAAAACAGACCCTTGAATCCATGTGTCAAGGTAATTTCATGACTAAAGATGATGGGGAAGCCTGGAAATTCCTAGAAGATTTCGCTGAAAAATCTTTACAGTGGGAGGGTGTGAGTCAATCGTCTAGGGGTGGCAATAACCAATCGGATGTTTCCATAGGAGTTAGAGCTGACATTTCAGCTATGCAAAAGAAACTCGAGACTATGGAAAGCTGCACGAAGGAGGGTCCCCAGGCAAGAAGGAGTCCTCTCATTCGGGGGGCAGTTGAAAAGAGCTTGGACAGAAGGAAGGACAGGAGGCCAAGATTGGATTGAATCAGTTAGCAATGTAGGGGAAGATGTCCAACTTCGCCGCCGCCCTAAATCAAATGTCACTCTCCAAAACTGTATGTGGATGCTCTCTGATCCTTCTCATCTCACGGAAGAATGTCCATTGAATTCTCCATTTCAAGGTCATGAGCATATCAATTCTGCTTTCCAACAACGACCTAGAAACGATCCATTTTCTTCCATATATAATCAGGGTTGGAGGAATCACCCTAACTTTGCTTGGAACCAATCACAATCTCAAAACACGGTTCCAACCTAAAACACTTTCCAAAGGGTCCCTCCACAGCAACAGCAACCACCACAACCGAGTCAGCACCCCTTCCAACCACAAAATTTTCAAAACCCGGCCAACAACTTTGATCCTTTTTCTGCCGGAACCAATAACAACTCTACACTCGAACAAACCATGAATTTGTTTCTGACAAATTTCATGCAATTTACGGCAAATTTTCAGTCTTCCGTCGATAAAATCCAGAAAAACTCTGACTCCCAAAGTGAGAGTATTAAATCGATGGAAGAACAAATTGCACAATTAAAAGCCGAAATGAGTGCAAGAGAAAAAGGGAATCTTCCAGCTCAACCCCTACCTGATCCTAGACCTTCACATTACACAAATGTGGATGCACTTACCACGTTGAGATCTGGAAGAGTGCTATACAATCATGTGGGTAAACAGATTGATGTTGAGGAATCAAGTGAACCCCAAGCTTCCACTTCCACTTCCACTCACACTTCTACTTCTTATCCCATTTTGTCTAATTTACCGTCTTCTTCCGATCCTATTCTCCGTTTTTCCAAAGGCTCGAACCCACCACCCACTTCATCCTTCCCACCCCCACAACCTTCTCCACAAATGTTGGACCCAACACTTATTGATAGAGCTCCATTTCCAAATAGGTTGAGGGCCAACAAACCCAATGCCCAAATGGAGAAGCTTGTGGACATGTTTAAGCAAGTTAATATCAACATCCCTCTCCTAGATGCCATCCAACAAGTTCCGTCCTATGCGAAAACTCTTAAAAACTTATGCACTAGAAAGAGGAAGACTCAAGTGCCCAAGAAGATATTCATGGCAAAAACTGTAGACACGGCTTTCCCCCAACAATTACCACGGAAACGTAAGGACCCTAGCTGTCCTACTATTTCTATTTCTATTGGGGATAAACACATTAACCGTGCTTTACTTGACCTTGGCGCTAGTGTTAACTTGCTTCCATACTCGGTTTACGAGCAGTTAGGTATCGAAGTGTTAAAGCCCTCGAGCATAACTCTCCAGATGGCTGACCGATCAATCACCAAACCCAGGGGTGAACTGGAGGATGTGTTAATAAAAATCGGGTAATTTGTATTCCCTGTGGACTTTATTGTAATTGATACACAGCCTGTAGCGAACCCACGGAATCAAATTCCGGTGATTTTAGGTCGCCCCTTTTTGGCCACTTCCAACGCTATCATCAACTGTCGTAATGGTTCTATGACCCTATTCTTCGGGAATAGGTCAATTGAGATGAACATTTACAAGTTGGGAAGTGTACCCTCCGAACCTACTGCTCAGGTCTGTTCTGTCGACTTAATGGATGCCGACAGCAGCGAAATTGATGATCCTCATGATACTGATCTTGACTCTTTTCATATGTTATTGTTTGACCCAACTATGTATCATACACATACGGACTCTTCCACAGAGTTGTCCAGGTCAACAACTAACACTGATTATGAACCGTTTTTAGAGTCTGAAGATCACCCCGCGCTTTGTGATGACATTATTCTTCAGGGTATTGATGGAACTTTTGAGGAGATCTTCGCTGATGAACTCGCATTTTTGAATGACACGGGTGTTGAGATGAATCATCTCCCAATCAATGAAATTGAACCTCCACCCCTTCTTCTGGACTGTAAAAAGAATGCGAGTAATCCATCACATTCACTGCATCGTCTCTCCAAAATGAGACGCACACACATTCTATTCCACCACTTACCATTTCCCCACTTCTTCTTCCACCAACCTGAGCACTACATTGATAAAATTTTCGAATGGTTGGTGTTAACTTTCGGTCTTTGCAAAGCTTGGCATCGACCACTGATTTTTGACCCCCTCATGTGATTTTCAAAGCTTAACATGGCTTAACTCAAGTTTTGGGAGGGGGGGATAATCTGGCTCTTGAAAAGAAAATTTTTACAAAAATTATGAGCCAAAAGAATAAGTTTGGGGGAGGATTTTCACTTTAATATATTTTTTGCCCCCATTAATAAATTTCTTTCCAGGCTTACAGGTTTTCGAGATCTAGCGGATGGCAACAGTGATGACACTGTTGAAAACAAGTTTGGGGGAGATTTGTGCTTATTTTCGCATCATTTGCATCATACTTTGCATAAGCACAAAACATTTTTAAAAACCTATAAAAATTTAAAAAATTTCAAAAAAAAATAAAATTTTTCTGTATATAAATAAGATAATAAAAGATTAGATAATGAAAAATTACATCGAAAAATTTAAGAAAACCAAGAAAAATAGAAGTTTTCTTAAACGAACTAGTAATAAGTAGTTATGAGTCGTTGTCCCAAGGGTTAGTAAGATGAAGGAAATCACTAATCTGAGGATAAAAATAAGTCTGAAAAACAGTTCCTATTCTGGAAGCCAAATATTTTGAACGTTGATACCTTGCTATTCGCACTTACACACGTCTTAAAGCTCGGGATAGTAGAGGATACCTTGAAATGCTCTTATCTAAAAGCCAAAGTATGAAGGAAATAAAAAAATGAATAAAATATAAAATGGTGAAGAAAAAAAATGAACACTGGTTTTGTTATCGCCAAGGCAGTAATAAAAAAATATAGCGAGGATGCCTCTTCACCTAGTGCCTTAGACCAACTGGTCTGGGAGTCACTGCTAAGCCTTAGGTGGTGCAAGAAGAGGAAAATACTGTTAGTTATATGTATGCCCTAGAGGCCATTACTATATATAGGATGTATATTGTAGTGGATGCTTGGACATATATAGGGAGGACTTTCTTGCTCGACATGATAGTATGCTATCTGGTTGCTCTTTATCTTAACGTGTACACTGATTGTCTCTCTGTTACATGTTGGTAAAGCCCTTAGGATGTGTACTTGACTATCTGGACTATGATGCGGATCATACTAGTGGGGACATGGTAGTCCATAAGTACATCCTTCAAGGTCCCTAGTCATGGGTATATCGAGACGGGGCATCGATATACCAGAGTAGACTAGCGTATACCTTCTCGACCTATACAGATGGGCGATGGATGATCCCATATCCATTGGTGTTTGAAATCATAGATGATATACGGGTGCTCAGTGGAGACTGGGTACACTGGACGGACTCCCCGAGAACTCCTAGATGGTATTATACCTCACGTCAGATGGCAGTTCTCTGGTGACACTGGTACATGTTAGTCTGTAGACCCGAGATTGTCATAGAGTCTTGTATGATTCCCACTGTGCTTTAATTTCCACCTTACCACGTCCAAGAGGGCGTGCAAAACGGTGGCTTTTGGGTATAGTCCCGAATCACATGGAGGCAATGAGCGATAGGAGGGGATTCGTCTCTCCCGGTATAGGGAGTTGATGTTGCGCTATGTTCGATTGGCTATAACCGGAAATCCCTGGCCAGGGTTACAGAGATTTACTGGTAAGTGTTACCAGTAGTTTCTCGAACTGTTATAGACCTCATATCGACACGACTTATCGAGCTACTGGGTTCTGACGTTTACCACCCCTAGGCGAGATATGCGACATATCAGACGAACAGACCGGACTGTACGGTAAGTGTTACTGGTTGGATTCACAGGAGTGTGAGCGGGCTTGCTCGTTGATCTTCTGATCACTCAATACCCGGGTGGCTGTTACGTTTAGCAGACCGCTTGCGGCTTATGGGTGTTTGATATGATCATCACCTGCTGCCGGCGTATTGACGAGTCTTTAGAGTCCTACACAGAGGTTTCCTGGCTCAAGCGAAACGAAATAGGAGCGCATATGAGATATGTGCGGGACCGAGAATAATACCAGTATGTGATACTGTATTCTATTCTAGCGATTTGTATCATTGGACGGTTATATGAGATATAGCCGGGTTACTGAATCAAGTGTTGATTCGATACATTGATACACTAAATATTAGTCGGTTATATGCAGTATGACCGGATCATTAAATCAAGCGTTGATTTAATGATTTAATGCATAATTATTTATTTGATATATTACTTTGCATTAACTAGTATTGGTTCACTTAAGATGGATTTTCTCACTTGATGTGCACATTATATATATATGATATAGTTTTGTGCACAAGTTTGTATCATGTTTGATGATACATGCAAACTTGGGTGTGTGTATTCTTTAAACTATGATTAGGTTAATGGTTAGGGTTTCATTTACTTATTCATTTATTTATTTATTATTTTTGGCAAGAAATGAAATGGTGGCTTTCTTTGGATTTATCTTGAAGCTTCTTGAAGCTTTGAAAAGCTTTGACCATTTTTGTTTCTTTCCTTAACCCTAACCATTTGCTTTAACCATAGTTTACTCTCTACACTCAACCATGGTTGCATTATGATAACTTCACTTGATTTATCATTTGATTTTATTATTCTTATAATATTCTTCTTCTTCTTCTTCTTCTTCTTCAAGAAGAAGAAACCTTACTAGCTTTAATGGTGCTATGAGGAAAAGAGTGAGAAATCCAAATCCAAAGTGAACCCACTTCCTATTTCTTCATCCTCTACCACTTGCCAAGTAGTATAGGGTGTTTTCTTCACAAATTTCATGACTTGGTGAAGTTGGAGCTTGATCTTGAGTTGCCTCGACGTAGATTATCTTCGGCATCGAAGTCGACGACCTAGCCCGATTATTTCTTCGACGAAACCATCGCTAGAGTCCGGGATCCGATGATCGCAGCGGAGGGACATCATCACGGAGCTAAGGAAGTGGAGGACAGGATCTACAAAGGTTGTAGCCCCTTTCACTTAGCAGTAAAGTTGTTTACTAGCTTGTAGTTTCGCCTATTCTTTAGTTAACGATCTAGTTTAGGGTTTCTCGGCACCGAAAAATTTTGAATTTGGCATGGTTGATGCCTTGTGAGACCTCATTAGTGTGCCTAGGAACCCTACAGTAGTATCAGAGCCTAGCTAGAGCATTAGGCGATGTGTTAACGAAGTTAAAACTTCGAACGAACCGAGAAACATCAATTTAACCCCCTCTCTGGTCATTTTTCAAAATCTGGGATTTTCCAGAATTAAAAATACCTAAAAAATTCAGCAGGCTAATATAATAATTATGGTGAAATACGAGAACCTAATACGTCCAAACCGCCGCGGAACCGCGGCCATAGCGCGCTTGGGCCGCGGATCCACGACAGTAAAGGGGTGTTAGGTACTTTTCTTTTCACTATAATTCCTATTTCTGTGACTTAAATTTTATGGGTATTTTTATTCTGACTCAAGTGTTGAGTATTCTGGGGTTTATTTTATAATCGTCGATTCGATCGGGAATTTTAAATTCGTTATTGTTTTTCCGGTTATTTTAGAACATGTTAAAAAGTTTGACCGGATATAAATACCCACTTTTTCCCCTGTCGGGAAATTTCCAAGTGTTGGATCTTTCCGTAGTTTAATGACGTTCTAAGTAGTGCAAGTAACGCGATGGACCCTCTAGAAGACAACAAACCTTAACTCGATTATGTGACCATCTTGAACTGCCCTTTGAATCTTAGGGTTTGGGACAGTACGGCATGCCACATGTGAGGCGTTGGCTTGACCCTTCTACGGCTGGACCGTTGGTACTGAGGCATGAAGTGAATGTTTTTAAACTTATTTCATGTGTTGAGCTGTTTCGGGAAAACTTTGGTGTTTGAATGTTCGATCGGATAGTTTAACATTTTCTATTTATCTGAAACGTGATACAATATTTGGAATCCACAAGTAGTTATGAGATAACCGAATGAATGTTATAAACGTAGCGGTTTAGTCTCGATTGATCTGTTGCCACGGAATTTTGATGCGATCAAAAGTTCGTCGCAATCACGTAGCGTACGCGGATACTCGCCGGGTAAACTTAATAGACAGCCATGCCCCATAGCCCCGACCAAGTGACTGTAGGAGAACCCCGTAGCCAAAAGCATCCGTTTGGGTGCTCGCGGCAGCGGAGTTCCTCCTTAGTGCACTTCGTCGATGGCATCCGGGGGTGCGGCCGTCTACTAAAGTTTGCGACGAGCATTCGATCAGTATATCAGAAATCTTGTTGAATTGCCCGACTAGATATTGAAATTTTTTTTCGATATAGAGACTAAAATGCGGGGTTTATAATTGTTAGGCATGCGATGTCTAAGGAATTCAGATAGTTAAGCATGTGATGTCTAAAGAGGTTGCGGATTCCAACTGTTGTAGTTTTACACTTTCTTTTCTGTGACCGTAAGTGTAATATGTGATATCCCCGGTTTCGTTGCTATATGTCAACGACAATTGGGATACGCATGTTTACTTACGTTGATGACATGTGATGTTATGTGTTGCTGGATATGTTATATTGGATCGTCGTGTTTGAATAGCCGGGTTTTTTTTATGTGAGATGATTGTTTTTTCATTTTCATTCATGTAAAAACTTGTATGTAATATTCTTTTATTGGGGAACTTCTAGGTTGCGGAAGATATCACCCTTTGTATATTATTTACTTTTCCGCACTAGGATAGACCCAAGGAGGAGAGCACAAGTAACCGGGTTCTGGAGTCCAGTGGGAGACCAACTCGAGGAGTCGAGTTCGGGTCTCCTAACTCTAGAATTGGTAGGGTTGCTTGCCGCTCTCGTAGGGGTCTAGGGGTGTGGGTTTGGCTATTCATCGCGACCGTGGAATCCTTGTTTTATACTGGCTCGTATTGAAAACACGGACGTCCTAGTATATCCAATATTTCATATGATATTTTCTGCTGCGATATCTGTGATGTGATCATTTGATGTTCTGTGATAAATATTGTATATAGTATATATGATATATTATATAGACGTTACTTATGTTTTACACCCGCGCTAGCCCTGCCCCGCTCTGCCGTTAGTTACCTAACCTAACGGTGCACGAGGGGACATCGAGGCGAATGCGGATGGCATAAGTGTACGTCGTATTTATCTGTGATGTTTAGGTGATTTAAATGATGGGACTTCATTAATGTGATTAATGAAAGAAAAAGAAACCTAAAGATGTTGTGGAATCGAATTTCAAAAATAAAACAGGTAGCTACAGTTCTTGCTTTGCATCGCGGTGTTCCTTGTAGAACATCCTGCACCTTATTCGATGAGGAAAGGGCCGAGATCCCTTCACCGGGAGTGACCCCTTTAGCAATAACTGGCAGATGCTACACACTCGGTTTGTCTTTTGATTGCTTCTATAGTTTCTTCTTTGCACAGTGATATATATGATATATCCCGCACCTCATTCGACGAGGAAAGGGCCGACGATCCCTTCACCGGGAGTGACCCCTTTAGCAAAACTAGAAAAGCCTAAAAAACACTCCATTTTAAAATCATTCGATTCTACAACGATATCAAGTTCATTACGCAATAGGTTTTCAGAAAAACCTGTCGTAGCCCTCTGTCATTTAAGATAAGCCCTGCTTAGTATTCGTGCTGCGTTTGTTGACCTTGTCAAGGCGCAGTGTGCGGTAGCTAACCAGTATTTATCTGCTTATGCATATGATGCAGATTGTTTTAGGGTAGTCGTACAGCCTTGTTGACCTTGTCAAGGGTCGTGCGGGTGGGTTTAATTCAATCAAGAAATGACGGGTTGAACTTGACTTACGGTCTATGGTTTGTTGACCTTGTCAAGGTCATAGATCGTTTGGGGCAAAATATTATCGGGAATTTCAAGTGTTGAAATTTGCAATGAGATTGCATACCTTCTATGAGATAGTTGGATCCCGATACCCGCTGCGAGTAAGAGTTACTCCTGAGATAGTTTTACACATTACAATTAGCCGATCAAGTAGGTGTCTAGAAAGGTGTTAACGAGGTCACGCCTCTGGGAAAACGAGGTTTACTGTAATTAGGTCCATGCGAAAGCACGGGGAACCTCCCTCAAAGTACCGACACTGGCCTGGCTGAAAGATTGGCGAACTTGTAGTGTGTAATTAATCCCGGCTAGTCTTTCCTTTTAGGGTTTGAAGGAAGATTTGATAAAAACAGTGGGAGCCATCCTGATTAGATAAAATTATAACTAATCTGATCTTGCAAGAGCGCACGCAGAGTGTTTTCTTCTCTCTCTCTCTCCAGGTAGCGACCATATCACGCTTTAATCAAGATAATAATACGGATGTATTGACCGAACCCGCTTGCTATACTGAGCTGGGGAACGTTGGTCCCGCTCCAACTTATAATTGTTATAAGATAGAGCAGGAAATAGAGGAATACCAGAATTCCTATGCCGCCCAAACGAAGAAAGTGCATATGATGCATCTCCTTCGGGTGTGTTCATTACAAAGAACCGTTTCTCTGTATCCTCTACGTCCTGGGTATTTGATACCGGATCAGGATCCCAGATATGTAATCTGTTACATAGGGCTACAGAAAGGTAGAGAACTGAGAACGGGTGATAAGTTTCATGAGACAGAAAACGGTGCAAGTGTTGCAGCCAAGTCTGTTGGTCACTGTCACCATGTATCCCAAATACATTGATTCTGAACGAATGTTATTAGATACCGAACCTGATATACAAAATCATATCAGTCTCTTTATTAGTAAAGAAATGATAAAATTTTGTATTGTTGGATAATGTTTTGAACATTTCCTATATCAAAAGTTGATCGGTTCAGGCACGTTATCTAAAAGCATTGATGTTCTAAATCAAACTACAGTTCTTAGTATACAGAACACACACAAGAGGAAGAGTTCAGAAATGAACGAATCCTTCTTGAGGTTTTGTAGACTAGGTCATATCAATGTGACCCGACTAGCTTAAGTTACATAGTAGATGCATATTTAAATCAGTTTGAATTTACCTCTTATGAAATTTGCGAGTCATGTCACAAAGATATAATGACCTCAGCTCTGTTTATTGGAAACAGAGAAAGAGTTAGTAAACTCTTGGGACTGATACATGATGATGTATGTAAGGTCCCATGTCTACACATGCCAGGACCAGTTCTTTGTACTTCATTACATTCTCTGATGATCTCTCAAGATTCAGTCATATGTTCCTGTTGAAACACAAGTCCGAACCTTTTGAGATATTCACAGAATATAAGTTAGAAGTAGAGAACCAATACGGGTATAAGTATTATGTCCTTTGATGAGATCAAGGAGGAGAATACTTGTGCATAGAATTCCTGGACTATTCTAAAGGAGAATGAGATTCTCTCTCAGCATTACTCCTCAGTATACACCATAGCACGATGGTATATCGGGACGGAGCAATAACACCCTATGTGATATGGTGTGCTCTATGATGAGTACTACTAGTTTCCAATTTCCTTTTGGGGGTTATGCACTTGAGAAGCTGCATACCTATTGAATTAGGTTCGAATCAGATCACAGCCTACCACTCCATATGAGATATGGTATGGGAAGAGCCCATGTATTAAGCTAGTTAAGATTTGGGGTTGACCGGCCTATGTCTAAAAGCAAAATCCGGATTAGCTCGAGGCCAGGTCTGTTATGTAGAACTGGAAAGGTTTCAGCTATACAAACTACAGCAGATGATTTGGTAGAACCTAAGGATTCGGTAGATACCAACGAACCTCAGCCTCTCCGCCGATCTAGTAGGGTTTCTCACCCACCTGAGAGATACTTCTGTTTCTCTATGTCAGTAGGAGCGAGGATTGCATCATGAGATGATGACCCAACTATTTTCGAGCTAGCCATCAGGAGTGGGACTCTATAAGAATGGCTGGATGTTTAGCGATCTGAGATGGAATCCTTATACACCAACAAAGTATGGACTTTGGTTGCTTTATCTGAAGGGTTAAATCCCCATCAGGAGCAAGTATATCTTGAGAAGATTACTTGGTGTACATGGAAAAGTTGAGACTTTCAAAGCTAGACTTGTTAAAAGTTTGCATCATTGACCAGGTATGGATTATGATGAAACCTTTTCTAAGTAGCTATGCTTAAGTCCATCCAGATCCTACTTGCCACGGCTACATACCATGACTACGATATCTGGCGGTTGGGTGCCATGACTGCTTTTCTAAGTGATATTTTAGAAGAGTGCGTCTATAAGTACACAGCCAGAGGGCCTCGTAGACAGTGGGAGCAGCGGAAACACGAGCAAGATGTTTTATGTGATAAAGCAGGCATCGCGGAGTTGGAACGTCTGTTTTGATGTGTTAGTCAAAGAGTTTGACATCATCAAAATGGTAGATGAACCTTGTATAAACAAAAGGGTAGTAGAGAGTATGGTGGTGATCCTCGTAGAGTACATGGATGACATACTCTTGATAAGAAAGGAGTTTCCTATGCTACGCTCGGTCAATCTCCGCTTATCACAAAGATTCTCCATATAGGATCAAAATGATACCTCCTAAATCCTGAGTTTTCGATCTATGAGATAGATTTAATTGGATGCTAGGATTCTCACTAGTAGTAGTGAGATGGTATCAATCGATCCTGGGGAGAATCACTGGAAAGGTTCCAGGGTGATAAGGACGACTGAATGTCAGTTACATGCATTGTCTTTACCCTCAGTGGAGGGACGGTATGTTGAAAGAGTTCCAAGCTAGATACCGTGGCATACTAGACGATAAAGACTGGATACATCGCTACTTAAGATGCTACCAAAGAGGCAGTCTGGATGTATATTTGTTCATGAGATGAACTTAGTTCCTCCCACTGTGTGACAATGGAGTTGTGGCTTATGCTAAGGAACGTCCGTCCCATCAGTGATCCAGACATATTCTAAGGCAGTATCACCTGATCATGGAGATGGTTGATCTCCAGGGGATCAAGGTTAGGAGAGTAGACTCAGAGGACAACACGGCGGATCCACTCACAAAGGCCTTTTCCCAGAGAGAGACTTTTATGGGATGGTTGAGTATGAGATACTACAACCACTGCTATCAGATGGCCCTAGTGCAAGTGGGAGATTGTTAGTTATATGTATGCCCTAGAGTCCATCACTATACATAGGATGTATATTGTAGTGGATGCTTGGACATATATAGGGAGGACTTTCTTGCTCGACGTGATAGTATGCTATCTGGTTGCTCTTTATCTTAACGTGTACACTGATTGTCTCTCTGTTACATGTTGGTAAAGCCCTTAGGATGTGTACTTGACTACCTGGACTATGATGCGGATCATACTAGTAGGGACATGGTAGTCCATAAGTACATCCTTCAAGGTCCCCAGTCGTGGGTATATCGAGACGGGGCATCGATATACCAGAGTAGACTAGCGTATACCTTCTCGACCCATACAGATGGGCGATGGATGATCCCATATCCATTGGTGTTTGACATCAGAGATGATATACGGGTGCTCAGTGGAGACTGGGTACACTGGACGGACTCGCCGAGAACTCCCAGATGGTATTATACCTCACGTCAGATGGCAGTTCTCTGGTGACACTGGTACAGGTTAGTCTGTAGACCCGAGATCGTCATAGAGTCTTGTGTGATTCCCACTGTGCTTTGATTTCCACCTTACCACGTCCAAGAGGGCGTGCAAAACGGTGGCTTTTGGGTACAGTCCCGAATCACATGGAGGCAATGAGCGATAGGAGGGGATTCGTCTCTCCCGGTATAGGGAGTTGATGTTGCGCTGTGTTCGATTGGCTATAACCGGAAATCCCTAGTCAGGGTTACAGAGATTTACTGGTAAGTGTTACCAGTAGTTTCTCGAACTGTTATAGACCTCATATCTGTTGGAGATAGTGCCCTCAGAGTCAATTATTAGGTCACAGGTACGTGATTGTAATGATTGAGGGAGGACCTATCCCGGTAGGACAGTCTTACTCGAGATGATAGTATGCTATCTGGTTTACCTTTATCATCGTGTACTGTTTTAAGTGACATGACACGTCGCTATTACACGTTGATAGAGCCCCTAGGATTCTTGCTTGACCACCAGCAGTATGAGGGCGATCATATAAGTGGGAGCTGGGGGTCTACAAGCATATCCTTAAAAGGTCCCTAGTCGTGGGAGTTTCGAGACCGGGCATCGATACTCCATTAGTAGACTAGTGTATACAGTCGAGACCCCGACGAGGGACGGTGGCCGGTCTCACAAGCCACTGGTGTCAGTTGGATCACCTAAGATGTATACAGGTGCTCATTGGGTTATGAGTACACCGGACAGGACTCGCCGGGAACATGCTAGTTGGTCATATACCAGACGTCAGATGGCAGTTCCCTGGTGACATGTGTGCAGGTTAGTTCATCGACCTGGGGATCGTCATTTGTCTCGTGTGAGTTCCCACTGTACTTTGATTACTACCCTACCACGGCTCAAAGGAGTCGTGCAAACAGGTTTTAGTTGGGTACAGTCCCGAGCCACATGGAGGCAGTGAGCGTATCTTCAGGGGTTCGTCTCTCCCGGTATTGGGGGTGAGGTCGTGCTGTGTCTAGGAGAGCCATTACACAAAGTCCTTGGCCAAGGCAAGGAGATTTACTGGTAGGTATTCCAGTAGTATCTCAGGGTGTTCTGGGCTACACTCCGACACGACTTGTACCGCTTTTGGGGGTCTGACTTTTACCAACCCCCTAGGCCCGCCATGCGATACTCATAGACGAACGGACCGGACTGCACGGATATTGTCACTAACAGGCTCAGTAGGGTGTCAGGATGAGTTCGCTCATCGACGTCCCTTTTGGTCAATAGCTAGTGGCCCGTTACGTATTGGCTTATACCTCTGACGTGCTAGTGGTTAAATCCACAGCCATAGTATTGACGAGTCTTTAGAGTCCACCACACTTTCAGTTACTCAGGTTTCGGGCGAAACGCTGTAGGGGCCGTATGGAGATATGGCAAGGTTCGATCAGATACGTGCGGTATTGCACGGATCAGGATCGGACGGTTTTTTACTAGCCGGCTTTGGCTTAAGCCGGATCTTAGTATTTGATAGTGTAGTTTTGTCTCTTTGCATTTGTATTTCGGTCGGAATACAAATGCGGGTGTGTATGCACAGTATCGGGGTTTTCCTGTAATTTATTACGGGACCAGTTTTCTGGGGTTGCCAGTTTGCATTCCGTTCCGGCCGGTTTTCTCTTTTTCCTTCCCGGTCGGACTTTTCGTTGGAGGGTGTTAATTGCAAGTTTGCAATTAACATTTTGTTGAGGGGGTTTATTGCAAAAGGATTGATATGATTGCATCTTTTCTTTTGGACCATTCTTGCATTAATTGAGACTTGATGGAGTATGGGATTGTGATGGATGATGGTTGGCCGGCCACTGTTTAGGCATGGGGTGAGGATTAATTTTTTGGGTGGAATTTTTCCTTGATTAATTAATGGGAATGGATGATAAATGTGTATGCTGGAATTGTGTTGAATTATTTCCCTTGTTGATTTTTCGTGGGCCCCCTCTTCTGTGTGTGTGTGTGGTGGCCCCCCCCTCCATTTTGTGCAGTGAAGGAATTCTTCATTTGATTTTGGGTATTAATTCCTACCTTCATTCATTCATTCATTCTGTGAGGGCTTGCTTCATTCTTATTTTTTTGAGTGAGCTCCAACAGAGGCCGGCCACTTCTTGCAATGAGAATGAGAGAGTTTTGATTTTGATGGCTTGCTCCATTTTTCTTCAAGCCTTCATGAAAATCTTTGTGCACAAATTCCTCCATCATGGCAACTATCCAAAACCCCAAAGAGACAAGTTTCTACATTATTCTACAGCAATTCTTGGGCGTGTCGGCTAGCCAACTTCGCGCCCGAGTTGCCTCGGTATTGAGGTGGGAGCCCGTAAAAGAATCCGGCTACGTGGTGCCCTTCCGGCGAGGAGGCGACCACCGGAGTTTCCGCGGGAGATCGGGACGGCGGCGAGAAGACCGGAGGACTCGGATCACTCGGTACATCTCTTCCCTTTCTTGTTTGTAGCGTAGACTTGTTAATGGTTACGATCCGGGTGTTTAGTGCGCGGTGGTGCCGGTTTGCTAAGTCCGCAAAAATTTAAGTTTTTCACCGCTTCCGCATTCCGGCGTCGGATTGACGGCCGGGGCGCCGCCGTGCACTTACAATATCGACACGACTTATCGAGCTACTGGGGTCTGACGTTTACCACCCCTAGGCGAGATATGCGACATATCAGACGAACATACCGGACTGTACGGTAAGTGTATCTGGTTGGATTCAAGATCCCCGAGTACAATTCAAGCAAGAAGCCTTCAACCTTTTAGGAGCAAAGCCGATTTTCATCCGAGCAAGCGATCCAAGACGATCCGCGACTCATGAAGACGAGCGACGCCAAATCGACGATCGAGTTCTTTCCTCATTGTAGATTTTGAGAGAATTGTAATAAAATTGTTGATAAATAAAATGTGAAATTCTTTAATCTTGCTTTCTTTATATTCTTGCATCATGATTAGATCTCGATTCTTGATTGTGTTCTTTGATATGATATTTGAGTAAAACTCCGCTAGTGAAGGAGTCGAGATAATCAGTAGATGATGATGTTATAAATCTTGGAACGATTCTTAAGTCCTATAAGTTTTGTAAACTTTAGTAAATTGAAGAATCGACAACCTAGTTTCGAGCGATACTTTCTTGATTGTGTTCGCTCTTAATTAGTGATCCACGATCGATTCTTGAATTTACTAGAGGCTAGAGTGTGAATGAAATCAACAAAAGAACAAGGGATAGATGATGAAACCCTAGTTTCCGCAAGAGATCCTTAATTCTCGTTGATTGTCATCGATCTAGTCTCAAATCATTAATGGATAAGAAAACGTAATCACTAGTTTTCATCACGTCTATAGATTCGATCGATTCCTACGAGCCTCACTTCGATTCTTGAAACCTAATTCGATTGGAAATCACCAATTCTTAATTCTTGATTTTAAATGTTTTCTTGATTTTAGATTTAGATCTAGATAATTCTTAAACTTCAATTTTATAAATCTTGAATTGAATTGTTTTTTCTTTTCTTTTTTCTTCAATTCATCTAATTCAATTACGAATGGATCACACTTTTCCTGTGGACGATCCGCACTCGCTAACGTGCTACATACGACACCGTTATTGATTGCGGTTAACAAAAATTCTTTGATTGTGATCTTTACACATTTTCAAAACACGATACACAAAGAATCATTCAATCAAGCATCGCGAAAATAAAAAGTAAAATAAAATAAAATTTTCTCTGCCCTGCAAGTATGTCCATATTGATTCTTGTATACGTTCCATGGGCACAAATGAAAAAAGGGAATCATATTTTCTCACCAAGCTCCATCAAAAGGAGAGCCAGATCTTGATGGCAACATCTACAGCCTAAAGATCAGCTTGACGCTCTTCTTATTCCAACAGGGTGCAGAAGTGATGTTAGCAAAGTTCCAAAGAGCCAAATTAAAAAGGAGTAATGGCAAAATCCCAGCTTCAACTCAACATTCCTTCTCGGTGCAGACGCAACGTCAACAAAAAAAGTGGAGTGATGGCAAAAATCCTAGCTCCAGCTCGACCTTCTCCTCATTCCAGCAGGGTGCGGGTGTAACTGTTAAATGAAATTGGAGAAATGTCATATTCCTAGCTCCAGACTTTGATGGCGATATATACAGTATAAAGGTCATTTGGATGTCTACCCAACTTCAGCAAAGAATCGATATGACATCATCAAAATAAAGTGGAGCAACGGCTTATCTTTAGCTCCAGATCTCGATGACAACATCTACAGCCTAGAGATCAGCCTGACGTTCCTTCTCAGTGCAGACGCGAAATCAACAAAGACCCAAGGGTCGAACAAAAAAGGAGCAATAGCATATTCCTAGCTCCAGTTCGACGTTCCTTCTCAGTGCAAACACAACGTCATCAAAGACCCAAGGGCCAAAACAAAAAAAAAGGAGTGATGGAAAAATCCTAATTCCAGCTCGACGTGATTCTCATGCCAGCAGGATGCAGATGCAACGTCAACAAAGGCTCCAAGGAGCCAAATCAAAAATGAGTGATGGCAAAATCCTAACTCTAGCTCGACATGCTTCATATGCCAGCAGGATGTAGATGCAATGTCATCAAAGACCTAAGGGTCAAACAAAAAAGGAGTAATGGCAAAATCCCAGCTCCAGCTCGACGTTCCTTCTCGGTGCAGATGTGACGTCAACAAAGGCTCGAAGGATCCAAATCAAAAAGGAGTGACGGCGAAATCCTAACTCCAGCTCAACGTGCTTCTAATGCCAGCAGGATGCAGATGCAATATCAATAAAAGACCTCAAAGCAAAAATGAAGTCACAGCAAAATCCTAGCTCCAAGTCTTGATGGTTCATATACAACCCAGAGACTATCTCGACGTTCCCCCTCATTTCAGCAGGATGCGGCTATCAAATGAAATTGGAGAAATGGCATATTCCTAGCTCCGGACTTCAATTGCAATACATAGAGCATAGAGGTCCTACAGATGTCTACTCTACTTCAGCAAAGAAACAGCACGACATCGTCAAAACAAAAATGAAGTGACGACATATTCCCAGCTTCGGGTCTCGAGGCAACTCATATGAAACTTAAAAGACTATCGGAGATCATCCCACACCAGAGCGGAGTGGTTATGACTTATCTGGGATCCAAATTGAGCCTAACCTCAAGTAAAAAGCATCATGGCAAATTCCTACCGTTTGTTCTTCCGACGGTAATATGACCTAAGGAGATTACTTGAAGACGTCTTGTCCACCCCCAAAGCGATCAGAGACACGACAGTCGTGGAGCTACTCGAACAGCAGCTTAAAGACTGCATATCGAGGAATACATCAGTCAATGAGATGGTACCACAGACTAAAACCCTAGTACCATAAACCTAACGAACCCCTGTCGTAAAGAATAGGGGTTATCTATATTTCACATTAGGATACACATGCGAGATCCTCTTGACTCATCTCAACTCGTAGGGAAAAATATCTCTATGAAACCCTCACGGCTCATGAAGGTGAAAAGCCTTAGGCGACGGGGATATCAACCTGTTTCCTAAGCACCGTGGCCCTACAAGTAGGTCTAAATTGACTCTTATATATTACCCACGGTCCACATTCTCCAAAGTTGCATACCGACAAGGAGGAGAAACCACTTACGAGTCCTCTCGACTCGTAAAGGGAAAATTCTCTTGTGAGATCTTTACGACTCTCAAGAGAAAACGCACTTAGGAGTCCTCATGACTTCTAAGGAGAAAAGACACCTACGAGATCCTTTTGACTCATAGGGAGAAGCATCTTTATGATACCCATATGGCTCATATAGTTAAAAAGCCTTAGGCGACGGATTTAAACCTGTTTCCTAAGCCATCGCTGGCCCACAAGAAAGTCCAAACTGACTCTTATATACTATCCGCGGGACACATTCGCCAATAAAGTGAAGAAGCTATTTACAGGTCCTCACGACTCGTAAGAAAAAATACCCGAGTGAGATCCTTACAACTCACGAAGGTGATGAACACTTAGGAATCCTCACGATTTCTAGGGAGAATATGCACTTATGAGATCCTCATAACTCATAGGGAGAAAAAGCCTTCTTGAGACCCTTATGACTCATGAAGATAAAAAAAACCTTATGCTACAAAGACCATAAACTTGTCTCCTAAGCCATCAATTCTATGGCCATGCATAACTTTGCACTACTTCACCCACGTACATACTTTTGTGGGCAAAGTAGTGGGGGCATTTGTTCCCGCCAAATTTTTTTGGCTCGGAGCTTACTGTTCCCTTATAAAAATAAAGGGAAAGCTCAACTTGTTAAATACGTGTAAACACATGCAAAGCATGTAACTATCATCTTAGGTAGCGCCGCACGTGAAGTTCACGCGGGCGCAAATGCGCAAAGCACAGAAACGCCTGTTCCCCTAATATTTAAACATAATAAAAGCGCTAAGCTCTGTTAAAATTTTGTTGAGGCAACGCCTCATGTGTCCCTCACAAGGATGCCAGCGCCAATCTTGTAGGATTAAATCCTATGGTGGCGTCGCACATGCTCTTCACGTGGGTGCCAATGTGCAAAGCACAGGAGCACCTATCATAAATAAGAATTAAAATTTTTAAGTGGCGCCTACATGCACAACACGTGAGTGCCGACGCCCAAATTAAAAGCAAGCAGAATTAAATTCTACATGACAGAGACGTTGGATCAAAGATCCAATGGTGATAATAAATCATCAGATGATAAATTCTATTTGGAAACTATTTTCCTTCTAATATGGAAAGATTTTCTCTAATAGAGAATCTTGGATTTAAAATCCAATTGTGATAAAAATATCACCAATTAAACCATCCAATAGAATTAAATTTTATGTGGGAAATACTTTCCTAATCTTCCTAAAATAAGAGAGATTTTCTCTATTAAATAGAATTAAATTCTATGGTTAGAAAAATATTTCCTAATCTTGTTAAACTAACAAGATATCTATATGATAGAATAAAATTCTATCTTAGGAAAATATTTCCTAATCTTGATAAACGATCTTCTCTATTAGATAGAATAAAATTCTATATTAGGAAAATATCTTTATAATCTTATGATAGAATAAAATTCTAATCTTATTAAATTAACAAGATATTCATATGATAGAATAAAATTCTATCTTAGGATAATATTTCCTAATCTTGTTAAAAAAATAAGAAGTCTTCTCTGTTAAACAGAGAGCATTTGGATTAAAAATCCAACGGTAAATAAAATTCACCAATTGATCTAAAATATCATTGTTGATTAATTATGAAATCAATCATAATCTCTCAATGAGAAATTTTCTCAACAAATTGATTTTTCTCTTCTCCTATAAATAGGAGCAAAGAGATTAATTAAAGAAGGGAGGAGGAAAAAAGAGAAAAAGCCCCATAATCTTCTAAAAAAATACAGAAAGCTTCTAAAAATAATAGAGAATTCAACCCTCAGAGAGAAAGACTTCCCTTTCAAAAGAAACCCAGGTAAAAGAAATCCAGAGATCAAAATATCTCTTTTTACCTATTTTAAGGGTTTAACTCTTCTAAAAGAACCTAGTTCTTTCTCTGGATCAGAGATCCACAAGACAAGTCTCCCACAAGTTGAGAATTTAATTCTCATCGGGAGGATCTTGTTCTTGAGAATAAAAAATTCGGAAAAGAATTAGGTCCAAAAGAAAAACAAAAGGACAAAGAACCTATAAAAGAACTTAGTTCTTAAGGAAAAACCTGATCCCAAATCTTTAAAAAACGAAGATCTTGGTGATCATTAATGGTCAAAATGCCATTAACATAGATTTAATCTCTAAAAAAGGAAAAAAGACTAGCGCCCCACGTGCTCCTCATGTGGGCACCCCTTTTTAACAGCGCCTAGCACCTCACGTGAAAAACACACGGGCATCCAAAAGAGAAGGCCAGCGCCTCATGTGAAAAACACGTGGGCGCTGAATAAAAGTGTTTAGCACTCCATATGCAGTCGAAGACAGTTAAGTACTTAGCACTAATTGGGCAGCGTCTAGCGCCGCACGTGCTCCTCATATGGGCACCGTACAAAAAGTGTTGAGCACTTCTTATATAGCCAAAACGGCTGAGTGCTTAGTACTGACTGGGCAGCGCCCAGCGCCGTACATGCACCTCACGTGGACGCCATATAAAAAGTGCTTAGCACTTCACATTTAGTCAAAATGACTAAAAGTGTTCAACATTTATTGGGTAGCGCCCATGACTGAATGCTTCACATGATATACATGCGAGCGTCAGAGCTCAAATAAGTGCTTAGCACTTTTATATGAAAAGAAAAGGGCCGAACAAACAGATCCCAAATAAGTGCTTACACTTTTGAATAAAAAAAAGGCTAAGTAGACTTAGCCCAAATTGGCCAAGTCTCTGAATTTTTCTTGTAGCTGAGCCCAATGCTCTTTTGCTGGATTTTAAGTAAAAATGATCCTTGAAATTTTTCTAAGTTGTTTTTAGTCTCAAATTAGATTAACGCATCCTTAGAAAGAACAAATTGAGCCCAAATGCTCACTCATTTAAGTTGATTTTAATCTCAAACCAGATTAACAGTCCTTAAATGAACCTAAGACCAAATCTAAAATATATGGATTTGGACCGATCCGCGTCCTACGGGCAACGATATAACTAGTCTCCGTATACAATCCACGGAAAACCTAAACAAACAAAAACACACACGATACGAAGTGAACTGCCGGAGCAAGAGAAAGTGGTTATCGCAATGCGGTAATGTAATTAACTGCAGGGGTTTGCACCTGCAGGGAAGAGCGTCCCCACAATCAAAAAACTCCTCATAAAATGAGGGGGAGTATGATAAAGTTTGCTACAACGGCCGCATCTGTCCAAACCTCCAATATATGATTCCATAAATCAACTTGGTATTTTCAGAGAGGTGGACGGATAAATCCAAATAGCATCTGCCCCCAAATTCAGGCCAGACTCCCAACGTCTCGGTCCGGTCTTTCGGCGGTGAACAATTGGTTTAAAAGAAACTCCGTGTTCAATTGACCAAACGCTGACTGCCTGAATTAACTTCTCCTTATTCTCGAACAAATCGTCGACCTTCAACCCACTTTCAATATCTACTGCCAAAAACCTATCCGCACGAAAGTTGACATTCTCCATTACGATGTAGACAATATGTGAGCATCTGTCATGTTATTGACAAGTGGATCTTCAAACTCAACGAATTCATTGTTAACACATGAATTAGTAATCCACTGCATATCATTCTCATCAGTAAGGACATGTACAATTCGCATGCTATCTTGTGCTTGAATCTCGTCCTCCTCATCTGTTCCCCTCCGAACGGCGGCCGACGACGTTGGGCTGTCTCGCCTGAGGTTCGGGGCAGATGCTAATTGGTGCTATCCGTCCACCTCTCCGAAAATGCCAAGTTGATTTATGGCACTGTGTATCGGAGGTTTAGACGGATGCGACCGATGTAGCAGACTTCGTCAGATTCCCCCTCGCTTGAGGGGTTTTTGATTGTGGGGACGCTCTTCCCTGCAAGCGCAAGCCCCTGGAGTTAATTACGCTACCGCTTCACGGTAACAACTTTCTCCTTCTCCAGAATTTCACTTCGTGTCGTGGGTGTTTGTTTTGTTTGTGATTGCCCGTAGATTGTATACGGAGACTGAGTAATGTCGTCGCCCGTAAGACGTGGATTAGTCCAAATCCGTATTTATTTAGATTTGGGTTTGGTGTTTTTAGTTTAAGGATGCGTTAGTCGCGTTGCGGCTAAGATCAACTTAAACGTTCGTTAAGGATACGTTAGTCCAGTTTGAGACTAAGATCAACTTAACGGGATCGTTTAGATCCGACAAAAGAGCGTTTGGGCTCTATTGTTCCAGTTTAGGGACATAGTGGTCCAACATTCCCATTTTGGGGGTGGATATTGGTTTAAGGACGCATAAGTCCATGAGTTTAAGGACCCCACAATCCGTATTAATGTGTGGTTGTCAAGACCCGTCACCTCTCTGACGACGTTGAAGGATTACAACGACAAATATCAGAGGAGCTCAGAGATGTACCCTTGAACCAAAGTTGGTTGAGAGATCTATAGTCCAATTTGGGACTAAAGTTTGTTTGAAGGTTTGATTTAAGGACACGTTAGCCATATTTGAGGCTAAGATCAACTTAATCGTTTGTTAAGGATACGTTAGTCCAATTAGAAACTAAGATCAACTTAACGGGATCGTTTAGATCCGACAAAAGAGCATTTGGGCTTTATTGTGCCAGTTTAGGGACATGGTGGTCCAATACCAGTTTAAGGACATAGTGGTCCACCGTTAGTTTAAGAACATTTTGGTCCGATATTAGTTTAAGAACGTTTCGGTCCGATATTAGTTTAAGGACATCTCGGTCCACGAGTTTAAGGACCCCGCAGTCCATATTGACATATGTGGTCGTCGGGACCCGTCACCTCTCTGACGTCGTTGAAGAATTACAACGATAAGTGTCAAAGAAGCTCGGAGATGTACCCTCGAACCGGATATAAATTAATTTAAAAGAGCAGTCGTGCTCAGTCAATTTAATTTAAGGACTTACGGCCAAAATTGGGCTAAATCCAATTGAAAATGTTCAACATTTTATTTGCTTTTGCATTGCATTTTTTTTATTTTTATTTAGGCTTTGCCCAGAAAGGATGCAGAGCATCAATTTGTTTTAGGCTCTGTTCTTTTAAGAATGATGCAAGGCATCAATTTTATTTGGGCTCTGCCCTTGTATAAAGGATGCAAAGTATCAATTTATTTGGGCTCTGCCCATTTATTGCCTTGCAATTTATTTTGGCCTGTTAGGTCATTTTGACTTGGGCCTGGCCCTTTTAACAGACAAAATGCATTGCATTTACAGGCGCTTTGCGCCAATCAAAGAGCGCAAGCGCTTATGACGATGACACGTGTCAAGCAGCGCAGTGCGCTGCGCTAGTGCGCTGCGCTTGCGCTGCTGACACGTGGTGCGCTCTGGTGAGTTGCGCCAATTTCAGAGAGCAAAACTCTATTTCAAAAGCGCGTGGCGCAACTGGTTCAGATGCTGACACGTGGCGCTCTCTGGTGGCTTGCGCCAACCCAAGAGCGCAACAGTGCAGATTTATAAGTGCAAAGCACTATTAATTTATGAATTTTTTAGATTCAAGAACCAATGGTTCATAAAAGAAGTGCAAAGCACTGTTTGATTTCTTGATCTAATTTAGATCAAAGAAAAAACAAGTTTTTCTTTTTATTTCAAGAACCAAAGGTTCATAAAAGTGCAAAGCACTATTTGATTTCTAGATCAAGGAAAAATAAGTTTTTTTTTGTTCCAAGAACCAGAGGTTCATAAAAGTGCAAAGCACTATTTTTATTTCGTTGTTTTCTTATTTTTAAAAAATCAGTGGTTCATAAGAAGTGCAAAGCACTGTTTATTATGTGTAGATCATTGATCTTGTTTTTAGATCAATGATCTATTAGAAGAAATTTCTTCTCTCTTATGAAGGTTTTTACCTTTTTCTTGAAATTTTTCTCAGAGTTCTCTCTGTTTGAAGCTCTTGATTTTTCAAGAAATTTTGATGCCTTTGAATTGAGGTCTAGGGTCCTTTTTATAGTGCCCATAAATCAGTTAAAGTTTGTTAAAGAGATCATTCTCTGAGTGATTTAGGGAATTTTCCCCACCGTTGGATCTTTGATCCGAAGGCCTCTGTTTTACAGAAAAAAATTTCTTGTTTTAACAAGAACAGAAAAGATTTCTCAGAATTTTAATTCTGCTTGGCGCAAATGTTCCAGAGCGTGACACGTGTCGCGCAGCTGTTTTTTTTTTCTTTTTTTTTTTTGCTTGCGCTGCGCACAGTTGCGCTGCGCGGACACGTGTCGCGCAGCAGCGTTTGCGCAAGAATTTTTTTTTTGCGCAGCGCACAATTGCGCTGCGCTGACACGTGTCGCGCAGCGCACAGTTGCGCCGCGCTGACACGTGTAGCGCAGCGCACAGCAGCTGCGCTTGCGCAAGTTTTTTTTTTTTTGGCCCTGCGCACAGTTGCGCTGCGCCGACACGTGTCGCGCAGCGCACAGTTGCGCTGTGCGGACACGTGTCGCGCAGCGCATTTGCGCTTGCGCAAGTTTTTTTTTCTTTTTTTTTTGGGCGCTGCGCACAGTTGCGCTGCGCGACACGTGTCGCGCAGCGCAGCTTACGCAAGTTTTTTTTTTTATTATTATTTTTTTTTTGCAGAGCTTTGCTCTGATGGAGTACGATACTTTGGGCGCTGCGCTCCCTGCGCTAACGTGTCTGATTTTGATACGTGGTGCTCTGCGTGCAGTGCAGGGGATCTGAAGTGTTACTTCATTTATTTTAATTTTAATTTTCTCTTTAATTTTCAAGACAGAGTTTTGCTCTGATTGGAGAAAAACAGAATCATTGCTTCTTTTCCCACCTTGGAATTTGAACAGAGTTTTGTTCTGATTGAGGTAAACAAATGCCCCCCCACCGTTGCGCTTACGTGGCCTCCGAACATGAGCGCAGCGGTGGTAGACTCCGAACCGTCGCGCCATCCCTTTGAAGCTGAAAGGGCACTTGATGCCTATAAATAGGACCTTTGGTCCCTTAGATGATTCTCATCTCTAAAATTTTACTTTCAGAACTCAGAGCCCCGCTCTTTATTTTCAAGAACTTTAAGAGTTAAACTCTTAAAACTTTTAGGTGAAAATTTTAATTTGGATTAAATTAAATTAAATTAATTTTCATTGATAGAGCCTCACTCTCAATAGATCCCTGATCTAAAGGAAACTTATTTAGGGTTTCACTTAGCAGAGCTTTGCTCTACAGGTCTTAAAAGGATCTAAAGAGAACTAAAGGGGACCCTACTAGGGTTCCATAGAGCTCTGCTCTCTGAAAGTTTTTCCTTGGATTTTCTTAATTCATTAATGGAGCTTTGCTCCTCCCAAATCATATAGAAGAACTCTTAAGAATTCTTCATGGATCTTGGAACTTAAAGATGGCATTTTATTCCTCAGTGCATTATTTCGTTTTGCTTAATCAGTCTTTCTGATAATTCTGTTGATTCTCTTTCACAGGAACAATGAACGCCCACATGTATGCTCTTAACGAGATCATCTCTCATGAGGGCATCCGCCGACTTGGCCGCTCTCAAAATCGGGAGTTCACAAACGAGGAGTGTGCTGAAATAATGAGTCGCTTCGACGCATACAATGGTCCACTGCTTCCCTGACGTTCCTCTCTTCTTAAACTTATCGTGGTAGCTATCTGGGAAGCGCTTCCCCTATTCTGTTCCGGCGTGCCGCTTAGGGCGTTGGATGCCGCTGAGGACAAGGTGCACTCTGTGTACCTATTGAACTTTATCTCGAAGAGACGGCCAGACAGTCTTATTGACCTCTTGCACGAGATCTTTCAACAGTCTGCCATACTCTCTGCTTATCGGAGGGTGGAAGACATCGGGAGGGACCCTGACGCTTGTGCTTGCGAAAGGAAGCACACTAGGATGGTCCGCGAGGCTTGGAAAGTCATAGATAGGGTCGCTTTTGAATTCCTCAATCCATGCCCTGGATCTGAGGTTATTCCATTGTAACTTTCGTTTATTGTTTTTATGACTGTAAGAACTTCGGGCAATATTAATGGAATTTTTTTTTATCCCAGCTTGTCTTTATTATATATCTTTTTGTTCCTGAGTCTTTTTGCCCATGCATGAATGAATGTGTCTTGAACGCTTGATCAAATGTAAATCGGATGCTCTTTCTGTTGCTTTTCCTCTTTCTCAGCATGTCGTCACAATTAGCAGGTAATAGAGTAAGTTTCTTGATTTCTTCACGAGATAGCGAGGGCTTAGGTCGCAGATTCAGATCTGCTGCCTAAGACATTTCAACTCTATGAGCCGTGAGGGTCTCATAGAGACTTTTCTCCCTACGGATCGAGAGGATCTCGTAGGTGGATTTTTCTCCTTAGGAATCGTGAGGATTCCTAAGTGTGGTTTTCTCTTGTAAGTCGTAAGGATCCTATAAGAGAATTTTTCCCTCTTACGAGTCGAGAGGACTTGTAAGCGGTTGTTTCCCTCCTTGTCGAAGTTCGATATTGGAGGGTGAGACCCATGGATGGTATGCAAGAGACCGTTTTGGGCCAACTTGCAGGGTCCCAGTGCTTAGGAAACAGGCTTCTTTTATGCCCACTGCCTAAGGCTTTATCTCACGAGTCGAGCCACCTTAACAATTTTTTTTCGCAAGTCGAGACGAATCGAGCGTTTCTCGCAAGAACATCTTAACGTCGCATTTAACCTCTGCTCTTTACGACAGAAGCCCGTTAAGGTTGGTGGTACTTAGGGTTTTGGCCATCGTACCGTCGCATAAGCTGATATAGTCCTCAATAGGCAATCGTGCTGTTCGAGTAGCCCTGCGACTGCCGTGTCTCTGATCCCTTCGGGGGCTGGACAAGACGTCTTCAAGCAATCCTCCTTGGCAGTTTGACCGTCGGAAGAGCAAGCGTTAGGAATTTGCCATGTCGCTTTTTACTTGAGGTTAGGCTTATTTTGGTGAGCCCCGATGAGTCATAACCACTCCGCGCTGGTGTGGGGATGATCTCCGATAGTCTTTCGGGCTTTATGTGAGTTGCCGTCAAGACCCTGAAGCTAGGAATTTGGCTTTTGCTTCATTTGCTGGCATTGCGTCTGCTGTATCGAGACGAATGTTGCGGTGGGAACTAGGGATTTTGCCGTGGCTCCGTTTGTTTGGTGACGTTGCGTCTGCTGTGTCAAGACGAACGTTGGGGTGACATCTCGTCTGCTGTATCGAGACGGACGTTGAGGTTGTTTCTAGGTTGCTGGTGAACCGCCGAGGTTTGGAACTAGGGATTTTGCCTTGGCTCCATTCGTTTGATGACGTTGCGTCTGAAGTGTCGAGACGAACGTTGGGGTGACATCTCGTTTACTGTATCGAGACGGACGTCGAGGTTGTCTTTAGGTTGCTGGTGAACCGTCGAGATTTGGAACTAGGGATTTTGCCGTGGCTCCATTCGTTTGATGACGTTGCGTCTGCTGTGTCGAGAAGAACATTGGGGTGACATCTCGTCTGCTGTATTGAGACGGACGTCGAGGTGGTGACCATTTTGTGCTGGTGCGAGATGATCTCCGATTGTCTTTCCGGTTTTATATGAGTTACCGTCAAGACGTCGAAGCTAGGAATGTGGCCTTCGCTTCGTTTGCTTTAGTGTGTCCAAATCTTGTTGGAGGAAGAATGCTGGGGTTGACATTTCGTCTGCTGTATCGAGACGAACGTCAAGGTGGTGACCACTCTGTGCTGGTGCGAGATGATCTCCGATTGTCTTTCCGGTTTTATGTGAGTTACCGTAAAGACGTTGAAGCTAGGAATGTGGTCTTCGCTTCGTTTGCTTTGTCACATCCGAATCCCTGCTGGAGGAAGAATGCTGGGGTTGACATTTCGTCTGCTGTATCGAGACGAACGTCAAGGTGGTGACCACTCTGTGCTGGTGCGAGATGATCTCCGATTGTCTTTCCGGTTTTATGTGAGTTACCGTAAAGACGTTGAAGCTAGGAATGTGGCCTTCGCTTCGTTTGCTTTGTCACGTCCGAATCCCTGCTGGAGGAAGAACGCTGGGGTGACAACTCGTCTGCTGTATCGAAACGAACGTCGAGGAGGTGACCACTCCATGTGAGATGATCTCCGGTGGTCTTTCAGGCCTTATATGACTTGCCGTTAAGACCTTGAAGCTAGGAATTTGGCCTTCGCTTCATTTGCTCACACTGCGTCTGGTGTATTGAGACGACTGCTGAGGTGGAGCTGGGATTTTGCCGTCACTCCGCTTTGTTTCGACCGTGAGGTCTTTTGTTGACGTTGCATCTGCCTCCAGCTGGACTGCGGAGGAACGCCGTTGTTGACATTGCGTCTGCTGTATCGAGACGAATGCTGAGGTGAAGCTGGGATTTTGCCATCGCTCCGCTTGTTTCGACCGTGAGGTCTTTTGTTAACTTTGCATGTACACCCTGCTGGATTGTGAAGGAACGCCGTTGGTGATCTCTAAGTTGTCGATGTTGACGTCGAGACCCTGAAGCTCGGAATCTTCGTTTACTTCATTTGTTGACATCGTGTCTGTAATATTGCGACAAATGTCGAGATGGTCTCTAGGTTGTCTATGAACCGTCGAGATTTGGCTTCGCTTTCTGATGGAGCCTGTTGGGAAGGTATGGTTTCCTCCTTATCTGTGCCCCTGGATTGTATACAGGGATAGATGTGATTTTACCTGTAGGGCAAAAAGTTTCATTCTTTCATTTTTTTTTATTCTTTCCGCGATGCTCTATCATTTCAGCTTTTATATCGCGAAGGTCGCGATTGCCCAATCGTTTCGGCTATTTTTCGCGGTGCCTAATCATTTCGGCTGTTTATTTTGTTTTTACTCGCTGCTTTTCATTGCGAGTTGCCCAATCATTTCGGCTGTTTATTTTATTTTTACTCACTGTTTTTTATTGCGAGTTGCCCAATCATTTCGGCTATATATATATATATTTTTTTACTCGCTGTTTTTTATTGCGAGTTGCCCAATCATTTCGGCTATTTAATATGCATTTTCAGCTCGCTGATTTTTATCGCGAGCGTAGAATTTGGAATCTGGTGCCAATCTCAGCATCAGCATCGCTACAACCGGAATATTGCAAAGAGCGAATCATCATCTGCCATGAAAGGACTTGGAATTTGATACAGATTTAGGCATCAGTATCGCTACAACTGGGATATTGCCAGGAGCGAATCATCATCTGCCATGAAAGGACTTGGAATTTGATACCGATTTAGGCATCAGCATCGCTACAACTGGAATATTTCCAGGAGCGAATCATCATTTGCCTCTGTCGATGTCGAACAAAGGTGGCTTAGTAAACAGGATTAGGATCCCGTCGACTAAGGCTTTTGACTTCATGAGCCGTAAGGGTCTCATAAAGGTGTTTCTCCCTACGAGTCGTGAGGATCTCGCAGGTGCGTTTTCTCCTTAGGAATCGTGAGGATTCCTAAGTGTATGTTCTCTTATAAGTCGTAAGGATCTTACAAGAGTGTTATCTTCTTATGAGTCGAGAGGACTCACAAGGGTTGTTCACCGTGTGGACATATCCCCAGTCACGGATGGGACTTGGTTAGGGAAATGTTTATTCGCGCCCGTGGATTGTATACAAGGGCCAATATAGGACCACTTGTAGGGCAATGTCGAAAGTTGTGGGGGTTGCTTAAGCACAGGTTTAGGCCTCTGTAACTTAAGACTTTCAAATCTTACGAGCCGTGAGGGTCCCATAAGAGCCTTCTTCTCACGAGTCGTGAGGATCTTGCAAGTGTATTTTCTCCTTAGGAATCGTGGGGATTCCTAAGTGTGTTGTTCCCTTGTGAGTCGTAAGGATCTCACGCGGGTGGTTTCTCCTTATAGGGTCGAGAGGCCCCTATAAGTGTTTCTTAACGAGGTTGCGCCCTTTCGGGTTTTCACAAACACTCGCCGGTAGTCCTGCTGTTTTTACTCACGGAGCCCTCTCGGGTTTTCATCCGTGCCCGTTTTGCTTATGGACATACCGTTTTTTTTTCCTTCTTTTTTTTTATGAGGTCACGCCCTTTCGGGTTTTCACGAACACTCGCCGGTAGTCCTGCTGTTTTTACTCACGGAGCCCTTTCGGGTTTTCATCCGTGCCCTTTTTGCTTATGGACATACCGTTTTTATTTTATTTTATATATTTTTTATTTTTATTTTTTTATCTCGTCAGCCTAAGGATGCTGCGGTATTAGTTTAAAGACGTTTCGGTCTGCTATTAGTTTAAGGACGTCTCGGTCCGCTATTAGTTTAAGGACATTTCGGTCCATTGTCGCCGTATTTGAGGCGAATATCTGGTTTATTGACTTTTTGGTCTATGAGTCCTTCTCCATGAATGAACATGATGCCCCCGGCGTATCCATCTTCTTCGGAGTGTGCGGTTGTGACGGACTCACCTTCCAGTTCTCAGACAGCGCAAACTTGCCTTGTTGGTATTGGTCTTCAACCCAGTTTTTGAAGACGTAGCAGTCTTCGATCAGGTGACCTACTGTTTGGTGGTAAGGGCAATAATTAGGATTATTAACATTGCCTGGCCGCAACGGACGTTTTGGACCTGGCAGATTGATGAGTCTGTCGCACACTGCCAGCTCGAACAGTCCCCTTATTTTATCTTGCGGAAACGAGTAAGGACGTTTCGACTTTTCCTGGAGGGGTTGCCGCTTGTTGCTTTGGCAAGCAACCGGTCTAGGGTCACCTGATTGTTGTTGAGCGCTGGCGACGAGGGCCTTTTTTCCTTTTCTTTTATCCTTTTTGTTCGCTCCGTTGTTTGCGGGGTCGGGATTTTTTCCGAGTAGCATGCGATTGCATGGCTGAACGTTCTCGCAGCTTCTCAATTCCTTTATTTTTGAAATAGATTCCCCGAGGGAAGAGTTGGGGATAGCTTCTTCGTCAGAGTTGCTTCCAAAGGTAATAATTTGCGATGCCTTAGAGTCGGCTATATGGCAATCGTCGGCGACTCTTTTGCGCTCATATATCGCATTTTTCCGATGTCCACAAGCTTCACACTTTGTCCCGTCGAAGTGTTGCTTTTGAGCGACATACCCTTGCCACCAACAGTTAAAGGATTCGCAGTCTTCGGTAGGATGTATGATCTTCTGATGATATAAACAGAAGTTAGGGTGCATCTCTGCCTCAGCGAGAGTATTTTCTTCAGAGGGCGGTAGCTTCATTCCTACTGACAGAGCTTTGGCGAACCTTTTCCTCGTCTTGAATTTGTTTTTAACCGCAGTGTATGGCTTCTGATTTGACGAGAATGCCTTGGCTCTTTCCAGTATGGCCATTTCATGCTCTTGATTAGCTTTTGCTTTCAGACGAATTTCATTTAGGAAGGCATCGATCAACTCGTCTGACGGCTGCGGAATTTCTGTTTCAGGGTCCGCCCTCGTTTTCTCGGCGCAAGGAGCCTCTTTATTATCTGCCAATGAGTGAGAGATCACATGACAAGTTGCCCCCGGCGTGTTTGTCTTCTTTGGAGTATGCGGCTGTGGTGGGTTCACCTTCCAGCTTTCAGACAGCGCGAACTTGCCCTGTAGGTATTGATCCTCGATCCATCTTTTAAAGACGAAACAATCCTCAATCGGGTGACTTACCGTTTGGTGGTAAGGGCAATGATTGGGATTATTAAGATCGCCTGGCTGCGACAGACGCTTTGGACTCGGCAGATTAATGAGTCTGTTGCGCACTGCCAGCTCGAACAGTCTTCCCGTTTTATTCTGAGGAAACGAGTAAGAACGTCCTAGCCTCTCTTCGAGGGATGGGCGTGGACGCGCGTTGTTTTGGAGAACGACCGGTTTTGAGTTGCTCGACTGTTGTTGAGCATTAGCGACGGCGATCGCTTTCCCTTTTCCTTTCTCATCTCGGGAATCTGATTTTGGAGGAGACGGTCTATGGCCCATCTGGTCCATTTGGGCTAATTTGTCAATCAAGGCCTGGAAGGTGGTCGGCCTGAAGAACATCATGAATTGTGAGATGGTCGCCTGCGGATCGAGAGTGCCCACAAACATGCCTACCGCAGGTGCCTCTTCTATGCGTTGTTCGCATTTCGACCATAGGTTCCGCCATCGTGTTGCGTATTGAACCCACGTTTCGCTTGGCCTTATCCTGGCATTTATTAGTGCTGTTATCGGGGTGCGTTCACTAGCACTCGCGAATCATTGTGTAAACAGCAGTTCCATCTCTGCAAATGTTTTGACAGAGTCGTTAGGTAGCTCCGAATACCATTCAAAGGCTGTTTCTGCTAAGCTGCCGACGAATTGACGTAGCAACAATTTGTCATCGCCTCCAGTATTGCCGCATAAGGCCCTGAATTGAGCGACATGCTGATGTGGATTCCCTGTCCCTTTATATACGTGGAATTTAGGGATCGTATATCCTGGCGGGTAACTGATTTGGTCATACCAGTCCGGATACGGCCGTCCGGTTCTAACAATTTGCCCAGCCGCTTCATTCGCCTGATGAACCCGGATCTGCTTAGCTATATATCCGTCTAGGTCAACTTTGGAGATTGCCTCCTCCTTGGCTGTTGACAGAGCCGGCGGAGGATTTGACGTTTCTCCCCTGTCGTCTTCAAGGACGATCGGAGGATCTTCAGCAGGAGGGTCCGGCTGTAACATCATCCCTACCATATCTTGGAAGAGGAGCGCCATCTGTTTTATGTTAGCCGCTTGCTCTGCAGCTTCTTTGTCCCTCTTTTCGAGGACTCTGCGTAAAAAGTCAGCGTCGGTTTCTTGTTCTTGACGCTCATCCGAAGACGTTTCAGAGCTTTCTTTTGGCTCAGTGAGTGCAGCCATTGTAGTCATCATTTCCTGAAGCTTTTGTTGTTGCTCCTGGGCTTTCGTCACGGATCGGGTGAGCGGTCGGTGGCCCATAGAAGTGCGGCTTTCCTCCTTTCCAGAAGCCATATAAACAGTGTGCACCACCATGCCCCCAGATTTGGGGCGTTTGTGTTCAGCGCTTTTATGCTTCGCCATGTTCACAGGGGCTTTTTGTGGCCTTCTTTTTTGAGTGATTGGAGTTAAGGGAGCCGTTGTAGTGGGCACCCAAGTAGCTTTTGCTTTTTGTGGTTTGACAGAGTAATCCTTCCCCTGCCGAACCTTCATCTTTTTCTGTCGTCGGAGGCAGTCTTGATCGATCACCGACTCTTGGACATGTCACCAGACTTTGTAAATTTTAGAGGACAGCCATTGAGGGGGCTGCTCTAGCTTCTTCTCTGGAGTATTCTCCACAGGTGAAGGAGTTTGTTTCAACATCGCAGTAGGAGAGTTTCTGTGCACCTTGTTGAGCAGTTCAAAGCTATTCTTGGTTGGAACAGCAGCATCGATCCTCACCATCGGAGCTGACGGAGTTATCCCAGAGGGGGAGTTACCCCCAGCCTTCCTTACTCGACGCCAGTGGCGACGTCGAGCGTGTCTTGCGGATGGAGTTGTTTCTGCTACAAGGGTGACTTCGTCGTGCCCCCTGCTTTGAGGAGAGACTGTTATTGGTGCTAGCCTATCAAAAGCTGACACCCGTTGAGAAGGAATGTCTAATCTGTCAAAGACAGACCTCTGGGCAGGGGAAGCAGCTTTGAGGATCTCGCCTGGAGCAGCAACTGGAACGGCCAGCCTTGTAAAAACTGACTTCTTGGAAGGAGGGGCATTTCCAATGATTTCGTCCGCTTGAGCCGGGATGGCTATCCGCTTTGGGACGGCAACTTCGGGTATCACGGGCTTTTGCATGGGCCCGTTGGAGCTCTGACCTAGCCTATTAAAAACCGAGGCAGTGGAGTTGGGCGACCCGTTGAGAGGGGTCGCAGTAGTAGCAAGCCGATCGAATGCCGACTTCTTGGGAACTTCTTGCGATGTCATTGGGGCATTGATGCTCATCGGTGGGATCATGGTCCCAAAGAACAGCCCAGCGGTGGCCTGAGTTACCTGTTCCACCGGCATAGCGAAGATGGAGGCCGCCTAAGGCCCATAAGTCACTCCTCCGGACGGGATGGAGCGAGAGTTGCAGTTGCAGGTAGTGCAATTTGAAGCCATTGATCTTCTGTTTTCTGCACGGAGCAAGACACCAAATCTTAGTACCTCGAATCCACAGGCAACCACAGCAAACCGCGATTCGTTCGCGAACACGATATACGAAGTGTGGAGTGGAAAGAGGAAAAGGTCCCACCGGGCGTGCCAGAATCTGTTCCCCTCCGAACGGCGGCCGACGATGTTGGGCTGTCTCGCCTGAGGTTCGGGGCAGACGCTATCCGTCCACCTCTCCGAAAATGCCAAGTTGATTTATGGCACTGTGTATCGGAGGTTTAGACGGATGCGACCGATGTAGCAGACTTCGTCAGATTCCCCCTCACTTGGTGCAAAGCACTATTTTTATTTCGTTGTTTTCTTATTTTTAAAGAACCAGTGGTTCATAAGAAGTGCAAAGCACTGTTTATTATGTGTAGATCATTGATCTTGTTTTTAGATCAATGATCTATTAGAAGAAATTTCTTCTCTCTTATGAAGGTTTTTACCTTTTTCTTGAAATTTTTCTCAGAGTTCTCTCTGTTTGAAGCTCTTGATTTTTCAAGAAATGTTGATGCCTTTGAATTGAGGTCTAGGGTCTTTTTTATAGTGCCCATAAATCAGTTAAACTTTGTTAAAGAGATCATTCTCTGAGTGATTTAGGGAATTTTCCCCACCATTGGATCTTTGATCCGAAGGCCTCTGTTTTACAGAAGAAAATTTTCTTGTTTTAACAAAAACAGAAATGATTTCTCAGAATTTTAATTCTGCTTGGCACAAATGCTCCAGAGCGTGACACGTGTCGCGCTGCGCTGACATGTGTCGCGCAGCAGTTTTTTTTTGCTTGCTTGCGCTGCGCACAGTTGCGCTGCGCTGACACGTGTCGCGCAGCGCACAGTTGCGCTGCGCTGACACGTGTCGCGCAGCAGCGCTTGCGCAAGTTTTTTTTTTTTTTTGCGCTGCGCATAGTTGCGCTGCGCCGACACGTGTCGCGCAGCGCACAGTTGCGCTGCGCGGACACGTGTCGCGCAGCGCACAGCAGCTGTGCTTGCGCAAGTTTTTTTTTTTTTGGCCCTGCGTTCAGTTGCGCTGCGCCGACACGTGTCGCGCAGCGCACAGTTGAGCTGTGCGGACACGTGTCCCGCAGCGTATTTGTGCTTGCGCAAGTTTTTTTTTTTTTTGGGCACTGCGCACAGTTGCGCTGCGCGACACGTGTCGCGCAGCGCAGCGCAGCTTACGCAAGTTTTTTTTTTTTTTTGCAGAGATTTGCTCTAATGGAGTACGCTACTTTGGGCGCTGCGCTCCCTGCGCTAACATGTCTGATTTTGACACGTGGCGCTATGCGTGCAGCGCAGAGGATCTGAAACGTTACTTCATTTATTTTAACTTTAATTTTCTCTTTAATTTTCAAGACAGAGTTTTGCTCTGATTGGAGAAAAACAGAATCATTGCTTCTTTTCCCACCTTGGAATTTGAACAGAGTTTTGTTCTGATTGAGGTAAACATCATCATCATCACTTTCATCTTCATTATGATCCAACACCACTGGATCCGTAGTAGGTATATCTGTTAAATGTGTGGAACTAACATTGGGGACTTGCATGGTACTTGATATTCCGGCTTCATACCGACGAAATCCTGACCTATCGTCTGCAAATAATGTCCATCCCGTATTGTATTCCGTATTGTATGACTGCATGTGCTTGGTATTTTAGGGCATAATATTGAAGCCGAAACTTGGCGCTGGCATGCAATTAAAACCGAAGTTTTGCGGTGACATGCAATTATAACCGGGCGGCGGTACATAAAAATTGTACACAAAGTTATGAATACTTAGTACCTATAGCATACCCCCACTATCAATAAATAATTATCCGCTAAATGTATATGCGATATAAAGATATGCAAGGTAATACATACTTCATAAACTGCCAATTCAATGGTGTCCCGCTTGATATGCCTTCACCTACGTAATTTTGATCTATATTCAGTTCATCATTGGAGGGAGACATAAAGCTGGTAGAATCAACATTTATATTGAGCATGCGTGTCATTTCTCCTTGCGGGTATTGCTCGGATGCTCGAAAAGAAGGATCAGGCACTTCAGAATAAGGATCAGACAGTTGAGCGGACGCCAATATCTCTGTAACGACTCTGAATTTTCTGTACAAAATTTTTATTCTTAAAATATTGAAAGGAGTTTGCAAGCCCGAGCACAATTTAAAAGTTATTTTTGTTTAAGAACGACAAGAAAACACTTGTAGCTCATTGGTAAAGCCTTTGCACTGCTGTGATATAGCCTCTGTGTTTGAGTCCCATCAGCTACATATTATTTTTTTCCTGATTTTTCTTTTAAACTTTTTGGAATCCCAAAAGTTTACACGTGCACTGCACACAAAAATGAACAGTCAGGAAAAAATAAACATGTGTAAAATGTTGTGTACACAGCCTTGGACATGTATCCAAGATCCACCAGCCTTCCCCTCACATTGGACCGGCGAGATCCTTTATGGGGCCGCCACCGACGGTCGTCCGTAGGAAAAAAGTCCCCGTGTTTTGCCCACAAAACCTTTGGCCTGCCCCATTACCCCTGCACTGTTTCTTTACTCTGAAATTAAACATAGAATTCAATTTCCCTAATAAATCCAATTTTAATGCATTTTAATCCAATCTTTCAATTCCAAAATCCTAATTCCACACTATAAATATAACCCCATACCCTATCTCTTCTTCATTCTGAAATCCCTAACCAAAATTATCAAATTTTCTCAAGTACAAGAAGAGTACAAGTGGAGTTAGCCAAAGACCGACTTCCGGCGAGGAATCGAGCAAGTTCCAGCGACCCCGCGACTCCACGAAGGCTACCACATCTCCTTCTACCTACTTCCTACCCTTCTAGCGAGTATGTCTCTCCCCATTCTACTCTTTCTTCTTAAAAAAGTTTTCTTTATTAAACATGTCGGTAAGTGGAGTTACCACCGATATCTCATTCTACCTAAAAATTTCATTATTTTCTTCCATAACTTTCATGCAAACTCTTACCCTATCTTTATAACCATGAATCTAATGTTTAGAAATAATAATCACTCAATTACATCAGGCTAGATAACTTTAAATCAACTTTTACATTTAAATATCATGAACTTTGTATCTACCATATTTAATTGTTTTGCTTACTATTTCCTTTAGAAAACTTCACGGGGTAATGACCTACCCTCACATACACACATGATTACATAGCACGATACTCTTTGAAATATATTTTTGTGGCGATCACAACATTTCATTAAAGTACCATGAACTATAAAATACCCGGTTTTCTTTGAATTGTATTATCAAAACTCTTTGCGATTATGCCTTTACAACCCTTTTTAGGGGACCCGCTATTGGATGGTGCAGATTATTGCATATCCTTGGGCTAGTAGAGCGAGATGCAGATCTCCCCATGGAGCATTCGGTCTTGAAAGATTTTTAATACGATTTTTTAAGAAAAACGAGATTTTCTATTTTATGATAAAATTAATTTTTATAAATATATAAATATTATCAAAACACATATTTTCAAGATATAATAAAATTCGATATTTTCTAAAAAGATAAAAGAATGACTAGTTTCACCAAAATACCCTCAAGTTATCCAAAAGACAAGTTTTACACTTAAATACCATGAACTATTCAAGTTAAGTTAATATTCACTAAAATACCTCAAATCTTAAAAGTTACATCCATAAAAACCGTAAATAATATAAATATATACTTAAGCTTTATTTTGAAAGTATATAAATTATTTTTCATAAAACCCCATCGTGTTATATAAAATTACAATTAAGGATTTTAGTAATTATAGGTTTAAACGGGATCAATTCTCTTGAGCCTCAGGGAGACGGAGAAAGTGAGTGCTTGCCTATTTAAGGTAGAAAAATTTAATGGAGTTTTCAATGGTAATTGTCTTGGAAAAAGACACAAATCTTGCCGTCCATGTGCAGCAGTTATCGATAACTCCTAAATCTAATTCAGGATCCAAATCAGTTTTAAGTGTCTGATTCAAGTCTGAGTCCAAATCAATCTGAGTCCAATCCTAATCAGAATCCAATTCAACATGAATCCAATATACCAACATGTATACTTGAATCTGGACCTGAATACCAGAACAAGATCAACATGCAAATATGACTTGACTTGACCGAATCATGGCTATATTTTAACTTGATTACTTGCCTACTTATTTACATCCTGAACCTGATTACATGAACGGCTTGTACCTATGGTATCAGCAAGTCTTGTAACTATAATTCAATACAATACATTACGGGGTTTAACGGGGTAGATTGGTACGGAATGTATTAAAAGTGACACGATGATGGACACTAAAAGACACTAGATTAACATCCATTGCCGTTGTCTCGTGGGTTTTGACGGGGCCTTGTACTTTCCTGTTCCCATAGTCCACGGGATAGTTGGACTCCTGTCGTATACACTGATACATTCTGTATCAAGCTACAAACAATTACTTTAGTATAACAAATATAAATCTATACAATTACCAGTAATATACTCTCTACTTGTCCTACTCTATTCTATTCTACTCTTACTTTTGGGACTTACCGAGCGCTAGTTCGCTGACGACATTCCTTCTATTTCTTTTTTTGGAATGTTCGTCAGGAGGACCGGACCCTCAGGAGACCGAGCCTAGCCAAGACAGCTTGGACCAGTTCATAGAGCGGCCATACTTCTAGCTTTTACTTATACTTATTTCAGTTCATATGCCACTGTTTAGTCATTGCTTTCTATCATTGTACATTTTCTTTTCAAATCAGTTGTAATGTAAAGAATGAAAGTTAATAAAAAGTTGCTGTTCATATTACATCTCTTGTCATTCTTGTGCATTTTATCTATATTGCTTATTTTATGCTTAACGTGTTTACTTCTGAGTAAATACGTCGCGGCCTGCCATGCCTACTGAAAAGCGGGGCATGACAGGTTTTGTTGGTGGCCCATGCAGATCAGTTCTGCATGGAATCCTAAGCAATATATATCACAAGAATTATAAGAATCGGCAACTAAACATTTCTTACATTTTTAATCTCTTGAATCTATCTTAACCCTACTTTTTCTTTCAAGGTTATGGATCATTCTAACAACACGAGCACCAATGTGAACGACAACACTCCACCACCTACAATACCACCACCCATTACCATTGATGATCTACTGATAAGATCAATGGCGTTCCTTGAAACAACCGGGAGTCTAGTTGAGGGACAGCAGGAGCAGGCTGCTCTCTTTCACCAAGGACTAGTTCGCACTAAGGCAGCTTTGAGGGCAGCTCATGGTTATATCAAGAAGAAGGAAAGGACACCGCCAACAAGGACTTACTATTATTGTAAGAAGCTTGGACATGTAGTAAATAATTGCAAATGAGCTAATGGTCTTTGTTTTATTTATGGATTGCCTAAATACAATCTGAGAGCATGCTCAAAGTACAGAGCAGATACAAACCCTACGTCAAGACTGACTATATAAACTCCTATTACTGCACCACCTTCATGAGGACCACATTTATCTCGTCAGTCCGAAATGTACCAGCAAGCACAGAAAAAAGTGCCAGGAGGCCATACATCCACGATACAGGTTGGAGAAGCCGAAACCACTGGCCAAGTTATTACTAGTAATTCCCAAACCTTTCATCTTTTCAAACCCTTGTATACCTCTATATTTTTCCCTGTATCTAAAACCATCTCCACACAACGTAAGCACTATACTAGTAGCCACTATTTCTACACTTGCACTGTTCGACATTGGAGTGTCACCATGCTTCATGTCGCAACTTGAGAGAATTTCACGGACGAAATTCTTTTAAGGAGGGTAGACTGTAATGCCTACAACATGATTGCATCCCTATGAATCTTTTCTTGTTTTTCTTGATAATCTTGTCTCGACGTAACACGAAACTATAAACTCTTGATCTTCCTTTGATTTTTCTTGATTGTTTCTTAAATCTTATCACATTGACTCTGATAGTAGGATTTGAGCAATTTAAATAGAGTTATGTTATTGTAATTATGAACTGCAGTATAGTTATAATGCGGTACTCTACTTGAGTGACTTAGAATTCTGCCTTTGATTCTCTTTCCTCTTAATTTAGTTATGTTTTACCGTAAATTATCGAATAATATTTTCTTTGTTAACTTATATCCCTTCCCTGATTTTTATTCGATTATCATTTTTATTTTTGTACCATTCTTGACAATCCAATCCTTATCAACATTCCTTCTACTCGTGTGCTGGCTCGCGACATTCTTGAATGCTCCTCTTGATTATCTTAACAGTATCTATTTCGATATTTAAACTACTCATCCTTCCCTTTGTCTTCTTGCGATCGCATACCTTCTTATTGACGAAAGTACCGATTGATGGAGCGCGACGACGATTTACGACTGTTTTTTTCCTAACCCTTTTTCCTTGATCCGTTTCCTTCTATAAATTTTGAGAACAAAATTTTTATAAGAAAGGTAGAATGTAACGATTCTGAATTTTCTGTATAAAATTTTTCTTCAAAAAGTACAGAAAGGAGTTTGCAAGCCTGAGCACAATTTAAAAGTTATTTTTGTTTAAGAACGGCAAGAAAGTGCTTGTTGCTCATTGGTAAAGCCTTTGCACTGCTATGACATAGCCCCTGTGTTCGAGTCCCATCAGCTACATATTATTTTTTTCCTGATTTTTCTTTTAAACTTTTTGGAAGCCCAAAAGTTTACACGTACACTGCACACAAAAATGAACAGTCAGAAAAAAACAAACATGTGTAAAATTTTGTGTACACGGCCTTGGACACGTGGCCAAGATCCATCGGCCTTCCCCTCACATTAGACCGGCGAGATCCTTCATGGGGACGGAGCCGACGGTCGTCTGTAGGGAAAAAGTCCTTGTGTTTTGCCCACAAAACCTTTGGCCTACCCCCATTACCCCTGCACTGTTTGCTTACTCTGAAATTAAACAGTGAATTCAATTTCCCCAATTAATCCATTTTTAATGCATTTTTAATTCAATTTTTAAATTCCAAAACCCTAATTCCATACTATAAATACAAGCCCATACTCTAGCCCTTCTTCATTCTGAAATTCCTAGCCAAAATTACCAAATTTTCTCAAGTACAAGAAGAGTACAAGAGGAGTTAGCCAAAAACCGACTTCTGGCGAGAAATCAAGCAAGTTCCAGTGACCCCGCGACTCCACGAAGGCTACCACATCTCCTTCTACCTCTTTCCTACCCTTCCAGCTAGTAAGTCTCTCCCCATTCTACTCTTTCTTCTTAAAATAGTTCTCTTTATAAAACATGTCGGTAAGTGGAGTTACTACCGATATTTCATTCTAAAACCTAAAAATTTTATTATTTTCTTCCATAACTTTCATGAAAACTCTTACCCTATATTTATAACCATGAATCTAATGTTTAGAAATAATTTTCACTCAATTACATCAAGCTAGATAACTTTAAATCAACTTTTACATTTAAATATTATGAACTTTGTATCTATCATATTTAATTATTTTGCTTACTATTACCTTTAGAAAGCTTCATAGGGTAATGACATACCCCTCACATACACACATGTTTACATAGCACGATACTCTTTGAAACATATTTTTATGACGATCACAACATTTCATTAAAATACCATGAACTATAAAAAAACCCGGTTTTCTTTGAATTGTATTATCAAAATTTTTTGTGATTATGCCGCTATAACCCTTTTTAAGGGACTCTCTATTGGATGGTGTGGATTATCTCACATCCTTGGGCTGGTAGAGGGAGATGCAGACCTTCTCACGGAGTATTCGGTCTCGAAAGATTTTTAATACGATTTTTTAAGAAAAACGAGATTTTCTATTTAATAATAAAATTAATTTTTATAAATATTATCAAAACACATATTTTCAAGATATAATAAAATTCCATATTTTCTAAAAAGATAGAAGAATGACAGGTTTCACCAAAATACTCTCAAGTTATCCAAAAGACAAGTTTTACACTTAGATACCATGAACTATTCAAGCTAAGTTAATATTCACTAAAATACCTCAAATCTTAAAAGCTACATCCATGCAAACCTTAAATAATATAAATATATACTCGAGGTTTATTTTGAAAGTATATAAATTATTTTTCATAAAACCCACTCAAGTTATATAAAATTACAATAAAGGACTTTAGTAAATATAGGTTTAAGCGGGATTAATTCTCTTGAACCTCAGAGAGCCGGAGAAAGTGAGTGCTTGTCTATTTAAGTTAGAAAAACTTAACGGAATTATCAATGGTAATTGTCTTGAAAAAAGACACAAATCCTGACGTACATGTACAACAGTTATCGATAACTCCTAAACCTAATTCAGAATCCAAATCAGTTTTAAGTGTCTGACTCAAGTCTGAGTCCAAATCAATCTGAGTCTAATCCAAATTAGAATCCAATTCAACATGAATCCAATATATCAACATGTATACTTGAATCTGAACCTGAATACCAGAACAAGATCAACATGCAAATATGACTTGACTTGATTACATGCCTATTTGTTTGTATCCTGAACCTGATTACATGAACGACTTGTACCCATGGTATAAGCAAGTCTTGTAACTATAATTCAATATAATATATTACGGGGTTTAACAGGGTAGATTGGTCCGGAATGTATTAAAAGTGGCACGATGATGGACACTAAAAGACACTAGATTAACATCCATTGCCGTTGTCTCGTGGGTTTTGACAGGGCCTTGTAATTTCCTGTTCCCACAGTCAACGGGATAGTTGGACTCCTCTCGTATACACTGATACATTCTGTACCAAGCTACAAATAACTACGTTAGTATAATAAACATAAATATGTATAAGTACCAGTAAGTACTCTCTACTTGTCATACTCTATTCTATTCTACTTTTACTTTTGGGACTTACGAGCGCTAGTTCACTGACGACATTCCTTCTATTTCTTTCTTTGGAATGTTCGTCAGGAAGACCGAACCCTCAGGAGACCGAGCCCAACTAGGACGGCTTGGACCAGTTCATAGAGCAGTTAGACTTCTAGCTTTTACTTATACATATTTCAGTTCATATGCCACTGTTTAGGCATTGCTTTCTATCATTATACATTTTCTTTTCAAATCATTTGTAATGTAAAGAATGAAAGTTAATAAAAAGTTGCTGTTCATATTACATCACTGGTCATTCTTGTGCATTTTATTTATATTGGTTATTTTACGCTTAACGTGTTTACTTTTGAGTAAATACGTCGCGGCCCGCTACACCTATTTCCCCGTTTACTGGGAAGCGGGGCATGACAATCTCCTTTTTCACAAATAGCTTGATCGATTTTGATTCCGAGGCAAGTATGACTTATGTGTCCTCATCATCGGATACTTCAATGGCGGTATATTCATGCTCCGTCGACCATTTGCATATTAAGGAGATATTGAACTCTAACGGATTGATTTTGGTAGTTTTGTACACTATTTGGCACAACTCGTTGTATGTGATAGATTTCTTGACTCTAATCATCTTAGTTTTTCCACCGACATATTCAGGAATATTATTTTATCCGATAGTTAATTGGCCACCGAAATAGTAAATTAGATGGATGCAATTATCCATCAATTTTCCACCAGCCAGAAATATTGACACATTTTGAGAGTCCTCATCAAACAATCTACTTATTTATCATCACGATTATACTCAATTAATTACATAATTTTACAATAAAATCCATATTTATAGCATGTAACAAATTGCAAGAACTTGCATCATATTCATTAATCCTTCATACGTAAAATCGGAGGAACCCCTAATATATATCCAATTTGTTTGAATTGCTTACCAATACCAAATTTTAACCATTTTTTTATAATTATTTTAAAATAAAATTAGGGTTTAGCAATTTTTTAAGATGCTCACAATGGTGATGACGATACGAGGATGAAGGCGATTGTTCGTTCGTGAATTTTGAACTAAATCTGCTCAAGCGAAAGACCGTGGGATCGAGAGCGAGCGAGGGAGATGAGAGCAAGAGACAGAGGGAGAGAGAAGAGAGAGAGAATAGCAGAGCAGCCAGAGGAGGTTAGACGGAGCTCGGAGGAGGGAGGTCGGAAGAGGTGGGGGGAGGTCGGAGGAGGGGGTGTCGGGGAGAGAGAGATAGAGAGAGCGATGGAGATAAGAGAGATAGTGTAAGTCTAGGGTAGTGCCCCGGCCGTCAATCCTAGGCCAAACGCGGAACAAAACTTTTTACGAAACATGCGCTATCGTAGTCTTTCACCCGGATCAAACCATTAACACAAACTAGCTAACTAGAGAAGGGTTAGAAAAGCTATACCGATCGATCCGTGTCCTTCGGTCTTTAGCCACCATCCTTAGCTCTTCGCGGCATCTCCGATCTCCGATCTCCTCGTCGAAAGGGCACCACATCTAGAATTCTTTTTACGGGCTCCCGCTTCAAACCGAAGCAACTCGGACATGAAGTTTGCTAGCCGACATGTCCAAGGTGATGTAGAGAATGTGTGTGATAACTTTGTCTCAAGCATCCATTGATTCTCAACACATGAGAGTGTATGGATGGAGGTTGAAGATGAAGCCATGGTGGAATTTGTGAGCTTAGAGAAGAAGAAGAAGAAGAGGCACTTTTGTTGTTGTGTTAGAATAAAAGAATGAGATCTAGCATAATAATCTCAAGAGCAAACAACCGTCATATGGCTGCCCTCCCTCTCTCCACCTCTCATTTCAACACAACCATCGATCAATTAACATGACATGTTCACATAAAAAGAGACCATGAGTCACCAAATTGAACATGCCACATTAATTGCTCCTCATGATGAAATCCACTCACAATTTTCACCAATATAAACATTAACCCAAATGTTTATGACAATAAAAGGAATGGCATCATTTAAAGTAAACTTGTGACGGATCACAAGAATACCCCTCACCTGTATATACATACCTGCATCCGCATTCCGAATGAATGCGAATGCGATGAGACAAAGTAATCCAACAAATCTAATACTAGGATCCGGCATAAACCAAAGCTCACTAGTATGATCCGTCCGATCATGATCCGTGCACAAGTGCACGTATATGATCGAACCCTGCCATAAAACCATACGGCTTCTACAATGTTTTGCCCGAAACTTGGGAAACTATCTGTGGTGGACTCTAAAGGCTCATCAATACGCCGGCAGTGGGTTTAACCACAAGCACATCAGTGGTACTAGCTGTACGTAACGGCTAACCATGTATTGACCAAAAGGGAGGCTGATGAGCCAACTCATCCAGAAACCCTACTGATCCTGTCAGTGACAATATCCGTACAGTCCGGTCTGTTCGTCTATGAGTATCGCATGTCGGGCCTAGGGGGCTGGTAAACGTCAGACCCCCAAAAGCGGTACAAGTCGTGTCGGAGTGTAGCCCAGAACACCCTGAGATACTACCAGAATACCTGCCAGTAAATCTCACTTGCCTTGGCCAAGGAGTTCGTGTAATGGCTCTCCTAAACACAGCGCGATCTCACCCCCAATACCGGGAGAGACGAATCCCATGCCGATCCGCTCACCGCCTCTATGTGGCTCGGGACTGTACCCAACTAAAACCTGTTTGTATGACTCCTTTGAGCAATAGTAGGGTAGTAATCAAAGCACAGTGGGAACTCACACGAGACAAGTGACGATCTCAGGTCGATAGACTAACTTGTACACATGTCACCAGGGAACTGCTATTTGACACTAGGTATAAAACCAACCAGCATGTTCCCGGCGAGTGCTGTCCGGTGTACTCATAACCCAATGAGCACCTGTATACATCTTAGGTGAACCAACTGACACCAATGGCTTGTAAGACTGGCCACCGTCCCTCGTTGGGGTCTCGACTGTATACACTAGTCTACTGTTGGAGTATCGATGCCCAGTCTCGAAACTCCCACGACAAGGGACAATTTAAGGATGTGCTTTTAGACTACCCAACTCTCACGTATATGATCACCATCATACTGTTGGTAGTCAAGCAAGAATCCTAAGGGCTCTATCAACGTGTAATAGTGATCTGTAATATCACCTAAAGCGTGTACACGATGACAAAGATAAACCAGATAGCATACTATCATCTTGAGTAAGACCGTCTTACCGGTATAGGTCCTCCCTCAATCATTGAAATCACGTGCCTTCGATCCAATAATTGACTTTGAGGGCACTATATCCAACAATCTCCCACTTGCACTTAAGGCCAATTATTGCGATGTCGCATACTCACAGCCCGTGTGATACCGAACACCCAACTCCTCTACTAATCAGTTTCACAAAGCTGGTTTGTAAAACTATTGCGTTCGAGAAATATCCTCAGTAAGTGGAACCGCCCTGATGTTTTTTTATGTCTCTCTTTATCTCAAGTTCACAGAGAAAGACATCTCCCGAATTGAGCAATACCTGTCTTAGAATATGTCTGGATATCTGATAGGACCCAGTTCATAAATGAGCTCCAAATCCAAACTTCTTAGACTGTATCGTCAACTGAATTTAATCAGTATTCTGCACCATGCCTCACTCAGTATCCGCTTGGACCACCTGTCCAAACTACTGCCCCTCATCGGAGGGAAAACTATAACTCTGACAGTGACTCTATCATCCAGGTCACCTTGGAAGCCTGTAATGATAACTGTCTTCCGAAAGAGGCTGTTGTTATCATATCCCTAGAACATCTGCTTATGTTCATAAACTGCTTCCGAACGTTTCTCCAGGATTGGATTAATATCAACTTATTGCATCTAGTGCAAAAACAACATCTGGTGTGGTGCTTGACATCTCATGATTGACTCAATTGCCTAAGCAAGTGGTATGCCAATCATGCACTTCTCTCTCCACTTTAGTCTGTAAGACACCTTTAGAGAGGGTGACTCCATTACCTGCAGGTACACCACCATACCAGGAGTCGTCCATTTTAAAATACCTTTAGAATACTGTCTAAAAACCCAGATTGGAAACTGCCCAAATCTAGATCTAAAACCATAGATCTAGTAACCAGAATGTCTGATATAATATCCAAGTCCTATGTGGAGAAAACACTGTGTGACAACTGTTGGATATAGTGCCCTCAAAGTCAATTATTGGATCGCAGGCACGTGATTGCAATGATTGAGGGAGGACCTATACCGGTAGGACAGTTTTACTCAAGATATAGTATGCTATCTGGTTTATCTTTATCATCGTGTACAGCTTTAGGTGACCTTAAAGATCACTATTACACATTGATAGAGCCCTTAGGATTTTTGCTTGACGGCCAGCAGTATGATGGTGATCATATACGTGGGAGTTGGGGTCTATAAGCACATCCTTAAAAGGTTCCTAGACGAGGGAGTTTCAAGACAGGGCATCGATACTCCAGAGTAGACTAGTGTATACGGGTCGAGACCCCGACGAGGGGCGGTGGCTGGTCTCAGAAGCCATTGGTGTCAGTTGGTTCACCTAAGATGTATACAGGTGCTCATTGGGTTATGAGTACACCGGACAGGACTCGCCGGGAACATGCTAGTTGGTATTATACCTGACGTCAGATAGCAGTTCACTGGTGACATGTGTACAGGTTAGTTCATCGACCTGAGATTGTCATTTGTCTCGTGTAAGTTCCCATTGTGCTTTGATTACTACCCTACCACGTTTCAAAGGAGTCGTGCAAACAGGTTTTAGTTGGGTACAGTCCCGAGCCACATGGAGGCAGTGAGCGGATCGGCAGGGGTTTCGTCTCTCCCGGTATTGGGGGTGAGATCGCGCTGTGTCTAGGAGAGCCATTACACGAAGTCTTTGGCCAAGGCAGGATATTTACTGGTAGATATTCCAGTAGTATCTCAGGGTGTTCTAGGCTACACTCCGACACGACTTGTACAGCTTTCAGGGGTCTGACTTTTACCAACCCCCTAGGCCTGACATGCGATGCTCATAGACGAACGGACCGGACTTTACGGATATTGTCACTGACAGGCTCAGTAGGGTGTCAGGATGAGTTCGCTCATCGACCTCCCTTTTGGTCAATACCTGGTAGCCCGTTACGTACAGCTAGTACCACTGACGTGCTAGTGGTTAAATCCACATCCAAAGTATTGACGAGTCTTTAGAGTCCCCCACAGACAGTTTCTCAAGTTTCGGGTGAAACGTTGTAGAGGCCGTATGATATATGGCAGGGTTCGATCATATACGTGCAGTAGTGCACGGATCATGATCGGACGGATCATACTAGTGGGCTTTGGTTTAAGCCGGATCCTAGTATTAGATTTGTTGGATTACTTTAGTCTCATCGTATTCGCATTCAGTCGGAATGTGGATGCAGGTATGTATATACAGATGAGGGGTATCCTTGTGATCCGTTACGAGTTTACTTTAGATGTTGCCGTATCTTTTTGTTGAATTAAACATTTGGGTTAATGTTTACTTTGGTGGAAATTGTGAGCTTAATTCATGATGAGGTGCATTAAATATGACATGGACAAGGGTGGTGACTCATGGTCTTATTCTTTGAGCCATGTCATCTTTAGTGATTGATTTAAGTGGTGAAATGAAAGATAGAGAGAGAAAGGGCAGCCATGTATATGGTGAGCTCTTGTGATTATTTTTTTGGAAGCTCTTATATTTCATCTCACACAAGAAAAAGAAATGAGCCTCTTCTTCTTCTTCTTCCTCTAGCTCACCATTTCCATTAATGGCTTCATCTTCAACCACCATCCATACACTCTCATGCGTTGAGAATCAATGGATGCAAGAGACAAAGTGATCACACACATTCTCTATTTCACCTTGGACACGTCGGCTAGCAAACTTCGTGTCCGAGTTGCTTCGGACGAAGCGGGAGCCCGTAAAAAGACTCATTGATGTGGTGCCCTTTCCGACGAGGAGACCGGAGATCAGAGATGCCGCGAGGAGCTTGGGTTGGTGGCCAAAGACCGAAGGACACGGATCGATCGGTATAACTTTTCAAACCCTTCTCTAGTTAGCTAGTTATAGGTTAATGGTTCGATCCGGGATTAAAGTCTGCGATTGCGCCGGTTTCAAGTTTAGAAAAAGTTTTCGTTTCCGCATTTTGGCCTTGGATCGACGGCCGGGACGCTACCGTAGACTTATATTGTATCAGAGCCACGCCATTAACCTTTACTAGTTTGTTCTAACGTATTTAAAATATCGATTGAACAAAATTTCTGAAACCGCATTTCTAATACTAAAGTTTCTGTCGAATTTATTTTGTCGTCAAAAATTATTTTGAGTGTTTCAGAAAATAAGGCAGGCTTTCTTAAAATCACTGTAGAAATTTGGTAGAGTGATCCCACAGGAGCGCCGCGGAACTGCAGCCGTACCCACGTTTTGGCCGCGGTTCCGCCGCCGTTCTGGGGCTTCATTGTACCATTTTTCTTCAAGTGGTTTTTCTCTTGGAATTGTGGTTTCTAGAATTTTTGGTTTTGGCCCAGATTATTTTGAGTGCAGCAGTTGTGCTTGGGGCCCACTTTGGGAAATTTTATCGATCGAGAATTTTAAATAAGTTAATCCGCAGTACTTACATTACTATCTGTGACCGTGAATGTCATTTGATCGGTAAATCTTGTCTAATTGCTATAGCTCTTTTAGACGGATTTGCGAACGTGACATTCACGTTGATGTTCTGTGTTGTGTTGTGATGTTGCGGATTTGTCGTGGTGGATAGCCTGGATGCAACGGTAGTACAGTTTGGTTATATTTGTATATTTGTTATTGTGGGGCGAGCGTCCGACATGTGGACTGCCGTTACTGCCTGTTTGTATATTATTCTTTTGGGGTACGACTGGGCTGAGGTCGATGTACCCGTTGTATATATTTTACTTTCTGTACTAGGATTACCCCGTGGTGGGGTGCACGGATAGCCGGGTTCTAGAGGGTAACGAGCCCGCATCTCATGGGTTTGAGACAGAGGGGGTTTTACTCTAGAATTGGCAGGCTATTCTCCGCACTCGTAGGGGGTATAAGTTGACCCAAGGAGGGGTGCTCAAGTTACCGGATTCCGTGAAGTGCTGGGTGGTCCATTCACTTTGTTGAAGGGGGCTGCCTCGCTTCAGGTTTTGGCGGGTAACTTGCCGCACCAGTAAGGGTCTAGGTTTTCATTGCACAGGCTATCCACACGACCAGGGGAACGTCGGGTTTCACTTGCGGCTCAAAGGAAACCCGGGGATCCCAGATTATTTGTATTGTTCTGTGATGCTTATTACATTTCTGTGATGTTGCATTTGTCACGCCTGGAGCGATTATTATATATTGCTATATATATACTAGTAGATATTGTATATGTTTTACACTCGCGCTAGTCCAGTCCCCGCTCTGTCGTTAGTTAAGTAACCTAACGGGTGATGACGGGACCCAGTGGCGAATGCGGATGGCATATACATACATCATATTTTCGTTCTTTTGTGGTGTGATTAATTGATGGGACTGCATTGATTCGGATCAATGAAAGCTAAACAAACCTGTTTGATGTTGTTGGAACATTTTTCGAAAAAAAAGCTGTTATTGCAAGGACGTTCTCTTTTGTTTTGCACAGTGGTATTCGGTTATGAATATCCAGCACCTCAGTTGACGAGGCAAGAGTCGAGATCCCTTCACTGGGAGTGACCCCTTGGACAGAAGTTTGCGTCAGGGTAATAACTTAACTATAGCCGATTGCCTTTTTGCTTTGCATCGTGGTATTCAGCTGGAATATCCTGCACCTCATTCTACGGGGAAAGAGCCGAGATCCCTTCACCGGGAGTGACCTCTTTAGCAAAGGTTTTCGCCACTATATTTTTATAAAAAGCTATCCGGTTCCTTCAACGATATCAAGTTCATTACGTTAAAGGTTTTTCGCCAAAAACCATTCGTAGCCCTCCGTCATTTCAGACGGGTAGCACTTAGTATTCATGCTATGTTTGTTGGCCTTCGTCATGGCATAATGTATGGTAGCTATTTGTTACTTTTCTGTTGCATAGATAGATGCGTTGGTTTGGGACAGTCGTATAGCCTTGTTGACCTTCATCAAGGGCTTGTACGGGTAGGTTCAAATTAACCTGGACAATGACGGGTAGAACTTGACACGTGACTTATGATTTGTTGACCTTCGTCAAGGTCATAAGAGCATGGGGTAAAAATCACATCGGGAGTTTCTAAAGAAACCGAAACTTGCCAGATATGCGCATACCTTCTGGAGTGTGATAACGTGAGTGGATTCCATCACGTTATCATGCGATGATAGTTGGATCCCGATTCCCACCGATGAGTTGGTTTACTCCTCGGGTGATCCCGACTAATTCTTCTTTCAGGTTTGGAGGAGAATTTGAGGTTACAGTGGGAGGTTTCCTGATTAGATAAATTGATAACCATTCTGATTGAGGTTAGAGTGCACGCAGAGTGTTTCTTTTCTCTCTCTCTTTGGCAGCGACCATGGCCCGACCCTAGACTATGACTCAGTGACCATGTTAACCGAACCTTCTTAAAACACTTGCTTTTTGATTGAGTTACATACCTCATTGCCACTCCTGCTTTTACCCTTTTTCTCCGGAACATTTTGTATCACTACGAACGTCCACTTCTATTGGATAAAACCATCGTATGGTTATATACGAACTCGAAGGAACTTGTTCTAGATTCGAGGATGGTTTCCGGTTCTGGGGAAAATGAATAGGACTAGTCAGTTGTCTTTTCTTTTTACCTTCTCTCAGACTGCGAGTGCTCCTTGGATTAGGACGGTACACCTATTACGCTAATTGGATAGTTTTCATCCAAACCATAGGCAGGTGCCGAAAGGTAGGGAATGAAAAAAAACCATTTAGCCTAAAAGGTGTACAGAAGGTATTAAGTAAAGACAAATAAAGGGATCAGAAAGAGGACAAAGTAAACTGCGACTGCTATTCACAACCAAACCAAGTATTTCATCGCCACTCCTACATCACCTTTGTATTTCTCCAGGACACCCTATATCACTATGAAGATCCATAATTATTAGATATTCCATCGTATGGTTATATACGAACTCGAAGGAACTTGTTCCAGTTCGGGGATGGATTCTGGTTCAGGAGAAATAGGAATACGGTTTATTTATTTGTCTTTTATCTTTACCTTATCTCGCGTTGTGAGCGCTCCTAGGATTAGGAGAGTACACCCATTATGCTTATTGGATAGTCTTCTTCCAAACCATAGGCTGGTGCCGAATGGTAGGGAAGGAAGAAAGCCATTTAGCTTAAGAGGGTGTACAGAAGGTAATGACTAAAGACATATAAAGGGATTTGGAGAGATGACAAAGAAATACACAGTTACAATTATGAATCTGATAATGGAAGAGGCATTACTAAGAATACCCGGATACCCCTTCGAAATATTTACATGTTTCAGTTTCACTGTGTATTGTTAAAAGAAAACTGATTTCCCAATTAGTCCTTGCTCCAGGGTATGTATTTACCAGGTCTGATTCTCACATCTGTATGGTTTTACAGATAATGAGTGGGAGTAAGTTATTGGGAATTGGGTGATCATCCTCATTATATCGGGATTCGTTGTAATTGGTGATATTTGAGAAAATCGCCTGGGTTGTTTGCCAGACGGCAAATATTTGGTTTTGAATATCCGTTGTTATGCACCAATTTCAAATTGATATATCTGTACGTTTATTTTTATAAAGTGAGATATAACTTTTTGAAATTATGTCCATCACATTTACCTAAATCAGTGGATGGTTAGGTAAGGAGCATTCAACAGCGGTGTAATTCTTCATAACCATAGTACAGTTTTCAACCTACGATGCACAGGGTCTGGGTTATTAGACTCAGGGGACTTATACAGAGTATTGTATGTTGTCCAGTGTCTATTAGGACAGAGGGGTTGGTACTCGTACTATATTCTATTTACTTATGACTTCTCTAGTTCTTAGACATGTGTTTCCTAGAAATACAAGATCCAAGTTTTGAGAAGTTATAGGTATATGAATAAAGTAGAGAACCAGGTATTGCAAGTATCAGGGTTCTTCAAGGTGATCAAAGATTTAGATATTTGTCTATGGTATTCAGTTGATAGTAATGATTATGAGAACTTGCTTCTCTTTCAGGTTATTCATATCTGGATGTATTCCTAAGTTGAGTAATGCTGATCGGCCTCTCTCCATTTATTTGACATGCACTGGAGACAGCTGCATGATTTGAATCTGGTTCCAATTAAATCAGTGCCTCTGTTTGTATATTGGATATAGAATAGTTCATATCTTAACAATGTTAAGGTACGTGGAGTTGTCTGGCTTATGCTTAAAACCAGACTCTGGATAACTCAAGGCACGTTTCTATAATGGCTGTTTGTGGGTTAACCCGGGCTATGACGAGGGTTGACTTTCTACCATCTGAAAGATCAATAGTGATATTGTTTTTGACTCGCCACAGTTTTGATAAAAATGGATTTTTTCAGAAAACAGTAGTGGGAGTATGGTAGAACTGGAAGTGATTCCAGAACCGCAAACGATTACTGAAAATTTAATAGGACCTAAACATTCAATCTGGTTTGACATTCCATTATCCACTCCGCAGATATGGTGGGTAACCTCAGGCACCCGAGTGGTATTCCGGTAGCCTCAAGGACGGTGACAGGGAGGTTCTTGTTTACTCAGGCTTGACACTACTGTTGTTCCAGGCTATGAGACCCGGCAGAAGGATGAGTATAGCGTCATTCTAAACTAGTTCTAGAAATGTACGTGTATATGACTCTGCCAGAGGGTTGTCGTAGTTAGTGGGAGCAGCGGAAGCATAGTGGACAAGTAGCTTATATCTATTTATGGACTAAAGTAGATATAGCGGAGATAGATCATCTATTTTTGATGTGACAGTCATAGGTTTGACTTCATCGGAATAGGGGATGGATCTGTTAAGAAAGTAGTAGGGTGTGATGTCCTAGTATATGGATGACATACACATAGTAGGAAGTGAAATTCCTATACTATGATCGGTTATACTTTGGTTGTCACACAGTGGTTTCTCCACATAGGACATGAATATTATATCAGATATTCTGGTTACTAGATCTATGGTTTTAGATCTATATTTGGGTAGTTTCCCAATCTGGGTACTTAGACGGCATTCTAAAGGTGTTTTAGAATGGACGACTCCTGGCACGGTAGTATACTTGGAGGTGATGGAGTCACCCTCTCTAAAGGTATCTTACAGACTAAAGGGGAGAGGGATGTGCATGATTAACATATCACTTGCTTAGGAAATTGAGTCAATCATGAGATGTCAAGTACCACACCAGATGTCGTTTTTACACTAGCTGCTATAAGTTCAGATATTAATCCAATCCTGGAGAAACATTCGGAAGCAGTTTTAAAACATAAGTAGATGTTCTAGGGATATGATAACGACAGCCGCTTTCGGGAGACGGTTATCATTCCAGGCTTCCAAGGTGACCTGGATGACAGAGTGACTGTCAGAGTTATAGTTTTTCCCTCTGATGAGGGGCAGTAGTTTGGACAGGTGATCCAAGCAGACACCGAGGGAGGCATGACGCAGGATACTGATTAAGTTCAGTTGACGATACAGTCTAAGAAGTTTGGATTTGGAGTTCATTTATGAACTAGGTCCCATCAGATATCCAAACATATTCTAAGACAGGTATTGCTCATTTCGGGAGATGGCTTTCTCCACGAACTTGAGATAAAGAGAGACATAGAAAGAAACATTAGGGCAGATCCACTCACTGAGGCTGTTCCTCGAATGCAATAGTTTGGCAAACGGGCTTTGTGAAACTAATTAGTAGAGGAGTTGGGTGTTCGGTATCACACGGGCTGTGAGTATGCAGCATCGCAATAATTAGCCTTAAGTGCAAGTGGGAGATTGTTGGATATAGTGCCCTCAAAGTCAATTATTGGATCGCAGGCACGTGATTGCAATGATTGAGGGAGGACTTATACCGGTAGGACAGTCTTACTCAAGATGATAGTATACTATCTGGTTTATCTTTATCATCGTGTACAGCTTTAGGTGACCTTAAAAATCACTATTACACATTGATAGAGCCCTTAGGATTTTTGCTTGACGGCCAGCAGTATGATGGCGATCATATACGTGGGAGCTGGGGGTCTATAAGCACATCCTTAAAAGGTCCCTAGTCGAGAGAGTTTCGAGACAGGGTATCGATACTCCAGAATAGACTAGTGTATACGGGTCGAGACCCCGATGAGGGGCGGTGGTTGGTCTCACAAGCCATTGGTGTCAGTTGGTTCACCTAAGATGTATACAGGTGCTCATTGGGTTATGAGTACACCGGACATGACTCACCGGGAACATGCTAGTTGGTATTATACCTGATGTCAGATAGCAGTTCACTGGTGACATGTGTACAGGTTAGTTCATCGACCTGAGATCGTCATTTGTCTCGTGTGAGTTCCCACTGTGCTTTGATTACTACCCTACCACGTTTCAAAGGAGTCGTACAAACAGGTTTTAATTGGGTACAGTCCCGAGCCATATGGAGGCAGTGAGCGGATCGGCAGGGGTTTCGTCTCTCCCGGTATTGGGGGTGAGATCGCGCTGTGTCTAGGAGAGCCATTACACGAAGTCTTTGGACAAGGCAGGATATTTACTGGTAGATATTCCAGTAGTATCTCAGGGTGTTCTAGGCTACACTCCGACACGACTTGTACCGCTTTTGGGGGTCTGACTTTTACCAACCCCCTAGGCCTGACATGCGATGCTCATAGACGAACGGACCGGACTTTACGGATATTGTCACTGACAGGCTCAGTAGGGTGTCAGGATGAGTTCGCTCATCGACCTCCCTTTTGGTCAATACCTGGTAGCCCGTTACGTACAGCTAGTACCACTGACGTGCTAGTGGTTAAATCCACAGCCAAAATATTGACGAGTCTTTAGAGTCCCCCACAGACAGTTTCTCAAGTTTCGGGCGAAACGTTGTAGAGGCCGTATTATATATGGCAGGGTTCGATCATATACGTCCAGTAGTGCACAGATCATGATCGGACGGATCATACTAGTGGGCTTTGGTTTAAGCCGGATCCTATTATTAAATTTGTTGGATTACTTTAGTCTCATCGTATTCGCATTCAGTCGGAATGTGGATGCAGGTATGTATATACAGGTGAGGGGTATCCTTGTGATCCGTCACGAGTTTACTTTAGATATTGCCGTATCTTTTTTGTTGAATTAAACATTTGGGTTAATGTTTACTTTGGTGGAAATTGTGAGCTTAATTCATGATGAGGTGCATTAAATATGACATGGACAAAGGTGGTGACTCATGGTCTTATTCTTTGAGCCATGTCATCTTTAGTGATTGATTTAAGCGATGAAATGAAAGATAGAGAGAGAAATGGCAGCCATGTATAGGGTGAGCTCTTGTGATTATTTTTTTTGGAAGCTCTCATATTTCATCTCACACAAGAAAAAGAAATGAGCCTCTTCTTCTTCTTCTTCTTCCTCTAGCTCACCATTTCCATTAATGGCTTCATCTTCAACCACCATCCATACACTCTCATGCGTTGAGAATCAATGGATGCAAGAGACAAAGTGATCACACACATTCTCTACTTCACCTTGGACACGTCGGCTAGCAAACTTCGTGTCCGAGTTGCTTCGGACGAAGCGGGAGCCCGTAAAACGACTCATTGATGTGGTGCCCTTTCCGACGAGGAGACAGGAGATCGGAGATGCCGCGAGGAGCTTGGGTTGGTGGCCAAAGACCAAAGGACACGGATCGGTCGGTATAGCTTTTCTAACCCTTCTCTAGTTAGCTAGTTATAGGTTAATGGTTCGATCCGGGATTAAAGTCTGCGATAGCGCCGGTTTCAAGTTTAGAAAAAGTTTTCGTTTCCGCATTTTGGCCTCAGATCGACGGCCGGGGTGCTACCATAGACTTACAACAACCATAATATAACCGATCGTAGTGCAGGAATTTTACTTCCTACTCTGTGTATGTCATCCAAATACCAGGACATCACACCCTACTACCTTCTTAACAGATCCATTCCCTATTCTGATGAAGTCAGACTTATGACTGTCACATCAGAAATAGATGATCTATCTCATTTATATCTGCTTTAGTCTATAAATAGACACAAGCTACTTGTCCACTATGCTTCCGCCGCTCCCACTGACTACGGCAACCCTCTGGCAGAGTCATATACACATGCACTTCTAAATCTAGTTTAGAACGACGCTATACTCATCCTCCTGCCGGGTCTCATAGCCTGGAACAACAGTAGTGTCAAGTCTGGGTAAACGAGAACCTCCCTGTCACCGTCCTTGAGGATACCGGAGTACCTCTCGGGTGCCTGAGGTTACCCACCATATCTGCGGAGTGGCTAATGGAATGTCAATCCAGATTGAATATTTAGGTCCTATTAAATTTTCCGTAATCGTTTGTGGTTCTGGAATCACTTCCAGTTCTATCATACTCCCACTACCGTTTTTTTGAAAAAAGTCCATTTTACTAAAACTGTGGCGAGTCAAGAACAATATCACTATTGATCTTCCAGATGGTAGAAAATTAACCCTCGTCATAGCCCGGGTTAACCCACAAACTGCCATTACAGAAACGTTCCTTGAGTTATCCAAAGTCTGGTTTTAAGCATAAGCTGGACAAGTCCATATACCTTAATATCGTTAAGATATGATCCATTCTATGTAGAAACAGAGGCACTGAATTAATTGGAACCAGATTCAAATCATGCAGCAGTCTCCAGTGCATTTCAACTAAATGGAGAGAGGCTGATCATCATTACTCAACTTAGGAATGCATCCAGATATGAGTAACCTGAAAGAGAAGCAAGTTCTCAAAACTGAATACCATACACAAGTATCTACATCTTCGATCACCTTGAAGAATCCTGATACTTGCAACACCTGGGTCTCTATTTTATTCATATACCTATAACTTCTCAAAAACTTGAACCTTGTATTTCTACGAAACACATGTCTAAGAACTAGAAAAGTCACAAGTAAACAGAATATAGTATGAGTACCAACCCCTCTGTCCTAATGGACACTGGACAACATACATTACTCTGTATAAGTCCCCTGAGTCTAATAACTCATACTCTGTGCATCGTAGGTTGAAAACTGTACTTATGGTTTAAGAAGAATTACACCGCTGTTTAATGCTCCTTAGCTAATCATCAACTGATATAGGTAAATGTCATGGACATAATTTCAAAAAGTTATATCTCACTTTATAAAAATAAACGTACAGATATATCAATTTTAAATTGGTGCATAACAACGGATATTCAAAACCAAATATTTGCCATCCGGCAAAAACCCAGGCGATTTCCTCAAATATCACCAATTACAATGAATCCCGATATAATGAGGATGATCACCTAATTCCCAATAACTTACTCCCACTCATCATCTATAAAATCATACAGATGTGAGAATCAAACTTGGTAAATACATACCCTAGAGTAAGTACCTAATTGGGAAATCAGTTTGCTATTAACAATAGACAGTGAAAATGAAACATGTAAATGTTTCGAAGGGGTATCTGGGTATTCCTAGTAATGCCTCTTCCATTATCAGATTCATGACTGTAACCGTATATTTCGTTGCTATCTCTCCAAATCCCTTTATTTGTCTTTAGTCGTTACCTTCTGTACACCATCGTTAGGCTAAATGGTTTTCTTACTTCCCTACCGTTCGGCACCAGCTTATGGTTTGGAAGAAGACTATCTAATAAGCGTAACAGGTGTACCCTCCTAATCCTAAGAGTACTCGCAACCTGAGAGAAGGTAAAGATAAAAGACAACTGAATAAACCTTATTCCTATTTCTCCTGAACCGGAGAAAAGTAAAGATGAAGTAGGAGTGGCGATGAAATGAGCGGTTTGGTCGTGAATGATAGCAGTCGCAATTTACTTTGCCCTCTTTCTAATCCCTTTATTTTGTCTTTACCTATTACCTTTTGTACACCCCACTTAGGCTAATTGGTTTCTTCATTCCCTACCTTTCGGCACCTGCCTATGGTTTGGAAGAAGACTATCCAATAAGCGTAATAGATGTACTCTTCTCCTAATCCTAGGAGCCCTCACAACCTGAGAGAAGGTAAAAGGAAAAGACAATTGAATAGTCATATTCAATTTCTCCAGAACCAGAATCTATCCTCGAATCTGGAACAAGTTCCTTCGAGTTCGTATATAACCATACGATGAATTTATCCAATGGAAGTGGATATTCGTAGTAATATGGGGTGGTTTGGAGAAATGCAAAGGGTAAAAGAAGGAGTGGCAATGATATATGCAACTCAGACAATCCAAAAGCCAGTGTTTTAAGAAGGTTCTGTTAACTTGGTCACTAAGTCATAGTTTAGCATCGGGCCTTGGTCGCTTCCAAAGAGAGAGAGAAAAGAAACACTCTGCGTGCACTCTAACCTAGATCAGAATGGTTATTACTTTATCTAATCAGGACGTCTCCCACTGTATCCTCAAATTCTCCTCCAAACCTGAAAGAAGAATTAGTCGGGATCACCCGAGGAGTAAACTAACTCATCAGTGGGAATCGGGATCCAACTATCATCGCATGATAACTTGATGGAATCCACTCAAGTCACCACACTCCAGAAGGTATGCGCATGCCTGGTAAGTTTCAGTTTCTTTAGAAACTCCCGATGTGTGTTTTTACCCTCAGGACCCAAGTGAACTTGACGGAGTCAACAAATCAAAGAGTCCTAGTCAAGTTCAACCCGTCATTATCTTGATTGCATTAAACCCACCCGTACGTGCCCTTGACGGAGTCAACAAGGCCGCACGACTGTCCTAACCAATTGCATATCCATGCTACAAACAAGAACCACTTAGCTACCGTACACTACGCCTTGACGGAGTCAACAAACGCAACACGAATACTAAGTACCACTTGTAGGAAATGATGGAGAGCTATGAATGTTTTTTTGGCGAAAAACCATTAACGTAATGAACTTGATATCGTTGAAGGAACCGGATAACTTTTTACAAATGTATAGTGGCGAAAACCTTTGCTAAAGAGGTCACTCCCGGTGAAGGGATCTCGGCTCTTTCTCCGTAGAATGAGGTGCAGGATATTCCAACTGAATACAACGATGCAAAGCAAAAAGTAATCGACTATAGTGAAGTTATTACCATGACGCAAACCTCTGTCCAAGGGGTCACTCCCGATGAAGGGATCTCGGCCCTTGCCTCGTCAAATGAGGTGCTGGATATTCCAAACTAAATACCACTGTGCAAAACAAAAGAGAACGTCTTTGTAATAACAGCTTTTTGAAAATTGTTCCAACAATATCGAATAGGTTTGTTTTCCTTGCATTGATCCGAATCAACGCGGTCCCATCAATTAATCATACCAGAAAAGAACAAAAATATAATGTACGTATATGCCATCCGCATTCGCCACCGGGTCTCGTCATCACCCTTTAGGTTACTTAACTAACGACAGAGCGGGGACAGGACTAGCGCGGGCGCAAAACATATACAACATCTACTAGTATATAAAACAATATATAATAATCGCTCCAGGTATGATAAATGCAACATCACAGAAAAGTAATAAGCATCACAAAACAATACAGATAATCTGGGAGCCCCGGGTTTCCTTTAAGCCGCAACTGAAACCCGACGTTCCCCTGGTCGTGTGGATAGCCTGTGCAATGAAATCCTAGACCCCTACGGGCGCGGCAAGTTACCCGCCAAAACTAGAAGAGAGGCAGCCCCCTTCAACAAAGTGAATGGGCTACCCAGCACTTCACGGAATCCGGTAACTTGACCACCCCTCCTTGGATCTCATATACCCCCTACGAGTACGGCAAATAGCCCGCTAATTCTAGAGTGAAACCCCCTCCATCTCAAAGCTATGAAATGCGGGCCCGTTGCCCTCTAGAACCCGGCTATCCGTGCACTCCACCGCAAGATAATCCCAGTATAGAAAATAAAATACGTACAATGGGTACATCGATCTCAACCCGGTCGTGCCCCAAAAGAATAATATACAAACAGGCAGTGACGGCAGTCCACATGTTGGACGCTCGCCCCGCAATATCAAATGTACAAATATAACAAAACTGCACTACCATTGCACGCAAGCTATCCACCACGACAAATCCGTAACAACACAGCACAACACAGAATATCAACGTGAATGTTACGTTCGCAAATCCGTCTAAAAGAGCTATAGCAATTAGACAAGATTTACCGCTCGAATGACATTCACGGTCACAGATAGTAATGTAAGTACTGCGAACTAACTTATTTAAAATTTCAATCGACAAAATTTCCCGAATTGGGTCCCAAGTACAATTCCAGCACTCAAAATAATCTGGGCCAAAACTATATATCACAAAAATCATATTTCCATGAACTAAACCCTCAGAAAAATTTGGGGCACTGTAGCCCAAAAAGAGCCGCGGAAGGGCCGCGGAAGGCGACATTTAGCAGCGGTTCCACGGTGGAATTTTGGAGTTAGGTCTCCAAACTTTTTCTGTAGCTTTAGTTATGCCTTCACGTATTTTAAGATGCCTAAAATAAGTTTTTGAACAACTTTGAAATTCGACAGCAAGCACACTGAAATGAAAATATGATTCGGAAATTTCGATCGATCTATATTTTAAACATGTTAGAACAAGCTAGTAAAGGTTAATGGCGTGGCTCTGATACCATGTAAGTCTACGGTAGCGCTCCGACCATCAATCCTAGGCCAAACGTGGAACAAAACTTTTTACGAAACTGGTGCTATCGTAGTCTTTCACCCGGATCGAACCATTAACACAAACTAGCTAACTAGAGAAGGGTTAGAAAAGCTATACCGATCGATCCGTGTCCTTCGGTCTTTAGCCACCATCCCTAGCTCTTCGCGGCATCTCGGATCTCCGGTCTCCTCGTCGGAAGGGCACCACATCTAGAAGTCTTTTTACGGGCTCCCGCTTCAAACCGAAGCAACTCGGACATGAAGTTTGCTAGCCGACATGTCCAAGGTGATGTAGAGAATGTGTGTGATAACTTTGTCTTAAGCATCCATTGATTCTCAACACATGAGAGTGTATGGATGGAGGTTGAAAATGAAGCCATGGTGGAATTTGTGAGCTTAGAGAAGAAGAAGAAGAAAAGGCACGTTTGTTGTTGTGTTAGAATAAAAGAATGAGAGCTAGCATAATAATCTTAAGAGCAAACAACCTTCATATGGCTGCCCTCCCTCTCTCCACCTCTCATTTCAACACAACCATCCATCAATTAACATGACATGTTCACGAAAAAAGAGACCATGAGTCACCAAATTGAACATGCCACATTAGTTGCTCCTCATGATGAAATCCACTCACAATTTTCACCAATATAAACATTAACCCAAATGTTTATGACAATAAAAAGAATGGCATCATCTAAAGTAAACTCGTGACGGATCACAAGAATACCCCTCACCTATATATACATACCTGCATCCGTATTCCGACTGAATGCGAATGCGATGAGACAAAATAATCCAACAAATCTAATACTAGGATCCGGCTTAAACCAAAGCCCACTAGTATGATCCGTTCGATCATGATCCGTGCACAAGTGCACGTATATGATCGAACCCTGCCATAAAACCATACGGCCTCTACAACGTTTCGCCCGAAACTTAGGAAACTATTTGTGGTGGACTCTAAATGCTCATCAATACGCCGGCAGTGGGTTTAACCACAAGCACGTTAGTGGTACTAGCTGTACGTAATGGCTAACCATGTATTGACCAAAAAGGAGGCTAATGAGCGAACTCATCCAGAAACCCTACTGAGCCTGTCAGTGACAATATCCATACAGTCCGGTCCGTTCGTCTATGAGTATCGCATGTCGGGCCTAGGGGGCTGGTAAACGTCAGACCCCCAAAAGCGGTACAAGTCGTGTCGGAGTGTAGCCCAGAACACCCTGAGATACTACCGGAATACCTACCAGTAAATCTCACTTGCCTTGGCCAAGGACTTCGTGTAATGGCTCTCCTAAACACAGCGCGATCTCACCCCCAATACCGGGAGAGACGAATCCCCTGCCGATCCGCTCACTGCTTCCATGTGGCTCGGTACTGTACCCAACTAAAACCTGTTTGCACGACTTCTTTAAGCTGTGGTAGGGTAGTAATCAAAGCACAGTGGGAACTCACACGAGACAAGTGACGATCTCAGGTCGATAGACTAACCTGTACACATGTCACCAGGGAACTGCTATCTGACGCTAGGTATAAAACCAACTAGCATGTTCCCGACGAGTCCTGTCCGGTGTACTCATAACCCAATGAGCACCTGTATACATCTTAGGTGAACCAACCGACACCAATGGCTTGTGAGACCGGCTACCGCCCTTCGTCGGGGTCTCGACTGTATACACCAGTCTATTGATGGAGTATCGATGCCCAGTCTCGAAACTCCCACGACTAGGGACACTTTAAGGATGTGCTTTTAGACTGCCCAACTCTCACGTATATGATCGCCATCATACTGCTGGTAGTCAGGCAAGAATCCTCAGGGCTCTATCAACGTGTAATAGTGATCTGTAATATCACCTAAAGCATGTACATGATGACAAAGATAAACCAGATAGCATACTATCATCTTGAGTATGACTGTCTTACCGGTATATGTCATCTCTCAATTATTGAAATCACGTGCCTGCGATCCAATAATTGACTTTGAGGGCACTATATCCAACAGATAGAGGGACAGAGAGAGAAAGATCGAGAGAGATATAGAGAGAGAGAGAGAAAGAGAGCCTGTGAGAGATGAGAGTGAAGTGAAGAAAGAGAAAAGTGGGCTCGGCTATATTGGGGGAATGGACACATTTTAAAAGTGGGCTCGGTTATTTTTTGTATGGGTTATTTAGGGCGCAGTTTCAAACTGTACCCCATACAAATATAGCGTCCATAACAAATGTATGGGGCGCAGTTTCGAACTGCGTCCCATACAAATACTATGGGCGCAGTTTGAAAGTGCGCTCATAAAAAAAAAATTATTCCACGCCAGCGCCAGCGCTGATGTGGCACCTACGAGACAAAAAGTGATCTTTTTTTAAATTATTTTTTAAAGTATTTTTTTTTTTCATAAATTTTTTTTTTTTGGTTTACTATAAAAAAAAAATTGCCCTCATATTAATGACAGACCTGGAGCCATGCTTATCAACCTGTTGATTTATGTACAGAAATTCGAAATCTTGGCAAAGGTGATATATCCAGAATTAGGAGTCTATAAAGAGCATCTGGGATATAATCCTTTGCATATGAACAACTGCATCTGTCTTTTTAAGCTTCTCTAGCAAGCCAATCTGCAAATGAATTGTTCTCTCTCAATGTGTGTATGCAAACAAAATTTGCAAACCAGGTACCGTCCTCTGTAATTTCTCTTTCTTTAGTGAAACCTTTTTTTGTTCAAATCAAGTGTGTATAAACCAATTTCCCTTTAATTTAGATACATGGTCATTCTTGTATTCCTTGGTTAGAGGTCTCGAGTTCAAGTGTGTATAAAGAGAAGGAAGATCTCACGCACCCATAAGTCTCGATCTGTGGAGGCTAACTCTATACGGTCTAGCAACTCGATATAGAGATCGAGTTTGTCTTCTGTAAGTTCCTCTTCCCTCTCATCCCCTCTCGTCGCGTAAACCCTTGCCCTGTCTTTTGTCGCCTAAAAAAAGGGATTCATAATTTTTTAGAGTAAAAATTGTATTTTTTTAAAGTATCTAGACTTGTTTTTATGTATGGCATGAATGTTGTATATTATGTTTAAATACTGCTAGCTAGTATTATGATCATATACTACTAAGTAGTATAGCATATCTATAAACAAGCAATTATATTTAGGTCACATTCATCATTACACCTAATAGTTCATTAGATTTCATCATAGTATTCATATATCAATTACTTTATTCTTATTCTAGCATATGCCATCAATTTCTTTTGTCAGATTCATACTGCATGACATAGTCATTTTATTTTTGTGAGATTGTTGTCAAATTTAATGCGATGAATGAACCAGCAAATCTATAGTACCGATTTATGACATTGTTTAGAATTATGAGATCAAATTTATATTTAGATCTACTTTTGCATGAAATTTTTTTACCTCCTATGTCAGGGGGGGGGGGGTATATTAACATGTTGTTATGTTTTATTGAATCCCGTATATTAATTTCCTCATGTCATGGGTAAGATGATATCGATATTGGTTTTCATAGATTATTTCGATGATGTATATTCATATATACCGTATATTTCCATTTTCATATAGGGAGACTTGGTCGTAATTATGTTTTCATGATGATCCAGCGACCGCTCTGTTATAGTGAACCGACCTATGAGCGATCGACGTCTCTCCGTGGTCATCATGAAATGCATGATTTAGGTTAAGTCGTCTTTTCGTTACAAAACTGAAATCTGTTTTTTCTTATACGCAGAAATCTGTTTTAGACATGATTTAAAATAGGCATAACTCCTAACATAAGAACCCAAAAGAGATGAGATTTGATTTCTGGAATAATTTCAGCGAAGTGGCTATCTTTTTCTTTTAGGTTATTTTCTCTAAAAATCGACATAAGACACATTAAAACATGTTTTCATAATGTGCGGCGAATCTGGACAGATGCATGAATTATCTACGCAGCTGTCGTAAAACATGCATAACTCCCTACCTGCTTATCGAAATGCGATAATTCTTTTTGTACATTATTCACAACAGGTAGATGTTTAATTCTTGTTTTATAACCAAATCCATATAACGATTAGAACCCTTTCATAAATGTACTACCACTGATATATGTTTTCTGAAAACTGCTTTGGCCTTCTCTGCATAGCGTTACGAAAAACTTCACAACTCTCTCATTTGGAACCCGAATGAGGAAAACTTAGTCTCGTTGTTTGCACAACTTCCTGAGAAACCTCACCTTGATCATTATTTTCTAATTATAAATCAATACTGCTCTTTTCTGCATGTGGACTTGGTATATATTTTGAACTGATTTGAACTATGATTTCATTGATGCATTATTGCTACATCATGAATGTCGTGAATTATAAATATTGAATCTCATGAACATGACATGACATACATGTATAATTGAAACTCGTGTTATTAGACATCTATAAATATATCTGCACTTCAATTATATGAATACCATGAGGATGCGGTAGTTTGAAGAATAGGTGTATTTATATGTAACAGGGATCATACTTGTTCCTCGTAGTCCCAGAGAATACGGGTTATTGCATTACAAACAAATCTTGAATCTTGTGAATCGTGTTACTGTTATTCCGTAGGAAAAACGAAATATCCTAATTACATGTAAAACTCTCACAATTCGAGCTTATAACTTAAAACACTGCAATATCGAATACCGTGATACTCTAGTTACCTTTCACTGATAGAGAAATACTTGTTTTACCGACCCACACTATTATTTACTTTCTGTTGTTATTATCCTGCCTAATTTATTATGTATATCATGTTTTGTTTTCAATTTTATTTTCTTTTTAAATCTGGGAACTTACCGAACGTTACTTCGCTGCCTGTATTCTTTTTTCTTGTTTTCTTTTTTTGGGAATGTCGTCAGACGATATTAGGGTAGTGACAAGGCTCAGTATGAGACCTAGCCGACAGAGGAGGATTTCGATCAGCTAGCTTCACAACCCAACTTTTACTCCCTTTTTAGTATGCTTTGTTCAAGGCTTTTCACAGCCTTCATATATTTTCCTTATTATTGAACTTTTGTGTCCGATTGGACTAGCCTTGTATTAAGTATTGTTGGATTTATTTATTTAAGATTTTTATATGCTTTAAATTCTTGCATTATTTTTCCCGTTGTTGCTTATACAGACGCTTAGCGTATTCACGGCGACAAGGAGGTCGTGACATTAGTACTCTTAGCCAGTAGCTTTATAGCCCTTATATTAGAATGCATATACCAAGGTATCTTGCATCTGCCATTAATTTCTTCAATCAAGGACCTTTGATGACAATAATATTTTTGACCCCCATCGGTGCACATTGATGTAGCCCATCCATTATAGCTCTGCCTTCTGCCTCCAAAAATTTTCCATTGCCAAAAAAGAATTTTGATGCAAAAATAATTTTGCCTTTGGAGTCTCTGAGAGCAGCACCTCGAGAGATCAAATATGAACTTATATCTTTAGAGCCATCATCATTTAGCTTGTAAAAGCTTTGTGGAGGTTTGTCCCATTTTGTAAGGATGATATTAGAAACTTGCTCGCCAACAGATTGAATATCAGATATTCCCAGCTTATTTAGAATGTCAACATTGCATTGTGAAGAAAACTGCAACATTTTGGCTTTGGCAATTTTCCTAATCTCAGAAATCACTTTTTGCCAAGCTGAGGTATTAGAAGTTTTTTCATCTTGGAATCTCATTTTACATCTAATTTTCCAAGCCTGCTAACATATAACATGAGGGAGACATTTAGAAATATCTGGCAATTGAGTATTATGATACCAGAAGGAGAATAAATCTGCAATATCGGTAAATTCAGGCACTCTTCTTTCAATGTTAAAAGAATCATTAGCCTTATTCCAAAGAAATTTAGCCAAGTCCCCTTGAATGAAGAGATAATTCTTATCTTTCCTGTTGAGGCTATGCACAACATGCACATTTGCTATGCAGATGAAAGCCAAACTTTTTTATCTCCGAATCAATAAAGGTGGCATTAGAGAATGTTAGCTATTGGGTCCAATCAGACCCAATATCCGTCCATATAAGTGGGTACCCTATATATTCATATATAGGGGACTAACGTTTCATATGAATTATTATGCATGAGACATGAGAGAAATAGAGAGTTTTTCTAGAGAGAAAAACTAGAGAGTCGTCATCTTCTTCTATTAAGGGTTGGCTTGTGGGGTGATCAAGCGGGGGATTCTCGCTTTTACCAAGTGTGGTTTCTTTCCGGCCGTTGCGTGAAAATGAAAGTGATCGGATTAACAACGTAACGTGGGTAAGGAACGATCATACAAATCTAATCAAGTATATCGGTAAACCTTTTAGGGTAGGTACATGTAGTTCCGCTGCGTATGTATGTTATGTATCTACATCATCTAAAATGAACATTGATATCAGAGCCTTGCATGCCCACGTTCGTAGTTTGATAGATCTGTGATTTTTAAAATTTATGCAACTCAAAAGTTGCGTTTTTTAAATCCAAACTTAGATCAAATTTTAAAAACAAAATTATTTTATGACAAATCTATATTTTTAGGGTTATCGTTTTGATGGATCTTCATAAATCTATCGATTTTGCATCATATTGTCAATCATAAATTAGATCTATTTTTATGACGCTTACGAAGTTGTTTTTTTTAGTTTCTTGATTTGAAATTATCCATGGAACAATAGGTGAGACAAATTTGTTTTAAAAGATTGGATCTTTGTGTGTAAAAAGGAAAAATTTAATTTTTTCTCTCTTTTGGTGAGATCTTATGGGGGGGCCTAGGCTGCAATTTTTTTCTAAACTCTATTCGTAGTTTTTGGATGAACTTATGGGATTTTTTTGATTTGGCAGGAACCAAATATTTTTTTAACAGAAAATATATTTTCTAGATAAAAGAAAATCTTCTCGGGATTTTTTTAATTTGGAAAGGCCATCAAGATAAGATTTTTTTCTGGATTTATCGAGATTTTTTTTATTTGGCAGGGACCAAATATTTTTTTAACAAAAAAAAAAATTTGTTGGATGAAAGGGAATTTTCTGGTTTTTTTTATTTGGTAAGGCCAAATATTTTTTTGAAAGAATTTTTTCTAAAACCTAGATAAGATTTTTCTAGTTTTATTGAGATTTTTATTTGATATTTTTTTCTGGATTTTTTTAAAAATATTTTTAAAAAAGGGCGAACCAGGCTCGGCAGCTCTAACCGGCTCGAGCCGGGTTTGACGGCTCAAGTTGAGCCGGTCTGGTTGCTCGAGCCGAATCGGGTTCGGTTGCTCCAACCAAGCCAATCCGGGCTCGTCAGATCGAGTCGAGCTGAGGGCTCGGCTTCCCGAGCCGGGTCCATTTTTTTAATTTAAAAAAAAATCCAGTAAATTTCAGAAAATTCTAGAAAATTAAGAAAAATTCTAAAAAATCAAGAAAAATTATTTTTTGAGTTTTCTTATTTTTTTTAATTTTCCACTCAAATTTTAGCTTAGTTGAGGGTTTTACTATTAGCTCTGAGAGTTATGTTTTTTCGAAAATTTTGTTTACTCGCCAAAAATTTCAAATTTTTTACTCACATTAAATCTTGGAGATTTTATGGGCAGTTGTTCCAGTGGGAGCATTTGAGACACATGTTAATTTCACGAAAAGATGAAAACCTAATAAAACGGACAAGATTAGATATGGTAGTTTAATGAAAATGAAATTTGTTAGATTGGTTGTTGCATTTGTGATGTGCATGACATACAATATATAAAGATGCATACTGCATTAATCTAAAAAATTTCAAATGGGAGATTTCGAGAGAAGACGGGAGTCTAGATGCAACTACCCAATCTACTCCGTTTCTAGGAAATCTATAATCTGTTATTCAATCATTTTAACAGAATTTTAAAATTAATACTTTTGAAGGATGTGGTTAGGGTCGTAGGCTTTCTTCTCTTTCTTCAGAGTGTAAATTTATTATTTTTGTTAAGATAGGTTGAATACAGAATGTTTTTTGGGAAAGAATAGTACTCCATTTTATGCCATAGTTTTAATGCATCCATAATAAAATCAAGATATCGTCAGTCTCACTAGGGATGGGATGGTTGATGACAATAATATAGTGAAACAGCAACATTAATTTAATGTTATATGAACAAGCTGAAAGACTTAGACGCTAGTGAAAAGGTGGCAGTGATATAGCAGGGCTATACGACGCAGCACTATCGAGGTGGCAGCGATGTAGCGGGGCTACACGACGCAGCACCATCGAGATGTAGCGATCTTCGGAGGATTAGCGCATTTAGGATCGCTCTATGCATTGGACGTGATGAAGAGCGATGTCATAAGTGATCATATGTTTTTATTGGATATTTTTTTCTGAATTTTTTAAAAATATTTTTAAAAAAGGGGCTCGGCGGCCCCAGCCGGCTCGAGCCGGGCTCGGCGGCCCCAGCCGGCTCGAGCCGGGCTCGGCGGCCCCAGCCGGCTCGAGCCGGGCTCGGCGGCCCCAGCCGGCTCGAGCCGGGCTCGGCGGCCCCAGCCGGCTCGAGCCGGGCTCGGCGGCCCCAGCCGAGCCGGCCGGTCTCGGCGGCCCCAGCCGAGCCGGCCGGTCTCGGCGGCTCCAGCCGAGCCGGTCGGTCTCGTCAGATCGAGTCGAGCCGAAGACTCGGCTTCCTGACCCGGGTCCATTTTTTTAATCTAAAAAAATTCCAGTAAATTTCAGAAAATTCCAGAAAATTAAGAAAAAATCTTAAAAATCAAGAAAAATTATTTTTTGAGTTTTCCACTCAAATTTTAGCTTAGTTGAGGGTTTTACTATTAACTCTGAGAGTTATATTTTTTCGAAAATTTTGTTTACTCGCCAAAAGTTTCAATTTTTTAATCTCACATTAAATCTTGGAGATTTTATGGACAGTTGTTCCAGTGGGAGCGTCTAAGACTCATGTTAATTTTACGAAAAAATGAAAACCCTAATAAAACGGATAATATTAGATATGGTAGTTTAATGAAAATGAAATTTATCAGATTGGTTGTTGCATTTGTGATGTGCATCACTACTATATATATAAAGATGCATGCTGCATTAATCTGAAAAATTTTAAATGGGAGATTTCGAGAGGAGACGGGAATCTAGATTCAACTACCCAATCTACTCCGTTTCTAGGAAATCTATAATCTGTTATTCAATCATTTTAACAGAATTTTAAAATTAATACTTTTGAAGGATGTGATTGGGGCCGTAGGCTTTCTTCTCCTTCTTCAGAGTGTAAATTTATTATTTTTGTTAAGATAGGTTGAATACGGAACGTTCTTTGGGAAAGAATAGTACTCCATTTTATGCCATAGTTTTAACGCATCCATAATAAAATCAAGATATTGTCAGTTTCACTACGGGTGAGATGGTTGATGACGATAATATAATGAAACAGAAACATTAATTTAATGTTATATGAACAAGCTGAAAGACTTAGACGTTAGTGAAAAGATGGTAGCGATGTAGCAGGGCTCCACGACGCAGCACTATTGAGGTGGCAGCGATGTAGCGGGGCCACACGACGCAATACCATCGAGATGTAGCGATCTTCAGAGGATTGGCGCATTTAGGATCGCTCTATGCATTGGACATGATGAAGAGCGATGTCATAAGTGATCATATGTTTTATTACCGAGCACTCGCAGTTTATACTGAGCAGTAGTTACAGGGTATCTATGTGCCACGAGATAAGCTGTGCGATGATTACGGGGTAATCTATACGACATGGCAACGTCACATTATTTCTCGGTTTTGACCTAATTTTCATATAATGAGTCAAACCAAGTAATGTGGATACACATAAAAGTTATATCTTCATCGATCTGGGATCTGAAGAATGCTGCTCCAATTAGACTGTTGAGCGATAGCAATAAGCGGTTATATATTTTTCTACTCGATATATGAAACTGTTAGTTATGCGGAAAGCGAATGTGTTGACATTTACTAATACGTTTGAGTAACTGAGGCTTATGGTTTAATCGCCAGGGGCGATAGAACCAATAGCGTTGCTGATATGTTGACAAGGTCAACATCACGCAAAGACAGTGTCCTAGCGTAAGAAGAGTTCAATCGAGCTACGAAAACAGGAATAACATGCCAACAACTTGAGTGATCTGACATGGAGAATGTGTTGACAATAATGGATATAATAAGTCCAACGTTTGACTGTGAGAATTTGAACCGCTCCACTCATCAGGGTACTGAGTGGAAACATGCCTTCTGCTTGGAGAAAATTTTTTTTGGATGCAAATCATGTGTCAAAGACATATGAGTCTATTTTACATCAAGGATGCAGATAGCTATCTATAAATAATTTTCCTGTCACGGTACTGAGTGGAAGAATGCCTTCTATTGGGAGCAGAAAAGCTTATGGAAGAAAATCATGTGTCGAGAATTTATAAGTGAATTCTACATCGGGGATGCAGATAGCTATCCACAAATTATTTTCCTGTCAATTACAGTTTCAGTTTCGGGTTGGGATATTTGGATAGCTTAATGGGACAATCTGTCTTATGGGTTTCCTTATAGTTTTGAGAATTGAGCCTTCTATAAATATCATGAGTGGTATGATAGATTAGGTCAACAGATAGATGGGATGACTTAATCACCTGGGATGGATGAGTTGGCATTTTAGCCAAACTCAAAGATCTACTTGTAAGAGTCGCCTTAGAGGCAAAACCATCAAAGAAAAACCATTTGGATATCCATTACAGATAATTCACTCTGATAAATATAGACCAATAAATATAAAGACACGTAGTGGAGTTTTCTTATTCAACACCTTCATTAATAATTACTCGACAGGCTACTGATCTCATACGGAACTGAAGTGTTGATTTGTATCAAGCGCTGTATTAGTAAAGTGTAGAGTCAGCTCACGTAAACATGGTTGTGCGTGTTTCTTTCAGAACAATTATGGGAATTGTAAACAAGTCATGAGTATTTATTTTAGCAATTCAGGAAACTAAATGAAGGAAAATGAATCGTCAGATAGCTGATGACACCGTAAACTCTACAACAAGGTGATGTTGTGGAGAGAAGAATTTGGAAACCGCTAGATATGATAAAGTACATGATGGCAAAGGCAAATCTTCTATATTTTTTAAGAGATGCACTGTTGACGGCTAGTTATGTTCTTGGTCATGTGTTTTCAAAAATAGTACAGTCAACATCTTATGAGTAGTGGACGAACGAGAGACTTGGGAGGTCTCTTGTGTCCATGAGTATGTGATAGGACCGTGACTAATATTTGGTCGTGCGACATTGATTTTCTCATGGAGAAAACAACCAGCGATTTCCTTAAGGAGGAATTTTTGCAAAAGGCAGAAGTAGGTCAGGATTTGGGATTCTACGAGATTGAGAAAACTTCTAGTCGATCAATGGTGCAGAAGGATTTAGTTCCTTCAGTGGCTGGCGAGAGTGGGAGCGATATTTCCGCTGATGGGTCGGAGCTAATCATGGATACTCAAGAGACTTGTAGATATTGCTATGGATTGACACCCCGACGATATTTCGATATTGAAAGGGAGATGTCTATGGTAACTCCGCATTGATTGCGGAACTCAAGTCACATGATGACGCTATTTATGAGCCTATTGTGACGGATTGAATAACGACAATGGAAGAGGTGCAAGAGTCATCGTTAGAGAATCAAGTCTGGAATTTGGTCAAATTATTCTACTAGACATAAGACTATTGATAAAAACTGGGTTTTTCGAAGTCTTATGAAAGAAGGAGGATATTGTGGAGAGATACAAGGCGCGCTTATTGGCGAAGGGATTCACCTAGCCCAGGTAGAAAACGAATAGACACTTTTCACCCGGGGTGATGTTTGCGGATATTTCGCATTCCTTAACATATCGTTGCGCATAAAGATCTTGAGCTAGTCCTGGAGACTTAGATCGTATTGTCGACGGAGATTTGGATAAGGAGTTCTGGGAGATCTGCCTACGGGTTTCAAAACCAAGGGGACTCGAGTCGACTCAGAGAGTCCATTTATAGTTTGAAACACTTATCCAAGCAGTTGTTGGTTCGATATTATTAATCTATATTGGATATAGACTGACGATGATTGAATATGACAACAGTAAGTTAAAATATCTTGTTGTGAACGATGTTTTGATGACCAAAAGTGACTTCAAGACAATGAATGCCATTTGTAGTGGATGTTCTCGCTATAGAGGAGATATGAGACGTTGAGTTTGTGCTCGGGAATTAGATCCATAAGGAAGCGCTCCAAGAGCATCCTATGTTTGTCTTCGGAGACTTACATAAAACGGTTCAGCCCGCATGATCACTCTCAAGTTTATTACTGCAGTCATTAATGGACATATTTTTAGCCTTGATCTTTGATATAAGACTCTTGATGAAGAAAAACAGGTTTTGTGGGTTCTATTTTTCATAGTCCGTAATGAAATGTATGCATGTTGTGTACTTGACCAGACATATAACCTTTGCTGATTGGACTTAATAGTAGGGTTTGATTGTTGGAATGAAGTGATGAGAATTTTCAGCTATTTATGTTGGACGACCCAAAATACCTAGTGCTATAAGGAATCGGGTTGGCAGTCATGTGGGCATACAAATGCCGACTGGGCTGGCAATCTAGGTATGTGTATATCCACATCCGCACATTCTTTCTTGCATAATGGCAGGGCTATCACTCGGAGTAGCAAGAAGCAGGTTATGTAGCTTTTTCACCATGAAGGTAGAATATGCGGCAACCTCAGTAGCGCCAAAGAGGCTGCTAGGCTGAGGCAATTCCTTAAGAGTCTGTGCGTGATTCCGCACGCAAGCGAAGTAAGGTTTCCCTTTATCATAACATCATGTCAACGATAGCATACTTAAACAATTCCATATATATATATGTGTGTGTGTGTGTGTGTGTGTGTGTGTGTGTGTGTGTGTGTAGGAAGTTGAAGCACTTACAGATTTAACGACACTTCATTAAGGAGTAAGTGGCATGAGAAGGTGGTCTAAGCTATAAGGTTTTCGTTCAGATCAGACGATCGGGGATCTGATGACGAAGGAAATGGCTGAGCGACGCTATGTGTGTTTGGGTTTCGTCCTAGGTGACGTATTGCATTTCAGATAGCTTGATAGATCTTACTCTTATGTTTGGCATTAATATTATGGATGACGAATTTTTATAGATGCATACTTAGAGATTGATTGTGTGTTGCTTTCTTTCTTTATAATCTGGGATGGGCATGTCTATATTTCTGTTTAACTATTTCAGACATATAGTACAAGTGTACAAGGTACATGAAGTATACGGGGTACACGATACGTGCAGGGCACGCATTTAACAAAGATAAATCAGCAGGTAGGAACTCTCTATGACACGAGAGATCCCTTTTATCATCAGTAGGTAGGAACTCTTTCTCACACTAGAAATCCTCTTTATGCTAGGGAAGCATAGGAAGGTAAGACTAAGTGCTAGATGCCATTTCTCGGAGTAGTGACTGTATTGTTGCATACTGGGTTGGCGACAGTGGGAGCACTTAAAAGAGTCGTCCTGACCGAGTCAGGATGAGCTTGCCATGTGCTATAGGACGAGCGACCGAAGTGGTTATCTCATGGCCACTTTACCTGTTTACATATAGTCGTACCAGGGGTTTGACTCATCGTACGGGGTGCGAGCTTCTCGAGAGATCCCAGGCATATCGCAGGGTGATATGGCCAGACAAGTTAATCACAGGGTGATTGAACTTGGGTCTGTACAGTATAACCTTAATGACGTACGCTCTTGATCAGTCAAATTTATTGCACATTTGTATGGACATTTTCCTTATCATTATTAGTTACTAAAAGGTGTTAATTGTAAATAAAGAACATATATGGGTTTATTTGTAAAAAGATTATTATCATATATTTCTTAATTTATAATTAATATAATTAAGGAAAATAAATGCATATCCTATTTAAATAAAATATCCATGAGATTATTAATTAAAATATACATATCATATCAAATATTCTTAACCAATATCTTAAGGTATTATATCATTTAATTGGTTAGAATAATATTCAAATAAAAACAAGTGCTACTAACAAGATAATTTGAGATATTGTGCATGTATTATAATAGATCAGCTCAGGTCTGAAATACAAGTGGGAGATCCATAGCAAATCGACCCACCAAACTAAATCTGCCGAATATTAGGAGCAAATTGAAGAATCTCTCAACGGCAGAGACTAAGAGATATATTTTTAGAATCTTTTTATCAGAAGGATCTCCAAATATCGAGAGAGAAAAGTCACAAAAAATTTGGAGGCACGAAGCCACCAAACGGCGGCGGAAGCGCGATCAAATAGAGCTATAGGCGGCGGTTCAGCGTTCTTCTTGTGGCCGTAGGATTTGAAACTTCAGGGTCTTGATCGTAATTTGACATACTTTAACTTGGCATTTAGGGTTTCACATTCCAGAGCCTATAAAAGGACCGAGAGCATCTATCATCAAGGAGAATCGAACTATCTATCCATCAAAGAATCTATTAAGATATAGCGAGCAAACTAGGGTTTTGTAAATTACTTTTTCAGCGAGCAATATTTGTAATGCACTAATTATTCAATAAAACATAGTTCTTTCTTTTAATTTTTCGCATTTACTTTCCCCAATTACTTTCTGCACTTATTTTCTGCATTTTTAATTTTAATTATGGGTTCCGTTTTCTTCCACCTTTCTTCTACTACGTTGATATCCATGAGCGAGTAAATTCTTGCTCGCTAGGATTTGTAGGACAGGGTAGAATAATGGATGAAAAATATCTCTTCAATTCTTCTTACAAGTTTTAATTTTTATAAATTTTAGTAAAATGAATATTAACCCTCTTATCGGGCTTGCTATAAATTCATGGTCACGTCCACGATTTGAGAATCGTTAATAATTGTTTTGTTAAGAGCTTGAGACAAATCGGGATCAATGGAAGGACAAGAGTCGGTAAAGGGAAACCCTAATTCCCTCCAAGAATCCTAATCCATATTCATCGCTATTTCTCTAGTATTAAATAATTAAAAGATAAAAAGAATTATTTTTAAAACTCCATCCATTAACTACTAAATTCTATAAACCATACAAGCTTTCTATTATAAACTTTTCAAAGTTTCTTAGTAATAAACGATAACAATTCTATCTTTCTTCTATCAACTCGTCTAAAACAAGAAAAGTAGTTCACTGTTTCTCTGTGGATGACCCGTACTCACTACTGGCTAGCTATTGCGACACCGTTATTGATTGCGGTATTTAGAACACACATAGACACATTTTCACGATCAATCAAATGGCGTCGTTGCCGGAAAAATGGGCGTAATTATTTTTCTTGTTATTCGGGTTGATTTTTAATATAAAATCTAAGAACATAAAAAAAATAAAAAATAGAAATAGAAATAAAAAACCGCATTTTGTATTTTTAATGATTTTTGTGAGAAATTTGGAGCACTTGGAGCGAACCAACAGAGATTCAGAGATTTTCAAATAGGAGTAGAGAAGTATTAAAGTGTGGTGCCAAAATTTTAAGGGGAGATTCCATCAAACGACGGCGGAACTGCGGCCCGAACTAGCTCTTGGCGGCGGAAGCGCGGCCATAGTAGGGAGTTGGGCCCCCAAATTTCTCTGGTATTCTCCTATCATCTTCCTCTCTCCATTAAACCTCTAATAAACTGTTTTTACCTGCAGGATTCTTTGCAAACAGCGCCGCTAAAAATATTTTTGCGTGTTTTTTATTTTGGTTTGTTTTTCATTTTAAAACGGACATTAAGAGGTAAGAAACCCAAATTTAGATTAGGTGGGGATTTCATCACCTTTCCTAGGCCCCACAAATCACAAACAAGTATACGCATCACCCTACATCAATAAAAAATATCTAGACCAAGCCTCTATGGACAGTCGCGCTCAATTAGGATAAAGAATGGTCATGTGTAATCTATTGTTTATCCGCATGTTTCTTGTGGTGTCTAAGGCAGGTGTGACTAAGGAAAGTAGTTTACTTAATTAGGCCCGCTATTTCGGTGATTCGTATAGCAGATACCTTCCACTTACCTGATACTTATCTGACTGCAAGATTGATAAAGAGGTGATAGAGGATTGATCCTACATCTTGTCCTTTGGAAGTGTAGGAGCGATCTAGTGATTTGACCTAGGTGACCCTAGTTCTAGGGACTGTTTGTGCACGTTTGTGTTTGATTGAGTCGAGTCTCTCTTTCATAGCAAAACAATTTCAAAATTTTTAAAAAAAATTACCATTCCACCCTCTTTTCTTTTTATTCACTTATGATGGGTAGCCCAAATCGGCGAACTCTTGGCGAGTTTTGCTATACAGAACCAGATATTTCTTTATATCGTTATTGCTTTGGTACAAATTCCGATCCTACCATTTCTTTAAGGGATAGGATAGAACGCTCTAGAAATAACAGTTAGACACCTCACTCAAAGTCCTATCAACCGCGTTACGCGTTATAATTCAACACCTTCTTATGTTGATAATCTTTTTAAGGCTAGTGAAGAAACTTCTAAACCCATGTCCGTTACTGAGCATATTGAGAAGGCCAATAGCCAAAGTTTCATACCTTTCACTGCTCTAAAAACCTTAGGACAACAATTACAATCATTTCCATATGAAAATGTTGATACTCCTTTTGAAGTGAATATGGCAACTTCTAAACTCATGACCATTGCTGAGCAAATTGCAAAAGCCAGTCGCCAACTAACCACCCAAACTCAATTTTCTTCATATCACAAAATTGATCCTAATTCTATTTATAGAACTTGGATATAACCTTCTAACTCTTTTCAACAGTACCAAACTTTCACGCCCTCTCATATTGATACTTCCCTTGAGGCTAATGTGGCAATTTGTAAACCCATTTCTATTACAGAATATATTGAATTCGTCAGTAGCCAACAATTAAACATATTCTAACCATACTCAACTTTTTTACCTTATCTAGACAGTGCTTCTGAACATCAATTAGGAAGTTTCACGGTTCAAAGAGAATCTTTCATTGAAACTTCTTCACAAACCATGTCTAGTCTTAAAGTAGAGTTGGAATTGAGTAGTAAGAAAGAACCTGGGATCCCTTCAAGTTAAACCAAAACCAATTATTTTGATCTCAACATCTTTCATCCTGAACTCCAACCGAATGTATTTGATGATCAACCGCTTAATAATCTAATTGATGAGGTTCCCGAGAATAACATGTTTGACTTGCCCAATCATGAGTGTGAAAGAGAGCGCTACACCATTCTAAATCAAATCGGTCCTTATCCGACTACACTTGACATTTCAAATTTTCTAATTCCATCAAGTGATCCCAGTGATCCATCGATTGAGGATAATATAATTGATAAATTTTTAAAAAAACTATTCGTTTGATTTGACTAAAGGTGCTAGTGAGATCGATGATGGGAATATCTTTGAAGATGAACTCACTATGTTGGATGAGTTGGATTCTCCGACCCATCATGTCCCTTCTATTGAATGTGAACATATTCCTGTACATTTCACCGATTCTATTCTTACCACCAAGTTATCCGATATGCAAAACAATATTCAGCCTTCATCTCCCACATCTGGATCAACAATGCTCGACACCCAAGTTCGTTTACCCATTTCATTACACACTTTCTTTAGTTCTTCTTCTCATTCTTTTTCAATTCCACCGAGTTTTGATAATCCACATGTTTCCCCCAATCAGAGCAAAGCTCTGTTGAAATTCAAAATTCAAATTTTAAAGCGACGCTTCAAATCTTAGGCGCAACGCGCCACGTGTCAGGCGCTGATACTTTAGCGCAGCGCCCAAGAAGGCGCGCCCAATCAGAGCAAAGCTCTATTAAAAAACAAAAGGAAGTAACGCTTCAGTTGCGCAAGCGCTGCACTGCGCGACACGTGTCAGCGCGGATGCGCTAGCTCTGTGCTGCGCTGCGCTGTGCGCTGCTTGACACGTGTCAGCGCAGTTGCGCTGCGCTTTGCGCTGCGCGACACGTGTCAGCGCAGATGCGCTAGCGCAGTTGCACTGCGCTGTGCGCTGCTTGACACGTGTCACGCGTTGGGTCATTTGCGCCAAACAGAATTAAGATTTTAAAGAAATCTTTCTGTTCTTGTTAAAACAAGAAGACTTTCTTCTGTAAAACAGAAGCTCTTGGATCAAAGATCCAACGGTGGGGAAAATTCCCCAAATCACTCAGAGAAAGATCTCGTTAACAAATTCAACAAACTTATGGGCACTATATAAAGACCCCTAGACCTCAAATCAAAGGCATGAACATTTGTGAGAAATCGAGAAATTCAAAACAGAGAGGAACTCTGAAGAAATTTCAAGAAGAAAGGTAAAAACCTTTAAAATAGAAGAAATTTCTTCTAATAGATCATTGATCTAAGAACAAGATCAATGATCTTCACATAATAAACAGTGCTTTGCAATTTTTATGAACCACTGGTTCTTTAAAACAAGAAAAACAAGAAATACTTGTTTTCTTTGATTCTAATTAGATCAAAGAAAACAAACAGTGCTTTGCACTTTTTCATGAACCATTGGTTCTAAAAGATTCTCAAATTAACAGTGCTTTGCACTTGAAAAATAGCACTGTTGTGCCCCTATGTCGGCGCAAGCCACCAGGGAGCGCCACGTGTCAGCAGCGCAACAGCGCAGCGCACTGACACAGCGCACTGCTCTGTTGCGCCTGCGCTGTTCAGATCGTGACACGTGTCGTCATCACAAGCGCTTGCGCTCTCTGATTGGCGAAAAGCGCCTGAAAAATGCAATGCATTTCTTTTGCTAAAGGGCCAGGCCCAAGTCAAAAAGACCTAACAGGCCAAAATAAATTGCAAAGCAATAAAAAGGGCAGAGCCCAAGTAAAATTGATGCTCTGCATCATTTATAAATGGGCAGAGCCCAAAACAAATTGATGCTCTGCATCCTTTATGGGCAGAGCCCAAATAAAAAATAAAAAGTAATGTAATGCATTATTTAAAAATGGGCCAAGCTCTAGTACATGCCAAAAACAAATAAAAGTGTTGAACATTTTTCAATTGGACTTAGCCCAATCGTGGCCGTAAGTCCTCAAATTAAATTGACTGAGCAAAATTGCTCTCTTAAATCAATTTACCTTCGGTTCAAGGGTACATCTCCGAACTCCTCTGACTCTTATCGTTGTAATCCTTCAACGACGTCAGAGAGGTGACGGGTCCTGACGACCACACATCAATACGGACTGCGGGGTCCTTAAACTCGTGGACCGAAACGTCCTTAAACTAATGTCGGACCGAAACGTCCTTAAACTAATATCGGACCGAAACGTCCTTAAACTAATGTCGGACCGAAACGTCCTTAAACTAATAATAGACCACCACGTCCCTAAACTGGCGATGGACCACCACGTCCCTAAACTGGAACAATAGAGCTTCCAAATGCTCTTTTGCCGGGTCTAAACGATCCCGTTTAAGTTGATCTTAGCCCCAAACACGGCTAACGTATCCTTAAACATTCAAATGGACTATAAAACTCCAAATCAACTTTGGTTCAAGGGTACATCTCCTAACTCCTCTGGCACCTATCGTTGTAATCCTTCAACGACGTCAGAGAGGTGACGAGTCCCGACGGCCATATATTAAATGGATCACCACGTTAAGTGGATCTTAGTCTCAAAACAGGACTAACGTATCCTTAACGAATGTTTAAGTTGATCTTAGCCTCAATACGGCTAATGTATTCTTAAACTAAAAACACCAAACCCAAATCTAAGTAAACACGGATTTGGACTAATCCACGTCCTACGGGCAACGGCATTACTCAGTCTCCGTATACAATCCACGGGAAACCACAAACAAAACAAACACCCATGACACGAAGTGAAATTCTGGAGAAGGAGAAAGTTGCTACTGCGATACGGTAGCGTAATTAACTGCAGGGGCTTGCGCCTGCAGGGAAGAGCGTCCCCACAATCAAAAACCCCTCAAGCGAGGGGGAATCTGACGAAGTCTGCTACATCGGCCGCATCCGTCTAAACCTCCGATACACGGTGCCATAAATCAACTTGGCATCTTCGGAGAGGTAGACGGATAAAACCATATAGCATCTGCCCCGAATCTCAGGCAAGATGTCCTTGCGTCGTCGCCGCCTTTCGGCAGGGAACAGATTCTGGCACGCCCGGTGGGACATTTTCCTCTTTCCACTCCAAACTTCATATGTCGTCTTCGCGAGGCAATCGCGGTTTGTTAACGGTTGCCTTTGGATTTCAAGTTACTAAGATTTGGTCTTTTGCCTGGCACAGAACTCAAGCATCAATAGCCTCTAACTGCACCAACTGTTCGAAGTGCCACTGCAACGGACGCCCCACCTCACCTGGAGGTGTAGCATATGGGCCCCAAGCGGTCTCCTTCCTCGCTCTGCCGGTAGAACAGGTGATCCAGGCCACCACCGGCCTGTTTTTCGGGACCATGATCCTACCTACAAGTTTCTCTATGCCAATACCTGCACCGGAAGTGAACAAGAAGTCGGTCTTCGACCGGCTCACTGCTACGACGGCCCCTGTCAACGGGTCGCCTACTACCAAACCAACAGCCTCTGTTTTCGCCAGGCTGGATCAGAACTCTAAATTGGCTGTCCCAAGGAAGGCAATAATTGCTGCTCCAGAAGTCGTCAAGGCGGCTTCCCCTGTCAAAGAGTCAGTCTTTTCAAGACTAACGATTCCTGTTCCTGCCCCTGCTCGAGGATCTGTCTTCGACAGGTTGAATATCACCCCTCAAAGGACACCCACAGTCTTTAAGAGGTTAACACTAGCGGCGCCCCATTCAGGCAGGGGGCAAAAAGAAGCTGTCTCTATCTCCGAGCCAGTCCCAGCGGCTCGTCATGCTCGACGTCGCCATTGGCGACGAGTGAGGAAGGCAGGGGGCAACTCCCCCTCAGGGCTAACTCCACCGGCTCCAGTGGTGGAAGTCAACGTTGCTGTTCCAACTGGGAACAGTTTTGAACTGCTGAGGAGGGTACGTAAGAACTCTCCAACTGCTACATTGAAAAGATCTCCTTCACCTGCGGAGAAAGTTCCGGAAACAAAGCAGGAACAGCCCCCTCAACGGCTGTCCTCAAAAATTTATAAAGTTTGGCGGAGAGTTCAAGACTCCGTAATTGACCCAGATTGCTCTCGTCAACAGAAAAAGGCGAAGGTGCAAGAAGGAAAAGACCGTCCTACTAAACAGCAGAGGACAACAATCGCTAGGGTGCCCACTGCAACGGCCCCTTAAACTTCAACGACCCACAAAAGAAGGAGGCCGGAGAAAACCCCCGCGCCCGCGGCAAATGCCAAAGATGGTGAACCTAAACGCCCTAAGTCTGGGGGCATAATAGTTCATACAGTGTACATGGCGTCAGGAAAGGAGGACAGTCGTGCATCCACGGGTCATAGACCGCTTACGCGGTCAATGACCAAGGCTCAAGAGCAACAGCAAAATCTCCAGGAGATGACGAACGCAATGGCCGCACTCACTGAGCCAAAAGAAACCCCTGAGACATCCTCGGATGAACGTCAGGAACAGGAAACTGACGCGGAGTTCCTTCGTCGTATATTGGAGAAGAAGGATAAAGAAGCTGCGGAACAAGCAGCCAGCATAAAGAAAATGGCCTTCCTGTTCCAGGACATGGTGGGCATGATGATTCAATAAGATCCACCTGCTGAAGATCCCCCGATCATCCTTGAAGATGATAGGGGAGAAACGTCGAATCCTCCTCCGGCTCTGTCAACAGCCAAGGAGGAGGAAATCTCCAAAGCCGACCTGGACGAATATATAGCTCAGCAGATCCGGGTTCATCAAGCGATTGAAGCAGCGGGTCAGGTCGTAAAAACAGGGCGGCCGTATCCGGGCTGGTACGACCAGATCAAGTACCCGCCAGGTTATACGATACCAAAATTCCATGTGTATAAGGGGACTGGTAATCCCCACCAGCATGTCGCCCAGTTCAGGGCGCTTTGCGGCAACACTGGCGGTGATGATAAATTGTTGCTTCGCCAGTTCGTTGGCAGCTTGTCAGATACGGCGTTCGAGTGGTATTCCGAGCTCCCGAACGACTCTATCAAGACCTTTGCTAAAATGGAACTGCTGTTTACCCAACGTTTCGCGAGTGCCAGCGAGCGTACCCCGATAACGGCATTGATTAATGCCAGGGTGAAGCCGGGCGAGACATAGGTCCAATATGCTATACGGTGGCGGAATTTATGGTCAAAATGCGAGCAGCGCATAGAAGAAGCCCCTGCAGTGGGAATGTTTGTGGGAACCCTCGATCCGCAAGCAACCATCTCGCAATTTATGATGTTCTTCAAGCCGACCACCTTCCAAGCACTAATCGACATGCTGGCGCAAATGGATCAAATGGGCCATAAACCTCCTCTTTCAAAGCCGGACTCCCGAAATGAGAAGGGAAAGGGGAAAGCGATCGTTGTCGCTAATGCTCAGCAACAGCCGAACAACCCGAAGCCGGTCGTTCGTCAAAATAATATGCGCCCGTACGTAGCCCTTGAGGAAAGGATGGGACGTCCTTACTCGTTTCCCCGAGATAAAACGAGAAGGTTATTCGAGCTGGCGTTGCGCAACCGCCTCATAAATCTGCCGGATCCAAAACGTCCGTCGCAACCAAGTGATGTCAATGAGCCCAACTATTGTCTTTATCATCGAGTACTGGGTCATCCGATCGAGGATTGCTACGTTTTCAAAAATTGGCTTGAAGACCAATACCGACAGGGCAAGTTCGCATTGTCTGACAAATGGAAGGTGAATCCACCGCAGCCCCACACCTTTAAGGGAATGAATATGCCGGGGGCAACATGCTCTGTCGTTGAAGAAGCTCCTTGGGAGGTCGTATTATCAGCCAAGACAAAAAGGATACTAAATGATCTTCAAACATGCCCAGCGATCAAGTGGAAGAACCCGTTGGAGCCGCAGATCATTGAAGGGATGTTGAAGTCTCGTCCAACTCAAAAGATCGATTGAAGTGGCCCAAGTATTCATAACCAGCCGTCGAAATCTTCAAAGAAGAAGAAAAAGAAATCAAAGAAGCCCGTGAAGCCTGGCGACAAGCGCACAGACTTGCAAAAACAAATTGACGCGCTGGAGGAATACAACCAGAAGGCACGAACCCAAGGCCATGGAAGAAGAACCAGTTCCGCATTGGGGTTGGAAGCAAATTCGTACTTGTCACATGATAACAATATCAAAAGAAGAGCCCGAGGACATGGATGACCGTCCCTGGTGCTTCGAAAACAACAACGAAGAGGTGATCTCAGAGTTTCCACCAGCGCCGAAAGAGCTGGAAGATGGAATCCATACCACGGCGGATAACCTCAAGAAAATTGAGTTGGGGACGGCGAATGACCCGCGACCGACATTCATCAGTGAGCTGCTATCTGAAGAAAGGGTGGCTGCATTAAAAGACTTGCTTATGCAGCACAAAGATTGCTTCGCATGGAACTATTCCAAAATGCCAAGACTAGATTCAGAAATTGCTGTGCATAAATTGGCGATATCCTCGGACGTCAAGCCAGTCAAACAGGCGCCGAGGAGAATGCGGCTCGAGCTTGAGATGAGCATCAACGCCGAGGTCAAGAAGTTAATCGACTCCGACTTTATCCAGGAGGTTCAATATCCTGAATGGATCGCTAACATCGTCCCGGTGATGAAGAAAAATGGGACAGTGCACATATGCGTAGACTTCCGGGATCTCAATAAAGCCTGCCCGAAGGAAGATTTCCCGGTGCCAGTCACCGAACTGATGATAGACAATACTTCCACTCATGAGGTTTTCTCCTTCATGGACGGCTCATCAGGGTATAATCAGATAAAGATGCATCCTGAAGACCAGAAGCATACCGCTTTCAGGACCCCTCTAGGGATATTTTGTTACAAGGTGATGCCCTTCGGTCTAAAGAACGCCGGTGCCACCTATCAGAGGGCCATGACGAAGATCTTCGATGAATTTATACATGAAATCGTCGAATGTTATATCGACGACTTCGTGGTTAAGAGCAAATCATACGAGGAACATCTCGAGCACCTAAAAACTGTATTTCAATGCCTTCGGCAATACAACTTGAAGATGAACCATCTCAAGTGTGCATTCGGGGTTTCCTCAGGCAAATTCCTAGGATTCATCGTCCGACACCGAGGTATCGAAATAGATCCATCAAAGATCAAGGCGATCATGGAAATGCCTCCGCCGAGAACTCTCAAACAGTTGCGGTCTCTCCAAGGGAAGCTCGCGTATATTCGGCGATTTATAGCCAACCTCTCTGGCAAGTGCCGCCCTTACAGTCACCTGATGAAAAAGGGAACTCCATTCGTCTGGGATCAAAAATGCCAAGGCGCGTTGGACGAAATTAAACAGTACCTGTAGAACCCGCCAGTGTTGACTGCTCCGGTTAAGGGAAAGCCTTTCATTCTTTATACAACCGCCCTCGAAGGTTCTTTAGGCACATTATGGGCGCAAGAGAATGACCAGGGGAAAGAAAGAGCACTCTACTACTTAAGTTGAGTTCTACTGAGGGCAGAAAGCAACTACTCCCCCATTGAAAAACACTGCCTGGCGTTGATCTTTGCGATAACAAAGCTCAGGCACTATGCATTAGCACATGAAGTCCGTCTCATTTCGAAGGTGGACCCCCTTAAATATTTGATGTCGAAGGCTATATTGATAGGTCGACTCGCTAAATGGGCTCTGCTCTTGATGGAGTTCTCGATAACGTATCGACCTCTCAAGGCAGTGAAAGTCCAGGCCATCGCCGACATCCTCGCTGAGCATCCGATACCGGCCAATTCTCCTCTGAATTGCGAATTGCTAGACGAACATGCGTTTGACGCGATCGACGATGGTGATACCCAATGGGAGCTTTATTTTGACGGAGCATCCTCCATGAAGAAGCGCAAACAAAATACCCCTGTAATCAAATCAGGGGTAGGGCTTATCTTTGTAACTCCACAGGGAGGGATAATGCGTTTTGCTTTCTCCCAAACAGAGCCAAGGACAAACAATGAAGCCGAATATGAAGCTTTGATAGCAGGCCTCGAGATAGCCATCGACATGGAAATTGAAAACCTCTTTATATACGGAGATTCTCAACTGGTCGTTAGTCAAGTAAACGGCGACTACCAAACGTGCAAACCGGAGTTGGTGAAGTACGGTGAAAAGGTGCAACAATTGTTGACCCAAATTCCCTCCTATACTTTGGAAAGCATACCGCACACGGAAAATAGCAAAGCAGACGCGTTGGCCAAGCTTGCTAAAGAGCTAGCTGACGAGAACCTCGATGACGTAAGAATCGTGGTACAAAGCCGTCGGGTGCTTGCCCCAGCAGAAATATCTCCGGAATCATCCGAAGAGAAGAGAGCAACTGAACAGATGACCTTGCAAATAAAAGACCGGGAGAAGACTGAGGATTGGAGGGAAGTCTTCATAGACTATTTTAAGTCCCACCGAATGCTCGAAGAAGCGTCCACAAGACATCAGCTCATGAAACGAGCTCTGTCTTTCGCCTTCGTCAATGATACTCTGTACAAGAGGCCATTCGATTCTCTATGGCTGAGATGCCTAGGTCCTGATGAAGCGGAAAGAGTCGTTCAGGAAGTTCATGACGAACTCTGTGGTTCTCACCAAGTGGGCCCGAAGATGAAGTTGAAAATCAAACGGATGGGCTACTACTGGCCCACGATGATTCAGGATTGCCTCGAATATGCGAAGCAATGCCACTCGTGCCAAATCCATGGGGATTTCATCCACCAGCATCCAAATCCACTCCATCCAACAGTGGCTAGCTGGCCATTCGAAATGTGGGGAACTGACATAGTCGGCCCCATCGAACCAGCATTGTCTAGAGGACATCACTTCATCCTGGCGACAACTGATTACTTCTCTAAATAGGCAGAAGCAGTGCCGTTGAGAGAAGTGAAGACGGAGAATATCCTTCACTTCTTCAAAACGCACATCATATACCGGTTTGGAACGTCGAGACGAATCATCTCCGATAACGGTCCAGCCTACAGAAGTCACAAGATCAGTCGCTTCGCACAGCAGCATAATATAGACTGGAGATATTCTTCAGTTTACAATCCGCGAGCTAATGGTCTAGCTGAAGCCTTCAACAAGACCCTGACGAAAATCATGAAAAAGACGGTGTCCCGAAATAAGAGAGACTGGCACGAGAGACTGCAAGAAGCTCTCTGGGCGTATCGAACTACGTTCAAGACGGCCACGAACACAACGCCGTACGCTTTGGTATTCGGTACGGAAGCAGTACTCCCCTCGAGATAGAGTTACCCTCTCTACGAGTGGCAGTCCACTACGAGCTGACGGACGAAGAAAATGCTCACCTTCGGCTTGAGGAGCTTGATGCCCTTGATGAAACCCGGCCCACAGCGCAACAAAATCTGGAAGCTTATAAAGCAAAGATGACGCGCTCATATGAAAGATTAACCCGACCGAGGACATTCCGCCAAGGCGAACTTGTGCTAGTGGTCAAAAGGCCTATGATCTCCAATCGCGCCAAGCGGGGAAAATTCGAGCCAAACTATGAAGGCCGTACATCATAGATAAAGTTTACCAGGGTGGGGCCTATCTACTCATGGACATGCACGGTGAAAGGCCTTTCAGGCCAATAAACGGTCGCTTCCTAAAGAAATACTACGCTTAATGAGCCACAGCCTAGGTCAATGATAGATGACGACTATGTCCGCTCGCTATCTTCCTAAGCTCAAGATTTACAAGCAGTAGCCAGCCTTCTTAATGACGGACCGAAACGTCCTTAAAACTACTACCGCAGCATCCTTAGGCTGACAAGATGAATAAAAAAAAGAGAGAAAAAAGAGAAAAGGAAAATAAAAAAAATGATGATAAAAATGGTAGGTCCATAAGCAAAAAAGGCACGGATGAAAACCCGAAAGGGCTCCGTGAGTAAAAACAGCAGGGCTACCGGCGAGTGTTCGTGAAAACCCGAAAGGGCGCGACCTCGTAAAAAAAAGAGAGAAGAAAATAAAAAGAATAAAAGAAAACGGTATGTCCATAAGCAAAAAGGGCACGGACGAAAACCCGAAAGGGCTCAGTGAGTAAAAACAGCAGGACTACCGGCGAGTGTTTGTGAAAACCCGAAAGGGCGCAACCTCGTTAAAAGACACTGATAGGGTGCTCTCGACTTTGTAAGGAAAAACCACCCGCGTGAGATCCTTACGACTCACAAGGGAGCAACACACTTAGGGATCCCCACGATTCCTAAGGAGAAAATACACTTACGAGATCCTCACGACTCGTAAGAGAACTCTCTTATGAGACCCTCACGGCTCATAAGATTTGAAAGTCTTAAGTTACAGAGACCTAAACCTGTGCTTAAGCAACCCCCACAACTTCCGATATTGCCTTACAAGTGGCTCAATGCTGGCCCTTGTATACAATACACGGGCGCGAATAAACATTTCCCTAATCAAGTCCCATCCGAGACTGGGGATATGTTCGCATGACGAACAACCCTTATAAGTCCTCTCGACTTACAAAGAGAAAATCCTCTTGTAGGATCCTTACGACTTACAGAGGAACGTACACTTAGGAATCCTCATGACTCCTAAGAAGAAAATACACTTACAAGATCCTCACGACTTGTAGGGAGAAGTACCTTTGTGAGACCCTTACGGCTCATGAAGTCAAAAGCCTTAGTCGACAGGACCTTAACCCTACTCGCGAAGCTACCCTTGTTCGACATCGACAGAGGCAAATGATGATTCGCTCCTGGTAATATCCCAGTTGTAGCGGTGCTGATGCCAAAATCGGCGTTTAATTTCAGGTTTACGGCGAAAAGCCAGTAGGCCGCACATGCATACGAAATAGCCGAAATGATGGGGCAACTTGCAATAAAAAGCAGCGAGTAAAAACGTATGCACACAAAATAGCCGAAATGATTGGGCAACTCGCAATCAAAAGCAGCGAGTGAAAATAAAATAAATAGCCGAAATGATTGGGCAACTCGCAATCAAAAGCAGCGAGTAAAAATAAAATAAACAGCCGAAATGATTGGGCACCGCGAAAAATAGCCGAAATGATTGGGCAATCGCGACCTTCGTGATATAAAAGCTGAAATGATAGAGCATTGCGGAAGTGAAACAAAAAAAAAAGAAATGATAAAACTTTGGCCCTACAGTTAAGATCACATCGATCCCTGTATACAATCCAAGGGCGTAAACGAAGAGGGAACCATACTTCCCCAACAGGATCCGCCAGAAAACGAAGCCAAATTTCGACGGTTCATCCCAACTCTAGGGAAACAAATAATCCTTGGCAAATACCTCAACTTAGGGAAACAAACATCCTTGACGAGAGCCTCCTGATTCGCATCGACTCGCAGAGCAACCGGTGCCTCCGTGGGAAATTCTCGATTCGTTTCAACACCAAGGAAACAAATAATCCTTGGCAAATACCTCAACTCAAGGAAACAAACATCCTTGACGAGAGCCTCCTGATTCGCGTCGACTCGCAGAGAAGCCAGTATCTCTGTGGGAAATTCTCGATTCCTTTCAACCCCAAGGAAACAAATAATTCTTGGCAAATACCTCAACTCAGGGAAACAAACATCCTTGACGAGAGCCTCCTGATTCGCATCGACTCGCAGAGCAACCAGTGCCTCCGTGGGAAATTCTCGATCCGTTTCAACGCCAGGGAAATAAATAATCCTTGGCAAATATCTCAACTCAGGAAAACAAACATCCTTGACGAGAGCCTCCTGACTCGCATCGACTCGCAGAGCAACCAGTGTCTCCGTGGGAAATTCTCGATTCGTTTCAACACCAGGGAGGCAAATAATCCTTGGCAAATACCTCAACTCAGGGAAACAAACATCCTTGACGAGAGCCTCCTGATTTGCATCGACTCGCAGAGCAACCAGTGTCTCCGTGGGAAATTCTCGATTTGTTTCAACACCAAGGAAACAAATAATTCTTGGCAAATACGTCAACTCAGGGAAACAAACATCCTTGACGAGAGCCTCCTGATTCGCGTCGACTCGCAGAGAAGCCAATGTCTCCGTGGGAAATTCTCGATTCGTTTCAACCCCAAGGAAACAAATAATCCTTGGCAAATACCTCAACTCAGGGAAACAAATATCCTTGACGAGAGCCTCCTGATTCGTATCGACTCGCAGAGCAACCAGTGCCTCCGTGGGAAATTCTCGATTCGTTTCAACACCAGGGAAACAAATAATCCTTGGCAAATATCTTAACTCAGGGAAACAAACATCCTTGATGAGAGCCTCCTGACTCGCATCGACTCGCAGAGCAACCAGTGTCTCCGTGGGAAATTCTCGATTCGTTTCAACACCAGGGAAACAAATAATCCTTGGCAAATACCTCAACTCAGGGAAACAAACATCCTTGACGAGAGCCTCCTGATTCGCATCGACTCGCAGAGCAACCAGTGCCTCCGTAGGAAATTCTCGATTCGTTTCAACACCAAGGAAACAAATAATCCTTGGCAAATACCTCAACTCAGGGAAACAAACATCCTTGACGAGAGCCTCCTGATTCGCGTCGACTCGCAGAGAAGCCAGTGTCTCCGTGGAAAATTCTCGATTCGTTTCAACCCCAAGGAAACAAATAATCCTTGGCAAATACCTAAACTCAGGGAAACAAACATCCTTGACGAGAGCCTCCTGATTCGCATCGACTCCCAGAGCAACCAGTGTCTCCGTGGGAAATTCTCGATCTGTTTCAACACCAGGGAAACAAATAATCCTTGGCAAATATCTCAACTCAGGGAAACAAACATCCTTGACGAGAGCCTCCTGATTCGCATCGACTCGCAGAGCAACCAGTGTCTCCGTGGGAAATTCTCGATCCGTTTCAACATCAAGGAAACAAATAATCCTTGGCACATACCTCAACTCAGGGAAACAAACATCCTTGACGAGAGTCTCCTGATTCGCATCGACTCGCAAAGCAACCAGTGTCTCCGTGGGAAATTCTCGATTCGTTTCAACACCAGGGAAACAAATAATCTTTGGCAAATACCTCAACTCAGGGAAACAAACATCCTTGACGAGAGCCTCCTGATTCGCGTCGGCTCGCAGAGAAACCAGTGTCTCCGCGGGAAATTCCCGATTCGTCTCAACTTGCAAGATGAAGTCTTAGGCAGCAGGGATTAAAAAACTTGCTTCCTGAACAATGGGACCCTGCAAGTCGGTCTAAAACGGTCTCTTGTATACCATTCACGGGTCTCACTCTCCAAAGTCGAGTTTCGACAGGGAAGGGAAACAGCCGCTTACGGGTCCTCTCGACTCGTAAGAGGGAAAAATTCTCTTATAGGATCCTTACGACTTATAAGAGAAAACACACTTAGGAATCCTCATGATTCCTAAGGAGAAAACCCACCTACGAGATCCTCTCGATCCGTAGGGAGAAAAGTCCCTATGAGACCCTCACGGCTCATAGAGTTGAAAAGTCTTAGGCGGCAGATCTGAACCTGCGGCCTAAGCCATCGCTATCTCGTGAAGAAACCAAGATGCTTACTCTATTATCTGCTAATTGTGACAGCATGTTGATAATAAGACAGGAAAAAGCAAAGAAATAGTACAAGACATTGCCAAAAAAAATGTGTATCTTTATTGAATGTAATCAAGTACAAGATGAAGCGTATAAAATATTGAAGAATGGATACATATTATGTAAAAAGAAAAATTTTACAAGTATCTAGATACAAGGAGAATTACTGAGAAGGAAGCGTCTTGCATAGTTCTAGCAATTGTTCGCGCACTTCCTTCCCCACTTTCTCCTGATCGGCCACCACCGCCAGCTCCGCCTCCACTTGGGCCCGTTGCTGCAAAACAGATGCAAGCTGCTCCCTGACGGCCTGATGAGCAGCTTCGCGGCCTGGGGTGTCACGCTCGGCTACATCAAGCTTTCGCTTCAAGTTTAGCCCATGGGAGATGCGCTCTAGGAGACCCTCAAAGATCGCCTTCACTTGGACAGCATTCACTTCAACCTCAGCTCGCAGATGGGCCGTCTCGCTCGAGGTCTCTTGGCATTCCCTTAGCTTTAAAGCTGCTTCTTGTTCCAAGTGGTGGACGTAAGAAGCGCTTTCCTTGATCCATGCTGCTCTTTCATTGCTCGCGGTTAAAGTCTCGGGGGTGAGACGCATCGACTCCAGCTGATGCAGGCGAGCCTCGATCTCCATACAATGGTTAACCCAAGATGCGATGATGCCCTCGTCATGGAAATTCACGAGTATCACCAGCATCGGGTTAACCGCCGTAGCGAAATCCGCAGCAGGCGTAGGGGTCTCGACGTCGAGCTCCTCAATGTAGTCGCTCAATATACGCAAGCTGTTCGCGGCGCCTTTCGAAAATGGACGTCTCAGGTAAGGACCTACCGGCATTGTGATGCGAGGCTCGAAGGGCACCGAGACCGGAACGACAGCTGAAAAGAAATAAGATGTGATCAGATAACAGTTCAGGAAATAAAAAAAGGGGGAGTTATCGATGTGATAGTCGCTGTACCAGCTGAGGCAGGTGGCAAGGCCGGAAGGGTCGGCGGCGTAGCCGATCTTTCATCCCCTCCTTCGATTTGTAGCACTGCAGTTGAGACAAGAAAAAGGTTAGAAGTAATTCCATCAATGAAAAGGAAGGAGATCAATGGAAACTATACCCACCAGCGCTATCGGAGGAAGAAGCGAGTTCAGATGGGAAGGAGAAGTGTGAGAGCAACACTTGATATAGATGATCAAAGAGCACTCCTGAAAAGACATGACAGTACGACTTTAGTACACAAATTATACGTCTGAAAGATAAGATTAATAAATTGCAAACCCATACCTTCCAACATCTTCGATGGTATGGGAGAGGGTTAAGAAGTGACCACCGCCAAGGCAGTCGTTGAAGGCGCTCCCTCGAGCAGTGGGGCATCGGCGTTGGCTGCATCTGCGTTACGAAAAAGGTGAATTTGTCAGAAAGGATTGTAAGGTAAAGAAAGACAGCAACTTGGGATTTACCTGATGAGCTGCCGGCTGAAACGGAGGCGACTCCCTCCTCCATCGACATGAGGTCACCGCCCGTGGCCTCATCACCCAACTCGATGGGGACCGTCGTCGTGCTCACGCGGCCAGGAGACAGCGGAAAATCATAGGCGGGGAGGGCAATGATTGGAGCGTTGCCGGACTCTTGGGAGAGAGCGGCTAACTCTTCCCCAAGAGTCGTACTCATCTCACCCGCTACTTTTTCGGGCTCCGCGGTCTCCATCGGCTCACCCGCCGTCACCACGAGGTCGCTGGCCTCAAGCGCCTCGTCCGCCACTACCCTGAGCTCAGTTATGACGATCATTTCATCTGCCGCCACTTCAGGCTCGGCATCAATGACCTTCTCGGCTGCAGACCCCTCAACCTCCATCTCAGGCTCCGAAGCCTCAGCGACGTTGCCCACCGTCGGCTCGGGTTCGACAGGTGCCGCTCCCTCTGTTTCCTTGGGTTCAACGGTCTCCGCCTCCTCCTCGGTCGGACTTGGCCCTGCAAGATAAAATATATAAGAACCGATGGCATTATAATTCTTACAACAAAATTCTGAGAGAAATATTACCTGAAGTGGATTTATCATTTGCACTCCGAACCGCACGCGCCACTTGTCTGCGAGCGGTGGATAGGGCGACGGGGGCCTCTTCGGAGGGAGTATCAGCACAAGGGACGGTGCGGGGGCCTGCTCCCGTAGCCAAAGCAGCCCGGCGCGCCTTCGCTTCACGCCTTAGCCGCTTCCTTTCCTCCCGGGCCGTTGAAACGGACCTCACCAGAGCCTCTTTCATTGAGGCATCATCGTCCGTATACAGGGATGTCTCCAAATTCTTCAAGGCATCCCTCGTCGACTTGTCGAGTCGAGGCTCTTGCTGCAGCCCCGACGAGACTGGGACTTCGGCAGCTGGCAGAATGTCCGCGTCGCTTGGCGGGAACGGCATTGAGGTTCCTGCGATAAAAAGAAAGAGGTTAGGTCGACCATAACACAAAGGAAATAAAAACATGATGAATTGAAACTTACTAAGGCCTAAAGACGCTCTGAGACGTGCCTCCTCTTGGAAAGTCTCGAGGGAAGCGGCAATAGCTTCTTCATCAGTGATGCATGTTGGAAGAAAAGAAGGAGAAACGTTAGTCAAAGGCAATGAGGAGGACATGATACAATAAAGAAAATGCGACTAGTAGTTACTTGATTGCGCAAGCTTAGCTAGCCACGCGTCACGCTTTGCCAACCACGCCGAAGTTTCGAGAGCGGCCTCCAAGTCTGTATCATCCGGCGGCGGCATGACTAATCCCTCGTTAGTCCCATATTCGCTCAGGCCCTCGGCATAGGGAGCGTAGGGTTCCTGACCGAACGCGACATCTGCAGCGAAGAGCGACTTCTTTTTTTTCTGCCCTCCGACCTTAGGTGCACGTGGGATCGACTTACGCTTAGTAGCCACCTTGGGACGGCGGGTCCCGATGTCCGCACCCACGCCAGACTCTGGCGAGGCTACAGCCACTGTCTCCACTGGAGCACAGGGCGCTGGAGGTGCATCCACAGTATCAGGGAGCGGCGATCCGTGTGGAGGACTTTGCGCAAGCGGTGGCCCGGCTCCAGAATCTTTCAAAGGAGGGACTACCGGCGTCCTTGGCACTAAGGGAGCGTTACGGTCGGTGCCGGGAGGTGCGCCTTTACGGTCGACCAACACTCGCCTCTCTTCTTTTATAACGGCTCCTGTTGCATGATTGTACCATTCTTTGTATATGTTGAGGAGTCGTGGAGCGCAAGCCGGTGCACTAATAAAAAAATGAGAACCCGTATTCAGGCGCATGAAATGATGCAGCGCGTTCTCCATCCCTTCTTCGGTGGCAGCAGGTTCTAGCAGGAAAGCTTCCAAAGGTACCCCTTGATCGTAGCCCAGTTGTTGGGCGAAACGATGCGGGTTATATCTCATGAAAATTGCCGCACCGTTCTGCCTGAAGACTAGGAAGCCCGGTCTAATAGAATACAAGTGGAGGGTCTCCCGGGATGTCAAAACTGAGGCTCCATCCTTAAAGGAGTCTTGTAATGGTCGCACCGCAGTGGTGGACGCCTTTCCAATGGTCAATACCTTGTCAACAAAGAACATCCCGACTCCAACGGTGTGAGGGCGAAGGAGTAAACTCCTGGCGTTCCGTGGTGATGGGGTAACAATTGATGCGCCGATCAGCTGTATAATGCGAGGGAAACCACACTTGTCGAAGAACGAGGGCCTTTTGTGCATGCCGAAGACACCCGCCGTGTGTAGCTCGAGCCACGATACAAAATAGTGCATCGGGAAGACCACGTGCAGTACCCCGGGCTCATTAGCATCCGCTGCTCGACTGAGGCCATGATATAGGTGTGCCAAGCCGGCGATCCCAACGGCCACCTTTACCCCGATGGCCATCCGGTGGGCTGGGTAAAAGACAGAGGGCCGCATACGGTGAGAGTGCATTGGGATCGCAAACCAACTCAGCCACAACCCGAGAAATCCTAAGAAAAAGGCCTCCTCGTCCATCCCACGGGCCGCAATTTCTGCAAAAGACATAGTCGGGAAGTCCGGAAGGAAAAAACCCTTTTGGTCTATCTCCTTCTCCGGCAGGTTATCCACACCTAGACCGAAAGGGTCATCCAGGGTAGCGAACTTGGCAACTTCTGATGAGAGGACGCTTGGACGAAGGAACCAAGCGATGAAATCCTCAAAGCTAACTCCGCGACTCCCATGTTCGATGAAAAGGGCCTCATAGATGTTCAACACTTTAATTAAGCTTGGGAATTGGTGTTGAACAGCATTCTCCGGTGTGAGCCCCCTTACCACCGGCTTGGCACCGTAAACGTACTTGTCTGTCGGGAGCAACTCCTCATAGTGTTCCCCTATGACTGGTAAACCGGATACCTCCGTGAACTCCTCCAAAGAGATTGACACTTCCCGCTCCATGGCAAGGAAAGTGTGGGTAGGAATGTTCCACTGCTCCAAGAAGGCCTTGAACCACCAGGTGGGGAGCGTGGGATACTGGAAGAGAGAAACGTAGACCGCGGTGTACAATCCCAATCTTATCAACTGCGACTTCTTCGTCGACAGGATATATCGGGCCCACGGCTGATAGCCGATCGGGTGGCGGGGGATCAGACCAACGTTATATGATTGCCCCCAGGGTCGTGCCTCGCCCTGACAGATATGGCGTCCTAGGATATCCAGAACCATAGGACGCTGGACCGGAATCGCGTCCATAGCGGGATGAAGAAAAGCTCTTCGAGGTCCAATCAACCATCTCCACGGCATACTGCACCGAGGGTGGGGTGGCATAGTGAATCGCCGTGATGGGTTCTGACGGCACTGCGCACGTGAAGCTCCGTCGACCCATGATAATCTGATTATACCACGACCCCCAAAGGTGGAGACTCTTGTATTCCGGGCCGTAGTCCTTAATCATGGCCAGGACTTCGCGGTCCAAGGGCGCTTCGGGAAATCCCTCCTCCGAACGAGCAAACGGGAATGAGGTATCGAGAGACATGGTCACTGCAAAAGAACAAAATAGTCGTCAGTGCTGCAATTCCAACACTTGGCGTTTAAAAATTTTCAATTAATTGAATTTAAAAATTGATTAAATTAAAATTAATCACACCACACTGCAGTGAAGTGGGTAGGGGACCAAATGGGGACTCACAAAATCTGGATGAAAGTGCCTCATTTGATAAGACAGCCTCATCATTGGGTGAGACTGTCAGTTAAAGAAAAGATCCCCAAGAGAATATTCTCATCAATGGGGAATCCCTAGAGACAAGGAGAAAATCTCCTCTTTCAGAGCAAAACTCTGTCACAGAATGACACTTGTCAAATTCTGGTCTCAAAAGAATAAAATTCCTTAAAAGAGCATAGCTCTGTGGTAATAATGGAAAGATCCATCAAAATTTTTAAACACTTAAAAGAATTAAAATTTTTGGAATCTTGAAAAATCCATGAAAACTTATAATAAGTTCTTCATTTTTCAGATCTAAAAGATCTACATTTGATCTAAGAGCAAAGCTCTGTTCATGGGTTAGAACCCATGAACAAGATCTCTGTAGATCTATAAGTTTTTGAAAGCAAAGCTCTGTTTATGAAACCCCAATGGGGATTTCTTTAGATCAAAAGATCTGTGAGAGCAAAACTCTTTGGTTTAAGATTGGTTTGAATTAATTTAGTTTAATTTAGATTAATTTTACCTAAAGTTTCTAACTTTGGAAATGAGCAAAGCTCTGAAGTTCTTAAGCAAGAGCAAAGCTCTGTTGAAATCAAAATCTTAAAAAAGATGGTGAAGATTTTTTTAAGGGCCATAGGTCCTATTTATAAGGCGCTTGCGCCCCTTCAGCTCACCCATTGATCCAACGGTTAGGAGCTTGCCACCGCTGCACTCACGTGCGTGCCACGTGAGCGCAACGGTGGGGGGGCATTTGTTTCCCCCAATCAGAGCAAAACTCTGTTGAAATTCAAAATTCAAATTTTAAAGCGACGCTTCAAATTTTGGGCGCGACGCGCCACGTGTCAGGCGCTGATACTTCAGCGCAGCGCCCAAGAAGGCGCGCCCAATCAGAGCAAAGCTCTATTAAAAAACAAAAGAAAGCAACGCTTCAGTTGCGCTGCGCTACACGTGTCAGCGCGGATGCGCTAGCGCAGTTGCGCTGCGCGACACGTGTCAGCGCGGATGCGCTAGCGCAGTTGCGCTGCGCTGTGCACTGCTTGACACGTGTCACGTGCTGGGGCATTTGCGCCAAATAGAATTAAGATTTTAAAGAAATCTTTCTGTTCTTGTTAAAACAAGAAGATTTTCTTCTGTAAAACAGAAGCCCTTGGATCAAAGATCCAACGGTGGGGAAAATTCCCCAAATCACTCAGAGAAAGATCTCGTTAACAAATTCAACAAACTTATGGGCACTATATAAAGACCCCTAAACCTCAAATCAAAGGCATGAACATTTGTGAGAAATCGAGAAATTCAAAACAGAGAGGAACTCTGAAGAAATTTCAAGAAGAAAGGTAAAAACCTTTAAAATAGAAGAAATTTCTTCTAATAGATCATTGATCTAAGAACAAGATCAATGATCTTCACATAATAAACAGTGCTTTGCACTTTTTATGAACCACTGGTTCTTTAAAACAAGAAAAACAAGAAATACTTGTTTTCTTTGATTCTAATTAGATCAAAAAAAACAAACAGTGCTTTGCACTTTTTCATGAACCATTGGTTCTAAAAGATTCTCAAATTAACAGTGCATTGCACTTGAAAAATAGCACTGTTGCGCCCCTGTGTCGGCGCAAGCCACCAGGGAGCGCCACGTGTCAGCAGCGCAACAGCGCAGCGCACTGACACAGCGCACTGCTCTGTTGCGCTTGCGCTCTTCAGATCGTCACACGTGTCGTCACCACAAGCGCTTGCGCTCTCTGATTGGCACAAAACGCCTGAAAAATGCAATGCATTTCTTTTAGTAAAGGGCCAGGCCCAAATCAAAAAGACCTAACAGGCCAAAATAAATTGCAAAGCAATAAAAAGGGCAGAGCCTAAGTAAAATTGATGTTCTGCATCATTTATAAATAGGCAGAGCCCAAAACAAATTGATGCTCTGCATCCTTTATGGGCAGAGCCCAAATAAAAAATAAAAAGTAATGCAATGCATTATTTAAAAATGGGCCAAGCTCTAGTACAGGCCAAAAACAAATAAAAGTGTTGAACATTTTTCAATTGGACTTAGCCCAATCGTGGCCGTAAGTCCTCAAATTAAATTGACTGAGCAAAATTGCTCTCTTAAATCAATTTACCTTCGGTTCAAGGGTATATCTCCGAACTCCTCTGACTCTTATCGTTGTAATCCTTCAACGACGTCAGAGAGGTGATGGGTCCCGATGACCACACATCAATACGGACTGCGGGGTCCTTAAACTCGTGGACCGAAACGTCCTTAAACTAATGTCGGACCGAAACGTTCTTAAACTAATGTCGGACCGAAACGTCCTTAAACTAATAATGGACCACCACGTCCCTAAACTGACGATGGACCACCACGTCCCTAAACTGGAACAATAGAGCTTCCAAATACTCTTTTGCCGGGTCTAAACGATCCCGTTTAAGTTGATCTTAGCCCCAAACACGGCTAACGTATCTTTAAACATTCAAATGGACTATAAAACTCCAAATCAACTTTGGTTCAAGGGTACATCTCCTAACTCCTCTGGCACCTATCGTTGTAATCATTCAACGACGTCAGAGAGGTGACGAGTCCCGACGGCCATATATTAAATGGATCACCACGTTAAGTGGATCTTAGTCTCAAAACAGGACTAACTTATCCTTAACAAATGTTTAAGTTGATCTTAGCCTCAATACGGCTAACGTATCCTTAAACTAAAAACACAAAACCCAAATCTAAGTAAACACGGATTTGGACTAATCCACGTCCTACGGGCGACGGCATTACTAAGTCTCCGTATACAATCCACGGGCAACCACAAACAAAACAAACACCCACGACACGAAGTGAAATTCTGGAGAAGGAGAAAGTTGCTACTGCGATACGGTAGCGTAATTAACTGCTGGGGCTTGCGCCTGCAGGGAAGAGCGTCCCCACAATCAAAAACCCCTCAAGCGAGGGGGAATCTGACGAAGTCTGCTACATCGGCCGCATCCGTCTAAACCTCCGATACACGGTGCCATAAATCAACTTGGCATCTTCGGAGAGGTAGACGGATAAAACCATATAGCATCTGCCCCGAATCTCAGGCAAGACGTCCTTGCGTCGTCGCCGTCTTTCGGTAGGGAACACTACACTCCGAAATTTCGAGTTCTATGATTCTTGAAAGACCACTTGATTTAGACTCTTTTAAGGATAAGGTAGACAGGCTTTTCGATTCTCCTACCTCCATATTTTCTAATAAATCGAGTATTTTGAATCCTGGTGCACAACACGTTGACCTTGAAACTTTAAATCTTCTTAGTGGATCTGCCTATCCCACTGATTCCTTTCTTTCCGATGAGATTATTGTTCGGGACATCGATGAAAATTTTGAAAGTATTTTCGCCGAAGAACTCACGTTTCTTAAAGACTCGGATACTGTGATGTATCAACCTCCACCGGAAATTCACGCGCCTCTCTTTGAGGCTGAAGAAGTTGAACCGTCACCCCTTATTCTTACATACGAGAATGCAACTATTCCATCCATTCCTTATTTTTCACATTCTCGTTTTCATTCACATTGACTTTTTCGGCTCTACTAACCGAGACGTAAAACCTTTCGAATACATTTCTTATCTTCCCCCCACTTCATCTCTTATCGTTACTCTCATTTCTGTTTCTTTTACTCGAGATATGATACAACCTCCATTCTTATACAGTCTCGAGTCTTATACACATCCATTCGTTTCGTATTCTTCTACCAACCATCGTGTTACCTAGATAAAATATTTGAATGTTTGGTTTTAACTTTTTATCTTTGTAAAGTTTTGTGTAGACTGATAATGTTTATTCTCCCCTCTTATGTTGAATTTCAATGTTTAGTAATGAAAACACTGTTTTACTCTAGTTTGGGAGGAGGAAAGAAAGAAGAAAAATATTTTTAAATAGGTCTTGAAAGAAAAGAAATTTTTGCATGATTGTGATCCTAGAACAAGTTTGGTGGAGGATTTCACTGACATTGATTTTTGACCCCTTCTTTATACCATCTTATTAAACTGTTCCTTCTAGTCTTCAGATTTTGAGCTTAAAGGACAACATTAGTGAGGACACTGCTGCAAAAAAATTTGTAAGGATGGTTTGTATATATCCACGCATCATATGTAAATATTGTATTGCATAAATTTTGAAAATGAAAGTTTGAAAGTGAAAAATTCCATATGAAAATGAGGAAGAGATTTAAGAAATACAAGAAAATTAGACGTTTTAAAAACGAAGCTAGTAATATATAGTCATGAGCTGTTGTCCCAAGAGTTAGTAAGATGAAGAAATTACCAGTCTGAGGATAGAAATAAGTCTGAAAAATATTCTCTATTCTTGAGTCCAAACTTCTGAATGTTGATACCCTACTATATGCACTAGCACATATCTTGAAACTTAGGATAGTAGAGAATACCTTGAAATACTCTTACCTAGAAGCCTTCGTATGAAGGAAAAAGATATAAATTAATAAAAATATAAATGACACAAAATATAAATGGTACAGAAAAATGAACACTGATTTTGTAATTACTTAAGGAGACATAAAAAAATATAGCAAGGGTGCCTTATTACCTAGTGCCTTAGACTAACTGGTTTGGGAGTCACCGCTAAGCCTTACGTGTTGCAAGACTAGAATATTGCTAATTACGCCTTAATAAGTAAGCACATTCGGTAATTGGTTGGTTAGTATCTCAAGAAGTATTAACGGTCGCATGAAGAATGTATGAGCAAATCTATTTAAAACATCGCCGACTAAAAAGAACTAAGAAAGATGGAAAAGGGTATGATAGCTTGAATTGAATTCTCCAAGTGTAAAGATGTCTTTTACACACACGCAGGGGTATATGATCGATGTTTGGAGGAAAGGTAGGGAGGAAGAATAAAGACGATATTTTATTGAGGGATGATGTAATTTCTAACATCTTTTCAAGACCATTAAGATAGAGCTCATGACAACTAAAAAGCTAGTGTAGTTTGAAACTGTCATGCCCTGCTTCCCAAGATACGTAACTATGACACGTGACAGAGCCAACCATGCTACCTATGGCTAGGAATCATCCCTCTACAGTCACATACGGCTGTCTATATGATATCAAGAACAGGAAATATATAATCTATCTAGTACATGTCCATCTGCCACAGTAAATAGAGTCAAAAAAATGTATAAGCGGAAATGAATCAAGCTCCAATAAATAACATCTGAATCATGTCCCAATACGAGCTCACATCAAAGAAATAAAACCGTGTAAATAAACTAAACTAAATATCTCTAAATACACACGTTCAACTTCTCATTGCTCGGCTTGATTGCTAAAGTACTCTTGATCAGCCTGCGATAAAGGTAGAGGAACTGGGCCATGCAAAAACCCAGACGTCAGTGCGTCATAATATCAAAATAACTGTGATAACCAGGATATAACGATATGATTAAACAAGAATGTAAATAATAAACACAGGTGTAAACAGTGTGGTATATGTACGTGATATGTATCCTAAATTCTGTGCCTCTAGGTTATCTATTCTAAAAGTCTTTAAAATCAATTTAATGGAATCGTCGATATAACTCAATAGTATCCCGTGTGTGCCCGGGATCACGGTTAAGACTCTCGGGGCTAAATCTGAGACGTGCCGCTAAGAAGTAAAAACAGGTATCATGTACAGACAAATGATGTCAGCAGCATCATTCCGGGGCTGGCCGAGCCCATAAAGACTGATCAGTATAAGTATCGAACTGTTGAGTTACAAGTCATGTTTCATTATTGATTCCCTTTACCCCCAAGGTTATGTGTTCAAGTCAGGTATTTATGATATGAATCTACTGCCAACACAGGATCAAGCAGGTACAAGTTTTGTCTATGTAGACAACAAGTTACGTCCGTCAGGACAACAAGTCAGGATTGTCGGTATTAGTTATAAGATTCAAGTAACGAGTCAGGTAGTGTGTCGTGAACATGTCATGTGATGCATATGTATCAAATAGTTACCCAATGTGAAACTGTAATCAATAACGGAACACCGCAACCAAAACTGATACCAGGATGCATATATATCTATCTGTAATAACCATTACACGTGCATGACTATGTATGATGCAAACTAGATAACATATTGTACTAATATAGTAGTGTAGTGATATCATGATGTTCCGGTATGCAATTAGATATGCTATGATCAGTACGGATACGAACGGATACTGTAAAACTGTAAATCGACAATAGTTGCTGAATAATAAAACACGTGTACTATTTTTTTTCATATAGATATCGATATAGTAACATAGCATGTTGCAAGTTAAACATGCCCGATCGGATCTCACGGATGCTACGTCCGATGTCGGGATAAACGTCGCGATGCAACTACGCGCGCAAGACTGGACCTGGATTAACAATGACGTGACGTGATAACTAGGCTAGACGACGACGACGACTGCGTCGTCCGGATCATCGGCGACATATACGAATCCGACGAGATGGCCGGGAAAACAAGAAAGCAAGAAAAGAAAGAAAGAAAGGAAGGAAGGAAGAAAGAATAGGGCTTGCTGTTGTGTCGGCTCTAGTGGAGAGAACAGAGGTGAGACGACGGTGACGATGGGCTGTCATTGACGGCAAGGGTGCTGCGTCGGCCGTGGGTTTCTTGGGTTGCTGTTGGGGGTTCCGGGTTTGACGAGGGTGGTGGTGGTGTCGGGAGTTGGAGAGGGAGGTGAGGATGGTTAGGAGGATGACGACTAGGTCGATGGTCGGCGGCGATGTTTAACGGTGATGAGGTTGGGTCGCGGGAGGTTGTTGTAGGGTTGGGTCGTCGAGTGCAGGGCTCGGGAAGAGGGAGAGGAGGGGGAGGTTACGGAGGTGGTAACGAGGGCAAGGAGACGAGGATGAGGTCGGGGTGATCGGCGGCGAGGTGAGCGGCATTGGGGTTCTTAAGTTGCAGGTGACATCGTCGGGAAGTTGGGGTTGTGGGTTTTCGGGGAGAGGAGAAGAGAGGAGACAGTAAAGGTGGTGACGAGGGCGGTGAGCACGAGCTCGAGGTGATCAGCGGTGAGGTGAGGGGCTAGGGTTAGGGCTCGAGTTTTCGCGGCGAGGAAACGAAGGGAGAGAGAAAGGAGAGAGGTGAGGGAGTTTTATATTAGGTTTAATATAATATATATATATATATATATATATATTTATATAGGAGAGAGAGAGAGAGAGAGACAGCGGGGAGAGAGAGTGAGCGCGAGAGGAGAGAGAAGGACTGAGGGATTAGAGAGAGAGAGAGAAAGAGAATATAGGATAATAATTAGTTAATATATATTATATATATTATATGTATATAGGTAATTGTTAATATATAAAAATATTATAATATATATTTGGATTATACAGCTAATATCAAAGTACTCCGAATATTACCCGGGTCCCTTCCAAAAATCTAGTTTTAAAATATGAAGAATATACGTATAAACTAAAACCATAATGCGATGTCCGGTTAATAAAAATGCATACCCTCAAGTAAGGATCTATGTAAATACACGTAGCGATCCAAACGAGTCTATTTTATCAATCTGGACATGAACACGATGTATGGATGCAACCATATGATATAGGGTATGATAACATGCCATGCTAGATATTAAAATATTATTTGGCTATTATTTGTATTATTTAAATGATATGCGGATACAAATAGATCATATATGTGTATAGAATCTAGATGTGCATGGATTCTCTATACTAGCAAATATATGGCGTAATCTTGAACCATAATGGGTTTCAATCATGCGGGTCGGGTCGGATACTAACCACAGATACTAAATGCATTATTCGCACCCAAAAGCAATAATAAACAAGAAGATTGTCGTAAGATCTGAAACGCCCCAAATAAAATATCGTATAAATGCACCAGGGTGTTACATTATACCCAACTACAAAAGAATTTCATTCTCGAAATTCACGGAACACGCAAGGATACACGAAAACACGAATCTAATAAAAGAGGTATGGAAACTTCTGTCAAATCTCGTCTTCACATTCCCAAGTAGATTCTCTGTGCGAACGATTCCTCCATGAAACAAGTACTAGAGAGATAACTTTGTTCTTGAGGACCTTTTCTCGTCGATCCACGATCGCCATTGGTCGTTATTTATATATTAAATCCTCCATTATTGTTAGCTCCGAGTGATCTAAGACGTGCATCTCATCTCTAACATACTTGCAGAGTCGAGATACATGAAATACGTCATGAACACTCGCCAAGGATGGTGGTAAAGAAAATCGATACGGTACCTCTCCAACATGCTCGATAATACCGAAAGACCCTACGAATCGAGGACTAAGCTTGCCTCGACTATCAAATCGGACCACTCCTTTGATCGGTGATATCTTTAAGAATACAAGATTACCAACTGCGAACTCCAGTGGTCTTCGTCCTGTATCAGCCTAATTTTTCTGTCGATCTTGTGCCGCCTTCATATGATTTCGGATCATGATGACTTTCTCCACCATTTGCACAATAAGATCCGGTCCCAATAATCTTCTTTCTCCAATATCGTCCCAACAGATGGGCGAGCGACACTTGCGACCGTATAATGCTTCGAATGGAACCATTTGTATAGTCTCTTGAAAACTGTTGTTATAAGAAAACTCCACCAAGTTCAAATGATCCTCCCATGAACCCTTGAAGTCTAACATGCATGCCCTCAACATATTTTCAAGAGTTTGGATTGTTCTTTCTAACTGGCCATCTGTCTGAGGATGATAGGCGGTGCTAAATTTCAAGCTAGTCCCCAAACTTTCCTGTAGACTCCTCCAAAAGTGCGATAAAATCGGGTATCATGATCGAAAATGATGCTTACAGGTACTCCATGCAATCTTACAATCTCCTGCATGTACCACTCTGCTAAAGCTTCCGTCGACTGACCAACTCGAAACGGCTGCCTTGGTCAATCGATCAACAATTACCCAAACTGTATTATTGCCTTTTGGACTCTGCAGTAAAGCTGTCACGAATCCATGGTTATATGTTCCCACTTCCACCGAGGAATTGGAAGTGGTTGCAATAAACCAGCTACCCTTTGATGTTCAATCTTGACTTGCTGACACACCAAGCACTTCGATATATAACGAGCAATCTCTCTTTTCATGCATTCCCACCAGAAATGTTGTCGTAGATCTCTGTACATCTTTGTGCCTCTCGGATGTACGGAATATGCGGAGTTATGAGCCTCCTTCATAACTTCTTCACGAATATCTCCTTTCGGTACACATAAACGACTCCTATATCGTAACGAACCGTCTTCATGAATTAACAAGTCCGCTTGAAGTCCCGCTTCAACTTGTTCTCAAAATTTCTGCAATCATGGATCGTGCAACTGCGCTGCTTTAATATTATCGATCAAGGATGATTATACTTGCAATTGCATCAACTGTCCCGAAGAATGCGGTAGTACGATCTCTAACTCGCATATCTGAAAATTAGCTATAATCTACTTCTGTGCAGTCAACATCCATATTGCTGGCAACCGACTTAGAGCATCCGGCACTACGTTAACTTTCCCCGGGTGGTATTAGATCAAGATCATAGTCAACCATCAGCTCCAACCATCTACGTTGCTTCATGTTGAGCTCTTTCTGTATGAACATATACTTTAGGGTTTTGTGATCAGTAAAAACTTCGACTCTGTCGCCCAATAAGTAGTGTCTCCAAATCTTCAGAGCAAAAATCACTGCTACTAGCTCCAAATCATGAGTTGGGTAGTTCTTCTCATGAGTCTTCAATTGTCTTGACGCGTAGGCTATAACCTTCCTATGCTGTATTAGAACACATCCCAAGTCTTTCCCAGATGCTTCGCTGTGAATAACCAACTCTCCAGAACTGTCTGACACTGTCAGAATAGGAGTGGTGGTCAAACTTTGCTTCAATGCTTCAAAAGCTGGTGCACATTTCTCCGTCCATACGAACGGTACCTCCTTTCATGTTAGTTTGGTCAATGGTTCTGCTATTCGAGCGAAGTTCTCCACAAACCTTCTATAATATCCGGCAAGTCTAAGAAAACTTCTGATCTTCCCTACAATCTTTGGAATTGGCCAATCATGAACAGCTGCAATCTTTTCAGGGTCAACGGCAATTCTATCTCCGGATACAATATGACCCAAGAACTTCATTTCTTTGAGCCAAAACTCGCACTTGCTCATCTTAGCATATAACCTTTCTTGCCTCAACTTGCAGTGCGATTCTATGGTGTTTTGCATGCTCTTCTTTGCTCCTTGAATAGACCAGAATATCATCGATAAACACCACTAGGAACTGGTCCAAATACGGTGAAAAGATTCGGTTCATCAAGTCCATAAATATTGCCGGTGCGTTAGTAACTCCAAATGGCATCACTAAGTACTCGTAATGCCCATATCGAGTTCGGAACGCTATCTTGCAAATATCTTCCGATTTCACCCGAACTTGATAATATCCGGATTGCAAATCCAGCTTCGAGAATACCCTCGCGCCATTGAGTTGATCGAATAATTCACCGATGCGAGGGATTGGGTACTTGTTCTTAATAGTCACCCGGTTTGATTCTCGATAATCGATGCACATCCGTAGTGTGCCATCCTTCTTCTTGACTAAAAGAACTGGTGCTCCCCATGGTGAACCGCTGATACGAATCCAACCTTTCTCCAATAATTCGGCAACTTATTTCTTTACCTCTTCTAGTTCCACCGGCACCATTGGATAATAAGCCTTTAAAATCGGCGCTGCTCCAGAAATAAGATCAATCGCGAACTCCACATCTCGTTTTGGCGGTAAACCCGAGATGTCTTCGAACACATCCATAAACTCTCGAACTACTGCCGGCGCTTCCTCCTTGTCTACTTCCATCGACGAAAGAAAGGCACTTGTCGGTCTATCCCTAAATTCGACTGGCCCGAAAGATCTGCGACCTCCCGTAAATATAAACTCTGGATGTCCGGGAATCTGGAAAATTACTTTCTTTGCTTTACAATCGATGTGAGCGTGGAAAGTGCCAAGAAAGTCCATTCTCAAGACAACATCATAGCTGCCAGTATCAATCACCAAGAAATCCATGAATAACTCTCGTCCGCAAATAACAATTGAACAATCCTTGCACTCGCTACTAGATATAATTTTCCCATTCCCAGTGTGTATGTCCCAACAACTAGACAGGGCCATGTGTGGAATCGAGTGTGCACCAATAAAGTTGGACGACATAAAGCAATGTGATGCACCTGAATCGAATAATACCAATGCGAAAAAATTATAAACGAGTAGGATACCTGAAACAACTTTGTCTGAAGCTTTAGCCTCCTCGGCCGTCAAAATGATGGCCCGTGCTTGATTAGACCTCTGAGTAATCTGCTTTTGCCCATGAATTTGCTTCTGCGATAGCTTTTAAATATCGTCTCTCAATCGTAGCTTTGACGGGTAAGCACTGATGGTATGGTCAGCTGATCCGCAAACAAGACAGAGTCCAAGCCTCTTTCGACATTCCTTCTGTAGGTGTCTGGGTTGATGGAAAAAGTCATAAATCACGCTTCTTTTCTGATCGGATACAATGGGCTTCTTCATAGGTACAATGCCTCGCCTGTTTACTGGGATGCCTCTAGTACAGGAGCTCTGTTTGGCGTAAACGCCGGCTTCTGCACTACGACGGCTTGCTGTTGCGTACCCTTTGCTTTCACTGATAAACTCTGCTGCTCTCTGGCTGCCTTAAGAACTTAGGAGAAGGTGGTCAATCCCAGGTATATAATATATCTCTGAATCTCCACATCCAAGATACGCATAAACCTCCGTGCCCTATCTGCCTTGTTGGCAATCAAAGGCCCCATAAATTGATTCAGCCGAGTCCACTCAGCCGCATGCGCATCAACGGATCCGCCATTCTGCTTCAACCTAATAAACTTCTTTTTCATCTCTTCTTGAACAGATTGTGGAAAGAACTTCTCCAAGAAACTCCGCGAAAACGTTGCCCAATTGATCCGTTTGGGCATACGGGTCTCCTCTACGAGCCACCACTCGCGAGCATAATCTACCAACTGGATGCATACTATATCCATCCTTTTCTTATCCGGAATCTGCGCGGTGACAAGTATGTTCTTCGTGTCAACTAGCCACTACTCCGCTGGCAATGGCTCTCCCAATCCTGTAAATATGGAGGCACTGAGCTTTCTAAAGTCCGCCACGGTGCCCTCAAGCTGTGCTGGTCTGGGTGCTACTGCGACTACGGACTGTTGGACTGTCCACAGACCCTTCTAAAAAGCCTCGGCCTGCCGCTGATTAAGCTCAGTTTGCCGCTTCTGGTTTTCAAGCATACCACATATAACTCCAAGCAGTGCGGCGTCATCAACACGCCTCTGGTACGATCGCAAATCTCTATCCGCCATGATTCTGAAGTCAAGACACTGAAGGGGATTAGCAACGGTAAACAGGATTCAATAAACAAGATAGCTATAGATTCAAGACTGGTAAGATAGTAATGTGGCAGGACATGTTCCTAATTCCGGGTTTTCTGGTTAGTGTATTGGGTTCAATACCCAACTACAAAATAACCAAACCCGATTAACCCTAAATCCCAAGGCTCTGATACCAGACAAACCCTGTCACGTCCCGCTTCCCAAGATACGTAACTACGGCACGTGACAGAGCCAACCATGCTATCCATGGCTAGGAATCATCCCTCCACAGCCACATTATGGTTGTCTGTAGGACATCAAGAACAGAAAATATATAATCTATCTAGTACATGTCCATCTGCTACAGTAAATAGAGTCAAGAAAATGCATAAGCGGAAACGAATCAAGCTCCAATAAACAACATCTGAATCATATCCCAATATGGGCTCACATCAAAGAAATAAAACCGTGGAAATAAGCTAAACTAAACATCTCTAAATACACACGTTCAACTTCTCATTGCTCGGCTTGATTGCTAAAGTACTTTTGATCAGCCTGCGATAAAGATAGAGAAACTGAGCCATGCAAAAACCCAGACATCAGTGCTTCATAATATCAAAATAACAGTGATAAGCAGGATATAATGATATGATTAAACAAGAATGTAAATAATAAACACAGGTGTAAACAGTGTGGTATATGTATGTGATGTGTATCCTAAAGTCCGTGCCTCTAGGTTATCTATTCTAAAAGTCTTTGAAATCAATTTAATGGATCGTCGATATAACTCAATAGTATCCCGTGCGTGCCTGGGACCACGGTCAATACACCCGGGGTTGAATCCGAGACGTGCCGCTAAACAGTAAAAACAAGTATCATGTACAGACGAATGATGTCAGCAGCATCATTCCGGGGCTGGCCGAGCCCGTAAAGACTGATCAGTATAAGCATCGAACTGTTGAGTTATAAGTCATGTTTTATTATTGATTTCTCCTTACCCCCAAGGTTATGTGTTCAAGTCAGGTATTTATGATATGAATCTAATGCAAACAAAGGATCAAGCAAGTACAGGTTTTGTCTATATAGACAATAAGTTACGTCCGTCAGGACAACAAGTCAGGATTGTCGGTATTAGTAACAAGATTCAAGTAACGAGTCAGGTAGTGTGTCGTGAACATGTCATATGATGCATATGTATCAAATAGATACCCAATGTGAAACTGTAATCAATAGCAGAACACGATAACCAAATCAGATACCAAGATGCATATGTATCTATCTGTAATAACCATTACACGTCCATGACTATGTAGATGTAAACTAGATAACATATTGTACTAATATAGTAGTGTAGTGATATCATGATATTCCGGCATGCAATTAGATATGCTATTATCAGTACAGATATGAACGGATACTGTAAAACTGTAAATCGGTAATAGTTGCTGAATAATAAAACATATATACTATTTTTATTCATATAAATATCGATACAGTAACATAGCATGTTGCAAGTTAAAATTGCCTAATCGGATCTCATGGATGCTACGTCCGATGTCGGGATAAACGTCGCGATGTAACTATGCGTGCAGGACTGGACCTGGCTGAACAATGACGTGACGTGATGACTAGGCTGGACGACGACGTTGACTGGGTTTTCCGGATCGTCGGCGACGCAAGCGACTCCGGCGAGACGGCCGGGAAAACAAGAAAGCAAGAAAAGAAAGAAAGATAGGATGGAAGGAAGGAAGAAAGAATGGGGCTTGGTGTTATGTCAGCTCTAGTGGAGAGAACATAGGTGAGATGACGTTGACGATGGGCTGTCTTTGACGGCGAGGGTGCTGCATCGGCCTTAGGTTTCTTGGGTTGCTGTTGGGGGTTCTGGGTTTGACGAGGGTGGTAGTGGTGGTGTCGGGAGTTGGAGAGGAAGGTGAGGATGGTGAGGAGGATGACGATGAAGTCGATGGTCGGCGGTGATGTTTAACGGTGATGAGGTTGGGTCGCGGGAGGTTGCTGCAAGTTTGGGTCGTCGGGTGCAGGGATCGGGAAGAGGGAGAAGAGGGGGATGTTAAGGAGGTGGTAACGAGGGTAAGGTCGGGGTGATTGGCGGCGAGGTGAGCGGCGTTGGGGTTCTTCGGTTGCAGGTGACGTCGTCGGGAAGTCGGGGTTGTGGGTTCTTAGGGAGAGGAGAAGAGAGGAGATGGTGAAGGAGGTGACGAGGGCGGTGAGCACGAGCTCGAGGTGATCGACGGTGAGGTGAGGGGCTAGGGTTATAGATCGAGTTCTCACGACAAGGAAATGAAAGGAGAGAGGAAGGAGAGAGGTGGGGGAGTTTTATATTAGGTTGAATATAATATATATATATATATATATATTTATATACGAGAGAGAGAGAGAAACAGCAGGGGGGAGAGAGAGAGTGCGCGAGAGGAGAGAGAGGGATTGAGGGATTAGAGAGAGAGAGAGAAATAGAATGTTTCCCAAATAAAAGAGCAAAGCTCTGTTCAGAACTCAAGAGGCGGCGCCTCACGTGCTTTCCACGAGGGCGCCAGCACCAGAGTTAAAAACTCTTATATGAGCAGCGCCCGTGTGCAAAGCACACAAAAATCTTAAGCAGCGCCCATGTGCACAACACGTAAGTGCCGGCGCCCGGTAGAATTAAATTCCACTCTCTGTTAAGCAGAGCCGTTGGATCAAAGATCCAACGGAGACGATAAATCATCAGGATGCAGAATTAAATTCTGTATAGAGGAAATATTCCTCAAATCTTTCTAAACAAGAAAGATGGCCCTCTGTAAAACAGAGTACCGTTGGATTAAAAATCCAATGGTGATTAAAGAATCACCGATCTACAGATGAAATTCTGTATGGGTAAATATTTCCCTAATCTTGTTAAAAATAAGAAAATATTTTCTGTAAAATAGAGGTCCTTAGATCAAAGATCCAATGGTGGGTAAAATCTCCAAATCATTTGAGATCTCTTAATGAGAGATTTCCTTGGAGCTAACCAACAAATTTCCTCTACTATATAAAGGACCCAAGACTTCAAGTCTAAAGATGAGGAACCTCCCCATAAGCTTAAAAAAAAGGGAGAAAGCTTCGAAAGAACAGAGAATTAAATTCTCGAGGAAGAAGAACTATCTTCTTGGAAATTTTAGGTAAATAAAAGTAGATAAAGATCTTATGGATCATTTAAAAAAGAGAGAGAGAAAGAAAGTTCAGGAGTGCTTAGCACTCAGTGAGCGGCGCTCAGCGCCCAACGTCTCATGTACCCCTTACGTAGACGCCTCAGAACTCAGGAGCGCTTAGCATTCAGTGGACGGCACTCAGCGCCCAGCGCATCACGTGCCCTTCACGTTGGCACCACTAAATAAGGAGTGCTTAGCACTCAATAAGCGACGCTCAGCTCCTAGCGTCTTACGTGCCCCTTACATGGACGTCTCAGAACTCAAGAAAGCTTAGCACTCAGTGGGCGGCGTTCAGCGCCCAGCGCATCACGTGCCCCTCACGTGGGTGCCACTAAATAAGGAGTGCTTAACACTCAATAAGCGGCGCTCAGCGCCTAGCGTCTCACGTGCCCCTCACGTGGATGCCTCAGAACTCAGGAGAGATTAGCACTCAGTGGGCGGCGCTCAGCACCCAGCGCATCACGTGCCCCTCACGTGGGCGCCACTAAATAAGGAGTGCTTAGCACTCAATAAGCGGCGCTCAGCGCCTAGCATTTCACGTGCCCCTCACGTAGACGCCTTATAACTCAGGAGCGCTTAGCACTCAGTGGGCGGTGCCCTAACGCCCAGTGTCCCACGGGACTCTCATGTGGGCACCACAGAATGAAAGTGCTTGGCACCTACTAGGCAGCGCCTAGCGCCTAGCTCTTCACGTGCTTTGCACGTAGGCGCCATAAAGAGTGTTTAGCACTTTATATAAAGACAAAAAGGGGTAAAGTGTTTAACACTTATTGGGCAATTCCCATGACTGAAAACCCCACATGATTATATGTGAGCGTCAGAACTTACATAAGTGCTCAGCACTTTTTGCACAAAAAAGGGGACTGAGCCCAAACAAGTGCTTGGCACTTTTCGAAAAAGAACTGAATGGACTAAGCCCGAATTGGATAGGTCTCCTGAGGTTAGAACCTCCCTGATTCAGACCAACCGAGCCCATGTACTCATGATTTCCCAAAATGATCTTAGTCCCAAATACGACTATTGATCTTCCAACCGATGATATCCAAAACGATACTCATCCCACATCTTCCCGAGGAAATCTTGGTCTCAAAATATGACTAATGATTTCTGGGTGTACCACTAACTCCTTTTTCCCTCAAATACGGGAATTAGTTCAAGTGTACATCTCTCCATACCTATGATCCACGTTGTTGTAATTTCTCAACGTCTTCAGAGAGGTGGCGGGTCCTGACAACCAACAACCCTTTGGTGCACTTCTAGATTGACGTGCACACCTCAAATCAAAATCATGCCTCAAATTGGGCACATTCCATATCAACATCGCTGTTCATCCTGTCACGTAAAAAATACACGTGCGCGCAAGTTGGATAACGGACCGAGACGTCCTTAAACTAAAATCTCACCTCCAAAATGGTGATCAACGGACCGAGACGTCCTTAAACTAAAATCTCACCTCCAAAATGGTGATCAACGGACCGAGACGTCCCTAAACTAAAACCTCACCTCCAAAATAGTGATCAACGGACCGTAACGTCCTTAAACTAACCGTTGCCTCCAAAATGGTTACAACGGATCGAGATATCCTTAAATTAAAATCTCACCTCCAAAATGGTGATCAACAGACCGAAACGTCCTTAATCTAACCATTGTCTCCAAAATGGCAACAACGGACCGAGACGTTCTTAAACTAAAATCCCACCTCTAAAATGGTGATCAACGGACCGTAACGTTTTTAAACTAAAACTCTCACCTCCAAAATGGTGATCAACGGATCGAGACGTCCTTAAACTAAAACCCCACCCCAACAGACCGAGATGTTCTCAAACTAAAACTTCACCTCCAAAATGGCGATAACGGACCGAAATGTTCTTAAACTAAAACAACAGAGCCCAAATACTCTTTTGTTGGATCTGAAACAAAAATGATCCTAAAACCTTGTTAAGTAGACCTTAGTCTTAAATTGAACTAACGTATCCTCAACAAAAAACCAACCGAGCCCCCAAATGCTCATATACGTTTAAGTCGATCTTAATCCCAAAATAGATTAACGGCACTTAAATAAAAACCCTAAATCTATGAAATATGGATTTGGACTAATCCACGCCCTACGGGCGACAATATAAATTAGTCTCCGTATACAATCCGCAGGCAACTAAAACAAATAAAAACACACGACACGAAGTGAACTTCCGAAGCAGGAGAAAGTGGTTATCGCGATGCGATAACGTAATTAACTGTAGGGGCTTGCGCCTACAGGGAAGAGCGTCCCCACAATCAAAAACCCTCACAAACGAGGGGGAATCTGACGAAGTCTGCTACAACGGCCGCATCTGTCCAAACCTCTGATATACGGTGCCATAAATCAACTTGGCATCTTTAGAGAGGTGGACGGGTAAATCCAAATAGCATCTTCCCCCAAAATTCAGGCCAGATGTCCCAATGTCCCGGTTGCGTCTTTTTGTAGTAAACATATTCTGGCACGCCCGGTGGGACGCTTTTCCTCTTTCCACTCCACACTTCGTGTGTCGTGTTTCGCGAACAAAAAAAATCACGATTTGCTATGGTTGACCTTGGATTCGAGGTATTAAAATTTGGTGTCTTGTTCCTGTGCAGAATGAAGAAGTGAACATCAATAGCTTCCAGCTACACAAACTGCAATAGCAACTCCCGCTCTGCCCCAACTGGAAGAGTGACATATGGGCCCAATGCGGCCTCCATCTTTTCAATGCCAGTGGGGCAGATAACTCAAACCACCACTGGATTTTTCTTCGAGACTATGCTCCCGCCAGTGAGTTTCAGCGCCCTAGTGCCACACAGGAAGCTCCAAAGAAGTCGGTCTTTGATCGACTTGAAACCACCACGGCCCCTCTCAACGGGTCGTCCAAGTCTGCCACCTCAGTCTTCAACAGGCTGAGTTGAAGCTCAAGTGAGCCCGCAAAGAGGTTCGCGATACCCAAAGTGGTTATCCCAAAACGAATAGTCCTTCCAACTCCTGTTGCGGGTGAAGTCGTCAAAGGTGCTTCCCCTGCCAGAAAGTCGACCTTTGAAAAATTGGCCGTTCCCTCTCAACGGATGTCGGTCTTCGACAGGCTGGCACCAGCAGCAGTCCCCACCAAAGCAGGGGGCACGACGGAGCCGCTTCCACAGCTGAGGTGGTCCTATCTGCAAGGCACGCTCGACGTCGCCACTGGCGCTGGGTGAGAAGAGCTGGGGGCAACTTTCCCTTTGGACTTACTCCACCAGCTCCAATGGTGGAAGTTGACGCTACTGTTCCAACTGGAAACAGCTTCGATCTGCTTAGGAAAGTGCGAAAGAACTCCCCAACCGCGGTGTTGAAGAAATCTCCACTTCCTACTGAAAACATAACACATGCAAAGCCGTAGCAGTCCCCTCAACGGCTCTCCTTCCAAATCCACGGGGTTTGGCGGAAAGTCCAGGACTCTGTGATCAACAAAAACCACTCTCGTCAACTGGAGAAAATGAAGGTTCGACAAGAAGAAATTCATCCCTCCACCATACAGCGAGGGACTTCTTTCACACAGGCGCCTGTTACAACGGCTCCTTCAACTTCAACCTCCCACAAAAGGTGGAGGCCGGAGAAAATCTCATTGCCTGCGGCAAATCCCAAAGGCGCCGGACCCAAACACCCCAAGTCTGGGGGCATGGTTGTACACATGGTCTACATGGCTTCCGGGAAATAGGAAAGCCGTGCTTCCGTGGGTCATCGGCCGCAAACTCGGTCATTAACAATGGCTCAGGAGCAATAACAAAAGCTCTAGAAGATGCTAACGAAGATGGCAGCACTCACCGGACAGAAAGAAAGTCCGGAGTCAGTACCAGAACTGCGCCAGAAGCAGGAGACCGATACAGAGTTCCTGCGAAGGATGTTGGAAAGAAAGGATAAGGAGGCCGCGGAACAGGCTGCTAATATAAAATAGATGGCACTCCTGTTCTAAGACATGGTTGGAATGATGATCCAGCCAGAACCTCCAGCTGATGACCCGCCGATAATCATCGAGGACGACAGAAGGGAAACATCAAACCCTCTTCCTGTACTATCAGTAGCCAGGGAGGAAACGATCTCCAAAGCTGCCCTTGATGATTATATAGCTCAACAAATATGAGCTCATCAAGCCAACAAAGCGGCCGGCCAAGTCGTCAAAACCGGGCGACCGTACCCAGGCTGGTACGATCAAATCAAGTACCCGTCGGGATATACGATCCTAAAATTCCATGTGTAAAAAAGGACAGGCAACCCGCATCAGCACGTCGCTCAGTTCAGAGCTCTATGCGGCAATACTGGAGGCGACGACAAATTGCTGCTTCGCCAGTTCGTTGGCAGCCTTTCAGAGACGGCGTTTGAATGGTACTCGGAGCTCCCAAATGACTCTGTCAAAACATTCACGGAAATGGAATTGCTATTCACGCAGCGGTTTGCCAGCGCAAGCGAGCGCACCCTGATCATGGCGTTAATCAACGCCAGGGTAAAGCCGCGAGAGACCTGGGTTCAATACGCAATCTGGTGGTGGAACCTATAGTCAAAATATGAACAACGCATCGAAGAAGCTCCTGCCATGGGCATGTTCATAGGGACTCTGGATCCTCAGACGACTGTGTCCCAGTTCATGACGTTCTTTAAGCCGACCACCTTCCAGACTCTGATCGACAAGTTGGCCCAAATGGACTAGATGGGCCACGAACCTTCCTCTTCAAAAATGGACCCTCGAAATGCAAAAGGTAAAGGGAAAGCGACCTTCGTTGCCAATACTAAACAACAACCGAGTGATCCAAAACCAGTTGCTTGACAAAATAACGCGCGTCCGCGCCAATCCTTGGAAGAGAAGCTAGGACATGCTTACTCGTTTCCCCGTGATAAAATAAGGAGATTGTTCGAACTGGCAGTGCGCAACAAACTCATCACTCTGTCGGATCCAAAACGTCCACCAAGGCCCGGTGAAGTCAACAACCCTAACTACTGCTCCTATCACAGAATGGTGAGCCACCCAATTGAAGATTGCTATGTTTTCAAAAATTGGATCGAGGACCAGTATCAACGGAGGAAATTTGCGCTTTCCGAGAACTGGAGGGTGAAGCCGCCACAGAGGCACGCTCCTAAAAAGGTGGATACACCGGGAGCATTATGCTCATTTATGGAAGAAGCCCCATGGGAAGTAGTCCTTTCAGCAAAAACCAAAAGAATGCTGAAGGATCTTTAAGAATGTCCGGCGATCAGGTGGAAAAGCCCGCTGGAGCCCGAGATCATTGGGGAGATGCTGAAACCACGTTCCGCACCGAAAACAGTTGACAAGGAGCAAAACCCCCAGGTCAAGCCTTCACAGTCTTCGAAGAAGAAGAAGACAAAGAAGCATGTGCAGCTCACCCAGTATGACAACAAGCGCACGGACCTGCAAAAGTATATCGACGCGTTGGAGGAGTATAATCAGAAGGCGCGGACCCCAGTCACTCTCGAAGAGTTTCTCAAGAATATCCTTAAGAATGGAGATGGTAATGATAATGAGGGAAATGACTCGTCAGGAGAAATCGAAGATTATGTAGCAAGTTGCCACATGGTTTCTCATTCGTCGTTAAATAACGAAGAAACTCCCTTGGCGTTAGAAAACAACGCAGAGGAACTCGGTGCCAAAATCCCCGGAGCTGCCAGAAGACCCAATTAACAGGCTGCTAAACGAACCTTTTCAAAAGAGCAAAGCTGATCGAGAACGTGAAACAGCCATATACGAAAAGGTTAAGCATCAGCGTCAGGATGAACAAGCTGCGGCAATGAGGAGTCGTAAGGTACTCTAACCAGACCAAAGCACACCTGTAGCAAACAAGAGCAGAATTGAGACAGAGAAGCGGCTTGCTAAAGCCCTGTCAGTGGGAATGAAGCTGCCACCTCTCAAGGGAAATATTCCCTGGGCCACATGCCTCAATGGAGAGGTTTCACATCTGAACTACTACATATATCATCGGAGGGTCACCCACCCCACTGAAGAGTGCAATGGCTTCAAGAAGTGGTGGCAAGGATACGTTGCTCACCGACAACACTTCAAGCGGATGAAGCGCAAAGCTCGTCGACAGCAAAGAAGCGCGACAGATGAGCATGAAGGAATGGCTGGCAACTGTCATACGGTTGGTATTAGTTCGACTAGAGGAAAATCCTAAGTTCTTACATTCGGGAGCGATTTTGAGGAAGAAATAACTCCCGGCCCTCTCTTCAAAGAATCCACCTCCAGAAAAGAGGAGGAGAAGAACTGTGAGAATATTCAGCTGCGTAATCGCACGCTGCCTGAGAAGAACCTTGGGTCTACAAACAAAGGTTCGAGCAAAATAGACAAGGGGAAGGAAGAAGTCCTTGAGGAAATTGCTTTCGATGATAGAGTCGTCGAAAAGCTCACAGCCAAGGACCCGTCTAAGAAAAAAGGTGGATTACAATGTCTTGGCACATCTGAGGTGTTAGTTATATGCATGCCCTAGAGGCCATTACTATACATAGGATGTATATTGTAGTGGATGCTTGGACATATATAAGGAGGACTTTCTTGCTCGACATGATAGTATGCTATCTGGTTGCTCTTTACCTTAACGTGTACACTGATTGTCTCTCTGTTACATGTTAGTAAAGCCCTTAGGATGTGTACTTGACTACCTGGACTATGATGCGGATCATACTAGTGGGGACATGGTAGTCCATAAGTACATCCTTCAAGGTCCCTAGTCGTGGGTGTATCGAGACGGGGCATCGATATACCAGAGTAGACTGGCGTATACCTTCTCGACCCATACAGCTGGGCGATGGATGATCCCATATCCATTGGTGTTTGACATCAGAGATGATATACGGGTGCTCAGTGGAGACTGGGTACACTGAACGGACTCGCCGAGAACTCCCAGATGGTATTATACCTTACGTCAGATGGCAGTTCTCTGGTGACACTGGTACAGGTTAGTCTGTAGACCCGAGATCGTCATAGAGTCTTGTGTGATTCCCACTGTGCTTTGATTTCCACCTTACCACGTCCAAGAGGGCGTGCAAAACGGTGGTTTTTGGGTACAGTCCCGAATCACATGGAGGCAATGAGCGATAGGAGGGGATTCGTCTCTCCCGGTATAGGGAGTTGATGTTGCGCTGTGTTCGATTGGCTATAACCGGAAATCCCTGGCCAAGGTTGCTGAGATTTACTGGTAAGTGTTACCGGTAGTTTCTCGAACTGTTATAGACCTCATATCGACACGACTTATCGAGCTACTGGGGTCTGACGTTTACCACCCTTAGGCAAGATATGCGACATATCAGACGATCAGACCGGACTGTACGGTAAGTGTTGCTGGTTGGATTCACAGGAGTGTGAGCGGGCTTGCTCGTTGATCTTCTGATCGCTCAATACCCGGGTGGCCGTTACGTTTAGCAGACCGCTTGCGGCTTGTGGGTGTTTGATATGATCATCACCTGCTGCCGGCGTATTGACGAGTCTTTAGAGTCCTACACAGAGGTTTCCTGGCTCAAGCGAAACGAAATAGGAGCGCATATGAGATATGTGCGGGACCGAGAATAATACCAGTATGTGATACTGAATTCTATTCTCGCGATTTGTATCATCGGACGGTTATATAAGATATAGCCGGGTTACCGAATCAAATGTTGATTCGATATGATGATGCACTTGATATTAGTCGGTTATATGCGATATGACCGGATCATTAAATCAAGTGTTGATTTAATGATTTAATATATAATTATATATTTGATATATTACTTTACATTGACTAGTATTGTTCACTTAAGATGGATTTTCTCACTTGATTTGCACAAGTTGTATATGTGATATATTTTTGTGCACTAGTTTGTATCATGTTTGATGATACATGCAAACTTGGGTGTGTATGCTTTAAACCATGTTTAGGAAAATGGTTTAGGGTTTTATTTTCTTTATTTATTTTGATTAAACAAAATGGTGGTTTTTCTTGTATTATGCTTGAAGCTTCATGAAGCTTTTTAAGCATCTTTGAAAAAGTCTTACCATTTTGTTTTATCCCTTAACCTAACCATTTACCTAAACCTTAGTTTATTCTCTACACAAGTTACTTCACCCATGGTTGCAACATGATAAGTCTTCACTTGATTATTCATTTGAGATTATTCTTTTTATTCTTTTCTTTCTTCTTCTTCTTCATGAAGAGAAGAAAAACTAGCTAGAAAATTTCAAGTGAAGAATCCAAGTGAGAAATCCAAATCCAAATTGAACCCACTTCCTATTTCATCATCCTCTACTACTTGCTATGTTGTATAGGGTGTTTTCTTCACAAGTTTCATGACCCAGTGAAGATGGAGCTTGAGTTTGAGTCGCCTCGACGTAGATCATCTTCGGCATCGAAGTCAACGACCTAGCCCGTCCATTTCTCCGATGAAACCGACGCTAGAGTCCGGGATTCCGATGATCGCAGCGGAGGGACGTCATCACGGAGCTAAAGAAGTGGAGGACCGGATCTACAAAGGTTGTAATCCCTTTCACTTTGTAGTAAAGTTGTTTACTTGTATGTTTTTCGCCTTACCTCTAGTTAACGATCTAGCATTAGGGTTTCTCGGTACAAGAAAAATTTGATTTTGCCATGGTTGATGCCTTGTGGAACCTCTTGAGTGTGCCTAGGAACCCTACAGTGGTATCAGAGCCTAACTAGAGCCTTAGGCGAAGTGTAGACAAAGTTAGAAGTCCGATCGAACCCGAAACCCTAATCGAATACCCCTCTCTGTACATTTTCTGAAACTGTGGATTTTTCCAAATTAAAAATACTCAAAAAAATCAGCAGGGAATTCTATGGACCCATGTGCAAAACGAGCCCCTAAGTCACTTTAACGGCGGCGGTTCCGCGGCAATGACATGCCATTAGCGGCGGTTCCGCGGCTCCACTATAGAGTTAGGGTTTCTAGTTTGTACAGTTTCCTCCGTATGTGTTTCCTGATGTTTCTGGGTACTTTTAAATATACTCATGTGTTGGGTTTTTCTGGGTTGTATTGGGAGTTCGTTGTTTTGATCGGAAAGTTTAGCTTCGTCTATGTGTTTTTCCGGGTAATTTTAGAACATGTTAAAAAGTTCGACCGGATATAAATACCCACTTTTTCCCCTGCCGGGAAATTTCCAAGTGTTGGATTTTTCCGTCGTTTAAGAACGTTCTAAGTAGTGCAAGTAACGCGATAGACCCTCTAGAAGACAACAAACCTTAACTCGATTATGTGACCGTCTTGAACTGCCCTTTGAACCTTAGGGTTTGGGGCAGTACGGCGTGCCACATGTGAGGCGTTGGCTTGACCCTTCTACGGCTGGACCGTTGGTACTGTGGCATGAAGTAAATGTTTTTAAACTTATTTCATATGTTGAGCTGTTTCGGGAAAACTTGGGTGTTTGATTGTTCGATCGGAAAGTTCAACATTTTCTATTTATCTGGAATGTGATACAATATTTGGAATCCACAAGTAGTTATGAGATAACTGATTTGGATGTTATAAACATAGCAGTTTAGTCTCACTTGATCGGTTGCCACGGAATTTTGATGTGATCAAAAGTCCGTCGCAATCACATAGCGTACGCGGGTACTCGCCGGGTAAACTTAATAGACTGCCACGCCCCATAGCCCCGACCAAGTGACTGTAGGAGAACCATGTAGCCAAAAGCATCCGTTCGGGTGCTCGCGGCAGCGGTGTTCCGCCTTAGTGCACTTCGTCGACGGCATCGGGGGTGCGGCTATCTACTAAAGTTTGCGATGAGCATTCGATCAGGATGTCGGGAATCTTGTTGAATTGCCCGACTTGATATTGAAAAGAGTTTTCGATAATGAGACTAAAATGCGGGGTTTATAATTGTTAGGCATGCGATGTCTAAGGAATTCATTTGGTTAGGCATGCGATGTCTAAAGAGTTTGGGGATTCCAACTGTTGTAGTTTTACACTTTCTTTTCTATGACCGTAAGTGTAATATGTGACATCGCCGGTTTCGTTGCTATATGTCAACGACAATTGGGATGGGCATATTTACTTACGTTGATGACATGTGATGTTATGTGTTGCTGGATATGTTATATTGGATCGTCGTGTTTGAATAGCCCGGGGGTTTTTATGTGAGATGAGTGTTTTTCATTTTTATTCATGTAAAAACTTGTATGTAATATTCTTTTATTGGGGCACTTCCAGGTTGCGGAAGTTGTCACCGTTGATGTATATTATTTACTTTTCCGCATTAGGATAGACCCAAGGAGGGGAGCACAAGTGACCGGGTTCTAAGGTCCAGTGGGAGACCATCTCGAGGAGTCGAGTCCGGGTCTCCTAACCCTAGAATTGGTAGGGTTACTTGCCGCTCTCGTAGGGGTCTAGGGGTGTGGGATTGGCTATTCATCGCGACCGTGGAATCCGTGTTTTATAGAGGCTCAAAATAAAACACGGACGTCCTAGTATATCCAATATTTCATATGATATTTTCTGCTGCGTTATCTGTGATGTGATCATATGATATGTTCAGATATATATTATATATAGTATATATGATATATTATATAGACGTTACTTATGATTTACACCCGCGCTAGCCCTGCCCCGCTCTGCCGTTAGTTACCTAACCTAACGGTGCACAAGGGGACATCGAGGCGAATGCGGATGGCATAAGTGTACGTCGTATTTATCTGTGATGTTTAGGTGAATTAAATGATGGGACTTCATTAATATAATTAATGAAAGAAAAAGAAACCTAAAAGATGTTGTGGAATCAAATTTTCAAAAACAGGTAGCTATGGTTCTTGCTTTGCATCACGGTGTTCCTTGTAGAACATCCTGCACCTTATTCGATGAGGAAAGGGCCGAGATCCCTTCACCGGGAGTGACCCCTTTAGCAATAACTGGCAGATGCTACACACTCGGTTTGTCTTTTGATTGCTTCTATAGTTTCTGCTTTGCACAGTGATATATAGGATATATCCTGCACCTCATTCGACGAGGAAAGGGCCGACGATCCCTTCACCGGGAGTGACCCCTTTAGCAAAATTAGAAAAGCCTCAAAAACACTCCATTTTAAAATCATTTGATTCTACAACGATATCAAGTTCATTACGCAATAGGTTTTCAGAAAAACCTGTCGTAGCCCTCCGTCATTTCAGATAAATCCTACTTAGTATTCGTGCTACGTTTGTTGGCCTGCGTCAAGACGTAGTGTGCGGTAGCTAACTAGTATTTATCTGTTTATGCATATGATGCAGATTGGATTAGGGTAGTCGTGCGACTTTGTTGGCCTGCGTCAAGGGTCGTGCGGGTGGGTTTAATTCAATCAAGAAATGACGGGTTGAACTTGACTAGCGGACTATGGTTTGTTGGCCTGCGTCAAGGTCATAAGACGCTAGGGGCAAAATATTATCGGGAATTTCAAGTATTGAAATTTGCAATGAGATTGCATACCTTCTATGAGATAGTTGGATCCCGATACCCACTGCGAGTAAGAGTTTCTCCTGGGAGAGTTTTACACATTACAATTAGCCGATCAAGTAGGTGTCTAGAAAGGTGTTAACGAGCTTACGCCTCTGGGAAAACGAGGTTTACTTTAATTAGGTCCGTGCGAAAGCACGGGGAACCTCCCTCAAAGTACCGACATTGGCCTGGCTGAAAGATTGGCGAACTTATAGAGTATAATTAATCCCGGCTAGACTTTCCTTTTAAGGTTTGAAGGAAGGTTTGATAAAAACAGTGGGAGCCATCCTGATTAGATAAAATAAATAACCAATCTAATTTTGCAAGAGCGCACGCAGAGTGTTTTCTTCTCTCTCTCTCCAGGTAGCGACCATATCACGCCTTAATCAAGATAATAATATGGATGTATTGACCGAACCCGCTTGTTATACTGAGCTGGGGAACGTTGGTCCCGCTCCAACTTATAATTATTATAAGACCGAGCAGGAAATAGAGGAATACCAGAATTCCTATGCCGCCCAAACGAAGAAAGTGCATATGATGCATCTCCTTTGGGTGTGTTCATTATAAAGAACTATTTCTCAGTGTCCTCTACGTCCTAGGTATTAGATACCGGATAAGGATCCCGCAAATGTAATCCGTTACATGGGCTACAGACAGATAGAGAACTGAGAACGGGTGATAAGTTTCATGAGACAGAAAACGGTGCAAGTGTTGCAGCCAAGTCTGTTGGTCACTGTCACCCTGTATTACCAATACATTGATTCTGAACAAATGCTATTATATACCGAACCTGATATACAAAATCATATCAATCTCTTTATTTATTAAAGAAGGATATAATCTTGTATTGTTGGATAATGTTTTGAACATTTCCTATATCAATAGTTGATCGGTTCAGGCACGTTATCTAAAAGCATTGACGTTCTAAATCAAACTACAGTTCCTAGTATCCAGAACACACACAAGAGGAAGAGTTCAGAAATGAACGGATCCTTCTTGAGGCATTGTAGACTAGGGCATATCAATGCGACCCGATTGGCTGAAGTTACATTTTAGATGTATATTTAAATTAGTTTGAATTTACATCTTGTGAAACTTGCCAGTCATGTCACAAAGATAAGATGACCATAGCTCTGTTTATTGGAAACAGAGAAAGAGTTAGTGAACTCTAGGGATTGATACATGATGATGTATGTAAGGTCCCCAGTCTACATATGCCAGGACCGGTTCTTTGTACTTCATTACATTCTCTGATGATCTCTCAAGATTCAGACATATGTTCCTGTTGAAACATAAGCCCAAAGCTTTTGAGATATTCACAGAATATAAGTAAGAAGTAGAGAACCAAAAACCGGGTATAAGTATTATGTCCTATGATGAGATCAGGGAGGAGAATACTTGTGCATGGAATTCTTGGACTATTCTAAAGTAGAATGAGATTCTCTCTCAGCATTACTCTTCCGAATACACCACAGCATGTAGGCGTATCGGGGCGGAGCAATCGCACCATATTAGATATGGTGTGCTCTATGATGAGTACTACTGAGTTACCTATTTCCTTTTGGGGTTGTGCACTTGAGAAGTTGCATACCTATTGAATAAGGTTCAAATCAAATCAGTTGCCTACTACTTCATATGTGATATGGAAAGGGAAGAGCCCATATCTTAAGTTGGTTAAGATTTGGGGTTGTCCGGCCTATGTCTAAAAGCAAAATCCGAACAAGCTCGAGGCAAGGTCTGTTATGTAGAACTAGAATGGTTTCAGCTATACAAACTACAGCAGATGATTTGGTAGAACCAAAGGATTCAATAGTCCCCGACAAACCTCAGCCTCTCCGCCGATCTGGTAGGGTTCCTCATCCGCCTGAGAGATACTTCGGTTTCTCGATGACAGTGGGAGCGAGGAATGCATCATAAGATGATGACCCAACTAGTTTCGAGCAGGCCATCGAGAGTAGGGACTCTGTAAGAATGGCTGGATGCTTAGCGATCTGAGATGGAATCCATGTACACCAACAAAGTATGGACTTTGGTTGCTATATCTGAAGGGTTAAATCCCCATCAGGAGCAAGTATATCTTGAGAAGATTACTTGGTGTACATGGAAAAGTTGAGACTTTCAAAGCTAGACTTGTTAAAGGTTTGCGTCATAGACCAATTGTGGCTAATGATGAAACCTTTTTTCTGGGGCCTATGCTTAAGTCCATCCAGATCCTACTTGCCACGGCTACATACCATAACTATGATATCTGGTAGTTGGGTGTTATGACAGCTTTTCTAAATGATGGTTTAGAAGAGAGTGTCTATAAGTACACAGCCAGAGGGCTTCGTAGACAATGGGAGCAGTGGAAACGTGTACAAGTTGCTTTATAGGATAAAGCAGGCATCGTGGAGTTGGAACATCTGTTTTGATGTGGTAGTCAAAGGGTTTGACTTTATCAAAATGGTAGATGAACCTTGTATATACAAAAAGGTAGTAGGGAGTATGGTGGTGATCCTCGTAAAGTACGTGGATGATATATTCTTGATAGGGAAGGAGTTTCCTATGCTACGCTCGGTTAATCTCTGCTTATCACAAGGATTCTCCATATAGGATCAAAGTGATACCTCCTAAATTCTGGGTTTTGGATCTATGAGATAGATCTAATTGGATGTAAGGATACTCACTAGTTGTAGTGAGATGGTATCAATCGATCCTGGGGAGAATCACTGGAAAGGTTCCAGGGTGATAAGGACAACTGAATGTCAGTCGCAGGCATTGTCTTTACCCTCAGTGGAGGGACGGTGTGTTGGAAGAGTTCCAAGCTAGATACCGTGACTTACTAGACGATTAAAGGCAAGATATATCGTTACCAAAGATACTACCAAAGAGAAAGTTTGGGTGTATAATAGTTCATAAGATGAACTAGGTTCCTACCATTGTGTGACAATGGAAGTGTGGCTTTGGCCCAGGAACCCTGGTCCCATTAGTGACCCAGACATATTCTGAGGCAGTATCACCTGATCATGGAGATAGTTGATCTCTAGGGGATCGAGGTTAGAAGAGAAGACTCAGAGGACAACACGGCGGATCCGCTCACAAAGGCCTTTTCCCAGAGAGAGACTTTTATGGGATGGTTGAGTATGAGATACTACAACCACTGCTATCAGATGGCCCTAGTGCAAGTGGGAGATTGTTAGTTATATGTATGCCCTAGAGGCCATTACTATACATAGGATATATATTGTAGTGGATGCTTGGACATATATAGGGAGGACTTTCTTGCTCGACATGATAGTATGTTATCTGGTTGTTCTTTACCTTAACGTGTACACTGATTGTCTCTCTGTTACATGTTAGTAAAGCCCTTAGGATGTGTACTTGACTACCTGGACTATGATACGGATCATACTAGTGGGGACATGGTAGTCCATAAGTACATCCTTCAAGGTCCCTAGTCGTGGGTGTATCGAGACGGGGCATCGATATACCAGAGTAGACTGGCGTATACCTTCTCGACCCATACAAATGGGCGATGGATGATCCCATATCCATTGGTGTTTGACATCAGAGATGATATACGGGTGCTCAGTGGAGACTGGGTACACTGGACGGACTCGCCGAGAACTCCCAGATGGTATTATACCTTACGTCAAATGGCAGTTCTCTGGTGACACTGGTACAGGTTAGTCTGTAGACCTGAGATCGTCATAGAGTCTTGTGTGATTCCCACTGTGCTTTGATTTCCACCTTACCACGTCCAAGAGGGCGTGCAAAACGGTGGTTTTTGGGTACAGTCCCGAATCACATGGAGGCAATGAGCGATAGGAGGGGATTCGTCTCTCCCGGTATAGGGAGTTGATGTTGCGCTGTGTTCGATTGGTTATAACCGGAAATCCCTGGCCAGGGTTGCTGTGATTTACTGGTAAGTGTTACCAGTAGTTTCTCGAACTGTTATAGACCTCATATCGACACGACTTATCAAGCTACTGGGGTCTGACGTTTACTACCCCTAGGCAAGATATGCGACATATCAGACGATCAGACCGGACTGTACGGTAAGTGTTGCTGGTTGGATTCACAGGGGTGTGAGCGGGCTTGCTCGTTGATCTTCTGATCGCTCAATACCCGGGTGGCCGTTACGTTTAGCAGACCGCTTGCGGCTTGTGGGTGTTTGATATGATCATCACCTGCTGCCGGCGTATTGACGAGTTTTTAGAGTCATACACAGAGGTTTCCTGGCTCAAGCGAAACGAAATAGGAGCGCATATGAGATATGTGCGGGACCGAGAATAATACCAGTATGTGATAGTGAATTCTATTCTCGCGATTTGTATCATCGGACGGTTATATAAGATATAGCTTGGTTACCGAATCAAATGTTGATTCGATATGATGATGCACTTGATATTAGTCGGTTATATGCGATATGACCGGATCATTAAATCAAGTGTTGATTTAATGATTTAATGTATAATTATATATTTGATATATTACTTTACATTGACTAGTATTGTTCACTTAAGATGAATTTTCTCACTTGATTTGCACAAGTTGTATATGTGATATATTTTTGTGCACTAGTTTGTATCATATTTGATGATACATGCAAACTTGGGTGTGTATGCTTTAAACCATGTTTAGGAAAATGGTTTAGGGTTTTTTTTTCTTTATTTATTTTGATTAAACAAAATGGTGGTTTTTCTTGTATTATGCTTGAAGCTTCATGAAGCTTTTTAAGAATCTTTGAAAAAGTCTTACCATTTTGTTTTATCCCTTAACCTAACCATTTACCTAAACCTTAGTTTATTCTCTACACAAGTTACTTCATCCATGGTTGCAACATGATAAGTCTTCACTTGATTATTCATTTGAGATTATTCTTTTTATTCTTTTCTTTCTTCTTCTTCTTCTTCTTCTTCTTCATGAAGAGAAGAAAAACTAGCTAGAAAATTTCAAGTGAAGAATCCAAGTGAGAAATCCAAATCCAAAGTGAACCCACTTCCTATTTCATCATCCTCTACCACTTGTCATGTTGTATAGGGTGTTTTCTTCACAAGTTTCATGACCTAGTGAAGATGGAGCTTAAGTTTGAGTCACCTCGACGTAGATCATCTTCGGCATCGAAGTCAACGACCTAGCCCGTCCATTTCTCCGATGAAACCGACGCTAGAGTCCGGGATTCCGATGATCGCAGCGGAGGGACGTCATCACGGAGCTAAAGAAGTGGAGGACCAGATCTACAAAGGTTGTAATCCCTTTCACTTTGTAGTAAAGTTGTTTACTTGTATGTTTTTCGCCTTACCTCTAGTTAACGATCTAGCATTAGGGTTTCTCGGCACAAGAAAAATTTGAATTTGGCATGGTTGATGCCTTGTGGAACCTCTTGAGTGTGCCTAGGAACCCTACATGAGGAAGATACCCTCACAACTGAGCATATTGGATGCTCTCCTCCTGTCTAAAGAAGCAGGAGATTCTCTGATCAGGGCATTATAGGAGCCCGATCAGTTCCAAGCTTTTCTTGCAGAAGAAAAGATGAAGGACGAGCTGGCAGAGGTTCATACAGCTGACATTACATTCGGCGATGAAGATCTCCTTCTCGGAACGTGCGAGCATAACCGTCCTCTATATGTCACCGGGTACTGCCACGACATCAAGATAGGAAAGATCCTGGTCGACAATGGGTCCTCCGTCAACCTTCTCAACGTGAAGGTACTGAAGGAGATTTGCATGAACGTTCAGCACCTGGCTCGGGACAAAATTACCATCTCTGAGTTCGACTCATAGTCATTACGGATGCTTGGGTTCGTAATATTAACGTTACGCTTTGGGATTCTCGTCACTGACATCAAATTTAATGTCATCGATGCCAAGACTTGGCAGGCCTTGGTTGCACGAGTACAACGTCATCCTTTCTACACAACACCAGTGTATGAAGTATTTCAAAGACGGCCTTGAGTACATAGTTACAGGGGAGCTAAATCCATTCTCCGTAAACGAAGTCCGAAAATATGAAGACGCAAAGTACTTCCTACCAGACTTCAAAGACACGGAAAGATGTCATAAGCCGAAGAATAAACAAAAAGCCGTCGCCACTATCCCGATCTTTGGAAGCGATACCGCGGAAGATGAAGAGATAGTCTACTCGGGGCAACCCCAATGCAATAGGACCAGACCATCTACTCCTATTTTGGTCTTTGGCAGTGACTCTGAGGACGAGACTAACACCATATTCTCCACTCGCCCGTCAGTACAAATCATTACTGGAGCTGATAAGAGCTTGCAAATCACCATAGTTCCGCCGCGGCATTGTAAAGAACTTGATGCACTTGATACATACAGGGTACAAGAGCTGCGGACTTTTTACGTCCCTCCCAGGTGAAGATGTGAAAAGGCGATCCTTTTCTACCAATCTACAGAGACTAAAGTAGAGAAAGAAGTCTGGCAAGGTGCCGATCTTGCGCTTGACAGGTTTCAACCAATCCGTCTGCCTAGATATTACGTAGAGAGATTGAAAAGGCTATTAAGATGCCAAGGTGTACCTTTCAAACAAACCGCTCGACAAGCCCAGTTCTACAACAAGATTTGGGACATTCCCGGGACTCAGCGAAAGATGCCCAACAGGAAGATGGAGATAACTGGGCTGGGATACATTCAGTCCAAGAAACGGGAGCAATTTCATGGCTGTCGCGTCATAAACACCTCTGGTGAAGAAGTGAACGCTCTTTCAAATAGCTGTGACGTTGAAACAAAACAAGATCCCGCTCTAAGAACATTAAGCCCATCGTTCGAAGAACAAGTTGACAAGCTAGTAAAAGAAGCCTGTCAAAAGATTCGGGATAACCATAGTCGCGAAATGGATATTTATGAAAAGGCCAGGACGCAACGCCTCAACCAGCAGTCCGCAGAGAATGAAGACTACAACGCCCTCCATCTCCAGCTCGTTGTATGTCCCCGTAAGAAGGAAAAATCTCGAAATAGAGGCAAAAACAGGACAACGAGCGCAAACAATATTCGCAAACAACATGGTATATCTAAGAAGCCGTGCGATCAAGAAAAACGTGGTTGGAACCCGTCCTTTATCAAGAAAATAGGTCGGGAATGTTAGTTATATGTATGCCCTAGAGGCCATTACTGTACATACGATGTATATTGTAGTGGATGCTTGGACATATATAGGGAGGACTTTCTTGCTCGACATGATAGTACGCTATCTGGTTACCCTTTATCTTAACATGTACTCTGATTGTCTCTATATTACATGTTGATAAAGCCCTTAGGATATGTACTCGACTACTGGGACTATGATGAGATCATACTAGTGGGGCCACGGTAGTCGACGAGTACATCCTATAACTGTTTCTAGTCGAGAGTGTATCGAGACAGGGCATCGATGCACCAAAGTAGACTAGCGTATACGCATCTTGACCCATATGATGGGCGATGGATGATCCATATCCATCGGTGTTTGACATCAAGAATGGTGTACGGGTGCTCAGTGGAGACTGGGTACACTGGACGGACTCGCCGAGAACTCCCAGATGGTATTATACCTCACGTCAGATGGCAGTTCTCCGATGACACTGGTACAGAGTAGTCTGTTGACCCGAGATCGTCATAGAGTCTTGTGTGATTCCCACTGTGCTTTGATTTCCATCATACCACGTCCAAAAGGGCGTGCAAAAAGGTGGCTTTTGGGTACAGTCCCGAATCACATGGAGGCAATGAGCGATAGGAGGGGATTCGTCTCTCCCGGTATAGGGAGTTGATGTTGTGCTGTGTTCGATTGTCTATAACCGGAAATCCCTGGCCAGGGTTGCTGAGATTTACTGGTAAGTGTTATCAGTAGCTTCTCTAACTGTTATAGACCTCAAATCGACACGACTTATCGAGCTACTGGGGTCTGACGTTTACCACCCCTAGGCGAGATATGCAACATATCAGACGACGAGACCGGACTGTACGGGAGTGTTACTGTTTGGATTCATAGGAGAATGTACAGGCTTGCTTGTTGATCTTCTGAGCGCTCAATACCTGGGTAGCTGTTACGTTTAGCTGATTGCTTGCAGCTTGTGGGTGTTTGATATGATCATCACCTACTGCCAGCGTATTGACGATTCTTTAGAGTCCTACACAGAGGTTTCTTGGCTCAGGCAAAACGGAGTAGGAGCACATATGTGATATATGCGGGTCCGTGGATAATGCGATATGAGATACCGTATTCTATTCTCGCGATATATGATATCAGCCGGGTCATCGGATCAAGTGTTGATTCGATGAATCGGTACGGATAAATATTAGTCGGTTATATGCGATATAGCCGGATTGTCGGATCAAGTGTTGATTCGATAATTTAATGTATAATAATATATATGATATATTAAATTACATTAACTAATATTTGCTCACTAAAAGATTCTTTTTCTCACTCGGGTAATACATTGATATATATGCGATATATGTTAAATGTATTATTTTATTTTGTTACGATAAATATTATATATGTGATATATAATATTGTAACATGATATGATTACTAATGCAACATGTTTAGTAGAGATTAAACATGGTTAGGGTTTGATTAGGGTTAAATCTTTCTAGTTGTTTCTAGAAGGTTTTTCTTTTTTGTTTTGGAAAAGATATTTTTGCATGATATTTCTTAACCCAACCATACCCCTTAACCCTAGTTCAATCTCTACAAAGGTTACTTGACCATGGTTGCATTATTCTTCATATTAATCCTTTCATTATTCATCACAAAAGAAAATGGATCATTATTCTTCTTCTTCCTTGAGTTCTTCATGCAAAGCTTTCTTGCTTTGATATTTGTGATGAAAATATGTGAGAAAAAGATAAATAAAGAGAGCAAAAATCCTACTTCATCATCCTCATCTTCCCTTGCCCTTTAGATGAGAGTGTTCACATCATTTCATGAGTGATAGCTTGTGTTAACGAAACTTCAAGGTAGATCATCTTTGTATCGAAGATCGGAAGCAAAGACTGCACCTTTCTCTTCGTGGAGCCTCTCGAGAGTCCAGAGCATGATGATCGCAGCGAAGGGACTTCAACACGGAGCTTATGAAGTGAAGGACCGAATCTTTAAAGGTTGTAATCTCTCTCACTTAGTGTTAAAGTGTTTAGCATGCTTGTTTTCGCCTAATCTCTAGTTTAAAGATCCGTATTCGGGTTGTTCGGCACGGCTAAAATTTTAATCGGGCATGGTTAATGCCTCGTAGACCCTTGTGCGCGTGCCCAGCAACCCTACAGTGGTATCAGAGCCAAGCTAGAGCTTTAGGCGAAGTCTAGACGAAGTTTAAAGTCCGATCGAACCCGGAAAACCCGATATACCCTAGTTTCTGGAAATTTTTCAAAACTGTGATTTTTTTCATATTAAAAATACCCAAAAAATTCAGCAGGGTAATTTAGGAATTACTGTGAAACTCGACCCCCTAAATCGTCCAAAGCGCCGCGGAACCGCGGCCAAACCCTGGTATTGGCAGCGGTTCCGCGGCAAGAAGGAAGGATTGAGGGATAGGGTTTGCACAGTAACCTCCGTAGCTAATTCCTGATTCTTCTGGGCATTTTTAATTATACTCTAGTGTTGAGTTTTCAAGGGTTGTATTGGGGACTCGATGTTTCGATCGAATAATTTAACTTCGTTTAGTTTTGTCCGGATAATTTTTAGAAACTGTTAAAAAGTTCGAACGGATATCAATAACTCACTTTTTCTCCTGTCGGAAAATTTTTCAAAAGTTGGATTTTTTCTCGTGTTTAAGAACGTTCTAAGTCGTGCAAGTAACGCGGTGGACCCTCTAGAAAACAACAAACCTTAACTCGATTATGTGACCGTCTTGAACTGCCTTTTGAACCTTAGGGTTTGGGGCAGTACGGCGTGCCACATGTGAGGCGTTGGCTTGACCCTTCTACGGCTGGACCATTGGTACTGTGGCATGTGATGGATGTTTTTAAACTGATTTCAAGTGTTGAGATATATTGGGGAAATCTTGGGTGTTTGATTATTCGATCGGAAAGTTTAACATTGTCTATTTATCTGGAATGTGATACAATATTTGGAATCCATAGGTAGTTATGAGATAACTAATTTGAATATTATAAACATAGCAGTTTAGTCTCAGATGATCGGTTGCCACGGAATTTTGATGTGATCAAAAGTCCGTCGCAATCACGTAGCGTACGCGGATACTCGCCGGGTAAACTTAATAGACAGCTACGCCCCATAGCCCCGACCAAGTGACTGTAGGAGAACCCCGTCGCCGAAAGCATCCGTTCGGGTGCTTGCGGCTGCGGTGTTCCGCCTTAGTACACTTCGTCGACGGCATTTGGGGGTGCGGCCGTCTACTAAAGTTTGCGACGAGCATTCGATCAGAATATCGGGAATCTTGTTGAATTCCACGACTTGACATTGAAAAGAGTTTTCGATAAATGAGACTAAAATGCGGGGTTTATAATTGTTAGGCATGCGATGTCTAAGGAATTCATTTGGTTAGGTATGCGATGTCTAAGGAGGTTGCGGATTCCAACTGTTGTAGTTTTACACTTTCTTTTCTGTGACCGTAAGCGTAGTATGTGATGTATCGCCGGCTTCGTTGCTATACATCAACGACAATCGGGATACGCATACTTGCTTACGTTGATGATATGAGATATTATGTGTTGCTGTGATATGTTATATTGGATCGTCGCGTTTGAATAGCCGGGGGTTTTATGTGAGATGAGAGTTTTTTCTTTTTCATTCATGTAAAATTCATTTGTATGTAATATTCTTTTATTGGGGCACTTCCAGGTTGCGGAAGATGTCACCCTTGTATATTATTTACTTTTCCGCATTAGGTAGACCCAAGGCGGGGAGCACAAGTAACCGGGTTCTAGGGTCCAGTGGGAGACCATCTCGAGGAGTCGAGACCGAGTCTCCTAACCCTAGAATTGGCAGTGTTACTTGCCGCTCTCGTAGGGGTCTAGGGATGTGGGTTTGGCTATTCATCGCGACCGTGGAATCCGTATTTTATACAGGCTCGTATTAAAAACACGGACGTCCTAGTATATCCAATATTTCATATATGTTCTTCTGCTGCAATGTTCTGTGATGAGATCATATTACTGCCTGAGACGAATGTTTATATTATATATATGAGATATATGTTATATTGCAGATTTCGTTTTCAAAAGAGATGCTTGTGAAGCATAATAAAATGGGACTTCATTAATGAGATTAATGAAATAAAAGAAACCTAAGATGTTGTAGAAACTTGTTTAAAAACTGGTAGCTCTAGTTCTTGCTTTGCATAGCGGTGTTCCTTGTAGAACATCTAGCACCTTATTTGATAAGGAAAGAGCCGAGATCCCTTCACCGGGAGTGACCTCTTTAGTGAAACTAGTAGCTGCTACAAATTCGGTTTATTTTTTGATTGCTTCTATAGTTCTTGCTTTGCATAATGGTGTATATGATATACCCTGCACCTTATTCGATGGGGAAAGGGCCGACGATCCCTTCACCGGGAGTGACCCCTTTAGCAAAACTAGAAAAGCCTAAAAAACACTCCATTTAAAATCACTCGATTCTACGACGATATCAAGTTCATTACGCAAAAGGTTTTCTTAAAAACCTGTCGTAGCCCTCCGTCATTTCAGATAAGTAATAGTTAGTATTCGTGCTGCGTTTGTTGACCTTGTCAAGGCGTAGTGTGCGGTAGCTGATTAGTGCTTATCTGCATAAGCATATGATGCGATTGGATTAGGGTAGTCGTGCGACTTTGTTGACCTTGTCAAGGGTCGTGCGGGTGGGTTTAATTCAATCAGGAAATGACGGGTTGAACTTGACTTGCGGTCTATGGTTTGTTGACCTTGTTAAGGTCATAGATCGCTTGGGGCAAAAATATTATTGGGAATTTCAAGTGTTGAAATTTGCAATGAGATTGCATACCTTCTATGAGATAGTTGGATCCCGATACCCGCTGCGAATAAGAGTTACTCCTGGGAGAGTTTTACATATTACAATTAGCCGATCAAGTAGGTGTCTAGAAAGGTGTTAACGGGGTTACGCCTCTGGGAAAACGAGGTTTACTTTAATTAGGTTCGTGCGAAAGCACGGGGGACCTCCCTCAAAGTACCGACACTGGCCTGGCTGAAAGATTGGCGAACTTGTAGCGTGTGATTAATCCCGGCTAGTCTTTCCTTTTAGGGTTTGAAGGAAGATTTGATTAAAACAGTGGGAGACATCCTGATTAGATATATTAGATAACCAATCTAATCTTGCAAGAGCATACGCTGAGTGTTTTCTTCTCTCTCTCCAGGTAGCGACCATATCACGCCTTAATCAAGATAATAAAACGGATATATTGACCGAACCCGCTTGTTATACTGAGCTGGGGAACGTTGGTCCTGCTCCAACTTATAATTGTTATAAGACAGAGCAGGAAATAGGGGATTATCAGAATTCCCGTGCCGCCCAAACGAAGAAAGTGCATGCTGATGCATCATCTTCGGGTGTGCTCATTACAGAGAACTGTTTCTCAGTATCCTTTACGTCCTGGGTATGAGATACCGGATCAGGATCCCGCATATGTAATCTGTTACATGGGCTACAGAAAGGTAGAGAACTGAGAACGGGTGAAAAGTTTCATGAAACAGAAAACGGTGCAAGTGTTGCAGCCAAGTCTGTTGGTCACTATCACCCTGTATTACCTGAATACATTGATTCTGAACGAATGTTATTAGATACCGAACCTGATATACAAAATCATATCAGTCTCTTTATTAGTAAATAAAGGATATAATTTTGTATTGTTGGATAATGTTTTGAACATTTCCTATATCAAAAGTTGATCGGTTCAGGCACGTTATCTAAAAGCATTGACGTTCTAAATCAAACTACAGTTCTTAGTATACGGAACATACACAAGAGGAAGAGTTCAGAAATGAACGAATCCTTCTTGAGGCATTGTAGACTAGGTCATATTAATGTGACCCGACTAGCTGAAGTTACATTAAGATGCATATTTAAATTTGTTTGAATTTACATCTTGTGAAACTTGCCAGTTATGTCACAAAGATAAGATGACCACAGCTCTGTTTATTGGAAACAGAGAAAGAGTTAGTGAACCCTTGGGATTGATACATGCTGATGTATGAAAGTCTCCTGTCTACACATGCCAAGACCGGTTCTTTGTACTTCATTACATTCTCTGATGATCTCTCAAGATTCAGACATATGTTCCTGTTGAAACACAAGTCTGAAACTTTTGAGATATTCACAGAATATGAATTAGAAGTAGAGAACCTAAAACGGGTATAAGTATTATGTCCTTTGATGAGATCAGGGAGGAGAATACTTGAGCACGGAAATCCTGGACTATTCTAAAGGAGAATGAGATTCTCTCTCAGCATTACTCCTCCGTATACACCATAGCACGATGGTATATCGGGGCGGAGCAATAGCACTCTATGTGATATGGTGTGCTCTATGGTGAGTACTACTGAGTTTCCTATTTCCTTTTGGGAGTTATGCACTTAGGAAGCTGCATACCTATTGAATATGGATTCAATAGTTTCCAACGAACCTCAGCCTCTCCGCCGATCTAGTAGGGTTCCTCACCCACCTGAGAGATACTTCGGTTTCTCTATGACAGTGGGAGCGAGGATTGCATCATGAGATAATGACCCAACTAGTTTCGAGCTGGCCATCAGGAGTGGGACTCTGTAAGAATGGCTGGATGCTTAGCTATCTGAGATGGAATCCTTATACACCAACAAAGTATGGACTTTGGTTGCTTTATCTGAAGGGTTAAATCCCCATCAGGAGCAAGTATATCTTGAGAAGATTACTTGGTGTACATGGAAAAGTTGAGACTTTCAAAGCTATGCTTAAGTCCATCCAGATCCTACTTGCCACGGCTACATACCATGACTACGATATCTGGTGGTTGGGTGTCATGACTGCTTTTCTAAATGATGTTTTGGAAGAGAGCATCTATAAGTACACAGCCAGAGGGCTTCGTAGACAGTGGGAGCAGCGGAAACGTGTGCAAGATGTTTTATCTGATAAAACAGGCATCGCGGAGTTGGAACGTCTGTTTTGATGTGGTAGTCAAAGAGTTTGACTTCATCAAAATGGTAGATGAACCTTGTATATACAAAAAGGTAGTAGAGAGTATGGTGGTGATCCTCGTAGAGTACGTGGATGACATACTCTTGATAGGGAAGGAGTTTCCTATGCTACGCTCGGTCAATCTCCGTTTATCACAAGGATTCTCCATATAGGATCAAAGTGATACCTCCTAAATCCTGGGTTTTGGATCTATGAGATAGATCTAATTGGATGTTAGGATACTCACTAGTTGTAGTGAGATGGTATCAATCGATCCTGGGGAGAATCACTGGAAAGGTTCCAGTGTGATAAGGACGACTGAATGTCAGTTGCAGGCATTGTCTTTACCCTCAGTGGAGGGACGGTATGTTGGAAGAGTTCCAAGCTGGATACCGTGACTTACTAGACGATTAAAGGCAAGATACATCGTTACCAAGGATGCTACCAAAGAGGCAGTCTGGATAAATAAGTTCATAAGATGAACTTCGTTCCTACCATTGTGTGACAATGGAGTTATGGCTTATGCCAAGGAACCCCCGTCCCATCAGAAATCCAGATATAATTCTTAGGCAGTATCACCTGATCATGGAGATGGTTGATCTCCAGGGAGATCGAGGTTAGGAGAGTAGACACAGAGGACGACAGCGCGGATCCACTCACAAAGTCCTTTTTCCCAGTAGAGACTTTTATGGGATGGTTGAGTATGAGATACTTCGACCACAGCTAATTGTTGGGTATGTGATACCACAACAGATGGCCCTAGTGTAAGTAGGAGATTGTTAGTTATATGTATACCCTAGAGGCCATTACTGTACATACGATGTATATTGTAGTGGATGCTTGGACATATATAGGGAGGACTTTCTTGCTCGACATGATAGTACGCTATCTGGTTACCCTTTATCTTAACATGTACTCTGATTGTCTCTATATTACATGTTGATAAAGCCCTTAGGATATGTAATCGACTACTGGGACTATGATGAGATCATACTAGTGGGGCCACGGTAGTCGACGAGTACATCCTATAACTGTTCCTAGTCGAGGGTGTATCGAGACAGGGCATCGATGCACCAGAGTAGACTAGCGTATACGCATCTTGACCCATATGATGGGCGATGGATGATCCCATATCCATCGGTGTTTGACATCAAGGATGGTGTACGGGTGCTCAGTGGAGACTGGGTACACTGGACGGACTCGCCGAGAACTCCCAGATGGTATTATACCTCACGTCAGATGGCAGTTCTCCGGTGACACTGGTACAGAGTAGTCTCTTGACCCGAGATCGTCATAGAGTCTTGTGTGATTCCCACTGTGCTTTGATTTCCATCATACCATGTCCAAAAGGGCGTGCAAAAAGGTGGCTTTTGGGTACAGTCCCGAATCACATGGAGGCAATGAGCGATAGGAGGGGATTCGTCTCTCCCGGTATAGGGAGTTGATGTTGTGCTGTGTTCGATTGGCTATAACCGGAAATCCCTGGCCAGGGTTGCTGAGATTTACTGGTAAGTGTTATCAGTAGCTTCTCTAACTGTTATAGACCTCAAATCGACACGACTTATCGAGCTACTGGGGTCTGACGTTTACCACCCCTAGGCGAGATATGCAATATATCAGACGACGAGACCGGACTGTACGGGAGTGTTACTGTTTGGATTCACAGGAGAATGTACAGGCTTGCTTGTTGATCTTCTGAGCACTCAATACCTGGGTAGCTGTTACGTTTAGCTGACCGCTTGCAGCTTGTGGGTGTTTGATATGATCATCACCTACTGCCGGCGTATTGACGATTCTTTAGAGTCCTACATAGAGGTTTCTTGGCTCAGGCAAAACGGAGTAGGAGCACATATGTAATATGTGCGGGACCGAGGATAATGCGATATGAGATACCGTATTCTATTCTCGCGATATATGATATCAGCCGGGTCATCGGATCAAGTGTTGATTCGATGAATCGGTACGGATAAATATTAGTCGGTTATATGCGATATAGCCGGATTGTCGGATCAAGTGTTGATTCGATAATTTAATGTATAATAATATATATGATATATTAAATTACATTAACTAATATTTTCTCACTAAAAGATTCTTTTTCTCACTCGGGTAATACATTGATACATATACGATATATGTTAAATGTATTATTTTATTTTGTTACGATAAATATTATATATGTGATATATAATATTGTAACATGATATGATTACTAATGCAACATGTTTAGTAGAGATTAAACATGGTTAGGGTTTGATTAGGGTTAAACCTTTCTAGATGTTTCTAGAAGGTTTTTCTTTTTTGTTTTGGAAAAGATATTTTTGCATGATATTTCTTAACCCAACCACACCCCTTAACCCTAGTTCAATCTCTACAAAGGTTACTTGACCATAGTTGCATTATTCTTCATATTAATCCTTTCATTATTCATCACAAAAGAAAATGGATCATTATTCTTCTTCTTCCTTGAGTTCTTCATGCAAAGCTTTCTTGCTTTGATATTTGTGATGAAAATATGTGAGAAAAAGATAAATAAAGAGAGCAAAAATCCTACTTCATCATCCTCATCTTCCCTTGCCCTTTAGATGAGAGTGTTCACATCATTTCATGAGTGATAGCTTGTGTTAACGAAACTTCAAGGTAGATCATCTTTGTATCGAAGATCGGAAGCAAAGACTGCACCTTTCTCTTCGTGGAGCCTCTCGAGAGTCCGGAGCATGATGATCGTAGCGAAGGAACTTCAACACAGATCTTATGAAGTGAAGGACCGGATCTACAAAGGTTGTAATCCCTCTCACTTTGTGTTAAAGTGTTTAGCATGCTTGTTTTCGCCTAATCTCTAGTTTAAAGATCCGTATTCGGGTTGTTCGGCACGGCTAAAATTTTAATCGGGCATGGTTGATGCCTCGTAGACCCTTGTGCGCGTGCCCAGCAACCCTACAGGGAATACTCTTTCCCTTAAGACAAAACAAGGAAAATATTCAACCTTGTCATGAAGCATCAAATGATGACGCTTCCGGAGTCTCGGCATCCCGAATAAATAAACGAAGTCTATCATCTGGATTATTGCTCCTATCACCGAGCAATAGGCCATCCCCTTGAAGACTGCTTCACCTTCAAAGACTGGATCGAAGACCAGTATCAACAAGGCATGTTCGCTCTATCTGGAGGTTAGAGGGTAACCCCACCGTGAAAGTATGAGCCAAAAGCAACCTATATTGCGAGTGTAGGGCCAGATCAACATCGAGCTTGGAAACGAACTCGTACCTGCCACGTGATAACATTTTCAAAAGAGGGGAATCACGAGAATATGGATGACCCCTATAGATGCTTCGCAGATGAGGATGAGGATGAGGATGAGGTGATCTCAGAATTTCCACCGGCGCCAAAGGAGCTGGAAGATGGGTTACACACCACAGCGGACAACCTGAAAAAAATTGACTTGGGGACGGAAAACGATCCAAGACCCACGTTCGTCAGTGAGCCGTTGTCTAAAAAAAGGTGGCTACACTGAAGGATGTGGTTATGCAATATAAAGAATGCTTTGCATGGAACTATTCCAAGATTCCGGGACTAGATCCAGAAATAGCGGTACATAAACTGACCATATCGCCAGACGTTAAGCCAGTCAAACAGGCGCCAAGAAGAATGCGGCTCGAACTCAAGATGAGTATCAATGTCGAAGTCAAGAAACTAATTGACTCCGGATTCATCCAAGAAGTTCAGTATCCCGACCGGATTGCCAACATTGTTCTAATGATGAAGAAAAATGAGACAATGCACATCTGCTGAACTTTCGGGACCTCAACAAAGCTTGTCCGAAGGATGACTTCCCAATACCTGTTACCAAGCTGATGATCGATAACACGTCCACTCATGAGGTCTTCTCCTTCATGGATGGATCTTCAGGCTATAATCAAATAAAAATGCATCCTGAAGACCAAAAGCACACCGCCTTCCGTACTCCGCTAGGCATATTCTGCTATAAGGTGATGCCCTTCGGTTTGAAGAATGCAGGCGCTAACTACCAGAGGGCCATGACGAAGATCTTTGATTACCTCATACAAGAAATTGTCGAATGCTATATTGACGACCTTGTGGTGAAAAGCAAATCGTACGAGGAGCACTGGGAACATCTGAACATAATGTTCCAGTGTCTTCGGAAATACAATCTAAAGATGAATCTTCTGAAACACGCGTTTGGAGTCTTCTCAGGCAAATTCCTAGGATTCATCATACTACACCGAGGCATCGAAATAGACCCATCGAACATCAAGACGATTACGGAGATGCCCACGCCGAGAACTCTTAAACAACTGCGGTCTCTCCAAGGAAAGCTCGCGTATATCCGGTGGTTCATAGCCAACCTCTCCGGCAAATGCCGCCCCTGCAGCCATCTAATGAAGAAGGGGACCCCGTTTGTTTAGGATCATAAATGCTAAAGTGCACTGGAGGAAATTAAGCAATACCTACAGGACCCATCGGTACTAACCGCTCCGGTCAAAAGGAAGCCCCTCATCCTGTACACAACAGCCCTTGAAGGTTCTCTAGGCATGCTATGGGCACAGGAGAATGATCAGGGAAAGGAGAGAGCTCTTTACTATTTGAGTCGAGTTCTCCTGGGGGCAGAAAACAACTACTCCCCCATCGAAAAGCACTGCCTGGCACTGATCTTTGCTATAATGAAGCTCAGACACTACGCCTTGGCACATGAGATCCATCTCATATTAAAGGTGGATCCTCTCAAATTTTTGATGTCAAGAGCCATACTAACAGGAAGGCTTGCTAAATGGGCCCTCCTCTTGATAGAATTCTTGATAACGTATCGACCCCTCAAAGCGGTGAAAGGCCAGGCCATCGCCGACTTTCTCACTGAGCATCTGATACCAGCCGATTCTCCTTTAAATTGTGAATTGTCAGACGAACACGTGTTCGACACAATCGAAGGGGAAGAGGAAGGAAATAATGTCCAATGTGAACTCTACTTTGATGGAGTATCTTCCATGAAGAAGCGGAAGCATAGTACCCCTATAATCAAAGCCGGGGTGGGCCTCATCTTCGTGACTCCGCAAGGAGGGATAATGTGTTTCGCCCTTTCCTTAACAGAACCAAGAACAAACAACGAGGCCGAATATGAAGTTTTGATAGCGGGTCTTGAGATTGTTGTCGATATGGGAATCGAAAACCTCCTTATATATGGAGACTCCCAGCTAGTCGTTAGCCAAGTAAATGGCGACTATCAGATGTGTAAACCATAGTTGATAAAATATGGTAGGAGAGTGCAGCAACTGCTAACACAAATCCCCTCATACATCCTGAAAAGCATACCGCATGTGGAAAATAGCAAGGCGGATGCATTAGCCAAGCTTGCTAAGGAGCTGGCTGATGAAAACCTCGATGACGTAAGGATCGTTGTGCAAAGCCGCCGGGTTCTCGCACCAGCAGAAATATCTTCAGAGGATTCAATGGAGCCATCTAAAGGAAGAGAAATGACCAAACAAGCGGTCCTCCGAATAGAAGATGAAGAAAAGGTCAAGGATTAGAGGGAAGTCTTCATAGACCACTTCAAATCCCATCAAAAGCCCGAAAACGTGTCGTCAAGATATCAGCTCATGAAACAGGCACTGTCTTTCGCTTTCGTCAATGACACTCTATACAAAAGATCGCTTGACGGTTTGTAGCTGAGATGCCTGGGACCAGAAGAAGCAAAAAGAGTCGTTCAAGAAATTCACGATGGACTCTGCGCTTCTCATCAGGCCGGGCCAAAGATGAAGCTGAAGATCAAAAGGATGGGCTATTATTGGCCCACAATGATTCAGGACTGTCTCGAATATGCGAAGCAATGTCACTCATACCATATTCACGGGGACTTCATTCACTAACATCCAAATCCGCTATACCCAACGGTAGCTAGCTGGCTGTTCGAAATGTGGGGAACCGATATAATCGGACCCATTGAGCCAGCATCATTCAAAGGACACCGGTTCATACTGGCGACGATGGACTACTTTTCTAAGTGGGCGGAAGCAGTACCACTAAGGGAGATGAAGACGGAGAATATTCTTCATTTCTTCAAGACACATGTCTTCTACCGGTTCGGTACTCCGTGATGGATAATCTCGGATAATGGACCAGCCTACAGGAGCCATAAAATCAGCCGCTTCGCAGAACAACATAAAATACACTGGAGATACTCCTCTGTCTGTAATCCTCGTGCCAACGGTCTAGCTGAAGCTTTCAACAAGACATTGACCAAGATTATAAAGAAAACGGTGTCCAGAAACAAAAAGGACTGGCACGAGAGACTGCACGAATCTCTCTGGGCGTACCGAACGACGTTCAAAACGGCTACGAATACAACACCATACGCGTTGGTATTCGGCACTGAGGCAGTCCTTCCTTTGGAAATAGAACTTCCTTCTCTCCAAGTAGCGGTTCGATACGAGCTAATAGATGATGAAAATGCCCATCTTCAGCTTGAGGAGCTCGATGCCCTCGATGAAACTCACTTCATAGTGCAACAAAACCTAGAAGCTTACAAGACAAGGATGACGCGCTCATACGAAAAACTGACTAGGCCGAGAACATTCCGCCAAGGCGAACTCGTGCTAGTCGTCAAAAGACCTATGATCCCTAATCATGCAAAACGAGAGAAATTTGAGCCAAACTATGAAGGCCCGTACATCATAGACAAGGTCTATCAAGGTGGGGCCTATTTGCTCATGGATATGCATGACGAAAGACCTTTCCGACCAATGAACGGCCGATTCCTCAAGAAATACCATACATGACGAGTCACGACTTAGATCAATGATGGATGACGACGCTCGTGTCCGCTCGTTATCTTCCTAAGTCAAAACTCTAAGTGGTATTCGGAAAAGCTTCACCTCAAAAATGGTGATAATGGACCACTACGTCTTTAAACTGGCATTGGACCACTACGTCTTTAAACTGGCAATGGACCGAAATATCCCTAAATAAAAAATGGTGATAATTGACCACTACGTCCTTAAACTGGCAATAGAACACTACGTCCTTAAACTGGCATTGGACCACTACGTCCTTAAACTGGCAATGGACCGAAATATCCCTAAATCAAAAATGGTGATAATTGACCACTACGTCCTTAAACTGGCAATAGAACACTACGTCCTTAAACTGGCAATAGACTACTATGTCCTTCAACTGACAATAGACCGAAATGCCCCTAAACTACCAACGGGCCGTAATGTCCTCAAACTAAAGCTTCACCTCAAAAAATGGTGATAATGGACCACTACATCCTTAAACTGGCAATGGACCGAAATGTCCCTAAACTAGTACTTCGCCTCAAACATGGTGCATCGCCCTAAATACGACGATATCTTCTCTTAAGATCTATGTTGCAATCAAAGCTCCAACGGCAAAGACTGCAACCCAAACAAAAAAAACGGTACGTCCACAAGCAAAATGGGCACAGATGAAAACCTGAAAAGGCGTCGTGAGTAAAAACAGCAGGGCTACCGGCGAGCTTGTGAAAACCTGAAAGGGAGCAATCTCGTTGTTAAAAAAACGGTACGTCCACAAGAGAAATGGGCACTGATGAAAACCCGAAAAGGCGCCGTGAGTAAAAACAGCAGGGCTACCGGCGAACTTGTGAAAACCTGAAAGAGCGCAATCTCGTTGTTAAAAAAAAGGTACGTCAACAAGCAAAATGGGCACGGATGAAAACCCGAAAGGACGCCGTGAGTAAAAACAGTAGGGCTACCGGCGAGCTTGTGAAAACCTGAAATGGCGCATTCTCGTAAAATTTTCACTTATGAGATCCTCTCGACTCGTAAGGAGAACTCCCCCTATGAGACCCTCACGGCTTATAGGATTCAAAGTCTTAAGTTACAGGAATCCAAACCTGTCCTTAAGCCGTCGTATTCCTCAAGTTGCCCTACAGGCGGTCCAATATTGGCCCTTGTATACAATCCATAGGCACAAATAAACGATTTTTCTCCACCAAGTTTCACCAATGACGAGGAATGTCCTCATATGGTGAATGGCATTTATAAGTCCTCTCGACTTATAAGGAGAAAATACTCTTATGAGATGCTTACGACTTATAAGAGAAAACACCACTTAGAAGTCCTCACAACTTCTAAGGAGAACATACACCTACGACATCCTCACGACTCATAGGGAGAAATACCTTTATGAAACCCTTACGGCTCATAAAGTCAAAAATTCTTAGTCGGCAGGATCCTAACCCTATTTGCTAAGCCACTTTTGTTCAAATCAGAAAAGGCAAATGATGATTTGCTCCTGACAGTATCCCAATTGCAGCGATGCTGATGCCTAAATCGGTGTCAAACTCCAAATCCTTTCACGGCAAATGATGATTCGCTCCTGGCAATATTCCAGTCACAGCGATGCTGATGCCAAAATTGGTATCAGATCTTAAGTTCCATACTCGCAACAAAAAATCAGCGAGCAAAAAATATAAAAATAACCGAAATAATAGGGCAACTCGTAATAAAAATCAACGAGCAAAAAATATGCATATGAAATATTCGAAATGTTTGGGCAACTCGCAATAAAAAGCAGTGAGTAAAAATATATAAATAGCCGAAATGATTGGGCATCGCGATAAATAGCCGAAATGATTGGGCAATCGCGACTTTCGCGATATGAAAATCTGAAAAAATAGAGCATCACAGCAATAAAAAATAAAATAAAATAAAGTTCCTTTGCCCTACAGGTGAGTCCACATCAACCCCTGTATACAATCCATGGGCACAAATGAAAAGGGAACCATATTTTCCCACCAGGCTCCATCAAAGGGAGAGCCAAGTCTTGATGGTTCACAAAACAACCTAAAGACTATCCCGACATGCTTCTCATTACAGTAGACGCAATGTCAACAATGTCGTTCCTTCTCACTCCAGCAGAATGCAGACACGACGTCAACAAAGGACCCCAGGGTCGAAACAAAACGGATCCATGGCAAAATTCCTAGCTCCAAGTCTTGACGGTTCACAAAACAACCTAAAGACTACTCCAACATTCTTCTCGTTACAGCAGACGCAATGTCAATAAAGGCTCCAAAATAGACAAATCAAAAGGAAGCGAAGACCAAATTCCTAGCTTCAGGGTCTTGACAGCAACTCAAATAAAACCTAAAATACTATCGGAGATCATCCCACAACAGTGCGGAGTGGTTATGACTTATCGGGGCTCCCAAACCGAGCCTAATCTCAAGTAAAAAGCGACATGGAAAAATTCCTAACGCCTGCTCTTCCGACGGTCAAACTGCCTAAGAAGATTACTTGAAAATGTCTTGTCCAGCCCCCGAAAGGATCAGAGACACGACAGTCGCGGGGCTACTCGAACAGCAGCGTAAAGTCTGCATATCGGGGAACGCATCAGCCAACGCGACAGTACCACGGACTAAAACCCTAGTACCACAAAACCTAACGGACCTCTGTCGTAAACAGCAGGGGTTAACTATAACGTTTAGACAAGTTTTCCTATAAGCCCAAGGGAGGTAAACTAAACAAACTCCGAAATGAGTCCATTAACTAGAGACTCCGAAATGAGTGAATAAACTACAAACTCCGAAATGAATCCATAAACTAGAAACTCCGAAATGAGTGAATAAACTACAGGCTTTGAAACGAGCACTTAAACTACAAACTCCGAAACGAGTAAGTAAACCAATTACCACCACATCAAGGCATCGAGACACGAATAAGCACATAAAAGAGAATGTATATTCTTATTCATGAATCAAAATGTTTAACAGATACAACCAATGCAAAAAGGGGAATACAACTACAATGATTAAGAAGGAGGCGCTTTCAACAAACTAACGACCCGCTCACACGCTCCCCGCAATTCCTCCTCGCGTTCAGCTACGGCGGCCAGCTCCGCTTCGATTTGAGCTCGTTTTTGCAAGCAGGATGAAAGCATCTCAGCAATTTCCCGTTTGACAGCTTTGCAATTTTGCGTGACCCGCTCAGTGAAGTCAAGCTTCTGCCTTAGTGCCAACCCGTCAGAAATACATCGTCGGAGGTGTTGGAGTCGAAAATTGCACCCCGGTTGACCAAGTCAAGGTCAAGGTCAACCCCAACCCAAATAGGCCCAAGCCCAGATCAAGTGGGCCCATGCCTAGGTCGAGTCTGAACATGAAGCGGCCGGACCTTCTCCATGCCAAAATAAAAATCATGTAATAAATAATTTTGATGTAATTTTTTATTCATGAATGTAAGAAAATGGGCATAAAGCCAAATTTTTGTAAGCCCATGGCTTATGTGCAAAAAAAATAGCACATGAGTCATGGGATGGCAAAAATGCCATTTTTTAAAACCCAAGGGGCTATATGTAATTTTGTAAGCCTATATAAGGCAACATAATGATTAATAAAAGATACTTTTTCATTCCCTTCAAAATCTAGGGTTTGTGCCTCTTTCCCCTTTCTGAATGTTCTTAACCTTCTTCTTTCTTTTGAATTAAATCAAGAGTTTTACTCTTCCTTTTCCAAAACTAAATAGTTTTTCATCACAAAACCCATAAAGGGGGGCTTAGATTTCCCATTGGATCTCAAAAAGAAGAGATTTTTAAAATCTCACATCTCTTGATCTTCAAGATCCTGCCAACAGAGGAGGAAGAAGGAGGCCCATCTCCGAAAACCCTATTTTGGGGAAGACCCAGGGCTTCAAAGAAGAACCCCTTTCATCAACTCCAAAACATCTTAGGAGTTTAACTCCACTCTAAATCCTCTTTTGGGATTTTAAATCATATTTCTGTGACTAAAAGCCCCTTTTTCTCGCCGGCGCCCTGGCGCCCGAGCGCCCAGCGCCCACGTGCCGGGCACGTAGTGCGCTAGCGCTCGAGCGCTCAAGCGCCCAGCGCCCACGTGCCGGACACGTGGTGCGCTAGCGCTCGAGCACCCAGCGCCCATGCGCCGGGCACGTGGTGCGCTAGCGCTCGAGCGCCTAGCGCCCTGCGTCCAAGTGCCGGGCACGTGGTGCGCCAGCGCCTAAGCACCCAGCGCTCACGTGTTAGACACGCGAGGCGCTGGCCCCCACGCATCCTTTGGATGCCCTTTCCCTTTATATATATATATATAGGGAAAGGGCATCCAAAGGATGCGTGGGGGCCAGCGCCTCGCGTGTCTAACACGCGAGCGCTGGGTGCTTAGGCGCTTGCGCACCACGTATACACACACACACACACTCTACAACACTGTCCCTCTCAAAAAAATTTGAGATGGGGCGCTGCCCCGCACCCCGCAAGGGGGCTGCTAGCCCTCTTGACCCCCAACCCGCTATCTGGGTAGCGGGACCCCCGTAAATTTTGCGTGGACCCCGATATATCAAAAAACCCTTCAAAACACAACACTGCACATTGAGTTTGCATGATCAGTTTAACCCGTCAATCGGAGGTTCCCTCGCTCCAAAGGCGAGGGGTAATTAATGACAGCTTAGTCCGCGGCTGCCGGAGATTCGGATCCCTACAATCAATAAACCTCAGCCTACCCTAGGCAGGGGGAATCTGTAATGCACCTGACAAGCGCGCGCGTATTCCTATCTCAATGGGGTGACGAAAAACACCCTACAGATTCTGGCACGCCCGTTGGGACTAATCTTTCCTCCCATATTTCGGGTTAAACGTTCATACGAACTCAATCAATATACATATCTATATTTATACTAAAATAATGCTCTTTCATGCAGTTTTCCAAGCAATCAATTTTCGACGATGTCTCCAAAGATGAACTCAGCACCCATCTCCTACACGATGCAGATGGACTCCAGGACGGTCCTCCCGGCCAGTCTTAGGCGACAGTGGGAGGAGCCGCTGCTACAGTTCGGCACTATTCTGTTCGTGCCAGCTAACGCCATTCCTGCACCTCAAGCTCTGGTAACCGACAAATCGGTCTCGAAAAGCAAGAGGCTGAATGTCATGGTCGCGAGGGCGCCCCAACCCAAACGCAATTCAGTGTTTGAACGACTCTCCTTGTCCCCAGCTGGGGTAAAGGCCATCAACACCAACAAAGCAACAAGGCGTCTCGAGAAAGCTCTAGCGGTACCCTCGACAACTGCTCGATCGGATATCATCTTTAAGCTCCCTATCAATCGACTCATGGTGGCTTCCCAGAAAACGGATGCCGGCCAAGCCTTCAAAATCGAGAAGCTAAGACAGAAAAGGCTCAGATACAGAGCCAACAAAAGGGCTAGGACTCCTGCTAGGCTGAATTTCATGAGGTTGAAGGAACAGGGTTACCCCGCCAAAGATAAAGAGATGGCTGGATATGTAGTCCACACTGTCTACATGGTGGGCACGTGCAGCAAGAGCAAGGACGGGGCCACCACATCTCAAATCCAATCTGGTATGAATGTGGCTGCCATATTCCAAGACCAGCCTCCTCTGGAAGGTAATGAAGACCCTTCCATTGAGGCTGATAAGCAGAGAGAGCCCTCAGTTCATGAGGAGTCAGGCTCGGAAAGCGAAGATGAGCTAACTTTCCATCCTAAGACTGCAGAGCAGCAACTTCTCTAGGAGCTCCGAAAGCAGCTCAGAAGCAAAGACAAGGAGATGGCCAAGCTCTACTTAAAGATCGACGACTTGACAAACGTCGTCTTACAGCTCACGGCCCAACTTGCCTCCCATCCGCCCAATCAAGCGCAGGGCTCTGCTCATGAACCGGAAAACGGTGTCCCGAAACAGCCGACGCCTATTCCACTAGATCCAAAGGTGAGTGGACCGTACGAAAGCCAGTCGCATCCTATCTCAGGAAATGTCTTGGCTACCGATGATAGCAACCCGCTAACTCAAGATCAAATCATAGAATTGGTTGCCAACAAAGTCAAAACATTGGTAGTTGAAGCCGGAGAGCAAAAAGATGTCAGCAGTAGCGGAAGACCATATCTTGCCCAGTACGATCTTGTAGAGTTTCCTACTGGCTATGTCGTCCCCAAATTTGAAAGGTTCGATGGGACGGGAAATGCGAATCGGCACATTGCCCAATTTAAAGTATCATGCGCAAATACTGGGGGCAATGATACGCTCCTTCTCCGTCAGTTTGTTAATAGCTTGACGGATGTTGCTTTCGATTGGTATGCAAGCATACCAGATGACTCGATCACGACGTTTGCTCAAATAGAATCCATGTTAAAGCAAAGGTTCATGAGTTTCAGCGATAAAATCACCATTGCCGGCCTCGTAAGGACCGAGCCAAAGAACAACGAAAGCAGCATGGATTTTATAGTCCGATGGCGCAATCTCTCTGTCAAATGTGAACCGCCGTTGGAGCAAGACCAATCCGTCAGTCTTCTTATAGAAAATCTGAAGGACTGGATGAAACCTTTCTTGTACACCGCAGGCCTTAAAACATTCCAAGAGCTGACCAAGAAGGTCCAAATGTTGGAACGCTCAAAGCCCGAGTCCGCTCAGGATCTCCAGTTCACAAACAGACCGAAACCTTGGAGAAACGACAACCGAAAAGGTGAAAGTTCTAACAGCACCGATTCTCTAAATAAGCAAAGAGCGGGCGGAGCAAAGGCTAACAAATCTCGAGAGCCAATTTTGGAGGAAAGAAGAAATAAGGTCTACTAATTCCGAAGGGACAAGGTCCACAAAATTTTTAAAGATGCTCTGAAGAATGGCCTGCAGCTACCAGAACCAAAAAGGCTAAGTGAAGCGAACAGGACTGATCATCCCAACTTTTGCCCATACCACCGAGTGCTGGGACACACTATTGAAGACTGTTGCATCTTCAAGGATTGGGTCGAGAAACAATACAAGGCGGGAGAAATATCATTGTCCACTGGCGTGTTAACAAACAATCAAGCTGCGACCGCCAATTTCATACAAACGGAGACCGAAGTCTTTCAGGGACCTGATTCTCTCAGACATCTGCTTTTCTCTAAAAAGAGCGAACCAAGGAACAAGCTAAGAGCCAAGTGAGCAACATTGCCAATTAAGAAGCAATAGACGGGTACACAACCCATACGGTCTATATGATGGTGCTCAGAGGAACAAGTCCTCCTACGCCTTATAACCATGACAATGACGCGGTTGTTGCCATCCAACATCGGCCCGATCCAAATGATGAAGAGCTCGCTCAGGACATTGAGCTAAAGGAACCCGTGGTTCATACTGAATCAAGTTCAGGCGGTAGGGATGACCCTTTTGTCATACACGGAACTATAGAACACGCATTATTCCAATGGCTTCAAAGGCAACTTCAAGACAGGGATGAGAAGATGGCTAAGGTCCATTCTAAAGTTGACGAGCTGGCAAATGTCGTGGCAGATCTCACGACCCAAGTCGCCCGATTGCAATTACAGCAAAATCAAATTTTGGTTCGTGAGCTGGGGATTGATATCCGGAAGCAGCCGACCAATGCTCCCTCCAGCCCGAGAGCGGAACACCTTTGTGAAAAACGGACGCGATCAGCCTCCAGTCCCTCCAATACGTACACTGAACATGGTAAGCGGACAGTAGGCGAACCAAAGACTGATCGTCCTCAGGCTCCAGCATCAGTAAGGGAACCTACTCTAATGGAGAGAAAGAAGAAAGTATACTCCTTCAAGAGGGATAAAATCCGCGAAATATTCGTGGACGCCTTGAACAACGGTTTTCAATTGTCTATTCCAAAGAGGCCACATGAGATGAACATGACCGGCAATCCCATATACTGCCCATATCATAGAATGGTGAGTCATACCATTGAAGACTGCCATGTTTTCAAAGATTGGGTGGAGAACCAATACAAACTCGAGAAAGCCTCACAGTCGTCAGATGAACCGACAGGCCACAGAGCTACGATCATCAACACAGCCCCACCAAGTTCAAAGTTTGAGGAGCTGGGATAAGCAATCTGACCACCACGTCGTTAAACTGGAAACGATAGACCTCTAAGTCTTTAAACTGGAAACCGTTGACCACCACGTTGCTAAACTGGGAACATTCGACCACCACGTCGTTAAACTGGGGAACAGTCGACCTCTAAGTCGTTAAACCGGGGATGCAAAAAAATGTGTAAATAAAACAAAAAAATATATATAATAAAAGCCGAAATGATGGGGCAACTCGCAATAAAAATCAGCGAGTAAAAATAAAGATGAAAATAAAGCCGAAATAATGGGGCAACCGCGAATAACTAGACGAAATGATAGGGCAATCACGGCAAAAAAAAACTCCTCCAAACGGTGAATGATGAGTCGCTCCTGGTACCATATTCCAGTGTAGCGATGCAGACGCCAACCAAAACTCAAATCCTGAATTCCCAACGGCGAATGATGAGTCGCTCCTGGTACCATATTCTGGTGCAGCGATTCAGACGCCACCCAAGTTCCAAATCCCTGAATTCCCAACGGCGAATGATGAGTCGCTCCTGGTACCATATTCTATTGCAGCGATGCAGACGCCAACCAAATTCCAAATCCCCAAACGGCGAATGATGAGTCGCTCCTAGTACCATATTCCAGTGCAGCGATGCAGACGCCCACAAAAATCCAATTTCCCAAAATTCTCCCAGCCCTACGGTTGGTCCCCAAGTTGACTACCATATACAATCCACGGGCTCAAATAATTCTCATCATATTCATGCCCCACTTCAATCATCAGTCCAGCGGCCGGTCTCCGCCCTTGGAATTATGCTCCATCTGGAAAGACCCACTCATGTGTCCTCACGATGCATGAGGAGAACAAAACTTGCGAGATCCTTACGACTCGTAAGAAAACACCTTCGTGGGATCCTTATGACTCACGAAGGAAAACAAACTTAGGGGTCCTCATGACTCCTAAGGAGAAAATGCACCTACGGGATCCTTACGACTCGTAGGGAGAAAATGCTTTTATGGGACCCTTACGGCCCATAAAATTGAAAAGTCTTAGGTGATAGGGATCTAAACCTGTCTCCTAAGCCACCAATTCCCAAATCCTCCCAGGGCAAATGATGAGTTGCTCCTGGCATTATTCCAGTGCAACAATGCAGATGCCAAAAAAAAACCAATTCCCAAATCCTCCCGGGGCAAATCATGAGTTGCTCTGGTATTATTCCAGTGCAGCAATGCAGATGCCAAACAAAAACCAATTCCCAAATCGTCCCGGGGCAAATGATGAGTTGCTCCTGGCATTATTCCAGTATAGCAATGCAGATGCTAAACCAACCAATTCCAACATCGACCTCTGCGTCAACAACCGACACTCCGTAATGGGGAAACGTCAAGTAAACACTCCGTGCCGGGGAAACGTCGGCCAGCGACACTCCGCCTCGGGGAAACGTCCAATACAGACACTCCGTACCGGGGATACATCGACCAGCGACACTTCGTAACGGGGAAACGTCAAGCAGACACTCCTTACCGAGAAAACGTCGACCAGCGACACTCCGCCTCGGGGAAACATCCAACACAGACACTCCGTGCCGGGGATACGTCGACCAGCGACACTCCGCCTCGAGGAAACGTCCAACACAGACACTCCGTGCCGGGGAAACGTCGACCAGCGACACTCCGCCTCGGGAAAACGTCCAACACAGACACTCCGTGCCGGGGATACGTCGACCAGCAACACTCCGCCTTGGGGAAACGTCCAACATAGACATTCCGTGTCGGGGATACGTCGATTAGCGACACTCCGTGCCGGGGAAACGTTGACCAGCGACACTCCGTAACGGGGAAACGTCAAGCAGACACTCCGTACCGGGGAAACGTCGACCAGCGACACTCCGCCTCGGGGAAACGTCCAACACAGACACTCCGTGTCGGGGATACGTCGACCAGTGACACTCCGTCTCGGGGAAACGTCCAACACAGACACTCCGTGCCGGGGATACGTCGACCAGCGACACTCCGTAACGGGGAAACGTCGAGCTGACATTCCGTGCCGGGGAAACGTCGACCAGCGACACTCCGCCTCGGAGAAACGTCCAACACAGACACTCCTCCTCGGGGAAACGTCCAACACAGATGCTCCGTGCCGTGGATACGTCAATCAGCGACACTCCGCCTCGGGGAAATGTCCAACACAGATACTCCGTACCGGGGTTACGTCGACCAGCGACACTCCACCTCAGAGAAACGTCCAACACAGACACTCCGTGTCGGGGATACGTCGAGCAGCGACACTCCGCCTTGGGGAAATGTCCAACACAGACACTCCGTGCCGGGGATACGTCGACCAGCGACACCCCGCCTCGGGGAAACATCCAACACAGACACTCTGTGCCGAGGAAACGTCGACCAGCAACACTCTACCTCGGGGAAACGTCCAACAAAGACACTCCGTGCTAGGGACACGTCAGCCACCGACACTTCGTAACAGGGAAACGTCAAGAAGACACTCTATGCTGGGGAAACGTCCAACACAGACACTCCGTGCCGGGGACACGTCAGCCAGCGACACTCCGTGCCGGGGGCACGTCGACTACAGACACTCCGCCTCGGGGAAACGTCCAACACAGACACTCCGTGCTGGGGACACGTCAGCCACCGACACTCCATAACGGGGAAACGTCAAGCAGACACTCCGTACCGGGGATACGTCAACCAGCGACACTCCATAACGGAGACACGTCAAGCATCGACCGTCCATGTCATAAAAAGGGCAGTGCAGGCTTCCCACAAATCGGGAGCCAAATCGCTCCGGGCCAGGGGAAAGTTTACCACGGACACTCCGTCTCGGAGACGTGTCAAGCGTCGACCGTCCATGTCGTAAAAAGGGCAGCGCATTCCAAAAAGTGGGAACTGAAGCAAGTCTCCTCCATGCAAAAGAAGATCCATCAATTTCATGCACACGACCCACATATATGCTGTGCATTTATTGATGGGGGGCACTTTGTTGGAGTCGAAAATTGCACCCCGGTTGACCAAGTCAAAGTCAAGTTCAACCCCAAGCCAAGTGGGTCCAAACTCAGATCAAGTGGGCCCATGCCCAGGTCGAGTCCGAACATGAAGCGGCCAGCCCTCCTCCATGCCAAAATAAAAATCATGTAATAAATAATTTTGATTTAATTTTTATGCATGAATGTAAGAAAATGGGCATAAAGCCAAATTTTTGTAAGCCCATGGCTTATGTGCAAAAAGAAATAGCACATGAGTCATGGAATGGCCAAAATGCCATTTTGTAAAATCCAAGGGGCTATATATAATTTTGTAAGCCTATATAAGGCAACATAATGATGAATAAAAGATACTTTTTCATTCCCCTCAAAATCTAGGGTTTGTGCCTCTTTCCCCTTTCTGAAGGTTCTAAACCTTCTTCTTTCTTTTGAATTAAATCAAGAGTTTTACTCTTTCCTTTCCAAAACTAAATAGATTTTCACCACAAAACCCACAAAGAGGAGCTTAGATCTCCCATCAGATCTCAAAAAGAAGAGATTTTTAAAATCTCACATCTCTTGATCTTCAAGATCCTGCCAACAGAGGAGGAAGAAGGAGGCCCATCTCCGAAAACCCCATATTGGGGAAGTCCTAGGGCTCCAAAAAAGAACCCCTTTCATCAACTCCAAAACATCTTAGGAGTTTAACTCCACTCTAAATCCTTTTTTGGGATTTTAAATCCTATTTCTGGGACTAAAAGCCCCATTTTCCTCGCCGGCGCCCGAGCGCCTGAGCGCTCAAGCGCCCAGTGCCCACGTGCCGGGCACGTGGTGCGCTAGCGCTCGAGCGCTTAAGCGCCTTGCGCTCAAGCGCCGGGCACCCACGTGCCGGATACGTGGTGCGCTAGCACTCGAGCACCTTGTGCTCAAGCGCCCAGCGCCCACGCCCCGGGCACGTGGTGCGCTAGCGCTCAAGCGCCTTGCGCTCAAGCTCCCAGCGCCCATGCCCTGGGCACGTGGTGTGCTAGCGCTCGAGCGCCCTGCGCCCACGTGCCGGGCACATGGTGTGCTAGCGCCTAAGTACCCAGCGCTCGCGTGTTAGACATGCGAGGCGCTGGCCCCCACGCATCCTTTGGATGCCCTTTCCCTTTATACACACACACACACACATACTCTACAACACTATCCCTCTCAAAAAAATTTAGGCCGGGGCGCTACCCTGCACCCCGCAAGGGGCTGCTGGCCCCCTTGACCCCCAGCTCGCTATCCGGGTAGCGGGACCCCCATAAACTCTACGTGGACCCCGATATATCCAGAACCCCTTCAAAACACAACACTGCACATTGAGTTCGCATGACCTATGTAACCCGTCAATCGGAGGTTCTCTCGCTCCAAAGGCGAGGGGTAATTAACGGCAGATTACTCCGCAGCTGCCGGAGATTCGGATCCCCACAATCAATAAACCTCAGCCTACCCTAGGCAGGGGTAATCTGTAATACGCCTGACAAGCGTGCACGTATTCCCATCTCAATAGGATGACGAAAAACACCCTATAGTAGGTTTTCAAAAATAATTTTCAGTTGCGTGGCATTCGCTTCAATCTGGGCGCGCAATTGGACGGATTCGCCGGAAGCCGTCTCATGCTCTTTTTGCCTAAGGTCACCTCTTGTTCAAAATATCGAATGAAAGCGATGCTCTGCTCGATCCATGCGGTTCGCTGAGATTTCAAAGTTAATACTTCAGGAGTGAGGCGCTTAAGCTCAATCTCATGCAGACAAGCCTCGATCTTCCTGCAATAATCGACCCAAGAACCGACGAGGTCTTCAATGTGGAAATTCACGAGCGTCGCCAGCATTGGATTGACTTCGTCGGAAAAATCCATAGCAGAGGTGAGAGCCTCGGCGTCAAGGTCCTCGATAAACTCGTTTAATGTTCGCCGGCTATTCACCGCGTCCCTGGAAGATGGATGTTTAGCGAAGGGCCCCGCGGGCATGGGAATGCGGGACTCAAAAGGAGCTAAAGCCGGTGTAATCGTTGCAAAATAAATTACGGTCATATTTCAACTTGAAAAAAAAAAAGAAAACACCTAAGGGACTGAATCTACCGTACCAGCTATTGAAGGTGGCAAAACAGGGAGCTCCGGAGGCTTGGTTATTCCTTCGCTCCCTCCTTTGAACTGTGATACTGGGGTCAATATAAGAAAGGTTTATCAGCAAAGAGTTTACTCACGAAATGGAGAACGCTAAACAAAGAATATACTGACCACTGCTGGAAGAGGAATGACTTCCGATTGGAAGGAAAAGTGTGGGTGTAGCACTTAGTACAAATAGTCAAAGAGCACTCCTGCAAGGTTGTGACAATATATGGTTAAGGCAAATAAAATTGGTATCTACAATAAAGCAACTAAATGGGAAATCCTTACCTTCCGAAACTCGGGGAGGCACAGAAGGAACCGTGACAGTCAAGGCAGCGGCCGGCGGTAATTCTTCGGCCAGTACAACTTCAGGGTTTATTGCGCCTATACTCAAGAAAAAGGAAATATTATCAGAGACGCTTAGCAGGATTAAAAACTCAAAGATAATAATCCAAGGAATACCTGACAAGTCAAAAACCAAAACCGTTCCCGAAGCGTCACCAGCTGTGACGGTTTCTTTGGTTTCTATTGGGAGAGCAGATTCAACACCCACAGTTTCATCACCTGATTCGACAAGGGCTATCGTAATGCATGCGTCACCCGCCGATATCAAAGATCCACAGGTGGAAAGAGCGCCAGTTGGAACGGTCCCAGAGTCCAGAGAAAGATTGGATGCTTTGCTTTTTAGTTGCCGGCTCTTCACCTGTCACGCTGTAACAACCCCAAATTTCCAATACAAGTTTTTACAAAAAAATTTCAAAAAATCCATAAAGGGGTATTTTAGCATGAGCACAAGTTATAAGTAATTATTTTGCTTTTTAATTACAAGAATGTAACAACTCCATTTTTAGTGTACAAAAATTTGCTTTAAAATTAATGTATATTTGTGGTATTTACATTTACTGTTGTTATTTTAAGTAATTAATTAGCTCCATAATTACAAGAAGGAGCTTGTAGCTCATTGGTAATATCTTGCACTGCTGAACCAAGCCACCAGAGTTCAAATCCCATACCCCACATTATTTTTAATATTGATTTTTTTTAAAACCTTTAGAATACCAAGAGTTTACACGTGCATATCTCACAAAAACCCCACTACACCCAAAGATGTAACATTTTCAGGAGTTAGATGAATCCCGGCCACCTGACTCGGCCAGGAATCGGCCAAATCGACCATGACTTGGTCTGACTCCGTTCTCAGACCGAGTCACGGCCGAGTCACGGCCGAGTTGGCCGATTCCGGCGACGGCCCCAACATGAAAGTTGTGTCTTTTCATATTCCCTATGCACCTGCAAAATTTCAGTCTCAGACCACTTCCAGAGCTCTTTTAAAACCCCAATTACTCCACTTTTAATACATTTTTTTATACATTTTATCACATTTTTCATTTTAACCTTTCATCTACCCTTACCTTAGCCTGCCCTATAAATACACCCCTACCATCTACCCTCTCACTCACATTTCTGAGCCAACTTTCTAAAATTCTCAAGAGATCTTGTATACCTTGAAAATGAGCTCGAGGCGAAGCTCAGACGAATTTCCCGGCGGAACTTCCGGTGACCGTTTTAAGGAACTACCGATGACGACGCAATACATCGGCGATCCCTCTAGTTCCCTCTCACTCCCTTGTTTAATCTAAAACCCGTAAGTCCCTTTTCTATCTCTCTTTTCCATTCTCAAAATACGAAATTACAAAACCCGACAGAATCGGAACAAATCCGATTTCCGATTCGGTTTTCTATAAAATTCCACTTCTCACTAATACAATCATACCTAAACTTTCTCATGTTGACTATTAAATATTAATCAAACAATTTGATCAAGTTTCGTCATATGAAATGATAGCTTTTTCAATTAATCTTATTTTTCACTTAAATACCACATTGTTTCAATCCTTCATTTAACCCCATCAAACTTGCTATACATTTAAAGTAGATCACAAGGTAATGACCTACCTCCTCACACACTCATATGCAACACCCCCGAGAACCTAGAATACGAGAAAATAAACATTTTCATTTAAATACCATATATTTAATAAAACCCTTTCTAAAAGATTTAGTTTTGATACACTTTTTAAAGAAATACCACTTATTATGAAAATACGATAAGTTGTGGACATCGGTAGTTTATCTAAACCTGACTTTGTGGTGTCTAGGCTAGGCAATTGAGAAAGGTAACTTTAAAAGGCCCGACTCATGATGATTCGTGAACGGATCCCTCCTTTCCTCACTTGTACTTATCTGGCCACAATTGGCGGTGAAGAGGCGATTTGAGGCATCTCACAACTTGTCGTCTGGACCAGTTAGGAATAGACTGGTTGACTTAGGAGAATCTAGAACATACAATACGGAAAATATACATCTTTACAAATAAATACCATTTACTTCATAAAACCGTTTTCTAAAGGATTTAGTATTTACAATCTTTGCAAAGCGCCGCTACAACCTACTTTGGGGAACCCGTTCGGGATGGTGCGGTTTATCGCACATCCTCAGGCTTAGTAGTGTGAGATTCAGTCCTCCGCAAGGAGCATTCGATCTCGAAAAATTTAAAATACGACATCTTAAGAAAATGAGATTTCTAGAATAAAAAATATTTATTAAAATTATTTTTGCATAAATATATGTATATTTATCATTAAAATATCTATTTTGTTAAGATATAAATATTCCACCTTTTTCTAAAAATCACAAGAATCAATTTTACATTAAAATACCATAAATTCCACATAAATCAATATTACAAATAAATGCCTTTATTTATGAAACTAGGATATTTTCACTAGAAATATCCCAATATAAAATCCACCTTCATTACAACTCTAAAGACGAATAACGAATACTTGAGGTGTATTTTGAAAAGTATATAAAAAGTATTTTTATATAAAACCCCCTCAAGTTTTACAAATTCCCCTAAGGACCCTGGCAATTATAGGTTTAAGAAATAATCAAGACTTCGATTTACATTTCTAATTGTCTGACTCGGGTTTGAGTCTGATTAATCTGACTTGAATATGATTTAAGTCAATCTACAATTTACAATCTTCAACATGAAATCCATAAGTCCAATTATCAATCTATACAACTTGACTGAACCAAACCATGGATATACATTCCACTTATATGGTTCTCCGGTTATTCCATTTACATGATTCTACGGTTACATCCGTTTACTGATATCATGGTTTCGGTCAGTCTTTCAATTATACACTCAATTCAATTTACATTACAAAACAATACAAATAAAACACTAAGGGGTTTAAGGGGTAGATTGGTATGGAAGATGTTAAAGGTGGCACGAGACGGTAAGATTAAGACACCTAACATGAATCCAATTGCTGTTGTTCCGGGTTGTATAACGGAGCCTTGTACTTCCATTTGCCCTGGTCTCTAGCATACTGAGACCCCTTTTGTATACAGTGGCATTCTTCTGTACCAAGCTACAAACAACAGCGTTAATACAATATTACAACAATATAATACAACATTAAAAACTACTCTCTCTCTCTCTTTCTTCTTTTCTACTTCTCCCTTATCTTTGGGACTTACCGAGCGATCAGTTTGCTGACGACATTCTATTTCTTTCTTCTTTGAATGTCGTCAGGTGGTTTGGACCTGACAGAGATCAAGCTATCTGCAGAAGACTTGGATCAGCTTGCTGAAGAACCAGAGCTCTAGTTTCATTGTACATTTTCCATTCAGTACTTTTCATTTCCTGTCATGCCATTGTTTAGGCATCATTTTTATTTCAGTTGTATTTCCTTTTCATGCATTGTACAAAAGAATGTTAATAAATAAAAGTTGTTGTTTTTATTATACCTTGCCTTTTGTGTATTTTCTTTTAAATTGTTTAGTTACGCTTAGCGTATTTGCATCTGAGTAAATACGTAGTGGGCCAGTCGCGTCCCCTTCGCCGTAGAATGGGAAGCGGGGCGTGACACACGCCGTCATCCAAATTTGGTCCTGTTAATAAAAAAAATGCCTATGTTAAATAAATAGACAGAGGGAGGAGCTGTTATTAAGGACCGCGCATTGTTCTACCTTGAAGTAGTCGTTCACTCTCTTCACGAGCTACCCACGCAACCTATTTATGAGCAGTAGAAAGGGCAGAAAGAACGTCCACTGAAGGAATATCAGTAGGCGGAACATTGCTTGACCCTGCACCACGGCCAAGACAGCGTCATGTTCCCTTGCTGCATGCTTTTTGCGCTTCCTCTCAGCCTGAGCCATGAGAACCGACCTCCTTAAAACTTCCGACAGGAGGACGTCGTCGTCCGAACCGAGCTCTACCTCCGAAGCCACTACGGTGTCCATCATTGGCTGCTTCAGCAATGCCTCTTGTGGTGACTTTGGGATGGTCTCGGCCGTAGTCGGTGGCTCTGGAAGCTTTTTTGCGCCACCACCTGGGATTGGAATTACACTTGGAACAACTTGGGTTTTGGTAGTCCCTGCAGCAAGATAAAGAAAAGAGTTAGACCGTGAATAGAAGAAACTAAAAGAGCAAAGTTGTAGTGAAACGAATTATACCATGACCCAAGGTGGCGTGAATCCTCTCTTCCTCCTCAAACGTCTTGAGGGAAGCCGCGAGAGCCTCTTCGGCAGAAATGCCTGTTGAAGAAAAGAGAATTAATAAAGCATAATAAGGGGAGAAAGGATAAATACAAAAGAATGTAAATGAAGTATACCCGACTTCGCAATAGAGGCCAACGTTGCTTCCTCGTAAACCAGTCGCTCGAAAGCTGCGAGGGCAGCCTGAAGATCAGTATCAATTGCTGGCGTGTCAAACAAACCCTCATAGGTGCCATATTCGCACAAGCCCTCACTGTAGGGAGCATGGGGCTCCTGGCCGGATACGACATCAGCAGAGAATAGAGATTTTTTTTCTTCTCCGAACTGGCACCAATAGCCGACGATAAAAGCTTTCACTTGACAGGCCTCTTCAGATGGAGGGTCCCGATCTCCGAACCAATGTCCGATTCTGAAGATGCCATGGCTACCGCAGTCGCGGGAACATCCAGCCGAAGCTTGTCAAGAAAAGCTCGGGGGACTATAGCCGTAGTGATTTCTCTTAAAGAAGGGCGAACGACTGCTCGTTTCTTCAAAGGGACCGCTGGATTGCTGCTGGGACGGCATCTTTATGATCGAGTAACAACCGCCTCTCCTCCCTGACAACAGTACTACGCCACATGAGCATTCGAAGCTTTCGGCACATAGTTCGGTTCGCTGACCAGGAAATGGGACCCCGTATTTAATTGCATAAAATGATGCATCGCGCTGCAAATACCCTCTTCCATAGCAACCGGCTCGACTAAAAATGCCTCAAGAGGAACACCCTGATTATAACCCAATTGTTGAGCGAAGTGGTGCGGGTTGTATCTCATGAACAGCACCGAAGTGTTCTATCTAAACACTAGGAAGCCCGGCCTGATAGAGTACATATGCATGACCTCCCGAGCCTTCAACACAGAAACTCCATCCTTAAAAGTATCGTGCAACGGTTGGACCACCTTGGTGGATTCTTTACCGATAGTCAAGACTCTATCGACAAAGGTCATACTGTCCCCAACCATGCGTGGTCGAAGGAGCAATCGTCGAGCCTCTTACTGTGACGGGTCTGGAGCAGAAGCGTCAACTCCGAGGGAAGTTGTAGCTTTCATAGAATCGGGGTCGTTTGTGAACACCAAAGGCACCCAGCACGTGCATCTCGATTCATGATGTGAAGTAATGCAATGGGAGATACACGGGCTTTACCCCTGGCTGAGTAGTGTCAGCTGCTAAACTCAGGCCGTGGTATAGATGAGCTAACCCCACGATCCCAACGGCCACGTGCGTCCCTGCGACGATGCGATGAGCCGGATAAAAAATAGATGGCCTCATGTAGCTGGGGTGCGTCGGAAGCGCGAACCAACTCAGCCACATGCCAATGAACCCCTAAAAGAATGACTCATCGTCAACACCTGGGGCAGCGATCTCCGCAAAAGGGACAACTGGAGTGTCCAGAATAAAGAAATTCTTTAGATCCGTTTCCGCCGTCAGTAAGTTATCTAAACCAATCCCGAACGGGTCATCGAATTTCGCAAATTTCGCGGCCTTCTTAGACAGAACTTCCGGACGAAGAAAGCGGGCGATAAAATCTGCGAAGCTAACACCATGCCCGCCAGACTCCAGAAATAAATTCTCGTACATGTTCAACACCTTGATCAGGTTGGGGAACTCATGTTGAACGGCGTTCTCCGGGGTAAGGCCCATTACCATTGACTTGGTGGCAATGATCTACTCATCGGGGGGAAGTATCTCCTTATAGTGCTCCCCTCTGACGGGTAAGCCGGAGATCTCCACGAACTCTTCAAATAAAATAGAAACTTCCCGATCTGATAAGAGAAAGGTAATGAAAGAGAGACACATAGATTGTGGGGTACAACCCGGTCTTTAATAGCAGCGACTTCTTGGCCGACAGGATATACCAGGCCCACTGTAGATAGCCAGCCGAATGACGGGGCGTCAATCCTATCATATAAACTTTCCCCCAAGGGCGCAACTTTCCTTGGCATATGCGTCTCCCCAAAATTTCCTAGGCCATCAGTGGCTTTACGGGTATCGACGCCATGGAAGGCTGAAGACGGCCTTCCGAGGTCCAGTTAAACTCTTCTACGGCGTAAGTCACTTGAGGAGGATCAGCGTAATGAATCGCTGGAATTGGCTCCGAAGGTGTTGCACAAGAAAAACTACACCGACCCTGGATAATCTAACTATACCATGACCCCCACAGATGAAGAGATTTTTGCTCTGGGTCATGATCCTCAATAAGCGCGAAGACTTCCCGATCTATGGGCACGTCGGCAAAAGCGCTTTACGAACGTACGAAGGGAAAAGAGGAATCGGAAGCCATAGTACCTGCATAAAAAGGGAGGAGTCAGCTATTGACACAATGATTAAGGCCTTAACATTCTTTGTCACTTAAAATTGTACTGCACCACGGTTCAAAAAAATTTTAAAAAAAAGTAAAAGAAAAAAAAAAGGAACAGAGGCCCCACAAAATCAAGGTAACACCCCATCAATGATAGGGTAGTCACTCATTAAAAATAGAATCCAAAAGGATTCTCATTTAATGAGAAAACATCATTGGACTCGGGAGTTAAACTTTCTCGAGAACTATGTTCTACAAACAGATTTCAAATTTGTTAAGAAAATTAGAGATGGAATAAAATTCCCAAAATTTTTCAGAGCCATACTCTATAGAACAATGGGATAACATCCCAGAACCCTTAAAAGCAAAGCTTTCTAACAAGGTAAACCCCTAAAAGAACTTTAAGATCTACGATCTACTCATGTAAAAAAAAAAGATAAAAAAGTTTCCTTTTTTTGAGATCTCTAAGAGATCGTTACAAGAGAAGAGCAAAACTTTGTTAATGGGTTAAAACCCTAAGACATGAAAAGATTCCTTCAAGAGTTTGGTCATAATTCTTACCAAATTTTGATAGAATTTTGACTCTAAAAGAGTTTCCTATGACAGAGATCTGAGCTCTGGAAAGATAATTAAATTCTTAGAGAAAGAAGAGGGTTATAGAAAATGAACAGCAGTCATCTCAAGGGCCAAAGACCCTACTTATAGGCACAGGAAGACGGTTCAACTTCCAAGAAGTTCAAACGGTGGAAAAGGTGCCACCACTGCACTCACGTGCGAGCCACGTGAGCACAACGGTGGGGGGGCATTTGTTTCCCCAATAAAAGAGCAAAGCTTTGTTCAAAACTCAAGAGGCAGCACCTTACGTGCTTTCCAAGAGGGTGCCAGCTTCAGAATTAAAAACTCTTATATGAGCAGCGCCTGTGTACAAAGCACACAAAAATCTTAAGCAGCGTCCACGTGCACAACACGTGAGCGCCGGCGCCCAGTAGAAATAAATTCCACTCTCTATTAAGCAGAGTCGTTAGATCAAAGATCCAACATAGACGATAAATCATTAGGATGCAGAATTAAATTCTGTGAAGAGGAAATATTCCTTAAATCTTTCTAAACAAGAAAGATTGCCCTCTGTAAAACAGAGTACCATTAGATTAAAAATCCAATGGTGATTAAAGAATCACCGATCTACAGAATAAATTTTGTATGGGTAAATATTTCCCTAATCTTGTTAAAAACAAGAAAATATTTTCTGTAAAATAGAGTTCCTTGGATCAATGATCCAACGGTGGATAAAATCCCCAAATCATTTGGGATCTCTTAATGAGAGATTTTCTCAGAGCTAATCAACAAATTGCCTCTACTATATAAAGGACCCAAGACTTCAAGTCTAAAGAGGAGGAAACCCCCTCCCCCCATAAGCTTAAAAAAGGGAGAAAGTTTCGAAAGAAAAGAGAATTAAATTCTCGAGAAAGAAGAACTCTCTTCTAGGAATTTTTAAGTAAATAAAAGTAGATAAAGATCCCGTGGATCAATAAAAAAAAAGAGAGAGAGTTCAGGAGTGCTTAGCACTCAGTGAGCGGCGTTTCACGTGCCCCTCTCGTGGACACCTCAAAACTCAGGAGTGCTTAGCACTCAGTGGGCGGCATTCAGTGCCCAGCGCATCACATGCCCCACACGTGGGTGTATAACGTTTTAAAAAAAAAATCGTTCAGGTGAATTTTCCGATATTCGATAAAATAACTTGTGTTTTCCGTAAAAACCCAGATATAATTATTTTTCAACATAGACTTAAATACACTTATTTTAATTATGTAATTGCTAGTATTTGGTATTTAATTGGTCACTTATAAATTTCTAGTTTACTTAATATTTTTCCTTAATTAATTATTTTAATCTTTCACTTATATATTTAATTAGTGTAAATTAAAATTTTGAATGGGTTAAGCATACAATTGTGGACCGTGACAACTTAGAATCTAATTTATAACATGTTTCCTTTTTCTCAAATTGTCCCTATAATTCTAGAAAATTCTAGGAAAAAGGTTATTAGAAAAAAGGAAAATTGAATAATTAAAGAAATAAGTAAATAGGTAATAAATGGGGGATGCTTCTACACACTCCCACACACACCTCACTCTCTTTCTCCCCCTCCCAAGTCTTGGCCGAGCCCATTGAGCTGTTGTTCCCCCATTTCCCATCTCATCTCCTCATCTAAAATCCTCAAATTTCCTTTAAAAATCCACTCAAATTCCCACTAAATTATAGTTAAACATTTACCCAATATTCCTTGTCCTAATCTACCATGGATCTTAGAGCAAGAAGCCATTTTGGGAGGTCAAGTTGCTAGCTAGATCTACAAAATTGTGAATTATAAATCCTAACCCTATTGTTTAATTGTTGGTTAATTTCTTAAATCAAACTTAATTAGGTATTTATATGCTTCTATATTGCAAGTTTGGAAATTCAAGAGAAGCGATTGAATTCAAGTTAGGGTTTTTATCACATCATTAAGGTTATAAGATGTAGTTGAACACCTTAAGGCATGCAAAATCTAATTTAGTTGTTAGTTGCTAATTGCTACTTTTAAAATTGTCTTGAGTAAATAATCTTGCAAACTAGATTTTTAAGATTGATATAAATAAGTGAGATTAAAATCTAGTTAATAATTGGATCGCCTAATTATAATATAAAATGATCATTTTGGCCATTAGATTTGTTAAAATATCTAGATTTTCACAAAAAAAAGGTTAGGTGATGCTTACTAGGTTTTTGGAATAAATCGATTTTAATTAAATTTGAGGTTTTGATGATCTATAACCTAATTCTTAAAAATATCTAGTGTGTTGTGAATGCGCGATTGATGCGATTGGGTTCTGTACTTAGTAGTTGTCACGTATGGCGACCCTAGTTGTAGTTTGTGGCGTTGTCACGAGCGTGTTTGTGCACCAAGTGTGTACGCGTCTTGTTAGTGCGCATGGTTGACTTGTATCGTTTGTGTCCGCGACTATTCGTATATCTAACCTTTGATTACTTGTGTGCGATTCTAGGATCAGGTGCAGAGGCGTCGGACATGGCGCGGAAAGACAAGGCTGAGATTTGAACTGATTAGTCGAGGCGTCCCGGTGAGTAGATGTACACATCTATGGGGGGGTCGTCTGGATGGCGTGAGGCGTCTGATGGTTTAGTATTATTTGTAGTACTTGCATTATATGCGAAGTTTCCTAGTTATGCATCTTATTGCATTACACCATCTTATATATATATGTGTGTGTGTGACATCATCATAGGACACTTGCACCATTACCATTGGTTCATGCCGCACGTGCACTATTCATGCGAACACACACGCCTTTGATAATTGCTATGTCACGAACACTATAGAACTTGTTTAAAAATCGGTAATTGTGCATTTTCATTATATATGATCCATAGATTTATACTTGTATATTCATTTCTTTAAAATGGATACATAGGATTGTTAGTCATATATACATACCTCATCGCATCATGATTCATGCATAGCTTCTGGCCGTATTTCATATGGTATATACTACCGTATCATAGATTTCCATCATCACCGGCATGTTTATATATTGTGATTCTTCTCAAGGATTTCAGTATTTATGAGATTTCTGGATTTTGGGGAAAACCGTAAGAATTTTATAAATTTATTATCATTCTAAAATGCAAGTTGCGGTTTTCTCGTGATGTATGTGTCGTCCACCATGAGTTTTCATGATTACTGTTGGTTTTTGAGACCTGATTCGAGGAGTAGGATGAACCGTTTCGGGTACATGGTGGGCCCGGTATGGTACCCCATGGCAAGAAGCTCGAGTTGTAGACGATGAGCCTGGCAGGGGCAGACTACCTACCGGTGATGTCTGGCGCGGCGGATATCTAGAGGATACCGACCGTGGTCGTGATATTGATGAGATGGGAAGATTCGGACTGACGAAGCCCGAGATATTGAGACATTGAGATATCGAGATATTGAGATATTGAGATATACTTATATTGTGTTGATACTTGACACGGATTTTCTGTTGATTTCATTGATGATACTTGGTTTATTGCACAGATTTTTTTTAAAAAATAAGAATAAAGATTTTCTTATACCAGACATGTTCAAGTTTTGGGTATTGATTATGCATTCATGTTGCATACATACTAGTGCGCCGCATCATATCGGTATATGTAGGTTGTGACGTATTTGCGTGCATGCTTACGATAGCCTTATTCGATGTTACTTACTGCTCACGAGTTGGCAACTCATCCCCGTTGTGCCACAGTATCTTGCAGGTCTGACCCGTCAGCACAGTAGCGGCGGGTGTGCCTTCTATTCCGCTCCGTTGCTTCGACCTACAGCTTACTCATAGGTGGGTTTTGGAGGATTTTCTTTTGTTCCCACCGTGTATTTTATTTGTATCTATTATACTCCATCTACCCTTCGTACATTGGACTTATATGGTGAGCTTGTGAGATTTGCATGTATTCTATTTCTGGTCTCGATGCTCACTTGAGCCGATGTATTGTTTTCTTACTTTCTTGTTTGTAGATGCTTATTTTCGTGTTTTGGATATACATATTGTATGTGGTTGTGATTCCGCCTTTGGCGAAGAGCTAGCTCCCACTTGGGGATGCCTTTATTCATATATATATATATATATTTTCATGTATTGTACCCGTTTGGGGCCAGTATTTACAAAGGAGACTGTGCCGAAATTTTCGGGAAATATTGTAATGTTTTTAAAATGTTTTGTGCGACTTATTCTGTTTTAAATCATTTTCTTTAACTGAGTTTTTCTTCACTCTATTGCTTTATATGTTTTAGATTTCTGGGCTTTGGCTTACTTAGATTATGCTACGCCTTGAGACGTTCGTAATTTAAGTGCCAGTCACATTCCGTACCTTCGGGTCGTGACAAAGTTGGTATTAGAGCGATAGCTTTTACCTTTCTGAGTGGAGGAAGACCCTTGGTAGATGGAATAGATGACTTAAGCAGAGTGTCGTAGCGTGTGTATGTTCCGCGGCATACTTACGATATGGTACTCCGCCTAAGTGACCTTAGTGTATATATATATATATATATATATGCTTGTATTTCTTTCCTAGATTCCGGAAATCCCTTGTTTCGATCGCGATGTTCCTATCAATCATGTTTCTTGTTCCAGCCACTATACCGCCGGAGACTACGAGGGCCAGAGGGCTGCTGCCAGGGATGAGATTAGAGTAGGCTCGTTTGAGGCAAGGACTAATCAGGGCGGTACGCCTACCCCTCAGGGACAGAGTGATCCGCCTTTTCTAGGACGGATGGCTAGGCTAGAGTCGATCAGTCAGGACGTGTGACAGATAGTTGGATTGTTAGTTGAGGCTAGCCGAGCTCCGAGCCGATGATGTCACTCCTATTTCAGGGACTGTGTTTGTACCTGTTGCTCAGGCAACTGTTTCTGTTGTTACTAAGATTTTTCTGTATCCTTACGAGAGTTTTGAGGCTGAAGCCTCTAGTTTTACAAGCACAGATGCAGTGAAGGATCCGCTGACATTCCTCGACAAGATGGATGGGATTTGTCATTCACAGAGATATTCTGATGAGATATGGATTGAGCTTGAGAGTTTCATCTAGAGGATCTTGCTCAGACGTGGTATAAGTCAGTTGAGAGAGGCCGAGCTCTAGATCTACCTTCTATGACTAGGGATAAGTTCATAGCTGTAATTCTTGCTCGTTTCGTTCCGAAGAGCGTTCGAGATGTCCGAGCTCGTAGTTTTGAGTCTTTGCGCAAGACTCCTGGGATGACAGTGTTCGAGTACGACATTCAGATTTCTTGGTGGTTTGATATGCTCCTTACCTAGTGGACACTGAAGAAAAACGGATAAAGAGGTTCGTGTGGAGATTGGACATGCAGTTATTTCTTGCTATTGGTGCCCAGCATTTTGACACTTACGCCGCTGCTATGAATGCAACCTTACTGTTGGAGGAGCGCATTTCTGAGACTTCAGTCGTTTTTGGATCGAAGCGGATTTGTAAGGGTATGCAAGCTCAAGGCAGTTAGATAAACGCCGTTATGACAGGTATTCTTTCGGTATTTTCTTCCGATGCGTAGTTCCTTCTGGTGTTGTTGAAATGGTATCCACATTTTTTTTGTATCGAAGTCTAGCCGATAGTAGTCCTTGCTAAATCAGTCGTTTGTTGTGATTTCTTTCGTAGGCTAATCTATTGTCGCTCGATATGATTTCTCACTCGTGTTTGTTTTGTTCGTATCGGAGATAGGGATTCTTCTATCAATTTGATTCTTCTTAATATGTTTGACTTTGAAGTTTTTCTGGGCATAGATTGGTTAGCTACGTGTTATGCGTTCGTGGACTGCCGTGATAAAGCTGTCAGATTTAGTTTTCCGGGAGAGCCGGTTCTTGTTATTTTGGGAGACTGTAGCGCCACCCTTCCCAGTTTGAATTTTTCTCTTCGCGCTACTCCGTTCTTAAGGAAAGGATGTCAGGAATTCTTGGCATATGTTTATGATGTTAGAGCCGCAGAGGTTCCGTTGGACCAGGTCCCGATTGTGAGAGAGTTTCCAGATGTATTTCCTAACAAGTTGCTTGGTTTGTCGCCAGAGAGCGATATTGAGTTCTTCTTTGGCCTGATTCCCGGCATGGAGCCTTTTTTCTATACTGCCATATCAGATGGACCCAGCGGAGCGTAAAGAATTGAAGGATCAGTTGAAAGATTTGTTGGATAAAAGGCTTGTTCGTCCGAGTGCGTCGCCTTGGGGAGCTCATGTCCTGTTCGTCAAGAAGAAAGACAGCAGTTTATGTTGATGCATTGATTATGGTCAGTTGAATCGGGTTACTATGCGGAATAGATATCCCCTACCTCGCATCGACGATTTATTTGATTAGCTCCAGGGTGCGGGACATTTCTCGAAGATTGACTTGCGGTCAGGCTACTACCATTTGTGGGTCTGAGAGGATGATATTCCGAAGACTGCTTTTCGTATTCGTTACGGGCATTATGAGTTCTTGGTGATGTCGTTCAAGCTCACCAATGCCCCAGCAGCGTTTATGGATTTGACGAACCATATATTCAGGCCGTTCTTGATCAGTTTATTATCGTGTTCGTTGATGACATTTTAATTATATTTTTGGAGCCGAGTAGAGCCTGGACAGTAATTGAGGATTTCGTTGCAGACCTTAAGGGAGCACCAGCTATTCGCTAAATTATCAACGAGTGTTTTCTGGTTGGATGGTGTGAACTTCTTGGGATACGTAGTTATGAAAGATGGTAAGTATGGAACCAAAGAAGATCGAGGCCGTTCAACACTGGCCCAGAGTTGTATCAGTGACGGAGGTTCGCAGCATTTTGGGTTTGGACGGATACTATTGATATTTCGTACAGGATTTTCGCATATAGCTGCAACATGGACCGGGTTGACTCAGAAGAGAGTTCCTTTTCCTTAGACCGGGATTTATGAACAGAGTTTTCAGCAGTTGAATACGCGTTAGACGACTGCACAGTTTTATCTTTGCCTTCGGGATTAGGCAGTTTTGTTGGTTATTGTGATACTTCTCGGCAATTGAAGGAGCGCGAGCAGAGCTATTCCACGCATGACTTAGAAATGGCTGCAGTGATTTTTGCACTCAAAATACGGAGACACTACTTATACGGCGAGTCGTGCCAGATATTCACGGACCACAAGAAGCTTAAGGTATATCTTTCAGCAGCGAGATCTAAATTTGAGACAGCGCCGTTGGATGGAGCTGGTGAAAGACTATGATTGCGAGATTCCTTATCATCCGGGCAAGGCGGATGTGGTGGCAGATGCTTTGAGTCGGAGGCCGGAGGTAACTTTTCTTGTTTGAGCACAGTTCAGAGACATTCGACAATTGATTAGCAGATTCCTTATGACAGCCGAGTACAGTTCGAGTTACGTCGACCGGGGGAACAACTTGCCAGTGTTCGTGCATGTCCACAGTGATTTGACAGTATCTGTGAGGCATAGTCCGATGACGTTCATTAGTCAGATATCATGGAGTAAGTTTGACAGGGCAGAGGTTCACAGTTCATGATTGATGATTAGGGAGTACTATGATTTGGAACTCGACTGTGTGTGCCAGATTCCGAGGGACTGAGACGCAAGGTTTTAGAGGAGGCATACCAGTCCACATATAGTGTTTATCCAGTTTCCACCAAGATGTATTATGACGTATGAGATGTCTACAGATGTGAATGGATGAAGAGAGATATCACAGATTTTGTTTCGGGATGCTGACTTGTCAGCAAGTCAAGGCCGAGTATCAGAGGCCAGTAGGAGAATTACAACCTTGCCCATTCCGAAGTGGAAATAGGAACAGATTTCTATGGATTGTATCGCGGGTCTACCTAGGACTAGTCAAGAGTATGACTCTATTTGGGAGATTGTAGACCGATTGACGGAAAGCAGCTCATTTTCTTCCAGTCAAGACCATGTTCGGATTCGTTCGGTATGCTCAGATATATGTTGATAAGATGGTGTGACTACATGGAGTTCCGACTTGTTTTATGTCCGACAGAGGCACCCAGTTCACCAGCAGACTATGGCAAAAACTTCATGAGGCTTTGGACACCAATTGAGTTTCAGTACAGTTTTCTATCCACAGACCGACGGTCAATCAGAGATGACTATTCAGATTCTTGAGGACATGCTCCGAGTTGCGTTCTAGATTCCGTGGCAGTTGGGATCGCCACTTGCCCTTGATAGAGTTTTCCTATAATAACAGCTTCCAGGAGGAGATTCAGATGGCACCCTTCGAGGTATTATATAGGAAGAAATGTCGATCACCCGTATGTTAGACAGAGCTCAGTGAGAGCAGTATTGTCACGCCCCGCTTTCCAGAATACGGGATACGAGGGGTTGACAACCTAGCCATGCTCTTACGGTCAAGGAAATATCCTGCCGTAGTCACACTTCGGCTTCTAGCTTTACATGGTAATCAGTAAACAACGTACAGGTAATGAGTAATGCAATATCTGGAATGAAACAAATGCAAGGAACTGACCTGATGGAGGTAAAAAGGGTATAACTCTGGATAGCTGATCGAGATGTCCGCGATGTACGTCCGGTCCTGGTCCAGGCTAAATCCACTCCTCACTCTGAGCATGCATACTCAGGTCGTCAGAGCGACACAATAGCAAAATATATATAAAGATACAAGTGGCAACCCGAACAGTGATAATAGATATATAACAGTAAATCAAGACGGTAAAGATATGAACATGCAGTAACCAATGAAGTGTCCAATAGATCAGGTGAACGGTAAAGCAGTAAAAATAGTATGCCCGGTATGTCAACACAGTAAGTAATATATATCAATACCACTATCCCTATCAGTCTCTAAATCTCACTGTACAGGTCACTGAGCCTATCGTCAGTCCAAGTGTGAGAGTCAACCACTCGCGAGTGTCCTCCACCCAAGGGTAGGACCCAAGGGTAAGGGACCACGGGCCTAAAAATGTAACTCACGGTAATAATTATGTACCCTGTAAATCTCCATATATCTCCATATATATAAGTCGGCATGGGACTCCCGAGATTCTGTTGAACTCACACTCAAACTACCCCACACTCTGTGGTCTACATCAAATGCCAACCATAACCTCAAATACTGGTCGGTCCATGACAAGTCTGCGCGAGAACTGGAGACAGGACCTCCATCAAGCACGTCCCGACTAATACCTAAGATAAATGGGCAGTGTCTGGTGCCTTATCTGTGACACTCATGCAAGAGCTTCCATAAGTGTCCCATACCACTTATAGTCACACTTACACGCGTCCCATAGACGTCGACAATGCAATAGAATAATACGGTCCACTGATTGTGTACAAGTACGTGTCACTTTCACTTATCCACTCATGCACGAACACTAGCGTACTTGCAACAATCATTACTAATACTTAACACTGGGTAATGCACATGATCACTAGGCCACTGATGCGATAACATATACATATGATATGATAAGAAAACAGTATGTAAAGCAGGTTTAATATATCATATGTCGGAATCCTACCACTTGCATAATTTATCATAAATAATATATGCCAAAATTTAGCGAAACAATGAACAGGGGATAAGTAGTATGTGTGATTATCTATCCAGCGAATTTGGTTTCATGTCAATCGGGTTTCAGGTTTACTAGATATGGCCATTTCATTTTAAGCGTTCACTGCTGGAAATCCAGTTTCAGAATCGGAAATCCGTTTCGCAACGCATTTTAATCCCAGTTGGGATCAGAATTTAGCAATACTACAGTTGAATGAAATCTAGGGTTTTCAGTAGGGTATTCAACGCAATAGACGGATCCTCAATCGTGTCTGTACATCAGAAGTTATACATTGTTTAACACTGATATGTCACTTCTGAATCTGTTCTGGACTGTTATACGTCCTCCCCTCTTAATTTACAAATTAAATAGAAAACGATGATGAAACGGAATGAAACTACTTGTGTTAGTTAGCTAACAAATTTACCTTTAATAAACTGCATAGTTCCTCAACATACGAGTTAAGGAAACAAGGTGGTACCCATTACGGGACAGCAAACAGTAACCAGAGTCGCTCTGGACTGTAGTCCAGAGTCGCACTCCGACCCAATTATCGTCACAACATGAGTACAGAAACAAATAGAAATTTGCATAGCATTATAGTTCGTCGAGTTGGCTTCGATTTGAGCCTTCGAACGCAACATTTCAGTATGTACACATTTTATGGTGATTTTAATGATTTTCAGATACGGGGATTTTCTAGTGTTACCGGTATATTTGGGGGTATTCATTTTAGTCACTAACAGTCGTATTTTCCAGTGAGATTCATACAAAATATTCGTCACTACATGGGCCAACATAAACAATCCAGTTCCGTCAAATTAGGTGAGTATTTTCATTGGGATCATGTATCGAACAGGTATGTCACATAATCTACCAGAAATTGTAAAATTGTAATCTATACGAATTAAGTTTGTAACATGAATATATTAGCATGTAGCAAGTAAAATACTTTCCTGGAGACGCACGGCAGTGGCAACGACACACGCGCGGCACAGCAACGACGATTCTGTAAGTGCACGGCGGCGCCCAGGCCGTCAATCCGACGGCCAAATGCGGAAGCGGTGATAAACTTAAATTTTCTGGAACTGGCAAACCGCCGCGCACTAATACCCGGATCGAACCACTAACTAGTCCTAGCTAACAACAAGAAAGGGAAGAGAGATATACCGACGATCCAAGTCCTCCGGTCTTCTCATCATCGTCCCGATCTCCTGCGGAATGTCCCGTCTCCTCCTCGTCGCCGGAAGTGCACCACATCGCCTACTTCTTTTACGGGCTCCCACCTCAATGCCGAGGCAACTCGGGCACGAAGCCGGCTACTCGACGTGCCCAAGGTTCGCTGTAGAATATGTAGTCCTCAAGTCTCACTTTGGGGTTCATGGAGATGCCATTTTAGGTGGAGAGATGATACAAGAACAATGTGGAGGAACTTGGGGATTTTTCTAACATCTAGAGAGCAAAAATCCCCACTACAAAAATTTGGACAGCCCCCTCCCATTTGGCCGGCCAAAACAAAATGAGGAAGAAGAAGAGAGTGAGAGTGTGTGAATCAAAAATAATGGGAGCCATTCTCACCATTCAAAAAAGAGAGAGATGAATGGTTATCATATGAACCAATGATAACAAAGCAAAACCAACACTCAACTAACAACCATCTCTCATCATCAACAACCATCATCAAAACCATGATGATAAAGAAAGTCAAGCAATCATGAGTTTATGAAGTCAAATGATGGGACAAGTATCATGACATGATAATATGCAAAGACCCCCTCCACAAAAGCTTATTTGCAACAATGCAAATAAGCCCTCCTCCACCAAACTTCGGCCAATGAACAGAACAATGGAAATCGGCCGAAACTGAAAGAAAACTGGCAACTCCAGAAAACTGGTCCCGTAATAAATTACAGGAAAACCCCGATACTGTGCATACACACCCGCATCTGTATTTCGACCGAAATACAAATGCAATGAGACAAAGTCTACACTGTACTATACTAGGATCCGGCTTATACCAAAGCCGGCTAGTAAAATCTGTTCGATCCTGATCCGTGCAATACCGCACGTATCTGATCGAACCCTGCCATATAACCATACGGCCTATAGTACAAACTGTCCGATCCTGATCCGTGCAATACCGCACGTATCTGATCGGACCCTGCCATATCTCCATACGGCCTCTACAACCTTTCGCCCGAAAGCTGAGTAACTGAATGTGGGGGACTCTAAAGACTCATCAACACCTTGGTTGTGGATTTAACCACTAGCACGTTAGAGATATAAGCCAATACATAACGGGCTACCAGGTATTGACCAAAAGGGACGTCTGTGAGCGAACTCAGCCTGACACCCTACTGAGCCTGTCAGTGATAATATCCGTACAGTCCGGTCCGTTCGTCTATGAGCATCGCATGGCGGGCCTAGGGGGTTGGTAAAAGTCAGACCCCCAAAAGCGGTACAAGTCGTGTTGGAGTGTAGCCCAGAACACCCTGAGATACTACTGGAATACCTACCAGTAAATCTCCTTGCCTCGGCCGAGGGCTTCGTGTAATGGCTCTCCTAGACACAGCACGACCTCACCCCCAATACCGGGAGAGACGAACCCCTGAAGATACGCTCACTGCCTCCATGTGGCTCGGGACTGTACCCAACTAAAACCTGTTTGCACGACTCCTTTGAGCCGTGGTAGGGTAGTAATCAAAGTACAGTGGGAACTCACACGAGACAAATGACGATCCCCAGGTCGATGAACTAACCTGCACACATGTCACCAGGGAACTGCCATCTGACGTCTGGTATATGACCAACTAGCATGTTCCCGGCGAGTCCTGTCCGGTGTACTCATAACCCAATGAGCACCTGTATACATCTTAGGTGATCCAACTGACACCAGTGGCTTGTGAGACCGGCCACCGCCCCTCGTCGGGGTCTCGACTGTATACACTAGTCTACTATGGAGAATCGATGCCCTGTCTCGAAACTCTCACGACTAGGGACCTTTTAAGGATATGCTTATAGACCCCCAGCTCCCACTTATATGATCGCCCTCATACTGCTGGTGGTCAAGCAAGAATCCTAGGGGCTCTATCAACGTGTAATAGCGACGTGTCAGGTCACTTAAAACAGTACACGATGATAAAGGTAAACCAGATAGCATACTATCATCTCGAGTAAGACTGTCCTACCGGGATAGGTCCTCCCTCAATCATTGCAATCACGTACCTGTGATCCAATAATTGACTCTGAGGGCACTATCTCCAACAATCTCCCACTTGCACTCAAGGCTAATTATTGCGATGTCGCATACTCACAGCCCGTGTGATACCGAGCACCCAACTCCTCTACTAGTCAGTCTCACAAAGCTCGTTTGCGAAACTATTGCGTTCGAGGAATAGCCTCAGTGAGTGGATCCGCTTTGTTGTCTCTTTCCATGTCTCTCTATATCTCAAGTTCGCGGAGAAAGCCATCTCCCGAAATGAGCAATACCTGTCTTAGAATGTGTCTGGATGTCTGATGGGACATAGCTCATAAATGAACTCCAAATCCAAACTTCTTAGACTGTATCGTCAACTGAACTTAATCAGTATCCTGCGCCATGCCTCCCTCAGTATTGCCTTGGACCACCTGTCCAAAATACTGCCCCCTCATCAGAAGGAAAAACTATAACTCTGACAACCTCCCTGTCGTCCAGGTCACCTTGGAAGCCTGGAATGATAACTGTCTCCTCAACGAGGCTGTCGTTATCATATCCCTAGAACATCCACTTATGTTCTAAAACTGCTTCCGACTGTTTCTCCAGGATAGGATCAATATCAACTTATTGCATCTAGTGCAAGAACAACATCTGGTGTGGTACTTGACATCTCATGATTGACTCAATTGCCTAAGCAAGTGATCTGTCAATCATGCACATCCCTCTCCCCTTTAGTCTATAAGACACCTTTAGAGAGGGTGACTCCATCTTCTGCAGGTACACTACCGTGCATGTAGTCGTCCATTCTAAATACTCTTAGAATGCTGTCTAAGTACCCTGATTGGGAAACCACCCAAATCTAGATCTAAAACCATAGATCTAGTAACCAGTTTGTCTGATATAATGTCCAAGTCCCATATGGAGAAACTACTGTGTGACGACCAAAGTATAACCGATTGTAGTATAGGAGTTTCTTTTCCTACTCTGTGTATGTCATCCAAATACCAGGACATCACACCCTACTACCTTCTCAACAGATCCATCCCCTATTCTGATGAAGTCAAACCCATGACTGTCACGTCAGAAGTAGATGATCTATCTCCGCTACATCTGCTTTAGTCTATAAGACATAAGCTACCTGTCCACCAATGCTTCCGCTGCTCCCACTGACTACGAAAACCCTCTGGCAGAGTCATATACACGTACACTTCTAAAACTAGTTTAGAACGACGCTATACTCATCCTCCCGCCGGGTCTCGCACCCTGGAACAACAGCAATGGTAATTGTGGGTAAACAAGAACTTCCCTGTCACCGTCCTTGAGGCTACCGTAGTACCTCTCGGGTGCCTGAAGTTACCTACCTTATCTGCTGAGTGGCCAATGGAATGTCAAACCAGATTGAATCTTTAGGTTCCTTATCAAATTTTCAGTAATCGTTTGTGGTTCTGGAATCACTTCCAGTTCTACCATACTCCCACTACTGTTTTTCTGAAAAAATCCATTTTTATTAAAACTGTGGCGAGTTTAGAACAATATTGCTATTGTTCATCCAGATGGTAGAAAATCAACCCTCGTCATAGCCTGGGTCAACCCACAAACAGCCATTACAGAAACGTGCCTTGAGTTGTCCAGTGTCTGGTTTTAATCATAAACCGGACAACTCCCCGTACCTTAAACATCGTTAAGATATGAACTGTTCTATATCCAATATAGAACCAGAGGCACTGATTTAATTGAACCAGATTCAAATCATGCAGCTGTCTCCAGTGCATGTCAACTTAATGGAAGGAGGCCGATCAGCGTTACTCAACTTAGGAATGCTTCCAATTATGAGTAACCTGAAAAAGAAGCAAGTTCTCTTAGTCATTACTATCAACTTAATACCATACACAAGTATCTACATCTTCGATCTCTTTGAAGAATCCCGATACTTGCTACACCTGGTTCTCTACTCTATTCAAATACCTATAACTTCTCAAAATTCGGACCCCGTGTTTCCGCGAAACACTTGTCTAAAAACTAGAGAAGTCATAAGTAAACCGAATATAGTACGAGGACCAACCCCTCTGTCCTGATGGACCCTGGACAACATACAATACTCTGTATAAGTCCCTTGAGTCTGAAAACTCATTCACTGTGTGTCGTAGGTTGAAAACTGTACTTATGGTTAAGAAGAATTACACCGCTGTTCAATGCTCCTTACCTAACCATCCACTGATATAGGTAAATGTCGTAGACATAATTTCAGAAAGGTATATCTCACTCTATGAAAATAGAAGTACAGATATATCAATTTGAAATTGGTGCATAACTGCGGATATTCAAAACCAAATATTTGCCGACCGGCAAACAGCCCAGGTGATTTCCTCAAATATCACCGATTACAACGAATCCCGATATAATGAGGATGATCACCCAATTCCCAATAACTTACTCCCACTCATCATCTGTAAAACCATACAGATGTGAGAAACGTACCTGGTAAATACATACCCTGGAGCAAGTGTCTAACTGGGAAATCAGTTTTCCTTTAACAGTACACAGTGAAACTGAAACATTGAAATGTTTCGATGGGGTATCTTGGTATTCTTAGTAATGCCTCTTCCATTATCCAGATTCACAACTGTAACCGTATAGTTCTTTGCCACCTCTCCAAATCCCTTCATATGTCTTTAGTCTTTACCTTCTGCACACCCCTTTAGGCCAAATGGTTTTCTTCCTTCCCTACCGTTCGGCACCAGCCTATGGTTTGGAAGAAGACTATCCAATAAGCATAATGGGTGTACTGTCCCAATCCTAGGAGCACTCGCAAAGCGAGAGAAGGTGAAGATAAAAGACAACCGAATAAACCTTATTCCTATTTCTCCTGAACCAGAATCCATCCCCGAACTGGAACAAGTTCCTTTCGAGTTCGTATATAACCATACGATGGAGTATCCAAATAAATTGTGGATCTTCGTAGTGATACGGAGTGTCCTGGAGAAATACAAAGGTGATTTAGGATTGGCGAAGGAATACTTGGTTTGGTCGTGAATATCTGTTGCAATTTACTTTGCCCTCTTACTAATCCCTTGCTTTGTCTTAACTTAATACCTTCTGCACACCATCGTTATGCTAATTGGTTTTCTTCATTCCCTACCGGTCGGCACCAGCCTAAGGTTTGGAAGAAGACAATCCAATTTGCGTAATAGGTGTACTATCCCTAAACCAAGGAGTACTCGTAACCTGAGAGAGGGTAAAAGGAAAAGACAACTGAATAATCCTATCCGTTTTCTCCAGAACCTGAAACCATCCTCGAATAAATTCTTTCGAGTTCGTATATAACCATACGATGGTTTTGTCCAATGGAAGTGGACGTTCGTAGTAATACGGGGTGTCCTGGAGAAAAGGGTAAAAGTAGGAGTGGCAATGAGGTTCGCAACTCTGACAATCCAAAAGCCGGTGTCAAGAAGGTTCGGTTAATTTGGTCACTGAGTCATAGTCTTAGGGCCGGGTCAATGGTCGCTGCCAAAGAGAGAGAGAAAAGAAACACTCAGCGTGCACTCTAACCTAGATCAGAATGGTTACCAATTTATCTAATCAGGAAACCTCCCACTGTACCTCAAATTCTCCTCCAAACCTGAAAGAAGAATTAGTCGGGGTCACCCGAGGAGTAAACTAACTCATCAGTGGGAATCGGGATCCAACTATCATCACATGATAACGTGACGGAATCCGCTCACGCTACCACACTCCAAAAGGTATGCGCATATCTGGCAAGTTTCAGTTCTTTTGAAACTCCCGATGTGATTTCTGCCCCATGCTCTTATGACCTTGACGAAGGCCAACAAATCATAAGTCACATGTCAAGTTCTACCCGTCATTCTCCAGGTTGATTTGAACCCACCCGCACAAGCCCTTGACGAAGGCCAACAAGGCTATACGACTGTCCCAAACCAACGCATCTATCTATGCTGCAGAAAGGCAACAAGCAGCTACCATACACTATGCCTTGACGAAGGCCAACAAACATAGCATGAATACTACGTGCTACCCGTCTGAAACGACGGAGGGCTACGAATGGTTTCTGGCGAAAACCTTTAACGTAAAGAACTTGATATCGTTGAAGGAACTGATAGCTTTTTAAAAATATAGTGACGAAAACCGTTGCTAAAGAGGTCACTCCCTGTGAAGGGATTTCGGCTCTTTCCCCGTAGAATGGGGTGCAGGATATTCCAACTGAATACCACGGTGCAAAGCAAAAGTAATCGGCTATAGTGAAGTTAATGCCCTGACGCAAACTTTTTGTCCAAGGGGTCACTCCCGGTGAAGGGATCTCGGCCCTTGCCTCGTCGACTGAGGAGCGGGATATTCCAACTGAATACCACGATGCAAAACAAAAGTGAACGTCCTTGCAATAACAGCTTTTTGAAAAGTGTTCCAACAACATCAGATTAGGTTTGTTTTTAACTTGTATTGATCCGAATCAATGCAGTCCCATCAATTGATCACACCACAAAGAACGAAAATATACTGATGTACGTATATGCCATCCGCATTCGCCACTGGGTCCCGTCATTACCCGTTAGGTTAGCTAACTAACGACAGAGCGGGGACTGGACTAGCGCGGATGTAAAACATATACAACATCTACTAATATATATACCAATATATTATATTCACTCAAGGCGTGAATAAAAAGCAACATCACAGAGAATGAACAGCATCACAGAAACAATACAGATATCTGGGATCCCCGGGTTTCACAGAGCCGCTGAAACCCGACGTTCCCCTGGTCGTGTGGATAGCCTGTGCAATGAAATCCTAGACCCCTACGGGCGCGGCAAGTTACCCGCCAAAACCTGAAGCGAGGCAGCCCCCTTCAGCACCGTGAATGGACCACCCAGCACTTCACGGAATCCGGTAACTTGGGCACCCCTCCTGGGTCAACCTGTACCCCCTACGAGTGCGGCGAATGGCCCGCCGATCCTAGAGTGAAGCCCCCTCCGTCTCAATGCCATGAGATGCGGGCTTGTTGCCCTCCAGAACCCGGCTATCCGTGCACCCCTCCGCGGGGTAATCCTAGTACAGAAAGTAAAATATACATACACCGGGTACATCGACCGCAACCAGGTCGTGCCCCAAAATAATAATACAAACAGGCAGTGACGACAGTCCACATGTCGGACGCTCGCCCCGCAATATCAAATGTACATAATACAACAAAACTGTACTAGCATTGCATCCAGGCTATCCCCCACGACCGATCCGCAACATCACAGCAAAAACAGAACATCAACGTGAAAGTCACGTTCGCAAATCCGTCTAACCGGGCTATAGCAGTTAGACCGGATTTACCGATCAAGTGACATTCACGGTCGCAGATATAATGTAAATACTGTGAAATAATGTGTTTAAAATATCCGATCGATCAAATTTTAACAAGTGGGCCCCAAATCATTACTGTAGCAGATCAGGAAATTCTGGGCCCAATATTAATATTCCAAAACCCCAATTTTAACCCCAGAAAGATACTGTAGAAATTTGGTGCAGGGAACCCAACAGTGTGCGGCGGATCCGCGGCCCAAAGGGGTGTTTGGCCGCGGATCCGCGCTCCAACAGCGGACTTAGTGCATCGAATTTTCACAGAACTCTTAGATTTTCCAGTACATCACTTTTCTGTAACCTGAAAAAATTTTCGACACCAAAAAATTTCAACAGAAAACTGATGCAAGTAAAAATGTAGATTTTGGAATTTTGGTCGATCGGAAACGCAAAACACATTAAACCAAGCTAGACTAAGTTAATGGCGAGGCTCTGATACCACTGTAAGTGCACAGCGGCGCCCCGGCCGTCAATCCGACGGCCAAATGTGGAAGCGGTGATAAACTTAAATTTTCTGGAACTGGCAAACCGCCGCGCACTAATACCCGGATCGAACCACTAACTAGTCCTAGCTAACAACAAGAAAGGGAAGAGAGATATACCGACGATCCAAGTCCTCCGGTCTTCTCATCATCGTCCCGATCTCCTGCGGAATGTCCTGTCTCCTCCTCGTCGCCGGAAGTGCACCACATCGCCTACTTCTTTTACGGGCTCCCACCTCAATGCCGAGGCAACTCGGGCACGAAGCCGGCTACTCGACGTGCCCAAGGTTCGCTGTAGAATATGTAGTCCTCAAGTCTCACTTTGGGGTTCATGGAGATGCCATTTTAGGTGGAGGGATGATACAAGAACAATGTGGAGGAACTTGGGGATTTTTCTAACATCTAGAGAGCAAAAATCCCCACTACAAAAATTTGGACAGCCCCCTCCCATTTGGCCGGCCAAAACAAAATGAGGAAGAAGAAGAGAGTGAGAGTGTGTGAATCAAAAATAATGGGAGCCATTCTCACCATTCAAAAAAGAGAGAGAGGAATGGTTATCATATGAACCAATGATAACAAAGCAAAACCAACACTCAACTAACAACCATCTCTCATCATCAACAACCATCATCAAAACCATGATGATAAAGAAAGTCAAGCAATCATGAGTTTATGAAGTCAAATGATGGGACAAGTATCATGACATGATAATATGCAAAGACCCCCTCCACAAAAGCTTATTTGCAACAATGCAAATAAGCCCTCCTCCACCAAACTTCGGCCAATGAACAGAATAATGGAAATCGGCCGAAACTGAAAGCAAACTGACAACTCCAGAAAACTGGTCCCGTAATAAATTACAGGAAAACCCCGATACTGTGCATACACACCCGCATCTGTATTTCGACCGAAATACAAATGCAATGAGACAAAGTCTACACTGTACTATACTAGGATCCGGCTTATACCAAAGCCGGCTAGTAAAATCTGTTCGATCCTGATCCGTGCAATACCGCACGTATCTGATCGAACCCTGCCATATAACCATACGGCCTATAGTACAAACTGTCCGATCCTGATCCGTGCAATACCGCACGTATCTGATCGGACCCTGCCATATCTCCATACGGACTCTACAACCTTTCGTCCGAAAGCTGAGTAACTGAATGTGGGGGACTCTAAAGACTCATCAACACCTTGGTTGTGGATTTAACCACTAGCACGTTAGAGGTATAAGCCAATACATAACGGGCTACCAGGTATTGACCAAAAGAGACGTCTGTGAGCGAACTCAGCCTGACACCCAACTGAGCCTGTTAGTGACAATATCCGTACAGTCCGGTCCGTTCGTCTATGAGCATCGCATGGCGGGCCTAGGGGGTTGGTAAAAGTCAGACCCCCAAAAGCGGTACAAGTCGTGTCGGAGTGTAGCCCAGAACACCCTGAGATACTACTGGAATACCTACCAGTAAATCTCCTTGCCTCGGCCGAGGGCTTCGTGTAATGGCTCTCCTAGACACAGCACGACCTCACCCCCAATACCGGGAGAGACGAACCCCTGAAGATACGCTCACTGCCTCCATGTGGCTCGGGACTGTACCCAACTAAAACCTGTTTGCACGACTCCTTTGAGCCGTGGTAGGGTAGTAATCAAAGTACAGTGGGAACTCACACGAGACAAATGACGATCCCCAGGTCGATGAACTAACCTGCACACATGTCACCAGGGAACTGCCATCTGACGTCTGGTATATGACCAACTAGCATGTTCCCGGCGAGTCCTGTCCGGTGTACTCATAACCCAATGAGCACCTGTATACATCTTAGGTGATCCAACTGACACCAGTGGCTTGTGAGACCGGCCACCGCCCCTCGTCGGGGTCTCGACTGTATACACTAGTCTACTATGGAGAATCGATGCCCTGTCTCGAAACTCTCACGACTAGGGACCTTTTAAGGATATGCTTATAGACCCCCAGCTCCCACTTATATGATCGCCCTCATACTGCTGGTGGTCAAGCAAGAATCCTAGGGGCTCTATCAACGTGTAATAGCGACGTGTCAGGTCACTTAAAACAGTACACGATGATAAAGGTAAACCAGATAGCATACTATCATCTCGAGTAAGACTGTCCTACCGGGATAGGTCCTCCCTCAATCATTGCAATCACGTACCTGTGATCCAATAATTGACTCTGAGGGCACTATCTCCAACAGATTCCGGCACGGCACGGCCCACTAGTGACAAAAGTCTCGACCTTGGCTCGAGCTTGGATTTGGTGTTGATGCGGTGTAACAAGGGGGCTCGTGGGTGCGGGCTGGCGGTTGGAGGGCTACGGCTGTCGAATGAGAAGGTGATGACGACAAGGGAATGGCAATGGTGTTCGAAGGAGGAGGCGCGGGAAGGAGGAGAGAAAGAGAGATTTAGAGATTGAGAGAGAGAGAGTAACAGAGAGAGAGAGAGGGAAGCAGAGAGAGTTGTAGAGAGAGAGAGAGACAGAGATTTGAGAGAGAGAGACAGGTAGAGGAAGAGAGGGACAGAGATTTGAGAGAAGGAAGGGCTTGGTGGTGGTGGTGAGGGCTTAGGTTGGTAGTGCTGGAGGTGGTTGCAGGGAGTCGTGGTCGATGGGAGAGGTAGCCAGGGCTCGTCGGAGGAAGGGGACGGTGTAACGACGGCGACGAGGTGAGCTTCGGCGAAGGCGGCGAGGGCTTAGGGTTGTGAGCGAGAAGGAAGTGGATTGTGGCCTCGGGAGAGTTGCAGTGAATGCTTGGGAGAGGGAAGTGGCAAAGGAGGAGCTCGCCGTGGGCACGGTGAGGCGATGGTCGGAGTTAGGTCATCGGGAAGGAGCTCGAAGCTCGGAGGAGGGGGGCAGCGGTCGGGTGTGTAGGCGAGGTGATGGGTGCGACGAGGGTTGAGGATGAGGGTGGATGCGGCGAGGCGGAGGCGAGCGACAGTGAGGGGACGAGGTGGAAGCGTGCGACAGTGAGGCAGTCGAGGGCGCGGCGTGGGTTCTAGAGAAGAAGCGGGAAGAATAAGAAAAATGGGAGAAAGCAAGAGAGAGAGAACGTGAGGGGAAGAGAGTTAGGGAAGACGAGGGGATCGCGAGGGTTGCGCGTCGTGGGGGCAACGGCGCACGAGTGTGGGCGTGGGCGTGGGCGTGGGGTGCGGCGAAGTGAGTGGGAAGGAGAAACTAGCCGTTGGAGAAGAGGAAAGTAGGGTGTGGGCCGGGTCGGGTTTGTGAAGGAGCTGGGCTCGGGGAGCTTGGGCCGGGGAATTTAAATAATTTGGGAATAAAGGGTTGGGCCGAGGAAAATGGGTTTTGGGTTTAATTTTTTTTTTAAAAGAAATGGGCTGGGGCTTTGTGAAAAAGAAATAGCGGAGTTGGGCTGGGTTTTAAGAAAAGGATTAAGTTTATTAAAAAGAATGGGCTGAGGGAATTAGTTGGGCTGGGTAGTTAAGGAATAATGGAAAAAGAAAAGAAAGGATTTGGGTGTTGGTGTTTAATGGGGTTTTAAAATGAATAAATAATTATAAATAAAATAAAAATTTTATAAGTTAAAGAGAAATACGGATATTGGTATAAAAAGGGGCTAGGCCGGGGTTGCAAAATAAAAATAAAAAGAAACAATAAGAGAATGGGAAAAGTGGGCTGGGGATTTTAAAATTAATTTGGATTGGCTGTGGGATTTAAAATACTACAAATAATGTGTCGATATAAGTAAATAGATTTGTAAGTAAAACCCATTTTATAAAATACGGATATTGGTGTATATAAAGGAACCGGGTATTACATCATACCACCCTTACAAAAATTTCGTCCTCGAAATTTAAAATAAACGATAAGTTATAAAATCATAAGCGAAAGCTACTATATCGCCAACTAACACATAATGATTTACTTGAAATAGGCGGATGAAGAAATTTGAAGATTTATATATGTAAGAACAACATACCAAAAGAATAGGTCTAAATAAGTATAAGGCAGGAACAACTATAAGGGCAAACTACATATTTACGAGAATATTAAATAACAATAACGAACAATAATATTCGAAACGTGTTCGATAAAATCGAAACCCAAATATGTGCACATATAAGTATATCAAAAGTAGCACAGTAAAAATAATAAGTATAAGGCATAATCATAGTGAAGCAGTGAAGGACTTGTCGGTGGTTTAAAACATTTTTAGAATACATATCAATCAAACCATTTTAACGTAGCTTAGAAAACTACATGGTGAAAATAAGAAGCATAGCACCAAAATAATACGTGTAATACATATGGTCGCGCTACCGAAAAATGAGAAAAGTAGTATTGTACTTAAAATACATAAAACGGAGTAGTCAATAACACACACTCTTCGATGAATACAAAATAATGAAAACTAAATTTTTGAATAATGATGTCCCTAAATATAATTAGGATAACAGGGAAAAGCACAAAATGTATGGGGCTAGTTAGGGTAGGGATTACAATGGGGTGTGGCTCATTCAAAAGATCAGGGTGCGGTACTCGTTATTCTTAGTGAGGGTCGAAACAGCACAAAGTACAGGGGTGGATAGTCAGGGGTCTCAGGAGGAAATAACGGTAGGGCAAAATCAAAGCATCAAGTGAACTAGTAGTCAAAAGATTTGCGAATTCAGAAAGTTTATTTCATTCTAGAAAATTGAAACAAAGCACTCTTGAAAAGTAACAGATGGCCCTAAACTATACATAGGTTTATTTGGCCAGAGAAGACAACGGCTAAAAATCCCGTCAGTCACGGTTGTGGAGGTTCAGCAGGTTACGGTAGGCTCGCGCGCTCAGATAGGGACGTCCATTTCCATAGTGCCTCGCAGGGACCGCCATTGGGAGTTCTTCCACCGCAGGGTCTTGTTCTTCTGGTCCTTCTTCTTCGGCTGGAGCTTCTTCATCGTGGTCTGCTTCTATGTGATTCTCTTCTTCTGGATCCTCTTCCATAGGATTTTCCCTCACTGGATTTTCTTCTATCGGGTCTTCCTCGGGATCTTCCTCTATCGGGTTCTCTCAGGGTCTCCTTCTTCCTCGTCGGAATCGCCTATCATGTCAACCTCTGGGGCGGCGTCTCCTTCGTTCTCGGAATCGCTGTTTCCGAAAATGACATGGGGGCCGTTGATCTCATCATCAGAACTCGCCAGCATGCGGTCTAATGAAATGCATGACTGTGCATCCTCATCTAGATGCGGCGCTGCTCCAGGGTGGGCCATGGCCTGAAAAGAAAGAGTCATGATCAGACAGTGGGACATATTAGGAAAATCAAGGATACGGAGTACAAGAAAAACATGTGCTAAGCAAGGACTGAAAACAAAATCTAGAATACTGATGCAACGAATGGTATAAGTAAAGTGAGGGGAAAGGAGACAATACATACATCACAACTCAGGATTTTATTACATTCAGCCAAAAGTTTAATGGATACAGGATCTCAAACGAAAGGAGAAATATTTACAAGTGACAACATTTTATTAAAAGCAGAAAACGCGATAACTCTTCTTCGATTACTAGACCGCTGCATTCTCATCACGCGAGTTGAATCCTGCACTGGGTCCGCCCTATCCTTGAAGTTCGAACTACGCAATACTCATCACTTGGCAGAAGTGGAAAGTGTGGACGAGTCTCCTCCTTGTAGCTCCTTCCTTTTAGGGCAACCGTTGATTCGCTGGATCCGCAAATCAGGCATTTCCCCTGGGCATGGCGACAATCCCTCTGAAGATGTCCTGGCCTCTTACAGTACCCACAACATTGGGTCTTCTGCTGCTTCTGTCGCGGGGAAACAAATGGGCGCTTCATCTTCCCCTCTTTTCTTCGTCTAACAGGGATCCCTTTACGATTGGAGACGTCCGTTGGTGCCTGATTCACCTGCCTTCTCAGTCCTTCAGCTAACAGGTCGTTTGTTTGCTCCTGGGCTTCCTTCAGACTTTGCAGTGCAGTCAAGATCTCTATGGCCTGATTCTGGGGAGTGAAGATAGAGGAAGAGTCGTTGGAAGACATGGTCCTGAAACAACAATTTTGAGGACGATATAAGGCACAAGCTATAAGAATCAAAATATAATATGGATTGGGCAAGGAATCAAGAATATCGGATGTGATGAAATTTATTACAAGTGAAAATCAGCTGCAGACTCCAAGTCACTCAAACCCTAGCGGGTAGATCAAAATGCATAGCGAAATACATTTTGAGAATCAAGATTAAGAATAACAACTTCACAATCCAGACTGAAAGATGTCTTAGATTGTCAAACACTACACGGAACTGCAATCCCAATCGAAGCAAAACCTGGCTCCGATACCAACAAAACCATGTCACGCCCCGCTTCCCAGAATACGGGATACGAGGGTTGACAAGGCCAGCCATGCTCCTACGGTCAAGGAAATATCCTGCCGTAGTCACACTTCGGCTTCTAGCTTTACATGGTAATCAGTAAACAACGCACAGGTAATGAGTAATGCAATATCTGGAACGAAACAAATGCAAGGAACTGACCTGATGGAGGTAAAAAGGGTATAACTCTGGATAGCTGATCGAGATGTCCGCGATGTACGTCTGGTCCTGGTCCAAGCTAAATCCACTTCTCACTCTGAGCATGCATACTCAGGTCGTCAGAGCGACACAATAGCAAAATATATATAAAGATGCAAGTGGCAACCCGAACAGTGATAATAGATATATAACAGTAAATCAAGATGGTAAAGATATGAACATGCAGTAACCAATGAAGTGTCCAATAGATCAGGTGAATGGTAAAGCAGTAAAAATAGTATGCCCGGTATGTCAACACAGTAAGTAATGTATATCAATGCCATTATCCCTATCAGTCTCTAAGTCTCACTGTACAGGTCACTGAGCCTATCGTCAGTCCAAGTGTGAGAGTCAACCACTCGTGAGTGTCCTCCACCCAAGGGTAGGACCCAAGGGTAAGGGACCACGGGCCCAAAAATGTAACTCACGGTAATAATCATGTACCCTGTAAATCTCCATATATCTCCATATATATAAGCCGGCATGGGACTCCCGAGATTCTGTTGAACTCACACTCAAACTACCCCACACCCCGTGGTCTACATCAAATGCCAACCATAACCTCAAATACTGGTCGGTCCATGACAAGTCTGCGCGAGAACTGAAGACAGGATCTCCATCAAGTACATCCCGACTAATACCCAAGATAAATGGGCAGTGTCTGGTGCCTTATCTGTGACACTCATGCAAGAGCTTCCATAAGTGTCCCATACCACTTATAGTCACACTTACACGCGTCCCACAGAAGTCGACAATGCAATAGAATAATACAGTCCACTGATTGTGTACAAGTACGTGTCACTTTCACTTATCCACTCATGCACGAACACTAGCGTACTTGCCACAGTCATTACTAATACTTAACACTGGGTAATGCACATGATCACTAGGCTACTAATGCGATAACATATACATATGATATGATAAGAAAACAGTATGTAAAGCAGGTTTAATATATCATATGTCGGAATCCTACCACTTGCATAATTTATCATAAATAATATATGCCAAAATTTAGCGAAACAATGAACAGGGGATAAGTAGTATGTGTGATTATCTATCCAGCGAATTTGGTTTCACGTCAATCGGGTTTCAGGTTTACTAGATATGGCCATTTCATTTTAAGCGTTCACTACTGGAAATCCGGTTTCAGAATCGGAAGTCCGTTTCGCAACGCATTTTAATCCCAGTTGAGATCAGAATATAGCGATGCTACAGTTGAATGAAATCTAGGATTTTCAGTAGGGTATTCAACGCAACAGACGGATCCTCAATCGTGTTTGTACATCGGAAGTTATACATTGTTTAACACTGATATGTCACTTCTGAATCTGTTCTGGACTGTTATACGTCCTCCCCTCTTAATTTACAAATTAAATAGCAAACGACGATGAAACGGAATGAAACCACTTGTGTTAGTTATATAACAAATTTACCTTTAATAAACAGCATAGTTCCTCAACATACGAGTTAAGGAAACAAGGTGGTACCCATTACGGGACAGCAAACAGTAACCAGAGTCGCTCTGGACTGTAGTCCAGAGTCGCACTCCGACCCAATTATCGTCACAACATCAGTACAGAAACAAATAGAAATTTGCATAGCATTACAGTTCGTTGAGTCGGCTTCGATTTGAGCCTTCGAACGCAACATTTCAGTATGTACACATTTTATGGTGATTTTAATGATTTTCAGATACGGGGATTTTCTAGTGTTACCGGTATATTTGGGGGTATTCATTTTAGTCACTAACAGTCGTATTTTCCAGTGAGATTCATACAAGATATTCGTCACTACATGGGCCAACATAAACAATCCAGTTCCGTCAAATTAGGTGAGTATTTTCATTGGGATCATGTATCGAACAGGTATGTCACATAATCTACCGGAAATTGTAAAATTGTAATCTATACGAATTAAGTTTGTAACATGAATATATTAGCATGTAGCAAGTAAAATACTTGCCTGGAGACGCACGGCAGTGGCAACGACACACGCACGGCACAGCAACGACGATTTCGGCACGGCACGGCCCACTAGTGACAAAAGTCTCGACCTTGGCTCGAGCTTGGATTTGGTGTTGATGCGGCGTAACAAGAGGGCTCGTGGGTGCGGGCTGGCGGTTGGAGGGCTACGACTGTCGAATGAGAAGGTGATGACGGCAAGGGAATGGCAATGGTGTTCGAAGGAGGAGGCACGGGAAGGAGGAGAGAGAGAGAGATTTAGAGATTGAGAGATTGAGAGAGAGAGAAAGTAACAGAGAGAGAGGGAAGTAGAGAGAGAGAGAGAGTTGTAGAGACAGAGAGAGAGACAGAGATTTGAGAGAGAGAGACAGGGAGAGGAAGAGAGGGACAGAGATTTGAGAGAAGGAGGGGCTTGGTGGTGGTGGTGAGGGCTTAGGTTGGTAGTGCTGGAGGTGATTGCAGGGAGTCGTGGTCGATGGGAGAGGTTGCCAGGGCTTGTCGGAGGAAGGGGACGGTGTAACGACGGCGACGAGGTGAGCTTCGGCGAAGGCGGCGAGGGCTTAGGGTTGTGAGCGAGAAGGAAGTGGATTGTGGCCTCGGGAGAGTTGCAGTGAATGCTTGGAAGAGGGAAGTGGCAAAGGAGGAGCTCGCGGTGGGCACGGTGAGGCGATGGTCGGAGTTAGGTCATCGGGAAGGAGCTCGAAGCTCGGAGGAGGGGGGCAACGGTCGGGTGTGTAGGCGAGGTGATGGGTGCGACGAGGGTTGAGGACGAGGGTGGATGCGGCGAGGTGGAGGCGAGCGACGGTGAGGGGACGAGGTGGAGGCGATCGACGGTGAGGCAGTCGAGGGCGCGGCGTGGGTTCTAGAGAAGAAGCGGGAAGAATAAGAAAAATGGGAGAAAGCGAGAGAGAGAAAGAGAACGTGAGGGGGAGAGAGTTAGGGAAGACGAGGTGATCGTGAGGGTTGCGTGTCGTGGGGGTAAAGGCGCACGAGCGTGGGCATGGGCGTGGGTGTGGGCGTGGGGTGCGGCGAAGTGAGCAGGAAGGAGAAACTAGCCGTTGGAGAAGAGGGGAGTAGGGTGTGGGCCGGGTCGGGTTTGTGAAGGAGCTGGGCTCGGGGAGCTTGGGCCAGGGAATTTAAATAATTTGGGAATAAAGGGTTGGGCCGAGGAAAATGGGTTTTGGGTTTAATTTTTTTTTTAAAAAGAAATGGGCTGGGGCTTTGAGAAAAAGAAATAGGGGAGCTGGGCTGGGTTTTAAGAAAAGGATTAAGTTTATTAAAAAGAATGGGCTGAGGGAATTAGTTGGGCTGGGTAGTTAAGGAATAATGGAAAAAGAAAAGAAAGGATTTGGGTGTTGGTGTTTAATGGGGTTTTAAAATGAATAAATAATTATAAATAAAATAAAAATTTTATAAGTTAAAGAGAAATACGGATATTGGTATAAAAAGGGGCTAGGCCGGGGTTGCAAAATAAAAATAAAAAGAAACAATAAGAGAATGGGAAAAGTGGGCTGGGGATTTTAAAATTAATTTGGATTGGCTGTGGGATTTAAAATACTACAAATAATGTGTCGATATAAGTAAATAGATTTGTAAGTAAAACCCATTTTATAAAATACGGATATTGGTGTATATAAACGAACCGGGTATTACAAGTATTTTGGGTCCACATATCGTACAGGAAATGACCGAAGAGATCCAGCTAATTCGAGATAGGATGAGAGCGGCCCCGAGCAGGCAGAAATCTTATGTAGACCGACGTCGGCACAGACTTAAGTTTACTGTTGGCGATAATGTTTTTCTTGAAGGTTTCTCCGATGAAGGATATGTTGAGATTCAGGAGGAAAGGAAGGATTAGTTTCTGGTATGTAAGTCCCTTAGAGATTCTCGAGCGTGTCGGCGCAGTTGTTTATCGTTTGGCTCTTCTACCCAGCTTTCCAGATGTACACCCTGTATTCCATGCATCGATGCTCCGCAAGTACCTTCATGACCCCTCTCACACGATACAGTATCAGACGATCCAGCTGGAGCGCAATCTTTTTTTCACTGAGCAGCCGATGGTTATTCTAGATCGACAGTAGAAGAAACCGAGGTCTGAGGACATACCGACCGTAATGGTTCTTTGGCATGGCCCGAATAGCGAAGAGGTCACATGGGAAGCCGGGGAAGAGATGAGGGAGAACTATTCCCATCTCTTCGAGGGTACGCTTAGTTAGATTTTAAATTCGGGGACCGAATTTCTTTAAGGGGGGAAGATTGTAACGTTTTTAAAAAAATCGTTTAGGTGGATTTTCCGATATTCGGTAAAATAACTTGTGTTTTCCGTAAAAACCCAGATATAATTATTTTTCAACATAGACTTAAATACACTTATTTTAATTATGTAATTGCTAGTATTTGGTATTTAATTGGTCACTTATAAATTTCTAGTTTACTTAATATTTTTCCTTAATTAATTATTTTAAGCTTTCACTTATACATTTAATTAGTGTAAATTACAAATTTGAATGGGTTAAGCATACAATTGTGGACCGTGAAAACTTAGAACCTAGTTTATAACATGTTTCCTTTTTCTCAAATTGTCCCCATAATTCTAGAAAATTCTAGGAAAAAGGTTATTAGAAAAAAGGAAAATTGAATAATTAAAGAAATAAGTAAATAGGTAATAAATGGGGGATGCTTCTACACACTCCCACACACACCTCACTCTCTTTCTCCCTCTCCCAAGTCTTGGCCGAGCCCATTGAGCTGCCGCTCCCCCATTTCCCATCTCATTTCCTCATCTAAAATCCTCAAATTTCCTTTAAATATCCACTCAAATTCCCACTAAATTATAGTTAAACCTTTACCCAATATTCCTTGTCCTAATCTACCATGGATCTTGGAGCAAGAAGCCATTTTGGGAGGTCAAGTTGCTAGCTAGATCTACAAACTTGTGAGGTATAAATCCTAACCCTATTGTTTAATTGTTGGTTAATTTCTTAAATCAAACTTAATTAGGTATTTATATGCTTCTATATTACAAGTTTAGAAATTCAAGAGAAGGGGTTGAATTCAAGTTAGGGTTTTTATCACATCATTAAGGTTATAATATGTAGTTGAACACCTTAAGACATGCAAAATCTAATCTAGTTATTAGTTGCTAATTGCTACTTTTAAAATTGTCTTAAGTAAATAATCTTGCAAACTAGATTTTTAGGATTGATATAAATAAGTGAGATTAAAATCTAGTTAATAATTGGGTAGCCTAATTATGATATAAAATGATCATTTTGGCCACTAAATTTGTTAAAATATCTAGATTTGCACAAAAATGGTTAGGTGATACTTACTAGGTTTTTGGAATAAATCGATTTTAATTAAGTTTGAGATTTTGATGATCTATAACCTAATTCTTAAAAATGTCTAGTGTGTTGTGAATACGCGATTGGTGCGATTGGGTTCTAAACTTGGTAGTTGTCACGTATGGCGACCCTAGTTGTAGTTTGTGGCGTTGTCGCGAGAGTGTTTGTGCACCAAGTGTGTGCGCATCTTGTTAGTGCACGTGGTTGACTTGTATCGTTTGTGTCCGCGACTATTCGTATATCTATCCTCTGATTACTTGTGTGCGATTTTAGGATCAGGTGCAGAAGCGTCGGACGTGGCGCGGAAAGACAAGGCTGAGATTTGAACTGATTAGCCGAGGCGTCCCGGTGAGTAGATGTACACATCTATGGGGTAATCGTCTGGATGGTGCGAGGTGCCCGATGGTTTAGTGTTATTTATAGTACTTGCATTATATGCGTAGTTTCCTAGTTATGCATCTCATTGCACTGCACCATCTTATGTGTGTGTGTGTGTGACATCATCATAGGACACTTGCACCATTACCATTGGTTCATGCCGCACGTGCACTATTCATGCGAACACACGCCTTTGGTAATTGCTATGTCACGAACACTATAGAACTTGTTTAAAAATTGGTAACTATGCATTTGCATCATATATGATCCGTATATTTATACTTGTATATTCATTTCTTTAAAATGGATACGTAGGATTGGTAGTCATATATACATACCTCATCGCATCATGATTCATGCATAGCTTCTGGCCGTATTTCGTATGGTATATACTACCGTATCATAGATTTCCATCATCACTAGCATGTTTATATATTGTGATTCTTCTCGAGAATTTCAGTATTTATGGGATTTCTGGATTTTGGGGAAAACCGCAAGAATTTTATAAATTTATTATCATTCTAAAATGCAAGTTGCAGTTTTGTCGTGATGTATGTGTTGTCCACCATGAGTTTTTATGATTGTTGTTGGTTTTCGAGACCTGATTCAAGGAGTAGGATGAACCGTTTCGGGTACATGGTGGGAACGGTATGGTACCACGGGGTAAGAAGCTCGAGTTGTAGACGATGAGCCTGGTAGGACAAGACTACCTACCGGTGATGTCTGGCGCGGCGGATATCCGGAGGATACCGACTGTGGTCGTGAGATTGATGAGATGGGCCGATCCGGACTGACGGAGCCCGAGATATTGAGACATTGAGATATTGAGATATTGAGATATCGAGATATTGAGATATTGAGACATTGAGATATACTTATATTGTGTCGATGCTTGACACGGATTTTCTGTTAATTTCATTGATGATACTTGGTTTATTGCACAGATTTTTTTTAAATAAGAATAAAGATTTTCTCATACCAGACATGTTCAGGTTTCGGGTATTGATTATGCATTCATGTTGCATACATACTAGTGCACCGCATCATATCGGTATATGTAGGTTGTGACGTATTTGCATGCATACTTATGATAGCCTTATTAGATATTACTTACTACTCAAGAGTTGGCAACTCACCCCCATTGTGCCACAGTATCTTGCAGGTCTGACCCGTCAGCACAGTAGCGGCGGGTGTACCTTCTATTCCGCTTCATTTCTTTGACCTACAGCTTGCTCATAGGTGGGTTTTGGAGGATTTTCTTTTGTTCCCACCGTGTATTTTATTTTTATCTAGGATACTCCATCTACCCTTCGTACATTGGACTTATATGGTGAGCTTGTGAGATTTGCATGTATTCTATTTCTGGTGTCGATGCTCACTTGAGCCGACGTATTGTTTTCTTACTTTCTTGTTTTTAGACGCTTATTTTCGTGCTTTGGATATACATATTGTATGTGGTTGTGATTCCACCTTTGGCGAAGAGCTAGCTCCTGCTTGGGGATGCCTTTATTCATATGTGTGTGTGTGTGTGTGTATTTTCATGTGTTGTTCCCGTTTGGGGGCCAGTATTTACAAAGGAGACTCTGCCAAAATTTTTGGGAAATATTGTAATGTTTTTAAAATGTTTAGTGCGACTTATTCTGTTTTAAATCGCTTTCTTTAACTAAGTTTTCCTTCACTCTATTGCTTTATATGGTTTAGATTTCTGGGTTTTGGCTTATTTAGATTATGCTACATCTTGAGACGTTCGTAATTTAAGTGCCAGCCACGTTCCGTACCTTCGGATCGTGACAGGGCGCCACTAAATAAGGAGTTCTTAGCACTTAATAAGCGGCGCTCAGCGCCTAGCGTCTCACGTGCCCCTCTCGTGGACGCCTCAGAACTCAGGAGAGCTTAGCACTCAGAGGGCGGCACTCAGCACCCAACGCATCACGTGCACCTCACGTGGACGCCACTCAATAAGGAGTGCTTAGCACTCAATAAGCGGCACTGTTCACACCATAATATTGCATTATTATATTCCCCATCCTTATTCGTTTTATAAATAAACAGGTGCTTTTGACGCATGATTGCCACATATTACAGGTTACAGGTTCTTGGACAGAAAACAGTGAAAACGATGAAAAGACGATGAAAAGTGGACTTTGACCAACAAACGGAAGACTCTTGATCAAGCCTACATCAAAGATAAAATTCATAAAGTATAAGGCAATGCAAGGTCCAAGGTTACAAAGCGAACGGTTAAAAGTCCACCGCAATTATTCACTGGAGATCTGGAAGAAACATAGAAGCTATTTTAATAAAAGAACCAAATAATAAGGAAGCCCAAAGACAGAAGAGCCAACAAAGAAAATTTCAAAGCCCAATACTTCCTTTTAAAGAGACAGAGACATAAAATTTTACCAAAGCTTGGAGTCTACTTTGACTAGGTCTTCCTAAGGATATTTTGGTAAATGTAGACGTGCGAATCAATTGTAACCTAGGGTTTCCTATCCTCTATAAATAGGAACTCTAAATCATTGTAAAGGCTATGCCTCCCTGTGCCTCTTTTTATCAATAAAATTTAGATTTCTTTTGGAGAGCATCGATGCCTCTTTTCATTTCAGAAATTCAGATCTGACAAGTCTTGTGTTGATGTTTGGAGAGAGCCATCTGTAAAGTAAGTAATTAATTTCAATTCTTGCCCTAGGTAATTTTTCATTCTCTGCCCTAGTATAAATTTAATTCCTTGCCCTAGTTAGATAGTTAAATCTTTAATTCAATTGCCCTAGATTAATTTAGTTTTTAGATTTAATTAATCCATTCACACCGTTCGTAATTAACTCATAAGAGCGACTAGGAAATTCACAACATCTCTGTGGACCGACCCGTACTCACCGGCTAGCTACCAAGCGACGCCGTTCTTGATTGCGGTTAATAGATAGTTTTTGAGATCAATCAAATGGCGCCGTTGCCGAGGATGGTGTGTTATTTCCTTTTTGCAATTTCGGGTTAATCAAAATTAAAAAAAAAATCATAAAAATCTGAAAAATCAAAAAAATATAAAAATATATCATCTGTTATTTTTGGGAAGGGTATTTTTGTGTGAATTTTGCAGGATCTACGAACAAATTCGGATCTGGAAATCTACAGAGATCAAAACAGCAAATATCAAATCCGAACAAACAGAGGAATATCACAATAAACAATAGAAGAAAGTTGGAGGACCGAGTCAACAAGAAGAATCGCGGTGATCTGGTCCCCAAAAAAAAATTGCCTGCTAACGTCATCGCCTTGCGGCGGATCCGCGGTTGTTGGTGGCTTCGGGCGGCGGTTCCGCGGTCATCTCAGCGGATCAGATCCCCAAACTTCCTCTGCGGTTCATTAAAAAAAACTGTAAGTCTTCTGATCTCCTCCTCTGCAAATCTCTGATATCTCCTCTGAAAAATTCTCCTGCAGGATTCTTTACGCTTAAAAAATCTTTCCCCTTCCAAATAACAAATCTTGTGCAGGATTCTTTGCGCCGCGCATAAAATAAAAAGATTTGATTGCAAGTGATTTTTCTGTTTTGCATATCTTTAAAACTGACTTTAAGGGGCTTTTGACCAATTCAAATTGGGTAGAGATTTCATCACCCTTCCCAGGACCCCAGAAATCACATAAGGCATTTGCATTGACCATATCTTAATTAAAAAATACTAGAGTCAGCCCTAAGGACTTCGAGCTCAATAGGATAGAGGACTAGTTATAGGCATCGGTCGTTAATTCTAACCTGACTTTGCGGTGTCTAGGCAAGTGTGTCTAAGGTGAGTGGTTACTTAATTAGGACCGCTACTCGTAGCGGGGAGCCCCCCACTTACCTGGCACTTACCTGGCCGCAATTGGCGGTGAAGAGGCGGTTTGAGGTCCTATTTCTAGCCCTTTGGAACAGTTAGGAGCTGTCTAGCTAACCTAGGTGACCCTAGATCTAGGCCTGTTTGTGCATTTTTGGTTGATCGAAAGTGTGTCTTAGCCCTTTATCGAAAATCTTTTTTGCAAAAAGTTCCAAACAAATAAAAAAAAGGAAAAAGGAAAAATCTTTTATAAAAACTTGCAAAATTTTGCCGCTAAGAAATCCTTGCACCACCTACCTTCTTTCTCTTCTCTTTCTTCTATCATGGGTACCCCACATCATAAATCTCTTGCCGAACTTTGGTATCCCGAACCTAACTTTGCCTCGTACATCAATTGTTTCGGTCGATTTAAAGAAAATCCCTCCATGCCAAAAACTTGTTTGAAAGATCAAATAGAAGCGTCTAGGAGAAACAGCTCGACTTTGCAACCCACTTTGTATCAACCATGTCCACCTTCACCACCTTCGTACATTGACACCACTTTTCCAAGTCCTGCTATAACTCCTAAACCGATGTCCATTGCTGAGCATATTGCTCAATCTCGTAGCCGATCTTTCACCCCTCTCCACTCATCTAGTTCTAGGAATCAACAAGTCCATTCACCTTTTTATCCACATGTTGACCCTACTCCTGTCCAACCATCCAATTCCTACCAGTCCTACCCGACTTTCCCACCCTCACTAGACATTGTTTCTGCACAGCCATTTGGGAGTTTCATGAATCCAAACAGTTTTGAATCTTTTACCGAAACCCCTTCACAAGCCATGTCTAGTTTGGAACAGTCGTTGGAGGCGTACATTGCAGCAACAAACAAAATGATTAGGAATGTGGATGCGTCCATTACCGCCCTTATGCAACCTAATGAACCGGCAGATAGTTTCCAACTAGCTCCAAATTTTGCAATGTATGAGGAGGCGGTTGGACAGAGTGCGAATTTGAGAGGATTTACAAATCAAACCTACCCATACCCAATTGAAGCCCACAACTCCGATTTTCCATCGATTGTCCCAAATGATTCACCAGTTGAAAATAAAAACGAGTTATGTGATTTTGTAGTGCTTGATTTACCAAATTGTGAAGAACCCCTTTCGAGTGAAACCACACCTAATCCGTTTGACCGTTACACCTCCACTCTAGAACCTAAATTGATAAATATCCATGCTTTTGAGGAGGTGTCAGAAAAAATTGATTTTCACTTGATTGAGGATATAGACGCCGGGAATATTTTGGATGATGAACCCGTAGATTTGATTGAAATTTTATCCCCATCTCATCATCCCGAGTCATTAAATGTTTCTCCCGAACTTCATATGCGTCTTGATTTTGATGATAATGGCATGGATGAGTTAAATATTGAGGAGAATTATGAGGATAGTATTGAGGAGAGTATTGAGGATAATATTGAGGTTGAACCATTTTTGTTTGATGTGTTGGATTTTCCAATTCATCCTCTTGAACCGTTAACTAAATCACCCTCCCTTCTTTCCATCGTTCCGACCACGCCTAATATCACGCTTGAAGACTGTGAGCTTGAAAAATTTTCCTTTGAATCTGACACAGTTCTCACAGCCGATAACACTTACGAGTGTTTCACTTTTTCGGACGATATTGAAGACTCACCGCCCGAGTTTGAGTTCTTTGAAATTTCAGATGAGTTAGTTGAACCATCAGACTCGGTTGCTTACAGTCATTTCGAACCATTGTTGGAATCCATTAAGTTCGAGACAGTTTACTATGGTGAGAATGAGACTATCCCTAACTCACTCCTTTTTGTCCTTCCTATCGTTCCGACCGTACAAGAGACCGTTACGCTTTCATCTCCAATACCAAGTTCGGCGTACCCATGCTTTCTTGCGAATCTTAAGGGATTTGACCCCATTTCTCAACGGGTTGATAGATTAGCACAATCGCTTTTAACACATCGGTCATCACAAATTGCGCTAATTTATTCACTCGATTTACACCCTCAAAATCACACTACACTTCTGTCTCTTTTCCGCCATTCTTCTCCCCCACCGAGACCGTATCCCGTTTCTACCTCCACACGGTCTCGTGTGCTTCTCATCTCTTTTCTTTCCACTCCATTCTTTCACTAACTCGACCATTACCACGATAAGATTTTTGAATGGTTGGTGCTAACTTTTGGCTTGTGTAAGGCCAAGCTTAAGTTTGGGGGGAACCTTCTTGTATATATGTACATATATTTTTTGTTTTCTTTTTCTATAAAAAAATAATAAAAAAATTCAAAACATTAAAAAAATATTTAAAAATTGTATAAATAAATAAACAGGTGAGTGTCGGCATTTTGACCCTCTTGGTGTAGCATGACAGTGAGGACACTGTCAAGTTTAAGTTTGGGGGTATGCTCGGTAAGTCTTCTTTCTTCGCATTCATGTGTACATTTTTTGCATTTGCATACTTATTTGAAAACCCATAAAAATTGAAAATTTTCAAAAATTATAAAAATTATTGTATTCAATTTTGGCCATATTTGACTTGAGTTTGACAAATAGGTTAACCGGCTAGGAAAAACTAGATTTTAGACTTAGTAAATTAAAAACCCTAAAAATAACATTTCTTAAAGTTTAACGGTAGAAAGTATATGCCTATGTAGTTTATTTAGAAATAGGCAAATTTTGAGTTAATTTTTTGGGCTAAGTCGAAACAAAGGAAAAGTATTGATGTTCTTATTAGAGTATAAGTTTAAAAAATAGTTCCTAGCTTAAGTCTAGATTCTAAAAATGTATACCCTACAATTTGCACAATCACGCACCTTGAAACTTGGAATAGTAGAGGAGACCTTGAAATGCTCTTGTCTAAAGTCCTCAGTACGAAGAAAATGAAAATTTATACAAGTGTGAATAAAGAAAAAAAATGAACACTGATTTTTGTGATTACTTAAGGCTGCAAAAATAGAAAAAAAATATTTAGCGAGGGTGCTTCATCACCTAGTGCCTTAGACCAACTGGTTTGGGAGTCACTGCTAAAAAGCCTTGGGTGTTGCAAGACTAGGAAGTACGCTTTAAAGTGCAAACGCATCTTGTAATCGGTCGTTGGTACCTCAAGACGTATTAACGGTCGCATGAAGGATGTGTAAGCAAAATTCAATTAAAAATTCACCAACTAATAAGTACTTTGGACAACGGACAAGAGTATGATTGCTTGATTTGAATTTCCGAGTGTATGGGTGATATATACACACACGTAGGGGTATGTGATTGGAGTTTAGATAAGAGATAGGAGTGAAGAATAGAACTTGTATCTTTAGTAGAGTTGATAGAAATTCCTAAGTGGAGATGGAACCCTAGAAGGAAAACTTAAGAGATGCCAAAAGCTAAGTAGGTCTGCAGAACATATATAATCTTAAGTTAAATGATGAGGAAGTGTGAAGAATATGGGTGAATAATTTACGAGTCGACGATAATAGAATTCCTTGTTAGAAAACCTAATTAGAGAATAAAAGTTAATGGACCTAATTGATAAGATTTTGTGGGTAGTACCGCTGAAAACCCTCAGGAGACAACACTCCTCCTACTAGGAACACCTAGAGGTTTAACGGCTTGTTGCACGAGCTCAGTGCAATCGCGTTTCCCTGCGAAAGTGCGGTTAGGTTTTTGTAGAGAATAAAAAATAAGTTTGCTCGAGGACGAGCAAAAGATAAGTTTGGGGGTATTTGTTCACACCATAATATTGCATTATTATATTCCCCATCTTTTATAAATAAACAGGTGCTTTTGACGCATGATTGCCACATATTACAGGTTACAGGTTCTTGGACAGAAAACAGTGAAAACGATGAAAAGACGATGAAAAAGTGGACTTTGACCAACAAACGGAAGACTCTTGATCAAGCCTACATCAAAGATAAAATTCATAAAGTACAAGGCAATGCAAGGTCCAAGATTACAAAGCGAACGGTTAAAAGTCCACCGCAATTATTCACTGGAGATCTGGAAGAAACATAGAAGCTATTTTAATAAAAGAACCAAATAATAAGGAAGCCCAAAGACAGAAGAGCCAACAAAGGAAATTTCAAAGCCCAATACTTCCTTTTAAAGAGACAGAGACATAAAATTTTACCAAAGCTTGGAGTCTACTTTGACTAGGTCTTCCTAAGGATATTTTGGTAAATGTAGACGTGCGAATCAATTGTAACCTAGGGTTTCCTATCCTCTATAAATAGGAACTCTAAATCATTGTAAAGGCTATGCCTCCCTGTGCCTCTTTTTATCAATAAAATTTAGATTTCTTTTGGAGAGCATCGATGCTTCTTTTCATTTCAGAAATTCAGATCTGACAAGTCTTGTGTTGATGTTTGGAGAGAGCCATCTGTAAAGTAAGTAATTAATTTCAATTCTTGCCCTAGGTAATTTTTCATTCTCTACCCTAGTATAAATTTAATTCCTTGCCCTAGTTAGATAGTTAAATCTTTAATTCAATTGCCCTAGATTAATTTAGTTTTTAGATTTAATTAATCCATTCACACCGTTCGTAATTAACTCATAAGAGCGACTAGGAAATTCACAACATCTCTGTGGACCGACCCGTACTCACCGGCTAGCTACCAAGCGACGCCGTTCTTGATTGCGGTTAATAGATAGTTTTTGAGATCAATCAGGCGCTCAGCGCCTAGCACCTCACGTGGATGCCTCAGAACTCAGGAGAGCTTATCACTCAGCGGGTGGCGCTCAATATCCAGTGCATCACATGCCCCACACGTTGGCGCCACTAAATAAGGAGTGCTTAGCACTCCAATAAGCGGCACTGAGCGCCTAGCGTCTCACGTTCCCCTCATGTGGATGCCTCAGAACTCAGTAGAGCTTAGCACTCAGTGGGCGGCGCTCAGCGCCCAGCGCATCACGGGCCCCTCACATGGACGCCACTAAATAAGGAGTGCTTAGCACTTAATAAGCGGCACTCAGCGCCTAGCGTCTTACATGCCCCTCACGTGGACACCTCAGAACTCAGGAGCGCTTAGCACTCGGTGGGAGGCACCCTAGCGCCCAGCGCCCCACATGACTCTCATATGGGAGCCACAGAATGAAAGTGCTTGGCACCCACTAGGCAGTGCCTAGCGCCTAGCTCCTTACGTGCTTTGCACGTGGGCGCCATAAAGAGTGTTTAGCACTCCATATAAAGACAAAAAGGGGTAAAGTGTTTAGCACATATTGGGCAATTCCTATGACTGAAAACCCCACATGATTATATGTGAGCGTCAGAACTTACATAAGTGCTCAACACTTTTTGCACAAAAAGGGGGACTGAGCCAAAACAAGTGCTTAGCACTTTTCGAAAAAGAACTGAATGGACCAAGCCCGAATTGGATAGGTCTCCTGAGGATAGAACCTCCATGATTCAGACCAACCGAGCCCATATGCTCATGATTTCCCAAACTGATCTTAGTCCCAAATACGACTATTGATTTTCCAACTGATGATATCCAAAATGATACTCATCCCACATCCTCCCGTGGAAATCTTAATCTCAAAATATGACTAATGATTTCCGGGTTTACCATTAACTCCTTTTTCCCTCAAATACGGGAATTGGTTCAAGGGTACATCTCTCTATGCCTCTGATCCACGTCGTTGTAATTTCTCATTGTCTTCAGAGAGGTGGCGGGTCCCGACAACCAACAACCCTTTGGTGCACTTCCAGATTGACGTGCACACCTCAAATCAAAATCGTGCCTCAAATTGGGCACATTCCATATCAACATCGTTGTTCATCCCATCACGTAACAAATACACGTGCGCGCAAGATAGATAACGGACCGAGACATTCTTAAACTAAAATCTCACCTCCAAAATGGTGATCAACGGATCGAAACATCCTTAAACTAAAATCTCACTTCCAAAATGGTGATCAACGGACCGAAACGTCCTTAAACTAACCATTGCCTCCAAAATGGCAACAACGGACCGAGATGTCCTTAAACTAAAATCTCACCTCCAAAATGGTGATCAACGGACCGAAACGTTCTTAAACTAACCATTGTCTCCAAAATGGCAACAGTGGACCGAAACGTTCTTAAACTAAAATCTCACCTCCAAAATGGTGATCAACGGACCGTAACGTCCTTAAACTAAAACTCTCACCTTCAAAATGGTGATCAACGGACCGAGACGTTCTTAAACTAAAACCTTACCCCAACATACCGAGATGTCCTCAAACTAAAACTTCGCCTCCAAAACGGCGATAACGGACCGAAACATCCTTAAACTAAAACAACAGAGCCCGAATTCTCTTTTGTTGGATCTGAAACAAAAATGATCCTAAAACCTTGTTAAGTAGATCTTAGCTCAAATTGGACTGATGTATTATTAACAAAAAACCAACCGAGCCCCCAAATGCTCACATACGTTTAAGTCGATCTTAATCCCAAAATAGATTAACGGTCCTTAAATAAAATACCCCAAATCTAAGAAATACAGATTTGGACTAATCCACGCCCTATGGGCGGCAACATAAATTAGTCTCTGTATACAATCCACGGGCAACCAAAACAAATAAAAACACACACGACACGAAGTGAAATTTCGAAGCAGGAGAAAGTGGTTATTGTGATGCGATAACGTAATTAACTGCAGGGGCTTGCGCCTGCAGGGAAGAGCGTCCCCACAATCAAAAACCCCTCACAAACGAGGCGGAATCTGATGAAGTCTGCTACAACGGCCGCATCTGTCCAAACCTCCGATATACGGTGTCATAAATCAACTTGGCATTTTCGGAGAGGTGGACGGATAAATCCAAATAGCATCTTCCCCTAAAATTCAGGCCAGATGTCCCAACGTCCCGGTCACGTTTTTCGGCTGTAAACAGAGAATATAGGATAATAATTAGTTAATATATATTATATATATTATATGTATATAGGTAACTGTTAATATATAAAAATATTATAATATATATATTTGGATTATACAGCTAATATCAAAATACTCTGAATATTATCCGGGTCCCTTCTAAAAATCTAGTTTTAAAATATAGAGAATATACGTACAAGCTAAAACCATAATGCGATGTCCAGTTAATAAAAATGCATACCCCCAAGTACGGATCTACGTAAATACACGTAGCGATCCAAACGAGTCTATTTTATCAATATGGATATGAACACGATGTATGGATGCAACCATATGATATGAGGTAAAATAACATACCTTGTTAGATATTAAAAATATTATCTGGCTATTATTAATTTGTATTATTTAAAAGATATGCGGATACAAAATATATCATATATGTGTATAGAATCTAGATGTGCATGGATCTTCTATACCAGTAAATATATGGCGTAATTTTGAACCATAATAGGTTTCAAACATGCGGGTCGGGTTGGATACTAACCATAGATACCAAATGTATTATCCGCCCCCAAAAGCAATAATAAACAAGAAGATTGTCGCAAGATTTGAAACGCCCCAAATAAAATATTGTAAAAATGCACCAGGGTGTTCACTTATTTTCAAAGTTTTTTTTACTTTTATATGTTCCTTATCTTTGTAGGTAATTTTTATTTTCTTTTTTTTATTTTGGGATTTTATGGGTGTAATCCACTGAAAACTCTTAGAAGACAACACTCCTCCTACTAGAGACACCTGGAGGTTTAACGGCTTGTTGCACGAGCTAAGTGCAATCGTGTTGCCTACGAAAGTGTGCTAGGTTTTTTCTTTTTCTTTTTAATAAATAGTTTGTTCAGGATGATTAAAGATAAGTTTGGGGGTATTTGATAAGTCAAATTTATTGCATATTTGTATGAACATTTTCCCTACTATTATTAATTACTAAAATATGTTAATTGTAAATAAAGAACATATGTGGGTTTATTTGTTAAAAGATTATTATCATATGTTTCTTAATTTATAATTAATATAATTAGAGAAAATATATGCATATTATATTTAAATAAAATATCCATGAGATTATTAATTAAAATATGCATATCATATCAAATATTTTTAACCAATATTCTTAAGATATCATATCATTTAATTGGTTAGAATAATATCTCAAATAAAAACAAGTGCTACCAACAAGTTGATTTGAGATATTGTGCAGATATCATAATAGATCAGCTCGGGTCTGAAATACAAGTAGGAGATCCACAGCAAATCAATCCACCAAACCAAATCTGCCGAATATTAGGAGCAAATTGAAGAATCTCACAACGGTAGAAACTAAGAGATATATTTTTAGAATGTTTTAATCAGAAGGATCTCTAAATTTCGAGAAAAAAAGAAACGAAAAATTTGGAGGCACGAACCCACCAAATGGCGGTGGAAGAGCGGTCAAATAGAGCTATAGGCGCCAGTTCAGCGGTCTTCTGGTGGCCGTAGGATTTGAAACTTCAGGATCTTGATCGTAATTTGACACACTTCAACATGACATCTAATGTTTCACATTACAAAGCCTACAAAAGGACCGAGAGCATCTATCATCAAAAAGAATCGAACTATCTATCCATCGAAGAATCTATTAAGATCTAGCGAGCAAATTAGGGTTTTGTAAATTACTTTTTCAACGAGCAATATTTGTAATGCACTAATTATTCAATAAAAGGTAGTTCTTTCTTTTAATTTTGTCGTATTTACTTTCCGCATTACTTTCTGCAATTACTTTCTACACTTACTTTCTGAATTTTTAATTTTAATTATGGGTTCCGTTTTCTTCCACCTTTCTTCTACTACGTTGATATCCATAAGCGAGTAAATTCTTGCTTGCTAGGGTTTGTAGGATATGGTAGAATAATGGATGGAAAATATCTCTTCAATTCTCTTTACAAGTTATAAATTTTAGTAAAATGAATATTAACTCTCTTATCGGATGCACTATCAATTCATGATAGTCACGACTACGATTTGAGAATCGTTAATAATTGTTTTGTTAGGAGTTTGAGACAAATAGGGATCAATGGAAGGGCAAGAGTCAGTAGAGGGAAACCCTAATGCCCTCCAAGAACCCTAATTCGCATTCATCGCTATTTTTCTATTATTAAATAATTAAAAGATAAAAGAATTATTTTAAAAACTCTATCCATTAACTACTGAATCCTATAAACTTTATAAGCCTTATATTATAAACTTTTCAAAGCTTCTTAGTAATAAACGATAACAATTCCACCTTTCTTTTATCAACTCGTTTAAAGAAAGAAAAGTAGTTTACCGTTTCTCTGTGGACGATCCGTACTCACTAGCGGCTAGCTATTGCGATATCATTATTGATTGCGGTATTTAGAACACACATAGACACATTTTCACGATCAATCGGCTCTCAGGGAAAGAATTTTATACCGTAACACGTTGCCATACGACGTGCGTTTGGATCGTGCATATAAGCTGGTTGAGAGATGGATCCCATCTCTCTTACTGTGTGAGCCCTTATGACGGCCTCTTCATGGAAGAACGGGCAGTCCATATACCCTTAGCAACACTGGGCTGTTTGGGTAGGCATGTTATGAACGTCTGCTACTTTTCCTGCTGTTTCCTGTTGTGATGACAATATACCACACATACTGGACAGTGTCAGCAGGTGAATAACAGACCTAACTATTCAGAGCCGGAGGAAGATCGATTGGAATGTCTCCTGATTGCATCGCATGCCCAACTCTTATTGACGCCATGGTGATGAAGTTTAAGACTGCGATGAATCGAGAGGTATACCTAGGTGTTCGAGTACGCTCCTAAGAGGGATCGAAGCTATTTGAGCAGACATGTCTGATCGGATCTGGGGTATAAGATTTCACGAACCTAACATATTTTCGGTTTATATTGTTTTCTTTTAGGGAGATTATTGTGTCGGTCATAATGGATCTGACTGTAAGGCTACTCTCTTGCAAGTTCTTAACGGTTCATGCCGTACCAACATATATATGTATGTGTAAGAATGAGGAAAAGAAGGAGAAGATTCTCAGGGAGACAATTGAATTAGAGAATCAATGGTTCAGGGAACCATCTCAGGGAGCTATGGACGACACCCATTTGAATGTGCGACTGGGAGTATGTTAACCATTAGGCCCGATCCAGCCCAATATCCACCCATATGAGTGGATACTCTATATATTCATATATAAGGGGTTAAGGTTTCATGTGAATTATTATGCATGAGACATAAGAGAAATAGAAAGTTTTTCTAGAGAGAAAAACCAGAGAGCCGTTGTCTCCTTCTTCGTCCTCTTCTACAAAGGATTGGCTTGCGGGGTAATCAAGTGGGGGATTCTCGCTTCTATCAAATGTGGTTTCCTTCTGGCCGTTGCATGGAGACGAAAGCGATCAGATTAATAACGTGACGTGGGCAAGGAACGATCATACAAATCTAATCTGGTATTGTGCTCTGCCAAAAGACAGGGACCGAGACGTTGGGACGTTTGGCCTGAATTTTGGGGGCAGATGCTATTTGGACTTCTCCATCCACCTCTCCGAAGATACCAGGTTAATTTATGGTACCAAATATCGGATGTTTGGATAGATATGACCGTTGTAGCAGACTTCATCAGATTCCCCCTCATTTGTAAGAGGTTTTTTATTGTGGGGACACTCTTCCCTGCAAGCGAAAACCCCTGCAGTTAATTACGTTATCGCGTTACGATAACCACTTTCTTCTGCTCCAGCGGTTCACTTCGTGTAGTGTGTATTTTTTTTTATTTTGGTTGCCCGTGGATTATATACGGAGACTAGTTTTTGTCATCGCCAGTAGGGCGCGGATTGATCCAAATCCCTAAATTTTTTAGATTTGAGATTTTGAACTTAAGTTACATTTTTCCTTTAGTTCAAAAATATTTTATTTAGTTTAATGACTGTTAATCTAGTTTAAAATTAATATCAACTTGAACATATAAGCATTTGGGTCCAATTTATTTTTAACTAAGGATACATTAGTCTTATTTGAGACTAAGATGAACTTAGGAATATTTTAAGGATCTTTAAATTTTTTTAACAGAGCATTTGGGATCAACTGCAAAAGACTTGGCCAATTTGGACTTAGTCTGCTTAGGTTTTTGTTTAAAAGTGCTAAGCACTATTTGGGCTCTATTTGTTCAGCCCTCCTTTTTACACAAAAGTGCTATACACTTATTTGATGCTCTGACGCTCACATGGGTATCATGTGAAGTCTTCGGTTATGGGGGCTGATCAATCAGTGCTAAGCACTCAATTATATATATAGTGCTAAGCAGGTTTTCCTTTCGGAACCCTGAACTCGTCCGGTTGGAGTCCGTGAAGAGTACGTGCGGCGCTAGGCGCTGCCCAATCAGTGCTAAGCACTTAGCCGCTTTGGCTATATATGAAGTGCTAAATTCTTTTGTATGGCGCTCACGTGAGGAGCACGTGCGCGGCTGCCCAATCAATGCTAAGCACTCAGCCGTTTTAGCTTTATATAAAGTGCTAAGCATTTTTATTCAGCGCTTGCGTGTATTTCATGTGAGGCGTTGGTCTTCTGCTTTGGACGCCCGCATGTTTTTCACGTGAGGCACTGGGCGCTGTTGGAAGGGTGCCTACGTGGGAAGCACGTGATGCGCTAAGTTCTTTTCCTTTTCAGAGATTGAATCTCTGTTAATGGAATTTTGACCATTAATGATTACCAAGATCTTTATTTTGAAAATCCGGGATCAGGTTTTTTTTAAGAACTAAATTCTTTTATAAGAACTAAGTTTCTTTTAGGGTTAAACCCTATTTTCCGAGGAGTTAAATTCCCATAGGATATGTTCTTTTCCTTTTTCTTTCTTTTTAATCTAGTTCTTTTCTGAATATTTGATTCTCAAGAACAAAATCTTCCCGATAAGAATTAAATTCTCAACTTGTGGAAAACTTGTCTTGTGGATCTCAGATCCAGAGAAAGAACTAACTTCTTGAGAATGGTTAAACCCTTGGATATGCTATGATAGGTAAATGAGATGTTTTGATCTCTGTGGTTTCTTTACCTAGGGTTTGAGAGGAAAAAGATCTTCTTCTCTATTGAGAATTAAATTCTCTGTTGTTGTTTAGAGCCTGCTGTATTTTTTTACAGAAGCTTATGGGGGTTCCCTCTATATGAGACTTGAAGTCTCGGGTCCTTTATATAGTAGAGGAAATTTTGTTAATTAGTTTTGAGAAAATCTCTTATTTAGAGATTCTAATTGATTTAATTGATCTCAAAATTTGTTTTGGGAATTTTACCCACCGTTGGATTTTTGATCCAAGTGTTTCTGTTTTACAGAATATATTTTCTTGTTTTTAGCAAGATTGGGAAAATATTTTCCCATATACAGAATTTATTCTGTCAAACGGTGATTTTTAATCACCATTAGATTTTTAATCCAAAAGCTCTCTGTTTTACAGAGAACAATCTTTTTTGTTTGTAAAGATTGAGGAAAAATATTCTCAGAATAGAATTTAATTCTATTGTCTGATGATTTATCATCACCATTGAATTTTTGATCCGACGGCTCTATTTAACAGAGAGTATCCCAACTTTTTGGTAGGGAAATATTCTCATATAGAATTTAATTCTACTAATATAAATTTGGTCGTCGGCGCTCACGCGTTGTGCATGTGGGCGCCACTTAAGAATTTAATTTTTATTTATGATAGATGCCCCTGTGTTTTGCACATTGGTGTTCACATGAGCTTCACGTGCGGCGCCACCATAGGATTTAATCCTAAAGGGTTGACGCTGGTGCTGACGCCCTCATGAGAAGCACGTGAGGCACTGCCTCATTGAAATTTAATAGAGCTTAGCTCTTTTTATTATGTTTAAATTTTAGGGGAACAGGTATATCGGTAAACCTTTTAGGGTAAATACATGTATTTCCGCTGCGTATATTTGTATGTTATGTATCTACGTCACTTAAAGTGAACAGAGAATAACCTCCAGCTGAACACTTGGATATTCCTTGGGGTTCTTGTTTTTTTAAATGACTAGAGAAGTCTTTTGCTGCTGCATGCATGTTTTCTAACCAATTCCCAAGCTGAAGATAAGGAAAAATCCACTGAATTTGTAAGTTTCCATATCATTCTGTCTGGATTTGCTTCAGTACAGTAGTTTCTATCTAAAATATCTTGTATAATATATGTCAGCAGGAAGGGAGCCATTGATATATGAAAAATTCCATTCATTTTCCTTTAAGATAGTATTCACAGAAAGGGTATTAATAGGACTAGTAGCAAAATCTTTTAGAGGCTTGTCATTGTATTTGTGCCAAGTATCATGCCAGAAATCAATGTTCCCAGTGCCAATAATCCATTTAGAATTCCTATAAACCAAATTAAGGGGCAGCAGCATGTATCTTCTTCCATATTTGAGACGATGAGGCAGTAGCAGTAAGCATAGAATTTTTAATTAGTATACTTTGCTGAAAGATATATAGTTTGCCCATAAACTTTCACCCTTACAAAACTTCCAAGCTTTTTTAAGGGTAAAGACCTTAGCTATTTTAGTGGCCAATCTCACAATCATTCCTCCTTCATTCAAGGGTTTACAACAGTACGTACTCCATGAAGTCCAATGATGATGTTTTGAGCTTTCTCCATTATTCCAGAAAATTTTTGCAGCAATAGAAGATATATATTAATTCTATTAAGCACAGTGACAGGAGGATTACAAGCTGCAATAATATTGTGTAAAGGCATTGACATTAACACATTCCTTACAAGAATTAATGAGTCTTCCAGCTTGTGAAAGATATTTGGTTTGCTATCCATTCATTTTGCACTTTATTTTTTCAATTTAGTTCTCAAAACAGCTCACTTTACATCTTCCTTGATACAGTGGGGCTCCCAATTAAGTACATAATAGATAAGCACCCTTTTTGAATGTCAGTGTTCTGTTGAATATTTCTGCAAACTGCATTAGGACAAGTCTTGAACAGCTGGTAAAAAGAACTCTATTGCTTGTTTATTTTCTGGCCAGACATCTCTTAGTATATTTTACGTATGAAATTTATAAAATATAAGATATTACGACTTACAAAGCATATAGCAATAAACTTTTACTTTAAAACATCCGATTTTCTTGACTTTGGTCTTCGTGTCCGTGCATCGCGGGAGTCCTTGCTGGTATTTTGAAAAATAAAACTACAGTTCCCGAGAATTAAGGTTTGTTACCATGACTATTACATACAGTTAATATTGGAGACCGTATGAAACGGTCTCTAAAAATAAAAAACGGTTGCTGATGTGTATTAGCGACCGTTCATATTGTAAACGGTCGTTAATACACGGTCTCTGATTGGATTGTTGCCAATACGTGTATTAACGACGGTTCATGAACAGTCGCTAATATGAACGATCGCTATATATGTATCAGTGACCGTTCATGAACGGTTGCTAATATATGTATCAGCGACCGTTCATGCCGGTCGCCAATAAGACGACACGTGGACTTCCCAACGAATTTAACAGTTTCCTAATATCAGCGAACGGTCGCTGATAAGGGTATTAGCGACCGTTCCTGTAGCTAGAACGGTCGCTAATACCTATTTTTTTTAGGGAATTTTTTTACAGAAAAATCATATATTTCATACAATAATACACAAAATCATAATATATTACGTCACAATAGCGTTTCGCATACAAATCAACATATATGCACAATCTACCATATACCCAACAATATCAACAACTCAAACGAACTAATATGCATACAAACCAACATATAAACACTATCCACGATATATCCACCAATATCAACAACTCAATCGAACACATATGAACTAAAATCTTAATAAACAAGTATACATGAACTAAATTGTTTTGAATACAAACAACACAATACACACGCTATATATATATCCAACAATACGAAAAAAATCTCCAAATCACGCGCAATCCCAGCTCACTCAACCCTGTAAATCCAAACAGATAAATAAATACATGAACTCAAATAATAATTTTCGAAACAACGTTAGCTATACTGACACATATACATGCGTACATCACTAACTCTTGCCACTTCCATCATCAAAACATAATCCTTTGGGCGTTAACTTATAAGAACCCTATGAATATACAATATGAATTTTAAATATCAAAACCCAACATAGTTTAATTGTAGACTCAAATTTCTGTAAATAATAACTATATGTACCTTACTAATTCCCACCGTTGCCATAGCCACTAGAATCTCGTCTTGAATAGTATCGATTTACATCGTCTAAATCCTCCTGCGAAAAAATATACCTAATAACCCTCCCTGTGGGGTCGGCTGGTCAGGGTTATATGGTTCCTATGGTGGAGGGTGAGAATAATAAGGATCTTGTGGCGAAGGCAGAGGGTAGTGCCCTCCTGGGATTGTGGAGGCGGATGATAAGGGTAGTACGATGTTCCAATACGGTGTCACGATCCGGAAATGGCATGTGACCGACACTTAAATCAAATGAAGTCTATAAGACCCCACCGTAACCCAAGTAAGCTGAAAACCAGGAATCTAAATTTTTGTAAGAAAACGGTGGAGGTGAAGTTTTACAAAAAGGGTATAAATGAAATCAAGTTCCCTTTTTAAAATATAAATAAGGTTCGTTGAAAATATAAGTGGAATGTATACTAAACTTTGAAAACGTTTTCGTCATTTGAAATTTGGGCAGCACCTCCTTTATAAATTTTTATGAAAACCAGTACATAATTGTTACGCCCCGCTTCCCGGAATACGGTAAAGGGGACGCGACTGGGCCGCTACGTATTTACTCTGAAGTAAACACGCTAAGCGTATCTAAGAAATATAAGTAAAATACACAAGAGACAGTATATAAAAGAACAACAACTTTATTTATTAACATTCTTTTTACAATGCATCTGAAAAGTAAATACATGGAACGGAAAGCAATGCCTAAACAGTGGCATAACAGAAATGAAAATTACAGAATGTAAATGTGTACAGGGAATATAAAGCTCTGGGTCGAAAGCTAGCTGGTCCAAATCCTCGCTAGTGGGCTCGATCTCTTGAAAGTCCGAATCACCTGACAACATTCCAAAAAGAAAGAGAAGGAATGTCGTCAGCGAACAATCACTCGGTAAGTCCCAAAGATAAGCGAGAAATATAATAAACAGAGAGAGAGAGAGTGTGTAACTTTTAAAGTAGTATTATATTGTTATAATGTTGTATTTAGTGTTAACGCTGTTGTTTGTAGCTTGGTACAGAAGAAGCCAATGTATACGAGAGGAGTCTCACTTGCCCCGGAGACTAAGGTCTCAGGAACACAAGGAACCGTTCATACCACGGTACAACAACAATTGAATTCAGGTTAGGTGTATTGTGGTTGCAGTTTCATGCCATTTCTAACACCTTCCGTACCAATCTACCCCTTAAACCCCGCGATATCTTGATTGTATTGTTTGAATTGTAAATATGTATTGTCTTGTAGTATAGATGGATGACTTGTCGAAACCATGATATCAGTAAATGGATGTAACTGGAGAATCATGTAGATGGATGTATATCCATGGTTCGGTTCGGTCAAATTGTATAGATTGATAAATTGAACAGATTGAATATATGGATTCATATTGAATTGTTATATATACTTGAATCTCATTCAAGTCAGTTTGATTATATTGAGACTCAGTCTGTGTCGGACAATTAGAAAAGAAATTGAATCTTGAATTAGGTTTTGGTGTTATCGGTAACCGCTGCACATGGACGGCAGGATTTGTGTCTTTTTCAAAGACGATTACCGTGTTGATAACACCGTTTGTTAAGTTGTCTACCTTAAATAGGCAAGCACCCATATCTCCGGCTTCCTGAGGCTCAAGAGATTGATCCCGCTTAAACCTATGTTTACTAGGGTCCTTATTGTAATTTAATATAACTTGAGGGTGTTTTATGTCAAAATAATTTTGTATAGTTTTCAAAATACAACTCAAGTATTTTATTATCGTCTTTAAAGTTTTCATGGATGTATATTTTATCAATGTGATATTTCTAGTGAATAAAACCTAATTTCATAATATATGGTATTTATTTGTAATATTGGAATTGTATGGTATTTTCTTGTAAATGAGATGTTTTTCTTGAATTTTGGAAATGTGGAATATTATAAATATTAAATATAGATATTTTGATATTAATTACATATATATATATATTTATTAAAAATATAAGTTTTATTTATAATAGAAATCACATTTTCTAAAGAAAATTATTTTTTAAATCTTTCGAGACCAAATGTTCCTTGCGGAGGTCTGCATCTCGCACTACTAAGCCTGAGGATGTGCGATAATCTGCACCATCCCGAACAGATTCTTCAAATGGGTTGTAGCGGCACATTGCAAAGATTTGTTAAAAATACATATCTTGTAGAAAACGTTTTTTTATAAGTTTAAGGTATTTAATTGTAAATTCGTATTCCCGTATTCTACATTCCAAAAAGACATAGTGCTATGATATAGATGTGTGTTGTGAGGAGGTAAGTCATTATCTCGTGAACTATCTAAAGGTATAGCAAGGAATTATAATGATTTATGTCAAAACAAACTATATGGTATTTTTCTGAAGAAGTGCGATAAAAATTACAATATGAATTCTTTTGCTATGAAACTTGTTCAATATGTTTTGTTAATATTTAATGGTCATGATGTGCAAGTTTGGTATTGTTGTATTTAAGAAAATTGGAACTTTTTAAAGAAAACCGAATCGGAAGTCGGATTAACTCCGCTTCCGTCGGGTTTTAGAAATACAAGTTTTTATAATAGTAAAGAGAAGGGGGAGAAGAGACTTACTGGATTGTAGATTAGAAAAGAGGAAGAGGGAGTGGTAGGAGGTGCCGGTGCGTCGGAAGTCGGATTAACTCCGCTTCCGTCGGGTTTTAGAAATACAAATTTTTAGAATAGTAAAGAGAAGGGGGAGAAGGGACTTACTGGATTGTAGATTAGAAAAGAGGAAGAGGGAGTGGTAGGAGGTGCCGGTGCGTCTTTTCATTGCTGGGAGCTCCTAGGGACGTCGTCGGAAGTTCGTCGGAGTTTCGCCCTTCGCTAACTCCACTTGTACACAAAAGTTCTTGGGATTTTTCTTGAGAGTTTGGACAGGAATTGTGAGTGAGGGGGTGTGGAATGGAGTGGTATTTATAGGTAAAACTTAGGGTTAGGGTTTGATACAAAATTCATTAAAAATTATGCATTAAAAATAGTTTTAATTGGATTTTTAAGTCTCTGGAATAATGCAGGGAAATTAAACAGTGTAGGAGTTATGGGGAGGCAAAGAGGCACAGGTTTCAAGAAGGCAAGAATCGGATTTGGGCCAAGTCGGCCGGCGGCGCCGGCCGATTCACACTCCCCGCCGGCCGAGTTGGGGTCCGTCTCGCCACCACGTGTTCCTTGCCTCTTGGTCTACCTCCTGAACTCGTTTGTTTTTAGTGTGACCTTTGGGTTTACGGGTTAAGCACGTGTAGACTATTGGGCTTCTAAAAAGATTAAAAGAAATCAATATAAAAAATAATTAGGCTGATAGGATTTGAACTCTGGCGCTTTGGTTCAGCAGTGCAAGGTCTTACCAATGAGCTACAAGCTCTTTCTTGCTATTAAAAAGCAAAACAAACTTATAACTTGTGCTCAGGCTCAAATACCCTTTTCTGTATTTTTGAAAAAAAAAATTGTACAGAAAGTTTAGGGTTGTTACATTCTACCCTCCTTATAAAAATTTCGTCGTCGAAATTTGTAAAAGAAAAGTGTTACAGATTCAAGGAAAGTTTGATGACTGAAGTACTGATAGTGTATAAAAAATAACATAGTGATACAAGGGTTTTAAAAATGTGAAAAAGACTTACTAGTGTTATCTTGGTCAACTATCTCGGCTTCTACGGCTGCTAAGGTGTTAGCCTGTCGCCCTGGTACATTCCTCCTTGTTGGAGGCATATTCCTCTGTCCTCGAGGCATGTTCTTCAGTGCCTGATAGAATTGGCGATTTGGCTGTGCAGGAGTTCTACGTGGAGGTGGTGCTGGGAGTGCAGGACGAGTTGTAGGAGCCTGGATAGCTGGCCGTTGCGGGTAGTTGGTGGGTGTGTAAGCTGAGTTGTATCTATAGGGACATGTCTCAATTTTGTGATTGGACGTGCCACAAACTAGGCACAGGCCTTTTGCGCGCCTACAATTCTTTATCAAATGTCTATCTCTCTTGCAATGGAAACAGAAATCTGGTCTTGGCTGGTTATTGGGTTCTTCCAATCTCCTGGGTTCGAACAATGGCCTGGAAGAGGCTCCTCCTGCCATTTGAGTGGTAGGGCGCTTATAACCGGCAGATTGAGGTATGCCCTTCTTCTTCACCACTGCCTCATATCTTCGGGCAGCTTTCAGAGCTAAATCATGGGTTGGTAAATCCCCTGTAGCTAAGGCAACTTGGATTTCCGGGTCCAACCCTTACTGAAATCTTCTTGCCCTGATCTTAGCAGTTGGTATAAGATGGGCCGCAAACCTGTTACAGTCTTGTGTTAGCTGTATAGTATGTGTTTTTAGGAAAATGAATACTGAGACATATCTTACCTGCTGAGCATGGTAAACTCAGCATCATACTCATCTACATATTTGGTCCACATTGAACCTTGTTGCAGATGGATGAACTGTTGCTCCATATCAAAGCGGACAGTCTCAGGGAAGTACTTTGTATCGAACATGTCACGAAAAGTCTTCCATTCGATCGGCTGGGTGAGACGGCTTTCTTCCGCCTTCCACCAAACCCGTGCATTATCCGTGAGCTACAGCTTCGTAATTCGGACCCAAACTATTTCTGGCACTTGTGCTGCTGCCAGATCATCTTCAATGCTCTGAGCCCATTCCTCAGCTTTTAGAGGGCTCTCCTTTCCTGTGAACTGTTTGGGGGTGCAAGGCCCTGAATTGCTTCACTCTAGGTGCTTCTGCATCGAGACGGTTTATTAGAATAGCAGTCTGCTGCTGCTGTCCCTGTAGGAGGCTACGGATCGCTTCAAGCAGAACCGTCTGCTCGTTGATCGGAGCAGGGACGGCAGGTGTGAGTTGTAGTGGTGGAGGTGTGTTATTAACATTGGTGCTGGTGTTGTTCGGGGAATCCATAACCTTGAATGAAAAATTTTGGGTTAGGACAGATTCAAAGTATATGAAATGATAGGATTCAAGAAGTATGAATTGTAAAGAATATTTTCAGTTGCTGGTTCTTGTGTTATATTGCTTAGGTTGTCCATACAGTGCTGACCTGCATGGTAGGGTTCCATACAGCTCGGACCTGCATGGGCCACCAACAAAACCTGTCACGCTCCGCTTCCCGGAATACGGTGAAGGGGACACGACTAGGCCGCTACGTATTTACTCTAAAGTAAACACGCTAAGCGTATCCAAGCAATATAAGTAAAATACAGAAGAGACAAGATATAAAAGAACATCAACTTTATTTATTAACATTCTTTTTACAATGTATCTGAAAAGTAAATACATGGAACGGAAAGAAATGCCTAAACAGTGGCATAACAGAAATGGAAAATACAGAATGTAAATGTGTACAAGGAATCTAAAGCTCTGGGTCGAAAGCTAGCTGGTCTAAATCCTCGCTGGTGGGCTCGATCTCCTGAAGGTCCGAATCACCTGACAACATTCCAAAAAGAAAGAGAAGGAATGTCGTCAGCGAACAATCGCTCGGTAAGTTCTAAAGATAAGGGAGAAGTAGAATAGACAGAGAGAGTGTGTGTGTGTGTAACTTTTAAAGTAGTATTATATTGTTATAATGTTGTATTTAGTGTTAACGCTGTTGTTTGTAACTTGGTACAGAAGAGGCCAGTGTATACGAGAGCAGTCTCACTTGCCCCGGAGACTAAGGTATCAGGAACACAAGGAACCGTTCATGCCACGGTACAACAGCAATTGAATTCAGGTTAAGTGTATTATGGTTGCAGTCTCGTGCCACTTCTAACACCTTCCGTACCAATCTACCCCTTAAACCCCGCGATGTCTTGATTGTATTGTTTGAATTGTAAATATGTACTGTCTTGTAGTATAGATGGATGACTTGCCGAAACCATGATATCAGTAAATGGATGTAACTGGAGAATCATGTAGATGGATGTATATCCATGGTTCGGTTCGGTCAAATTGTATAGATTGATAGATTGAACAGATTGAATATATGAATTCATATTGAATTGTTATATATACTTGAATCTCATTCAAGTCAAATTGATTATATTGAGACTCAGTCTGAGTCAGAAAATTAGAAAAGAAATTGAATCTTGAATTAGGTTTTGGTGTTATCGGTAACCGCTGCACATGGACGGCAGGATTGTGTCTTTTTCAAAGACGATTACCGTGTTGATAACACCGTTTGTTAAGTTGTCTATCTTAAATAGGCAAGCACCCATATCTCCGGCTCCCTGAGGCTCAAGAGACTGGTCCCGCATAAACCTATGTTTATTAGGGTCCTTATTGTAATTGAATATAACTTGAGGGTGTTTTATGTAAAAATAATTTTGTATAGTTTTCAAAATACACCTCAAGTATTTTATTATCGTCTTTAAAGTTTTCATGAATGTATATTTTATCAATGTGACATTTCTAGTGAATAAAACCTAATTTCATAATAAGGTATTTATTTGTAATATTGGAATTGTATGGTATTTTCTTGTAAATGAGATATTTTTCTTGAATTTTGGAAATGTGGAATATTATAAATATTAAAAATAGATATTTTGATATTAATTACATATATATATATATATTAAAAATATAAGTTTTATTTATAATAGAAATCGCATTTTCTAAAGAAAATTGTATTTTAAATCTTTCGAGACCGAATGCTCCCTGCGGAGGTCTGCATCTCGCACTACGAAGCCCGAGGATGCGCGATAATCCGCACCATCCCGAACGGCTTCCCCAAATGGGTTGTAGCGGCACATTGCAAAGATTTGTTAAAAATACATATCTTGTAGAAAACGTTTTTTATAAGTTTAAGATATTTAATTGTAAATTCGTATTCTCGTATTCTACATTCCAAAAAGACATAGGTCTATGATAGAGATGTGTGTTGTAAGGAGGTAGGTCATTACCTCGTGAGCTATCTAAAGGTATAGCAACAAATTATAATGATTTATGTCAAAACTAAACTATATGGTATTTTTCTGAAAAAGTGCGATAAAAATTACAATATGAATTCTTTTGATATGAAACTTGTTCAATATATTTTGTTAATATTTAATGGTCATGATGTACAAGTTTGGTGTTGTTGTATTTAAGAAAATTTGAACATTTTAAAAAAAATCCGAATCGGAAGTCGGATTAACTTCGCTTCCATCGGGTTTTAGAAATACAAGTTTTTAGAATAGTAAAGAGAAGGGGAGAAGGGTCTTACTGGATTGTAGATTAGAAAAGAGGAAGAGGAAGTGGTAGGAGGTGCCGGTGCGTCGTTTCGTCGCCGGGAGCTCCTAGGGTCGTCGTCGGAAGTTCGTCGGAGTTTCGCCCTTCGCTAACTCCACTTGTGCACAAAAGTTCTTAAAATTTTTCTTGAGAGTTTGGACAGGAATTGTGAGTGAGGGGTGTGGAATGGAGTGGTATTTATAGGTAAAACTTAGGATTAGGGTTTGATACAAAATTCATTAAAAATTATGCATTAAAAATAGTTTTAATAGGATTTTTAAGTCTCTGGAATAATGCAGGGAAATTAAATAGTGTAGGAGTTATGGGGAGGCAAAGAGGCATAGGTTTCAAGAAGGCAAGAATCGGATTTGGTCCGAGTCGGCCGGCGCCGCCGTCCGATTCACACTCCCCACCGGCCGAGTTGGGCCGAATCGGGGTCCGTCTCGCCGCCACGTGTCCCTTGCCTCTTGATCTACCTCCTGGACTCGTTTGTTTTTAGTGTGACCTTTGGGTTTACAGGTTAAGCACGTGTAGACTATTGAGCTTCTAAAAAGATTAAAAGAAATCAGTATAAAAAATAATGTGGCTGATGGGATTTGAACTCTGGTGCTTTGGTTCAGCAGTGCAAGGTCTTACCAATGAGCTACAAGCTCCTTCTTTCTATTAAAAAGCAAAACAAACTTATGTGCTCAGGCTCAAATACCCTTTTTGTATTTTTGAAAAAAAATTTGTACAGAAAGTTTAGGATTATTGCAATAATCAATAATAATATTGGTATCCCCAAGCGGGAGTTGATCATCGCCAATTGACGGAAACACAACCACGCAAGATATATACGACGCCCAAGACGAAGATCAACTCAAGAAAAGAATAAAAGAAATACAAAACATCATCAACTCAAATATAAAGAATAATATACAAGTCCCACTCTAAGTCAAAGAATATACAATTTGGTCTCTAAATCCACAATATATATAGTCTGATAGAGATTTTAACTAGATTAAAAAGAATAAAATATACAATGGTGCTTACGATCTGTAGTGTAGCCCACCTACCAAGCAAATCACCCGAAAAAGAAGTGTGCCAGCAAGCCTCCACTAATCCGAGCGATCGGTCCTGCAAGAAAACTATGGCACAGCGGGGGTGAGTTGCCAACTCGTGAGTAGAAGACATCATCAGGTAGAAATCGAATGCATAACGATTTATCTAGGTCATACTGTACTAATAATATCATATCGTGTGGTATCGAAGGTGAACGTGTGTGTGTGTGTGTGTATAATATCGTGCCTGTATCAATATGTGGTATCATGTCATCCCTAGCAGGTATATATACATATCATCCGACGAGTGTCCATCAACGACACTCAAAATCATCATAAAATCCTGAGTGTCCAGCATCGACATTCGAAATCATCATAAATCCCGTGTCCAGTATCGATACGTAAATCCTCATATCTCAGGCGCCGTCTCATCGGATCGGCCCTCATATCTCATATCGGTCGTCATATCCATTTGTCTTATATCACTCCAGTCGGTATCCTCCGGATATCTGCCGAGTCCAATACTGTCACCAATAGGTAGTGTTCCCAACCAGGCTCAACGTCTTTCTATACGATCTTCTTGCCCCTGGGTACCATACCGGGTCCACTATATACCTGCAGATGGTGACTCCTCACTCCTTGAATCAGGTGTAATCATAGCTCAGAACCGAGAAATCTCATGGTGGACGTCGAAATATCATATTAAGAGAAAACCGCGTTTTTAAAATATTCATAAGTTTTTAAATAATATCTGCGGTTTCTCAAATCCAGAAATCTCATGAAAGCAGAATCTCATAAGAATATGACAATCATGAAATGATATGTACAGGCACAGAACAATACTGTAATGCATAGCAAGTGTGTTCATATAAGCATATTGTATAGCAACGTAAAGAAAGTACTAATAGAATCTAACATGCTAACAGGTTATAATGTGATGCGGTAGTATAGCGAGTTCTATCTGTGGATGTGGCATGTCAATTACCGATGATGTGTATATGAGCATACGAGTATGTGCATGTGCAACACATAATCATTGGTAATGGTGTGCGTGTCCTAGTACGAGGTCAAGTAAAACTAAGGTATAAACGTAGTATGTATCGTAAATGACCGAAATGCGAGCGTATGGAGAAATAAGAAATTGAAAAGGGACCGCATTGCATGATTTATTGACTCAGGATATATCCGAGGAGCAGGCGCAGTGTCTTCTGGCGTTTATCAGAGGTGGAGGTGGACCGAGCTAGGATAGCTTTTTGATTCTTATATTTTAAATATGTATTTATTTATATGATACATATTGTACTACATTTTGGATGATATTGATATTGGTGGTGTTTGCGTGTTTATATTGATATCATATTCTGCTTGTTGATTTCTTTTGTATATTATGCGTAAGATGTGATTATGAATACTGCGATATATGTTCTGCGTGATGATTACTTTTATATATGATGTATATATTATTGTGCACAGGGCGAGAAAAAAATAGACAGCCCTTTTTTAAAAAACAAACCTGATAATATGTACCTACGGATATAACCGTAGGGCCCAACATTGCCCCTACGGATTAATCCGTAGGGCCCAACAATGTACCTACAGATTTATCCGTAGGGGCAAAATATCAGGATACCTGATATTTTACCCCTATGATCTCAGTATTAGGGGTTACGCTTGCCCCTACGGATATCTCCATAAGGGCAAACCAATGCCTCTACACAGGTATCCGTAGGGACAAAATATCAGGTATCCTGATATTTTGTCCCTACGGATTTATACCTACCCGTAGGGGCACCTTCTTGTCCCTACGGATTAGTCCGTAGGGACACCTAATTTATTTTATAAAATCATAAATTAAATAAATTTTTTGTCCCTACGGCCTAATCCGTAGAGACAACTGGACCTACACATAACTCCGTAGGGGCAAGTTTTTGACCGTAGGGCATGTTCAAGGCTGCGACTTGCACCTACGGTGTTTGTACCTACAGGGTAATTTATTGCCCCTACGGATATATCCGTATCCGTAGGGGCAGTGGTTTGCTCCTACGGATAAATCCGTAGGGGCAACCCTTATTTGTAGTAGTGCCAGCGGAAGGTAATATCTTGACGCGATTCAGGTCGCACCAGCTGGCGCCGTCTGTGGGAACATTTGATTCCACAAAACAAAAGTTCATCTTTCGATCTTAATCTAATGGCGAGCGATCATCACGACGATCCCAGCACCAACCGCCGCCTTCCCCTCAACGGAGGCGCGGAAGAACCTCCTTCGCCGAATGCCATCAACGCCCTTACCGGCCGGATAGACCGACTCATGTCCTTCGTGGAGGCACTCATCCATGTCCAAACGGCAGGGCAAGATCCCCAGACCGCCGGTTCCCCCCTCATCGCGGGACCGGGACCTCTACAGAGGAGAGAAGACTCCGCACGCGTCGGCACTGCCGACCACCGCCTTGCTACCTCCCACGGCCGCAGATCTCCCGGGCCAATACATTCTACAACCCGCGTCAGCGCCGAGGTCTGTCGCCCGAGTGCCTCGCCCTGAGCCCCTACGTGCTCCTGCCCCTCCCGAGGAGATGTTGGTCAATTCACCTGCTCCCAGGCATGACCAACACCCCCTCCCCCGACGGGGTCGCGCGGACGGGACTCGTCACGGCAGCTCGAAGACTACCTCGCCGGGGGACCTAAGGAACCTCATTGAAAGGAACCGGGGCCACGGCTAGACACAGGTCCCCAACAGCAGAGGCCAAGGATCGAAGCCCTCACCAAGAGGCAGCCGAGCAGCTACCCTGCTCGGCTATCCCTGGCTTGTAGTTCCCTACCCCACAACGTCAGGGATCAAAACCCTCGCCAAGAGGCAGCCGAGCAGCTACCCTGCTCGGCTATTCCTAGATGGTAGCTCCCTACCCCACAACGCTAGGGATCAAAGCCCTCGCCAAGAGGCACCGGGATGCAACACTGTTCGGCTATCCTTAAGGATCAAAGCACTCGCCAAGAGACACAGGGCAGTAACCCTGCTCCGCCCGTCCTTAGTAGGCCTCTTACGGCCCCTCCCGCGCTAAGGATCAAAAGCCCTCTCAAGAAGCAACCGGGCCCTCTCTTGCTCGGTTATCCCTGGCTGGTAGCTCCCTACCCCAACACACCGGGTATCAAAGCCCTCGCCAAGAGGCACCGGGCAGAAACCCTGCCCGGCCCGTCCTTAAGGATCAAAAGCCCTCGCAAGAGGTAACCGGGCCCCCTTGCTCGGTTATCCCTGGCTGGTAGCTCCCTACCCCAACACACCAGGGATCAAAGCTCTCTCCAAGAGGCACCAGGCAGCAACCATGCTCGGCCCCGTCCTTAGTAGGCCCCTTACGGTCCCTCCCGCTCTAAGGATCGAAACCCTCATCAAGAGGCAGCCGAGCGGCTACCCTGCTCGGCTATCCCCGGCTGGTAGTTCCCTACCCCACGACGCCGGGGATCAAAAGCCCTTGCCAAGAGGCATTGGGCAGTAACCCTTCTCGGTCCGTCCTTAATAGGCCTCTTACGTCCCCTCCCGCGCTAAGGATCAAAGCCCGCGCCAAGAGGCCACCGAGCAGCTACCCTGCTCGGCGCATCCCCAGCGGGCATCTTGCTGTCCATCAGACGCTGAGCATCTGAAGCCCTCATCGCGAGGCCGCCGAGTTCCTTCCTGCTCGGCGCATTCCCAGCGGGCATCCTCCTGCCCATCAGACACTGAGGATCTGAAGCCCTCATCATGAGGCCGCCGAGTCCCTTCCTGCTCGGCGCATCCCCAGCGGGAATCCTCCTGCCCATCAGACGCTGAGGATCTGAAGCCCTCATCGTGAGGCCGCCGAGTCCTTTCATGCTCGGCGCATCCCCAGCGGGCATCCTCCTGCCCATCAGACGCTGAGGATCTGAAGCTCTCATCGCGAGGCCGCCGAGTTCCTTCCTGCTCGGCGCATCCCCAGCGGGCATCCTCCTGCCCATCAGACGCCGAGGATCTGAAGCCCTCATCATGAGGCCGCCGAGTCCCTTCCTGCACGGCGCATCCCCAGCGGGCATCCTCCTGCCTATCAGACGCTGAGGATCTGAAGCCCTCATCGTGAGGCCGCCAAGTCCCTTCCTGCTCGGCGCATCCCCAGCGGGCATCCTCCTGCCCATCAGACGCTGAGCATCTGAAACCCTCATCGTGAGACCGCCGAGTCCCTTCCTGCTCGGCGCATCCCAGGGGGAATCCTCCTGCCGATCAACGCGGTGGGTCCAAAGCCCTCATCGCGAGACCGCGGAGTAGCTTCCTGCTCCGCGCATCCGCAACGGGTAGCTTCCTACCCTACGAAGACACGGATCCAAGGCCCGCCGAATAAACTCATACTCAACGCGCGATCAGTGCCTCAACTCCGGCAAAGGGAGGATACCGACCTTCCCACACTCGTCCTTCGTTCGACTTATACTCGATACGCGAAAACAAGAACGCCATGTCGTTCCCGAACAATCCACCACGAGGAATTACCAACGCTAAGCCGCACAGAAAGAACCAAGCAGTCCACTCTCGACCCGACCCACGAATAGATCGGAACGAGAGTGGGGGCTAATGATGATGCTCGATAATGGTAATTCCTTAGATCGTGACACGTGGCGGAGGACGTGTCACATGCGTAAGCCAGTTAGGCTCCTGAGGGCCACGGAGGGAGAACCAGTATGCTACAGTGGGGGCTTCCCTCAAACGCTGTCTCCGAGGTTGCACCCCACTTCTTATCCCCGAGCACCTCAGCAGCCAAGCTAGCTGTCCCTTTGCTCTACTCCGAGCTATCACAGGCCCGAGCCTCCTCGGCCCTCTCAGCTCGTCTTCGGGCTACCGCAGAACCAAGATACCTCGGCTCTCCTGCTCATCCGCGAGCTCTCCCGCCGAGGTCATCTTCCTCGGTTTCATCGACCGACCAACGGCACCGCTCACAGGTGCAACCGCCATCCCGCGAATCTCGCCATGCGCGAGATTTCCGCCGGCCACATCCCACATTCCACGCCATCACGATACCCCATTAACGAGCTTGTCTCGCCATTAATAGAAGATCCCGCTCATCACGCGGGCGTGATGTCGGGAGCGTAACGGCCGGCATAATTCTCGCGCCTGCCCTGCCTGTTGCCACCGCTATATAAACCCCTTCTTCAGACGGTCCAAGTAAACCATTTTTACTCCACTAAGCCGTTATTCTGCTCGGATTTTCTCTCTAACTTGACCGTCGGAGGGTTCTCGGTGGTACAACCACCCTGGGACTTTCTTGCAGGTAGCTCGGCGCAAACAACCTCAAACCCATTGAGATTCACACGCTTCGGGAGCCAACCTCCAGATCAAATCTTAGCCGTCCATCGCCGCCGTCGTCAGACCAGCAGAAAGGAACATCTTGACACGATCCAGGTCGCGCCACTTATCTTTGTTCATTGAAAAATGTTGTATCGACATGATAAATGAAACTTAGCCTACAATAAAATAAATGAGCCATAATAAAAATAATATATCTTCAATTTTTGATAGTTCACACAGATGCATTGAAGTACCTTTAATTTTACTATTGGTGGAAAGAAACTTTTAGAGTATCACAAATAGTTTCTTACAAAACAAATATAAAAACTTGCGCCAAAAAAATAAGTAACAAATGATGCTGACAAACAATTCAATGAATTAAACAACACTTTCCCACCAGCAAACAATGTTATTACCCAAAAAAAACCACTATTAAATTATTTAACACATTTTAGCCACAACTATAAAACTGCACAAAACAAAAAAGAGAAATCTCTCAATGATATCCACAGCCCAACATAAACAGAACTATGATCTGGGTTTCTTCATGCACAGCACCACACCAACCTTCTAACTTCAACCAGAAGCCTACCATATTTCCCTTCTTCTGTATAAAGCCCCTCCTATATATTTTTTCCCCAAAAAAGGTAGAAAAAAATTCTTTTCCTATGCAGCAACCTTACGTTTGTTATCAAGATTGCCGATAAGGCCATCCTCATGGCTATTAGTAGTGTTGGTATCTTCATTCTCATCTTTCATCAAGAAATTATCAACCTGAGAGGCTGCTTGTCGCCCTTCAGAGATGGCCCACACGACCAGCGACTGCCCGCGCCTGCAGTCTCCTGCAGCGAAAACTCCCTCGATGTTTGTTGAGAATCTCCCGTACTCTGCTTTAAAGTTTGACCGCTGGTCTGTTTCCACACCCAGCTTCTCTGCTATTGTCTGCAAATACACAGTTTGGTGTTATCATTAGTTATCTAGATAGGTTGTTGGAATGTTGGTTTTTTTCAACTTTTGTAAACCTAAAACAATTTTTGAGATTAATAGAAGAAAAACAAATAAAATCTGCAACATTTGTCACAAACTACTTAATGTTATTTGTTGGTTTTGGGTTATCGGACGCCCATGATGGCCTGGCCCAACCCATCAATTAATTAATTATTAAGTAGTTATTTGAAAGTTTTAGAAACTAACCAAATAACTTCCGCACTAAAAGGCTATAAAAGAAAGGTAACAGGTCTCCCAGACGATGAAGAAAAAGTCTGATTCCTCTCTTACAAAGTTTCTCCAACATAAAAGTTCTTCTAATCCTTTGATCCTTGCAAGAGCAAAAAGGATTTAATCCGTAAAAGTGTGCGTGCTTTCCAATGTGATTGTACGACCGACGGCGAATGCCGTGATCAATTTAAGGTTCAAGAACACTTCCACACTAAAGGGTATGAGATTGATATTAATTATCGATTTACATTTATGAAATTATCTCTACAATTATTTCCATCATTAGTATCAAAGCAAATATTGAAGCAAATATTGAATTGTTTCCGGCCAAATTCTAGTCAAATCGTTTTTTTCTCTCCCTGTTTTACAAGTGAGTTTTTTATGATGAAAATTCGGAAAAATCTTGCCGGCAATTGATCGCCGGAGACTTGGACTGGCGGAGGCAGACGCTGGAGTCGCCAGCGACTTGGCCACTTACCATCTCGACGCCTGAGATGGCCGCTACCACCGCCAACACTTTGAAGATGACGCAAAGAACAAATCCCGAGAGAAATCCCTAATGGGTTCGTAAAGGAGCGAACCCATTAAGGGGGAATTGAAAAATTATTGATTGGCCCTTGGAGTACTGTGGAAAATAGAGCTAAACTAATTATTCATTACTCATTCTATCATGAGGAAATATTTTGTTTACAACATTTTTAACAACTTCTATCGTATAAAAGTCGTCAAGCTCTCTTACATGGCATGCTGAAATAAATTCAACAGCATATGATAAATATTTTAAAATGTTTGATTGAGTGGGAGTTCTATTGTTGGTAGAACTTATAGGAGTTCTCACTTAGAACTATTATTTTATTTTATTTTTTACGCCAAATTAATTAAATACATGATATTTAAACGTTTGTGAAAAGAATCATGATTGGAAGCAAAGCGAACTTTTGATCCTAAACCTTACGTTTATTTATCATTTATTTAGTTGGATTGTGCAGAAAAAAAATATTACGTATGTATGTGATGGTGTGCAACCTTTGTTAATATGCTTATTTTTTGTGAAGTTATCTTGACTATAGTATCGAAATAAATTGTTGATGATTTGAGCAAGGGTGAGAAACTGAATAGTGACAACTGGGATATTTGGCACCATAAGGTTCAGTACATTCTTGAAGAACAAGAAGTTCTGGAAACGCTAAACCATATTATGCTTGAAGCTGAGAGTGGAAATTCTGCTCAATATAAAAGAGAACATTTAATTTTTCAAGTTTGGAAGAAAAAGAATAGTATTGCTCACGTTACGTTGCTGAGCAGTATGGACGACAATCTCATGCATGCGTTTGAAAAGTATCACGCTGCTTAGGAGATGTGGCATGCCTTGAAAGACAAGTTTAGCAGCACCACTGCAACTAAGGTGAGAAGGCTCACTATCAAGTTTGATACATTTAGGAAGCGTCAAAACAGTACTATGAAGTAGCACTTAATGGAAATGGGCAATATGATCAGAGAGTTGAGGTCGGCATGACACTCTTACTGATGAGCAGTAAGTGTAAGCAGTCATTCGGTTTCTTTCTCATAATTGAGAACATATAAAAATTAATGACACAATGAAAATATCAAGAGTTTTGATGATATTGTGCGTCATTTGGAGTTGGAAAAGCGCTTAGAGACGACTAAATCTTCAGGGCATGCTTATGTTGCGGCATCAAGTTCACGCAGGGCTTCGGATTTTATGCGCAAAAAGAACTTTAAGCTTTTTTACTCCAAGGGAGGAAAATGACAGATCGAAAGACGAAAAGGATAACTTTAAAAGTCACAAAAGATGCAAGCGCAGAGGCAAAAAGGACAAGACTAAGATAACCTGCTACAACTATGGCAAACCGGGTCACTTTGCTCGTGAATGCACTGAGCAAAAGAAGGTATGCCTATCTACTCTTCAATTTTTTGCTTATGTTTCTAGCATGGTTTTTCTAACGGAATCTCATTCAATATGAAATGTAGACTCAGGAGCCACAGACCACGTAACTAAAGAACGTAGAGCATTTACGGAGTATCGTCGAATTCAAAGTAGAACTAGGTGGATATCTGTAGGAAACAACTCAAGAGTTGAAGTCAAAGGGATCGGTACATGCAAGTTGAATTTGTGTGGTAGTCGGATCTTATTCCTACATGATGTCCTCTTTGCTTCTGAAATTCAACGAAATTTAGTTCCTGTTTTAGTCCTTTTTATTTTAGGTTTTAGACCAGATTTTCATAATTGTGGTGTTGATTTGTATTTGGGAACGTTTTATGGTTCTGATTTTTTGTATGATAACTTTATGGTTTTAGACGTTGACTATGATGTATTTGATTTAAATAATAATGAATGTTTTTTTAATTCCATCATCTAGTAATGTTCATATTGATGCAAGTATTTGGTATGCTAGACTTTGACATATTGGACGCGACAGAATGCTAAGATTAGTAAGAGATGGTTTAATTAGCCCACTTGAAAAATTAAATTATTCCATTTGTGAATACTATCTAGTAGGAAAAGTATCTAGAAAACCATTTGGTAAAGGAACCACAGTCGAATTTCCATTGCAATTAATCCATTTGGATATCTACGTCCGATAAGTGTGAGGGCGAGACATGGAGCCTCATATTTCATCATATTTATAGATGATTTCACACATTATGACAATGTCTATTTGATTTTACATAAGTCTGAAGAGCTAGATCGATTTAGACAATATATAAACTTAGTTGAAAATCAATTAGACCAAACTATCAAGACTTTAAGAACTGATAGAGGCCGTGAATATTTATCAGATCAATTCAAAGATTTATGTGATGAAAAGGGTATAATTTGACAGTTAACTATTGCCAAAACTTCGCAACAGAATGGTGTGGCGGAAAGACGGAATAAAACCCTATTAGAGATGGTTCGATCCATGATGGCCTAAGCAAATCTACCAATATCATTTTGGAGAGACACGCTATTGACAGCAACCTATATACTTAACCGAGTGCCCTCTAAATCATTTACTTCCACACCGTATGAGTTATAAACAGATAGGAAACCAGAGTAAAGTAATTTGCGATCTTGGGATCTGCAGCCTTTGTCCATGACCCTTCTAATACATACGGAAAATTAGGTCCAAAAGGAAAGAAATGTATCTTTATCAGATATTCAGAAACTTCTAAAAGGTATGTTCCTTGGCGAACATGAAGATGGAAGAGTAACCGAACTCGAACCGCGAGATGCTACATTCTTGAAGATGAATTTCCAAAGAATGATGAGGTCGATAGGAATATTCTTTTTTTTTTTGAAATGGAAGAACCTGGATATTAGCGCACCTAGGGTCAATGAGGATTTCTCCTAACCTCCTGATGTAGTGAGGTAAACGAGAAAATGCCTAGACATCTTGATCCAAGTGGGTGAAAAGTACCTAGTGAGCCTATTCGACAAGAGCCTCTAATGCAAAGGAGTAACCGTAAGATTATCCCGAGACGTCGTTTTGATATTGAGGGAGAAGTATTTATTGTTATTCCTCAAGATGGCGAGGAGCCACAAAGTGAAAGAGGCTATCTCGTGTCTTACAACGGAAGAATGGAAAAATGCGATGGAAGAGAAAATTGAGTCAATGAGAACCAACCATGTTTGGGACTTCGTTGATCTTCCGCTGGGACGCAAAGCAATTGAGAATAAATAGATTCTCAAAATTAAGCGTAATGCAGATAGCTCTATTGAACGATATAAAGCTTGTCTTGTTGCAAAATGTTATACCAACAAGAAGGCGTAGACTACGAGGAAACTTTTTCTCATGTAGTTAGGTTTGCCTCTATTCGCCTTATTCTATCCACAGTGCACATCTGGACTTAGAATTACGCCAGATGGATGTCAAAACTTATTTCTAAATGGAAAATTGGATGAGAAAATCTACATAGAACCACCTGTAGGTTTTGTTGTTAAAGATCATGAGCGTAAAGTATATAGACCTCAACGTTCAACATACAGTCTAAAACAATCATCTAGACAGTGGTATTTGAATCATATTTAGATTTGTGATGATTAATGAAGACCACTGTGTGTATGTAAAGCAGTCTGAAGATAGTTTTATAATACGACCTCTCTATGTGGATGATATTTTATTAGCTGGAAATAACAAGAAGTTTGTTGTCACAATTAAAGAATGGTTGTCCTCCAATTTTGAAATGAAGGACATGAGTGAAGCAAATTATATTCTCGGGGTTAAAATCCAAAGAGACCGTTCAAGAAAACTTTTAGCTCTATCGCAAGAGCCATATATTAATAAGATTCTTGAACATTTTAATATGAGTAGTTGCAAACCCATTGACAACCCCATTACGAAAGGCGAGGCTTTAAGCCTTAGGTTATGTCTTAAGACTCCAGAAAAGCGAAATGAAATGATAAATGTTCCCATTTCCAGTGCTGTTGGGAGCCTGATGCACGCAATAATGTGTACTCGGCCGGATATTTGTTATGACGTGAGTCTAATGAGCAGATATCAATCAAATCCGGGAAGAGCACATTGGAAAATTGTGAAAAGGATTTTCAGACATATCAGAGGTATTGCGAATTATTCACTATGCTATCAAGGACATGATTTGCGCTTATTGGATTACTCGGATACTGATTGAGGAGAAGACCTAGATGAACGCAAATCAACATCAGGATATGCATTCTTACTTAATAATGACGCCATCTCATGGGTATAAGAAGTAAACATGAATAGCCTTATCAACGATGAAGGCAGAATTTATGGCATGTTCCGCTGCAGTACAAGAAGCAATATGGCTCAAGAGATTTCTACAACATTTGGGAGTATTGACTTTCATTCCAATGCTAGTAACGATATTTTGTGATAGTCAAGCAGCGATTGCTTATCCGAAAGATCCAAAATATCATAGCAGAACTAAGCATATTGATATCAAATACAACTTTGTGGGAGACATGGTTGAGAAGGAGGTGGTCATTCAATATATCTCTATGCATAAAATGGTTGCGGATCCTTTTATTAAACTAATTTCTAGAAATGTGTATGTGGAACATGTTAAATCTCTAGGATTGCGTAGAATGTGATAAATTGTTGTATCATTATGACACTTCGTTTGTTCTATAATAAATATTTCTTTTGTTTTTCGTATTTTTTATATCTTTGTTTAATATGAAATACTGGTGCACACATACAAGATGCGAAAGTATAGGTGGAGATTGTCCTTCTCACATGGACAATCACCTCTGGCACTATAGATACGAATAGAGATGAGGCATTCAAATCCTATAACTATAGGGATGGGATGCTATAAGATTTGAAACATGTCATCTTAGAGAGAGTCAAGATGAGATCATGATAATAATAAATGACTCATATGGATGCCCACTATCCATATAACCTATATTAAAACCAGACACGAGACCTCGGTGTACACTTAGAAAAGCGAGTACCTAAAAGGTTTGAGTTAGGCGCTTGAAGGCGACATAACTCAGATCTGTACGGTGATAAGTATTTTGAGACATACGCTTTGAAGAATTTCACCGTAACACGTGAATCATACCATGTGTGCTTAGCGACCAATAAAGAAAGTAAGTGAATAAATCCCTGTTTCATTACCATGTGAGTCCTTGAAGGCAAAATAGACCTCAAAAAGAATTTTTTTTCCCTATGTGACTTTTGACCGTATCTTAAATTTTTAGTTTAATGATAGCTACTTTAGCATGTTTTCAATGGTTATGAGAGATTCGATTTTATGGAACATGTCTAGGAAAGCAGTTGAACCAAAATGGAAAGGTACATGTGCGAAAGGAAGACTATTTTGCTATACATCATTTACATATATTCACTAGTCGACCAATTATGTCAGTTTTTTTTGGACATAATTGTGAATGTATGGTAATACAAATGAGTCAAATATAGTCTTAGAGGGATTAGATATATTATGACTGATCTAACAAAATGAGTCTGGGGCATATCGAGACAAATATCAATAATGGGTTGTAGCTACTATATCATCTATAATATGTGTATAGTGTAGAGCTCCTAAACTAGATGCTCACAGGTCGCACGGTTTATTTATCCGTATGATTAGCTTCAAAGAAAAAGGATAAAAATAATTAATATGATTAAGGTTGGGCAATATGAAACCCACCATGTGTGAGTGGGAGATGTTGGTTTTGGGTTATTGGGCATCCATGATGGCCTGGCCCAACCCATCAATCAATCAATCAATCAATCAATCAATTATTAAGTAGTTATTTGAGAGTTTTAGAAACTAACCAAATAACTTCCGCACTCAAAAGCTATAAAAGAAAGGGAACATGAGTTCTCTCAAATGATTGAAGAAGAAAAAGTCTGATTTCTCTCTTTCTTCCACAAAGTTTCCCCGACATATAAGTTCTTCTAAACCTTTGATCCTTGCAAGAGCAAAGGGGGATTTAATCCGTAAAAGTGTGCGTGCTTTCCAATGTGATTATACGACCGACCGCGAAGACCGTGATCAATTTAAGGTTCGAGAACGCTTCCACACTCAAAGGTATGAGATTTATGACATTATCTCTACAATTATTTCCTTCATTATATAATTATATTTTTCAAAATGCTACATGATCATATTTTTCAAAGTCGCAACTTTTGTCGCAGCCAAAAATTTATAGCATTGTGCAACTCATTTCCAAACTCTCATTGAAGTGTTGCTAAACAAGCATATAGAATTGATTTTCTTGTTCTTTATTGTTGTCGGCAACCGATGTTGCACGCAGCTCCATTTTCCACCAAACAACCGTTTGGTGCAGAGGAACAACGGCTTCATCATGCAGCATAAATGGAAAAAATAACAGAAAAACTCACTGATTCAGGACCGAGAAATCCCATGGCCAAGAGAACAAGATCGGCTTCTATGATTTCTTCTGACCCCTTGATTTCCTCAAACTCGAATCTGCCACTGCTATTCTTTGCCCATTTCACACGTATGACTTCAAGACCTTTGACTGCCCCATTTTCATCTCCAATGAAACGTTTGGTCAGGACTTCATATGATCTAGGATCCCTTCCAAACTTGGCTGCAGCTTCTTGGTGGCCATAGTCCACTCGGAATACACGAGGCCACTGTCAACACAATCATCAGCGATAAGAAAAATCTTTTGTCGCTTGACTTTTATATAATAACAATTTTAAAGATCGTAGCCTGGAAGCTATTTTCAGTGCATCAAACAAAGTTTATGTAAATTTAATGTAATTTGTAATGTTCATGCTATTTTATCTCAAAATGGTCAAAAGATGGTATTCCAGTATTATTTATCGTAGAAACAAATGAGTGATGTTATATGATTTAGCGCCAGCCCATTAAATTACTTGACAACATCTCAAAGTTTTCTGACTTTGCATTTTAACACCTTAATTGTTTCTGTCGTGCTTAAATACCTTCTGTCTACACTTTAATACCTTCTATTAAAATTCCTACGGTATATGCTAATATTTTGATGTAATAAATGTATTATCCTTTTTGATACTCAAATACATCCACATCATCAGCAATACAAAACACATATACTGTGTGCACGATAACTTCTTCCCTTCCTAAGCTCCCTTCAAAATTTCCACAAAACATCCAAATGGGCCCAACCCATTGCAAATTTATTAAAACTTTGCTTTGTCTATGCAAAGAAAAGCTCAAAGCTTGACGGAATCCTTACCTGGGGCCATGGGTTGCCTGGGGATCTTGTTCGAGGTGGCTCAGAAAGAAGCTCAAGATTGACAACATTAATGCAGCCGTGTCGAATGGATGTCCCTATGCAATCTGTCCCTGTATCTCCTCCACCAATCACCGCCACTTTCTTTCCCTCGGCAGATATATATTTACCATCTTGGAGATTGCTATCAAGCAAGCTCTTGGTATTTGCATGGAGGAATTCCATAGCAAAGTGAACTCCAGACAATTCACGCCCAGGAACAAGCAGATCCCTCCAAAAAAGAAGAAGATTCTTATAAACATTACCACAATGTTAAAAATAGTGATAGCGTACAGCATAGAGTCATTGCCGAAAAGCGAAAAACACAAATAGCGTTGCCCAAAGCATAAGCTACATGATTTATTAATTTATTTATAATTATTATTATTATGATCTTATTCACAATAAATTATATTATTATAAAAATATATAATTAGCTTTAGAACAAATAACCGTTTTAAAGAAATCAATAGACATCATAACAATAAGTAACACGATAATATTTCTAAATTTTCAATTCTTGAGTTCATATGTATGATTCACATTAGTATTAGACGTATCTACTAGGTTTCTAAATCCAAATTAATTAAAAACGTCAATTGAAAATCTAATGTAAAAATAGCGTACATGTAGCGTAGCGTAAGCTATTTGTTAAAAACATAACCTATTTGATAAAAGACATAAGCTACTTTGTATTTAAGCTATTTTCGAATACTACATAGCGAATAGGTTAGGCTACGCTGCATAGCGCAAAATAGCGAGCCATGTAGCGAGCTATTTTAAACATTGCATTACCATTTTAAGTCAAAAGGGGAGTTCCCAAATTGTCATCTTAATTTGATTCTCAGCGTGACACTTAGTACGAAAGATCTTCCTAATTTTGAAAAAGGAAAAAAAATACCTGAGTGTGTGTGTGTGTTTAGGGCCTTTGTCCTCCATTATTCTTGCGCGCGCGCACACACACACTATAAATATCTCAAATTCTTAAATCCCACTTTAAAATATTATAAATTCTCTTCATCAATATCTTATAAATTCTATGCTATTTATTTTAAATCTGCTCAAATCTTTCAGATAGCAGTAGCAGCTATATACATGCATTGCACGTGAAGAATACCAGTATGATCAATAAATTACCTAATCTCTTCAACGATTTAGTCAATTTTGTAGGGGTTTTTAAGTACCTTGGTTTTGTAGCTCCACAAGCAAGAATAATTGCATTATTCTCTGAGCGAAGAGATTCAAGAGAGTGGGCAGGATCTATGCCGACATTAGCATTCACTACAAACTTGACACCTTCCTCAGCCATGAGATCTACCCGCCGCTGAACAACATCTGTCTTATCAGCCTTAATATTTGGAACTCCATACATCATCAAACCGCCGATTCGATCAGCACGCTCATAAACAGTGATCAAATGACCCATCTTATTTAGCTGATCAGCCGCAGCTAGACCAGCTGGACCGCTACCAACTATGGCAACCTTTTTCCTGGATGAACAAGAGTGAGGACTTAATGTCTAGAGATAAAGAATTTGTCCAAGATGTACATGAGGCGAGTGCAATTTAGCCAAAGAGTTTAGAAGAAAAGGGGCAGCATACCCTGATCTCTGAAGGGGAGGTCGAGGTATCATCCATCCTTCTTCAAAAGCTCTGTCTATGATAGAGCATTCGATGCTTTTGATAGAAACAGGGTTCTCAATGATGCCAAGAACACATGAGCCTTCACAAGGAGCAGGGCAGACCCGGCCAGTGAATTCTGGGAAGTTGTTAGTCTGAAGAAGCTTATTCAAAGCTTCATGCCACCTGTTCTGATGGACCAATTCATTGAATTCTGGTATCTTATTTCCTAGAGGGCACCCAGAATTGTCCTGTATGGACAAGTATTAGTAACAGTGTTGTTGGGATAGAAAAAAACCTTGTACTGCAAATGAAATTTTAGGAAGCTAAAGAAGAATGTACTCTAAAATTTCAAGATTAAGCATGATATAGCATTAATTTCACTTCATATGCCGATATGCAAGAAATTGTGTTGTTGGTGTACACTAGCTAACTAGATTGTGTAAACTATATATATCAACACCAATATCTAAAACTAGCCTCGGTGAACCAATCATAAAAAAAAGAAGCTAATGTGCACGTGTGTGTGTGTTTACATACACCGAGAATAAAAAATGACTAACAGTTACATATGTGAGAAGCAAATAAACACTGCAAGTAACAAAACACTCAACTCACTGTTTGTTAATGTGTTAACACTTACAACCATAGCAGATGAATCTATCTCTGAATTTTTCTTTGGAATCTTGCGTTAACACGAAGAATTTGCACGTTCTGCCCATAAAATTTCTAGGTTTCTTCCTAATTTATTTCAATGTGTTTGTCCCATTTTGGATAGAACACAAAACTACACACAAAATCCCATTGATCATTCTTGTAAAGCAAAAGAAAAAAGCCTAAATGTCAATATTTTATAACCATTATATTCTCTCACAAGGCAAGTTTTGATGCACACTCATTTAAATATTACCTGATGGCAGAAAGGGGTTCCACAATCCATACAGCGAGCAGATTGTGTTTTCAACAGTGGTCCAGGCTTGGATTCCACAGCAACTTCTTTCCAATCATTAATACGAGAAATAGGATCCCTGTATGAAACACCTTGCCGCTCATAAAACATAAATCCCCGATGCTTCACAGCATTGGTAACTTCAGTTGGTCTCTTGGGTACTTCTGGGGCTTCCACATTCTGCGAATATGAAAAATATGCCTATATTTAAAATTTTAAGTGTGAACCAAAAGTAAATTAGAAAATTCAATATGCATCGAAGACCTTTAATGTATATAAAATGAGTTTTAAATATGTAAAAGAAAGAAATGAAATAAAAATCAAACTTTCCCAAAAAAATATCGAGGACCGTTGATTTCTCTTGATAAGAGCATCTTTCAAGACAATATTTTGTATTTATTATTTGAATACTTTTACAAGAACATAACCATGAAGTGTAAATAAAAAAAATCAATAGACGAATCGGCCTTGGAATAAAATTCAGGCGTAGAACTGAATTATTAAAGTCAAAGAAATTACCAGACTGGCTTTCTTGTTCAAATTTGCTAACTTCTTGAGCTCTTTGAATGCATCGTTTTTCATCAGCTCAGTTTCTTCGTGCTTCTGGGCCTCTCTGGCAGCTTTCTCAGCTTTCATCTTCTTGAGGATCCTCTTATAATCCCGTGGAAATACTTTAACAAAATTTGGGAGAAGATTGTCGAAGTTGGAGAGAACCTCTTTTGCTAACACACTGCCGGTTTGACGTTGGTGTTGCTGTATCATAATTTTCAACATAGTAATATCCTCTTCATCTTCAACTTTATCGAGATCGACCAGCTCTGGGTTGCACCGGGTATGAAACTTTCCATCCTCGTCAAAAACATAAGCAATTCCACCACTCATGCCAGCAGCAAAATTCCTCCCAGTTTTGCCAAGTACAACAACAGTACCACCAGTCATATACTCGCATCCGTGGTCGCCAACACCTTCCACAACTGCTTTTGCACCTGAATTTCGCACACAAAATCTCTCTGCTGCCATACCATTGAAATAAGCCTCTCCTTTTGTTGCGCCATACAAAGCAACATTACCTATGACAATGTTTTCCTTTGGGTCAAAGGTGCCATCTCTTGGAGGATACACTATAATATTGCCGCCAGATAATCCCTTCCCGACATAATCATTGCTGTCTCCTTCAAGCTCAAGAGTAATTCCAGGGCACAGAAAGGCGCCAAGGCTTTGACCAGCACTTCCACTTAGTTTTATATGAATAGTATCAGAAGGAAGCCCATTCATATGGTAGCGTTTAGTCACTTCATGACTAAGCATGGTACCTACAGCACGATTCATGTTCCTAACTGGCGTCTCAATGTAAACAGGTAGGCCCTTTTCTAGCGCAGCTTTGGATGAATTGATCAATTCTTGGTCTAAAGCCATATCAAGACCATGATCCTGTTTCTGGATGCAATACTGTGCAGCTTCAGGGCGGATCTCAGCTGCAGGCCTGAGTAGTAAACTGAGATCAATGTTCTCCAATTTCTCATTATTCTTAACCACTTCAGGATCGATTTCCAACATATCTGAACGGCCAATCATTTCATTAATGGTACGGAATCCCAGCTGAGCCATGATTTCACGAACTTCCTCTGCCAGCATGAAGAAAAAGTTTATGACATGCTCAGGTTCTCCAGCAAATTTCTCTCGAAGCACAGGGTCTTGAGTGGCGATGCCAACAGGGCAGGTGTTTTTGTGGCATTTTCGCATCATAATGCAACCTAGAGTGATGAGAGGAGCAGTGCTGAAACCAAACTCCTCTGCACCAAGTAAAGCTGCAATTGCAACATCTCGTCCAGTCTTCAACTGACCATCAGTTTGAATAGTTGTACGGCCACGAAGATCATTAGCCACTAAAGTTTGATGTGTCTCTGCCAACCCAAGCTCCCATGGTAACCCTGCATTCTTAATTCCGGTCCAACGAGAAGCTCCAGTGCCTCCATCATGACCAGCTATCAATACATGATCAGCATGACCTTTTACAACCCCACTAGCAACTACTCCAACACCAGCCTCGGATACAAGCTTAACACTGACTCTGGCACCTGGGTTTGAGTTCTGTAAAGCGGATACGAAAGAAAGAAGATCATTACTAATTGTAGCCATTCTCACAAGCGACCAATACTTACTTGCTTTGTAATGCCAACATTTTAAACCTATTTCTACCATTGGCAAACCAACAAAGACAGTAATAAGAGAGGAAATGCAACAAATTATAAATCAAGAAAAAGGCACGCTTCTATAGCTCATTAAAAAGCGCAAGCGCCAATCTGTGAATCTGTTTCATACTTAAACCAAGTGAAAAATGATTACAGATTATAGTATATATACCTTAAGATCATAAATTAGTTGGGCAAGGTCTTCGATTGAATATATGTCATGATGGGGAGGAGGACTGATTAGCCCTACACCAGCAGTAGAGTTCCTGGTGACCGCAATGTCACCGATAACCTTATGGCCTGGCAGTTCACCCCCTTCACCTGGCTTAGCCCCCTATCATAGAAGTTGACAAATGGATTAAATAGGTTCACAGGAAAAGGTGATTAAATTATAAAGCAATATAACCTCACCAATTGTCAAGCAATGCATCAGTATCAGAAACAAAGGCACACTTAGGTGCTTTGTACTGTCTTCAGCATCTGCCATAAACAATAATTCAAAAACAAGAGGAACTACTCTTCCAGTAGGAACATCCTAGGTATATGGAAAGAAAGCATTTTCCAGCAAAGAAATTGAACAGAATAAGGATTTGAGCTACATTTGTTTAGTTTAATGTGATTACCTGAGCCATTTTTATTTGAAGCTCATCTGCATTGGTAAGGTAGTAACTTGAAACTCCAAATCTTCCACTAGCAACCTGCTTAATTGCACTCCTCTTTGGATTTACTGAACCATCAAGAAGAGGTTCCATACGTGAAGGTTGCTCTCCTCCCTCACCTTAATGATTGTACAAATATAATAATATTAGAACAAATGCAACACTCAAAATTTACTCATGCAATAAGAATGGCACTCAGTGAGAGAGAGAGAGAGAGAGAGAGAGAGAAGGGGGGGTGGGGGTTAAAGAAATGACTTAACTAAAAAATGACTTAATCCCGAAAAACCACAAAATACTTTGGCCCAGTTACAAGAAACCACCAAAATCTTTCAAAATTAGACGAAACTACTATGGCTAACTGTCAAAGACAGGCAACGCTAACTGTGTTAAGTTTGTGTGTAAAATGACCATTTTACCCTTCTAATTAATTAAATTAACTAAATATTAATTGTTAATTAATTTATTTTTTAATAAGCGGTGGAGATGGGGGGAGAGGGAGGGCGGGAGGAGGGGGACTGCTGGATGAGGAGTGGGGAGGAGGGAGTCCAGGGAGGGGGCGGCTGGAGGAGGGGGTTGAGGGAAGGAGTGGGGTAAGGAGGAGGTCGGAGGGAGGAGGAGGAAGGAGCTCGACGAGAGGAGGGGGCGGTGGTGGAGGGCAGGGGGCTCGCCATCGGCTAGGGCTACAGTTAGGGTTAGGGAGAGAGATAAAAGATGAGTATTTTTGGATTTTTTTTATAAATTTTTTTTGATGATGTGGTAGTTCTGGTGATTTGGCGGTAAGGTGGCACCGGAAGTCATGTTAGTTTTTCTTAATTTCGAAAGTTTTTGTGGTAGTATCTTGTGCATTAAAAAGAATTTGGTAGTTTGTGGTAACTTGGCCAGACTATTTAGTAGTTTCTTGGAATTAAGCCTACAAAAACACATTTTCCAAAAATGGAAATATGATGGGCAGATTATGCAAATGAATTCAGAAAAGAAGCTGACAAACATAACGCACAACCCTGCATTCAGCCAATCCATAAAAGGTTCAGCGAGCAAACAAAGGATTTAAAGTGAAGTTTAATAAGACTGTATGCTAATAAGACTTTCTTAAAGAACTAGGGAAAAACCAAGATGCTGCAGAAATTCATACCAGTATTAGATTTCCCTCCAAGTTTGTTCATTGCTATGGCGAGTGTCGTATGTGTTTCTAATGATATCGATCCATAACTCATAGCACCGGTGCAGAATCGCTTCACGATCTCACTAGCAGGTTCCACTTCATCCAAGGAAATCTTCTCAGGTACATCTTTAAACTTCAGCATCCCCCTCAAATTGCATGACTTGTTCAGCTCTTGGATACGCCTGGAGTATTCTTTGTATGCGGCCACACTGTTTTGTCTAGCTGCCTCCTGCAGTTTCGCAATAGCAAGAGGATCATTGAGGTGTACCTCACCTCCTTTTCTCCAGTGATAATCACCAGGATTTGGTAGCGCGGCTGCTTCTGCGCTTCCAGGTGGTAGAGCCCTTTTAGGGAACGCCATTTCATGAAGGCGGAGTGCATCCCGTGCAAGCATCTCAAAAGTTGCCCCTTCAACTCTGCTTGGTGTGCCATTAAAACACTTCTGGATCACTTCCGAAGCAAGACCAAGAGCTTCAAAGATCTGTGCTCCTTTGTAAGAGGCTAGTGTGGATATACCCATTTTAGCAAGAACTTTCATCATGCCGTAGTTACTTGCTTTAAAATACTTTTTGACGAGTTCCTCTTGCATATGGAAACCGCCATCTCTTTTGGGAGGGATTTTGCCATCAATCTGCAATCGCCAGATGGTCTCTATGGCCAGATATGGACATATAGCATCTGCACCAAATCCAACAAGAGTACAGAAATGATGCACTTCACGAGGTTCAGCGGATTCTATTACCAACCCGATGCGTGTCCTTTCAAGTTTGGAGACGAGATGCTGATGAACAGCACCAACTGCCAAGAGAGAACTCACAGCAACACGCTCTGATGAGAAGCCTGCAAAGAACAAAATTATGGCCAACATAAATATCCACCTTATAAAAAGAATATAGATAGCTCATTAAGAACAAACATCACGGCCTACTTCGTCAGAAAGAGATCAATTATTGGCACTAAATATTGCAAAACTAGATTACAATAGTTGGATTGAAACAGAAAAATTCAAAAATCGCTCATTTACTAAAAAAAATGATAGCGTGATAATAGAGGAGAAGATCAAAATTAGGATTCCTCGTTTATATTTAAAAATCTGCTAAAGCCTGCTGGAACTAAAAGTTGAAAGTTGTAATACTAAACAGACGTATAGAATCCAGTCGCTTGACTGAAACATAAGAAACTGAAAATGAACCGAGCAATTTTAGCGAAGAACGGTATAGCATGATCAACAAAAGTCAGAAGTTTATAGACACAAAGAAAAATCCATTGTATCTTGCTTTTATTAAAGTTAGGTTTATTGAACATTTGGGCACAAGGTGCTGCAGCTGTTTAGAGGTTCACCTCTGTCAGAAAGTACCAACGTTGTATAGCCATTGCGAATAGCATTATGAGCTTCAGAGCAAATCCTATCAAGAGCCTCCTCCAAACCCTTTCTACCACGATTTTTAGAATAAGTGATGTCGAGAACTTTACTACGCCAGCCTCTATAGTCCATCTTTTTAATAGCTTCCGTTTCTTCAACAGTTAGAAGAGGTCCTTTCAAAGTGAGGCGATGACACTGCTCTTCAGTGGTTTCAGTCAGATCCCCTTCTGGCCCTATCATGCATTCCATTGATGTGACAATTTTCTCTCGAATTGGATCAATGGGAGGATTTGTAACTTGTGCAAACATCTGTTTGAAATATTCAAACGTAAGTTTCTCCCTATTGGACATCACGGCCAAGGGGGCATCATTTCCCATTGAGCCAAGAGCTTCAGTGGCATCTTTTGCCATAGGCAGCAGCATCATTTCCAATGCTTCCACTGTGTAACTGCATTGACATATCTCAGGAACAAAACCGCATAAGCAGGTATGAATGAAATGAGAACGCTTATCAATACTAAAAGCATCACCTACCCAAATGCCTTCAAAGGAGCCAAAATTCCATGAATTCCCATATTTTCCATGTTATCATCATGATTATGTGCCTAATTTATGACAAGGATGCTTAATGTCAATACGGATATTCTTTATTAAAAGAAAAAATTAAGAGGCTCATAAGCAAGGTGGGCAGCTTACAGGAATTGTTCCAAATATGGTTGGAGAAATCCCATCTTTTTCAGGAACAGAATCTACAATATCTTCTAGGCAAATCTTCTGTCTCTTCAGCCACTCTCCATATGGTCGTGCTAGCGAGTACTGCCTTTTCAAGGCCTCATCATCCACTACCTTATGATTCTCAAAGTCAACCAACAACATCATTCCAGGGTTCAGTCTTCCTTTTCGAGACACATCTTCTGGAGCAACATCCACGACACCAACTTCACTGGCCATGATAACCCTCCCACTGTGTGTAATATAGTAGCGGCCAGGCCTCAACCCGTTACGATCCAGTGTTGCTCCAAGATAGTGGCCGTCAGTAACTGGAATATGCAAATAATATTATTTAATAAATTTGAAAATACGATAGACATCTTAACTTCTTCAGGATGAGTCGCAAAAAAGAAGAAGAATAAATCGAATCGCTACAAAAATCTTACATGATATAAGTGCTGGTCCATCCCATGGCTCCATGAGAGCGGAGAAATATTCGTATAGTGCCCTCCTCTCCGGATCCATGTTCTTATCATTCTGCCATGCCTCAGGTATTAACATCATGACAGCTTCAGGAAGGCTTCTACCAGCCCGAACCAAAAGCTCAAGGACCCCGTCAAAGGCCCCTACGACATTGAGATGCTAAAGTCAGTATTGTATAATTTCAATGCATTTACTTCTGCATGTTAGGAATAGATTTAAACAAGAGTATAATTGCGAACATTCTAGTACTTAGAAGCATGGATATGGAAACAGACTACACAGTACAACACATGCAATCCTTATGAAATGGGATACAGCGACATTAGTCTCATTACAACAGAAATTTTTGTGTGTAGTAAGAGAAAGAGAGTGTGATTATACTTTTACTAGTATTTTAGCACGTGTGAAGCACGTGATGTATAGTTGGCATTGTGTTATCTAAATAAATATTATGTGATTAAATATTTGGATTTGGAAATCAAGTTCTAGAGATTACCCTAGAAATTGAAAGAGAGAGGATAAGTATTGGTGTCTAGATGTGTGTGTGTGTGTGTAAAGAGAGAGAGAGCGAGAAATTTGAAAATGTTAAAATAATTAAATAGGTTGATGATGTGGACAACTTCATATATGGAGCAATTTGGAGAAATTTTCTAATTTCTTCAATTTTTTATTAAATAGAAGAGGCCATCAATTTATGGTCATAGTTACACTCATGGGAGTTTTCATTATAATAGTAGAGATATAGTAGACATGCCCGTGCATCCAAACTTCCATACATAAATTTCTAATTATATAATATTGCATATATGTTTGATTTAGCATATCAAACATTTTATGACTTCATGTGAGGAACATGCCTTAATTCTTCAAATTTCTGAAAAGGAAGTCGACAAATTTCAATATTTTGACACCATTTTCCACTAAAATTAAATCTTTGATATACAAGTAATTAAATATATGTTTATTTAGGAAGAGGTATTTCTGATGGAGGTCCTTTTCAGATCTCCCTCAGATATTGTCTTCCGTCGATCTCCTAGTAGATTCTGGAGGGGATTCCCTGTTGTGTGTGGATCTCAATGGGTGTAGAGGAAATTCGGTGATTGGAGGAGTTGGCGTCAAGTACATGCAAAAAAGTCCCGGGGTGGTTGGATACCACTGAGGACCCTCCGACGATCAAGTTAGTACTGGATCCGAGCAGCGTAACAGCTAAGTGGAGTCAAAAATGGCTTACTTGACCCTCTGTGATGGGAGTTTATATAGTAGTGGAGGCACGCAGCAGCAGACGCGAGAATCTCGCCGACAGTTACGCTCCCGACGTCACGCCCGCGTAGAGAGTGGATCGTCCATTAATGGGGATCGTGGAGGCGTGGAACGTGGGATGTTGCGGGCGGAGAATCCGCGCATGGCGAGATTCGCGGAGCAACGGTTACGCCTGTGAGCGGTGGAGCTGGGCGGAGGACCGAGGAAGACGGCCTCGGTCGGGGGGCTCGTAGACGAGCGAGAAGGCCGAGGATACTTGGTCTTATGGCAGCTCAGGGCGAGCTGAGGGGCTGAGGAGGCCAATCTGCAGGGAGCCCCGAGGAGGGCTGGCTTGTGCCGGTAGGTCGGGTACAGGGGTGGCATGATCAGCTTCTGTGGGCCCTTCCTTCTGAGTTCTGGGACATGCTATCCGCCACGTGTCCTGATCTTAGGGGTCCCCAATATTGAGCTTCATCATTAGCCCCCCACTCCTGTCCCGACCGGTTAGAGGGTCGGGTCAGGAGTGGACTGTCGGGCCTCCCGGGATGAGCTCCCTCCTAAGGTTTCGTCGGGATGCGTCCTTGAGCCGTCAGCTGTCTTTTCTGCTAGCGAATCGGGGGGAATCTCCGCATTTAAGGAGGGTGCGCCGGTTCGTGTCGCTTTGAAGTGATGGCCCACGTGTCAAGCGTCGGTTAGCTGACGCGACGTGTGCAGACTTGCGACGTCTGAAAGGGCGCGGTCCAGTGCGGGGACGACAAGTGGAGCAATCGGAGCCGTTGGACGCGAGGAGGCGTCTTGGCGGGAGATGAAGAGCACCGTTGGATGAGGTCGCTTGTGACGGTAAATAGGGGTGGGGCCCGTTCCAGGGCCCCTACTTCATATTTCTCGTTCTAGGCCTCGGTTGCTCGGCGCTCATCTCCTTCCTTCCACTTTCGTTTCCTGAGGATCATTCTTCCCAAGATTAGATGTCTTCTCTTTTCGAGTCAGTAGATGTCGTTGAGGTAGGTTCTAAGAACCCTTTAGGTGAGTCTGAGTCCTCCCGGGGGCAGGGGTCGGCCCTTCTTCCCGAGATCGTGCGGCGGGGGCAGCCCCCAGGGAGGAGGCGGTAGATGCTGCCCCTGGCGCCTCGTGTTGGATAAGGCATGAGGATAAGCTTGCCAACGCTCGGGCTCGTTTCCACGTCCCCTCATGATATACGCTCCGTCTGGCCAAGGAGGGAGAGAGGGCAGACCAAGTACGGGGCAGGGAGATCGCCCTGTATTTGGAAGCATTCTGGGGTGGAATGCACCGGCCCTTCTCTCCTGAGGTCGTGGGAGCGTTGAACTTCTTCGGGTTAGCTCCCGGTCAGTTAGTGCCGAACTCGTGGAGAATTCTCCTCGGGTTCCTGATCCACCTGAAGTTACAGGCGATCCCCTTCAGCCTTTCCCTCCTTGATTCCTCCCCCGTCTTCAAAAATCACCCCGGTGGTCGAGCGGGCGACCCGAGATGGGTTTATCTCTCTTTCAGAAAGCGACCAGGGGACGCCGCCGGGACGGGGGTTGTGGCCCTGCCTTCTTCCATTCACGACTGGAAGAAGTTTTTCGTTTCCCCTCCCGAGGGCGAGGACTGGCCCATGCCTACAGAGTGATCGAGGGAGAAGCACTTGCCGGGGATCCAGTCCAGTGATCCCGCCGCGGTGAGAGTAGCATCGTGGGAGCCTATTCCCCACTACGACGTGCTGTTGTCTGAGAGGGTTCTGAGTTGGGCCGGACTCAGCCCCGTTGAGTTCGTCGGTAAATTTAGGTTTGCTTTTTTGGCTTGTATATTGCCTGTGTCGCTGACTCCTTTGCACTCGGTTTTGTGCAGGACCCATGGATATGGACTCGCTCAGAAAGTCCATGCACCAGCCGAGGCCGATCGCGAAGGTTGGGGACGCCGGCTCTTCCCGTTCACAGCCCGTCCCGACTCCTTCTCCCCCGGTGGTAGCGCCCCACGAGCGCTCAAAGGCGGATCCCGCCCCGGGGCCCAGCAAAACGTCGGGTCGGAGGCGGGCTCGGATTCTGGAAGACCCGGCCTCGGAGGAGGAGACCGGCTCTCCCACAAGGCCGCTCAAGAGATCTGCTCGGGGACCGTCTTCACCGATCACAGTGAAGGAAGGCGGTCTCCAATTCGCCGTGCCTTCGGGGCTATCCGTCGCAGATAGCCTGCTGCATGAGATAGAGGCATCGGCCGGGGGTAGAGTCCCCGGAGGGACCTTCAGGGCTCAGCTAGGGTCCATCGCCCAGGAGTCCGTACAAGTAAGCGCTTGTCTTTCATTATTATCATTTTCGAGGTTTGATGCCTCTCTTATCTTCCTGATCTCTCTTCTGCTTTTTAGGTCCTTCAGCACGTCGCCCTCGCCTTGCGCATGGAGGCCGAAGTGGTAGCCCCGGTGATGAAAGCTGCGGGCCAGCTCGTCTCGCAGGAAGAGAGCTCCAAGCGGGAGCTGGAGGCGATGAAGGCGAGGGTTGTCGCCTTAGAGGGCGAGGTGGAGGCCGGGAAGTGGGAGGTCGTCCGGCACCGCAAGGCCGCCGTGGTTGCTGAAGCCAAGCTTGAGGACGCTCAGGTGCTGGCCGGCAACCTGAAGAAGATAGTGAAAACCTTCCGGAAGGAGCTGGGGGCGGCGGCTGAGTGGGCAAAGTCGGCCGACCTGAGGGCAGCCAAGTTGGCCGATCTCTCGGTGGCGAAGGCGGTGGAGGGCTACAAGAAGTCGAAAGACTACTACGATGACCTGGCCGTCGCCACGACCCTCATCTGGCACGAGGCCCTCGACGCTGTTAAGGCCTGGGTGCCGGGGTTCACCGATGAAGAGCTCCGGGCCCAGTACCCCCTCACGGACACCAGCGGGCAGGGGCAAAAGATTAATGACGGGGAAGTCGCCGAGGACCCAGCTCGCCTCGTGGCGGATGTCGAGGGCCTTGAGGTCGCTCCTGGCTCCGAGGCCTAGAGCCCTCGTCTTCCTCCTCCTTTTTATTTTGCTGTGTCTGGAACTTTGTAAGCCTCCGGCATTTTGTTAGGCTGGGGAGCCAAAAATAGTCTCTGTAAAGACCGCCTTTTAGTAATAAAACTTTTTCTTTCTTTGGTTTCATTGATTTGCGCTTTGGTCTTTTGTTCATGAAGAATGCTTATAAATTTTTTCTTCTTGCGCTGTTGGGTCTCCATGTCAGGTCGGCTATCTGCCAAGCGATCATCCGTCGAGTTGATCCAAGCGCTGCTGAAGAGAAGGCGTCTCCATGGCCCCGAAGTCGAGGGGAGATCGCTCGAGACTTGGATGGACCTGATGCCCCTAGTTGGCAGCTCGGACCGTCTGCATGTGGTGGGCGGAGGGCTGTCCGCCTTATTTGGGCCGAGGATGGATGGAGGTTTTGATCTCTGGCGTCGTGGGTAGGCAACTACCAGCCTGGAATGACCGAGTGGGGTGGCCGCTCGGATGCCTCTTGCAAGGGGTCCGATCCATGGCTTCATGGGTAAAGAGCTACCAGCCGAAGATGACCGAGCAGGGTAGCTGCCCGGTTGCCCCTTGCGAGGGTTTTTGATCTCTGGGTCATGGGCAGGCAACTACCAGCCTGGGACAACCGAGGGGAGTAGCCGCTCGGATGCCTCTTGCGAGGGCTCCGATCCCTGGCGTCATGGGTAAGGAGCTGCCGGCCGAAGATGACCGAGCAGGGTAGCTGCCCGGTTGCCTCTTACGAGGGCTTTGATCCTTCAGGACGGGGACCGAGCAGGGTTACTGCCCAGTGCCTCTTGGCGAGGACTTGATCCCTGTCGGTTGTGGTAGGATGCTACCAGCCGGGGATAGCCGAGCAAGGACTCGACTGCCTCTTGGAGGACTTTGGTCCTTGGCGCGGGAGGGACTGTAGAAGCCTACCAAGGACCCTTGGCCGGGTAAGGTCCCTGCCCGATGCCTCTTGGCGAGGGCTTTTGTCCTGAAGGATAGCCGAGCGAGGGATTCTCGGGCTCGACCGCCTCTGGGAGGGCTTTCTGATCCTTGGCGTTGAGGTAGGGAAGCTACCCGCCAGGGATAGCCGAGCGATGGTTGCGCTTGACTGCCTCTGGGAGGACTTTTTGATCCCTGGCGTTGCGGTAGGGAAGCTACCCGCTAGGGATAGCCGAGTGATGGTTCGGCCCGACTGCCTCTAGGAGGACTTTTTGATCCCGGCGTTGTGGTAGGGGAGCTACCCGCCAGGGATGACCGAGCAGGGCAACTGCTAGGTTGCCTCTTGATGGGGGCTTTGGTCCCTGGCGTTGCGGCAGGGAAGCTACCCGCCAGGGGTGAACGAGCAGGGTAGCTGCTGGGTCAGATCTTCAAGAGGTTTCGCCCGACCATACATTTGGAAATAGGAATGGTTAGCATGCACGTTGAATGCGGGGGGAGGTGAAGCGCTAGGGTCGCGTCGCTTCGATTCCGCCAGAGAAGGCTTGACGATTGCCGCGTGTCAGCGACCTCTTGGGCGAAAGCGGACTCTTGAGCTTCGCTGGGACGCAGTGGGCTATATAAGGCTGAATGAGTACTGATCCTTCCTTCCTTCACAAACAAAAGATCGAGAATGCTAGACTTCCCGTTCACCATCCCTGACATCATCCACTTCGAAGATGTGTACTTATACGATCAGAACTGCACCGAGGACACGGTGCAGTTGGTGCGTGGGGGCATTGAGGACCAATTCGGCCGGCTGCTCCCCGGACGTTCCTCCCTGCTGCAGTTACTGATGTACTCCATCTGGAGGGTGTCGCCGGGGCTTTACAACCCCCTGTCCGAGCAGCTATATGATGAGGCCATGGGCAAGCTTCGGTCTCTGAGGCGCTTTGGCCTGATCTCCGCGAACCGGCTGGCTCACTCGGAGGCGCTCGTCCGCGAGTGCTACGAGTTGAGGTTTAGGATTAACGCGCACGGGGGGAACCGAAGGGAGAGGTTGGATCTCGCGAGGCCTCGGCTGGTGGAGATCTTTACCGAGTATCACGAGCAGTGCTCTCTGCACCCCCTTCCCCCGCTGTTGTAATAATAATTTTTTCTTTTTGTATGTACGGCTGAGGAGCCCATAATACCCTTTTTTTGAATAAATAAGAACTTTTCTACTTTCCTTGCAATGTTCTGTTGATCTTTATTAAATTGACAATAGCCTTAGGGAGAGTTTATATTGCCCCAGAAAAAAAGTATAGGTTAATAGATGACCCTATCAGCGTGGCCCAAGCTTCCTGGAGGCTTGCTGGTCTCCATGCCTGGCGCCGCGTACGGGGCACTCCGGGCACCGGACTGGTCTTCTGCGGAGGCAAGCATGATCTGGGCGATGGTCAGCTCGGCGGGAGGAGAACGCTGCTTTTGCTCGCGGTCGGACTGTCGCTTATCCCTTACGTAGGCGGCAAGGTGTCCCGATCGGATGAACTCCTCGATGTAGTCCCGGAGTTGCTTGCAATCCTCGGTGGCGTAGCCAAGAGTTCAGTAGAAGGCGCAGTAAGGACCCCGGGTTCGCTTTGAGACCTGTCGCGGGATTGGAGGGAACTTGAAGAACCCTTCGCCCTGGGCCTCCTCTAGTAACACTGCAAGGGAGACGTTAAGCAGGGTGTACTCCTGAAATTTCGGGTGATAGGGCTGCTGACGCTCCGGCCTCTCCTCCTGAGCCCTTTTCTTCAGGTCGGGTCGTTCTGCCCGGGAGAGGTTCGCGTTCACCTCGGATTCTAGCTGAACCTCGCGCTCGGTCCACGCCTTGACCTTGGCCATGGTCTTAGGCTGTGCCAACGCAAAGGAGCGCAGCCACTCCTTATGCCTTAGACCAGATCTGAGCGCCGTGATGACGGTCTCATCCCGATGCTCAGGAACCTCGAGAAGGGCGTTGTAAAAGCGAGTGATGTAAGCCTTAAACGTCTCCTTATCTCCACTCTTAATTGTGAAGAGATAATCGACAGTGCGCTTCTACCGACGGTTCCCAACGAAGTGGCCGAGGAACTGAGTAGCCGGCTCATCGAAGGTCGAGATTGAGCGAGGCTCGAGTCCTCGGAATCAGTCCCGATCAGAATGGATGAGGGTGGCAGGGAAGGCCTTGCACTGTGCGGTATCGGAATGGTCCTGGAAGCTCATTCCCGCGGTGAAAGCATCCAAATGGTGTTTGGGGTCGGTTTTCCTGTCGAACAGAGAGACCTTCGGGGGTTTGTTGGGCGAGGAGACGTGGACAGCGAGCAGTTCCTCGGTGAACGGTTTGGTGAGCGAGTCGGCGGCGTACTCGGCCCCGTCGGCCAAGAGGTGCCCTTCCCGGCGCATGCCCTCGATCTTCTTTTCGAGGGCGTCGAGTCGGCCGTGGTACCCCGAGAACTCGGCGCCTCGTGATCCTTGGCCTCTGCTGTGGGAGACCTGCGTCTGGGCACGGCTCCGGTTCCTCTCGATGAGGTTCCTCAGATCCCCGGGCACGGTGGCTCTCGAGCCGTCGTGGCGAGCCCCTTCTGTGTGACCCCGTTAGGGGAGTGGGTGTCGGTCATGCCTGTAGGCAGGCGAGGTGACCGACATCTCCTCAGGGGGGCAAGGGTCGCTAAGTGGTTCAAGGCGTGGTACTCCGGCGGCGGGCCTGGGGTTAGAGCCGCGAGGCGCCCAACAAGCCTCAGGGAGTATCGGTCCGTGGGATCCGTGGTCGGGAGTCGCAGCCCGCTGGTGGTCGGCCGTGCCGACGGGGGTAGAGCATTCCGGTGGCGAAGGGACGGCGATCTGGGGCTCAGGCCCGGCCGTTTGGGCGCGAACGAGCGCCTCCACGAGGGACTGTAACCGATCTATTCGGCTGGCGAGGGCGTGGATGATGGTCGCCGGAGGGGGTTCATCCGCGCCTCCGGTGAAGGAGAGGCGGCGGCTGGTACCCGAATCTTCAGGATGGTCGCTTGCCATATGGACGGAGATCGGAATGCGAACTTTGTTTTTGTGGAGTTTGCGTTTCCCACAGACGGCGCCAACTGATGGAGGTCCTTTTCAGATCTCACTCAGATGTTGTCTTCCGTCAATCTCCTGGTAGATTCTGGAGGGGATTCCCTGTTGTGTGTGGGTCTCAATGGGTGTAGAGGAAATTCGGTGATTGGAGGAGTTGGCGCCAAGTACCTGCAAAGAAGTCCCGGGGTGGTTGGATATCACCGAAGACCCTCCGACGATCAAGTTAGTACTGGATCCGAGCAGCGTAACGGCTAAGTGGAGTCAAAAATGGCTTACTTGACCCTCTGTGATGGGAGTTTATATAGTGGTGGAGGCACGCAGCAGCAGGCGCGAGAATCTCGCCGGCAGTTACGCTCTCGACGTCACGCCCGCGTAGAGAGCGGATCGTCCATTAATGGGGATCGTGGAGGCGTGGAACGTGGGATGTTGCGGGCGGAGAATCCGCACATGGTGAGATTCACGGAGCGGCGGTTACGCCTATGAGCGGTGGAGCTGGGCGGAGGACAGAGGAAGACGGCCTCGGTCGGAGGGCTCATGGACGAGCGAGAAGGACGAGGATACTTGGTTTTGTGGCAGCTCAGGGCGAGCTGAGGGGCCGAGGAGGCCAATCTGCAGGGAGCCCCGAGGAGGGCTGGCTTGTGCCGGCAGGTCGGGTACAGGGGTGGCCTGGTCGGTCTCTGTAGGCCCTTCCTTCTGAGTTCTGGGACGTGCTGTCCGCCACGTGTCCTGATCTTAGGGGTCCCCAATATTGAGCATCATCAATTTCAGTGTGAGACATGTGTCCAAGAAATGATCAAAAGGTCTCTCTCTCTCTCTCTCTCTGTGTGTGTGAGAGAGAGAGAGAGGAGAAGTTCCGATGCTTGTAAAGGAGTGATCAAAGAGTTGTGTCCAGCGCATATCCGACATGGGTAAGGCTTTATGTGTGTTCAATGATAAATAGGCTTCTAGCAATTCTTTACAAGTGTGCTTGGTAGTCAGATTCACATGAAAAAGTGTTTTCTAGTACAACAAATAGTAAGATGACACAAGCAGTATAAACACAGTAGCTTGGTCTGAAGAAACACACAAGTCCTCAACTTTTCTAAAAATACATCACTGAAGCTGTATATGTATTAAGATTGCATGTAATCGTAAACACTGATCACAAACATCAGACCATCAAGGAAGTCTTACCAGAATCAGATGAGCTAGAATCCACAATGGGTAAAAGTTTCTTCATTTCATCCTTTGACAAGCCTAGCTCCTTGCACTTTAGAAGACCTTCACGTGCCTTCATCCTGAGAAAAGCAATGTGTGTCAATTACAGAAACAGGTAATTCTATATGTACGTTTGTTGTCAACTCATAAACTACCAAGTCTTTGGAACATTACCAGTTTACATTTCCTCGAAGTGTGTTAATCTCCCCATTGTGACCCAAGATGCGCATGGGCTGAGCACGATCCCAGCTAGGAAAGGTGTTTGTGGAAAAACGAGAGTGGACCTGCACGAAGGCGTAGAAGCTGAATAGTCTGCGCCATGATTTCTTGTGTCCAAGCATAATCCCAAATAAAAATTCATCTGAGAATCCTAGATCAATTTGCATCAGGGTTCAATCTTCAATAACAATATAAAGTAACGTGGAAACCCTAAGCTACCTTGCCCATATATTATTCCCTTTCCACCTCCATATTGGAAGTCTGATCATCAAGTACAGACCACAGTAAGCTTTGCAATGGGATTCTGCAACATGTTTATTTTGCATCAACTATAAAGGCCTTTCACCAACTTACCCAGGGTATCCAACAACCAAAATTAAACAGTATTCAATTACAGCAGAACAGAAGAAACAATTCAAACTTTGATGCCTTTAACCTCATCACTTAACCTTACATCTGTTCTTCTACCAGAGACTTCTTCAAGCAGCTTGCTGCTAAATGCGGGGACTGGATTAAGTAGGATGTGAGGATATTTACCAGTGCCATGTAACTTGTGAACCTTTCATCACCAAGATCTGCATAATAGTAATTCTTCAACTGATCTGGCTTTAGCTGTCCTTTGTACACAACAGTCCTGCCAAACCAAGAGAAGGAGTTAATCGGTTGCAAAAGATTCGGAAACCATTCAACTAGCACAGATACTAGAATATTAGTTTGCAGAATATAATCATATATAACAAATATCTCGGCAACAATATTAAATTATACTTGTTGGAGCAATGCCTGAAATGGAACAGTCCTCAATTCTCTATCAATTGTTTCAGAAATATATAAAGAAAAGAAAAGGAATACCTTGAAGACAAAGAGCATATGTAGAAGTCCTTAACTCCACCATGCTGTAAGTTCAAAGCTGCACGGATGGCTACCATAGAGACCCTTCTCAATATGTACATCTGAGAAAATAAAAAAATCATTGTAAAAATCACCATAAATAGTTGAGTACAGAATTCTTTTATGATTTCATTGCCATTTCCAAAGAAGAATGTAGGAGATGCAGAGCAGTTAGGCAAGGACCTGCTGCTCAAAATCAGCGGTAGATCTTGGACTTGGAGTAAGGAACACTTGTTCAATGGCTGGTTCTGTTTCAAGGGCCGACTTGCCCAGATCTGCATTATCAGTTGGCACAGGACGCCACCCAAGAACAACATGCCCCAAGGATTCTGCAACCTGGAATACCAGAAAGTTACTTAGTAACTATAAGTTGGTTATTATTACACTGGCATGAAGCAGTCATCTCAATCCCCCCAAAGAAACAAGCACAATGAAGGGGGGAAAATAGGGAAAAATGGTTTTAAATCCCTAAGTTTGAAAAACAATAGGATTAGGTCCTGGCCCCAAAAAAGTTGTGAAAAACTACCTAAACCTAAAGATTCTTGTGTTTTAGTCTCTATAGTACATTTACTACTGTTTTATGCGAGCATTGCCCTTTTAGGTAAATTATTTAATTTACCTTTTAAAATACTATAGTTATCTTTCAAAGTACTACATTTATGTTATAAAGTACTATATTTGTGTTAAAATACTGCATTTGACATAAAATTGTTACATTTTTTAGTAAAATTACTACATCTATCATATTTGACCTATTTCAATATAAAATGTAGCACTTTCGAATATTAATATAGTACTTTAAAAGATAATTATAGTAATTTAAAAGGTAAATGTAGTAGTTTATCTGAAGGGTCACTGTTGGCATAAAAAATAGTAAATGTACTATATGAACTAAAACACAAGAATTTTTAAGTTTAGGGAGTTTTTCACAACTTTTTTGGAGCCAAAGACCTAAACATATTGCTTTTTAAACCTATTGCTTATCAAAGCTAGGGACTTAAATCCATTTTTCCCTAAAAAATATTGAGCGTGTATAAGAGATGATATTAACATTCATGGAAGATGCAAGACAGATTGTGGTGAATCTATCCTGTGACTGCAGGGGATAAAACTTTACACAAGAATTTAAGCACAGAAAATATGAAAATAGCATGCATGAGAATGATATGAATACGACAATTTTTAAGTCAAGTGGTGAAACTAGTACTGTGGCTGAAGGAAATTAACTTTAGACATGACATTTACGCCCGAAATATGAAGAGTGACAGTTTCTTAAAAAGGAGAGGAGGTGGTAGTGTTGTTCTAAGGAATATTTCCCAGTCACAAACAAGCAAATAAATGCTGGGTAGTGCAGCAGTATATTCCTGCTTTTCACTTGTTTTTCTTTTTTTTAAATTATAACTTGGTTCTGACCAAAACTCAACAAAATCACAAATGGGTCCAAAGACAATCTACAGATGAGCTGCTGCATGACTGTTTCCTTAGTTTTTTGTATAGATCTCTACAATGGAGATTAAATTTGCTTCACGATATGGTAGGGTTCAACAAAACATGAAGTTAATTTGCTGCAAACAGTTCCTTTCCAAATTACAGTTTCGAAGTATCTGACATCCACAACTCAACAGTCAAGTCAACCATAGGGGGGAAAGTCCTAGATAGCTGCAGTCAGACAATCTATAACAACTAAGAAAAGACAGAGACTTTAATCTGTTCTTTTGTTTATGCGGATAACATGGTTGAGGCAATTGAAAGTAATATGATCAGGCAATAGAAAGTAATATGATCAGCATATATATGAGGATAATGGAGGAAAGGTGCCGTAGGAGGGAATTTCTTCCTGCGTCGAAAAAATACACCCTTCACGATTTTTTCCGACGATTGGTATCCATCATCATCATCTAGGATGTGGATACACCATAATGTTGAAAGGTGTATTTTTTTACGCCACCTGACGAAAAACCCTCCTAGGGCCTCTTTTCTTCATTATTCTCCATATATATATATATATATATATATATATATATATATATATATAATGGAGGAAAGAGGCCATAGAAGGGAATTTCCTCCTATAGTATCTAAAAAGTACACCCTCCCTTATTTTTTCCGATGATCGGCACCCATCATCTTCACCGTTATCATCTAAGCTGTGGGTACACCAAATTTCATGTGATTCTACAACTTTTCACCATTGATTTAGCGATGTAAAAAGTTCTGTTGTTGGTAAACCGTTAATTTTGAACTCACTAAATCAACGGTGAAAAAGTTGTAGACTCACATGAAATTTGGTGTATCCACATCTTAGATGATAACGATGAAGATGATGAGTGCCGATCGTCGGAAAAAATGAGAGAGGGTGTATTTTTTCGACGTCATAGGAGGAAATTCCCTCCTATGGACTCTCTCTCTCTCTCTCTCTCTCTCTCTAGATATATATATATCAAAGGGACAGGATATGAGACCTTTGAAGACACAATCGTATCTTTAACACTTCACTGAATATCAAGCGATCGCATGGCCGAAACCTCATAGCTTATTTTTGTCACCAACCTTCTTGAGTTAACAAAATTAGGCATGTGTGATAGGTAGCTTATCTAAAAAGTGATTCACATACATACATAATTTTCCAATTCTAAGAAATATAACTACATTTACGTATATTTAAGAAACAGGATAGGGGGACCTCTGAAGACACAAGTGCAACTTGAAAGGCTTTATTGAATGTCAAGCGATCACTTAGTTAAAGCCTCATGGTTCTATCTTTCACCAACCTCCTTGAAAGAAACCAATTAGTCATATGTGGTAGGTACCTTACCAAAAAAAAAATGATAGTTACATACACCAACTTACATAGTTGAATGTAATATGATTGGCCACTATAAAGTAATCTAAGCAACATTTATATCTATCAATGAAACAGGATAGCTGGACCTGTTATGATACAAATTTAATAAGAACAATTTTATTGAATATAATACCAACTGTGGTGGGTGTAGGAGCCTGGCATAATGCTTCACCAACCACCACGATCAAAGCGATTTAGCTTAATCTAGCATAATAATAAATTCCTAAAATAAATTATCATTAAATTAATAAAACCATATTCTATAGTAAATTACCGGTTATGATGGTTTTCTCTAATTTCTCCATCATATAACTGAAAATGCCCAAAGCATTCAAAGAAGCAAAATTCATAGGAAAAAATCTGATTAAAAAACACATGTAGAATGAATAATATAAATATACAAAGAAAACATCCAATGGAAAAGTAATAAATAAATAAATAATCATAGCCCACTTTAAAGGGGCAGTTAAAAAACGGAGTTTGTTAAATCTCAATACTAAATTATTTTCAGGAATTTGAATGATACCTTTGCAAAAACAACTTTGCTTTCTTCCCTTCGATTAGGATTAGTTGGCAAGTATAACATGCCAACTGCATATTGTTCAGGAGATGGCAGTTCAAATCCCATATCTTTTGTCTTCTACAAAGCATAAACAAGGAAATTAACCACTAAACAACAGAGCAAACATTAGTTTAATGCTAATTCTCACTAAAAAACACAACTACTTTTCAGTGCTTTTCAAATAAATTTCAAGCTCTGGAAATCGCAAATATATATATATATATATATATATATATATATATATATATATATATATATATATAAAACTCAGTTATAGCAAATAAATAACAGGAACTCTCGCTGTTTTGCAATTCAACACCATGTCTATAATGCTGAAATAACGAAGAGCTGTATAATGGGAAATTTCATATGCCATTGCCGTCGAGAACCTTTTACCTTTATACACACCTCTTCATTATTTCAGCGCTGTTAGTTAGCAAAAACACTGAAAAATTATCGTATTCATTTGCAATGTACTGAGCTCATGGTATTTATTTGCAACTTACATTAAAACACTAAAAATTATTGGTATCTTAGAGTTATTTAGCCTAGTTTAAAAAATTCATGAGTAAACAAGAAAAAAAATGTACCTCTCTGAAGAAATCGTGCGGGAGAGCAACGAGGATGCCAGCTCCATCACCAGTGTTGGTCTCGCACCCGCAAGCCCCCCGGTGGGTCATCCGCACCAACATTTCGATCGCATCAGCCACCTGCAAAAAATCATCAAAAAACATTAATGTTTAAATCAAAACAAACTCATTTTTCTTCTTCACGAAATGTGCCTAGAAATTCAATCTTTCTTTTACACATTTTATTCGGCACAAAATCCAATCTTTTTGTTGCTTCTTTTATCAAGTTGGATAAAACCGCAAATTACCAAAAAATGACAGACTGCAAATACTCCACTTGCATCCAAAATTACCAAAAACTCAATCACTTTTTGTTCGCATAAATAGAAATATAATCTATGGAAGATAAAAAAAACTTACAGTTTTCCTATTATACTCCCCAGAGAGCTCGGCGACGAAGCCAACACCACAAGAATCCTTATCAAACGACGGATCGTAGAGGCCAAGGGGATTCTCCGGCACCTGAGACAGCGACATCGTGGGTCCCACAACCCTCAGCCTCCGAGATCGGCAGCCTTTCACCGACGCTCTCAACTGAACCATCTCCGATCCTCGCAATCTCTCCCCCATAAACCCGCTCTCTAAACGAACCACATGCGATCGCCTCAACGCAGGACACGTCGCCGTCCTCCATCTCCGATGCGAGGCCGAAGGCACGGCCACGGAATCGCCTCGCAGCTTAAAGGCTTGGCCTGAAACTGCAGCCATCGTTTACGTTTTCAGGCGGTCTTTGTTTTTAAAGATCAAATAGGATAAGAATGAGATACGCTTGCGGCCAAAACAAACCGCTCGAGCTCGCCCAATCTACGCTGCTTTTTCTCTGCAAAAAGGGAAGAAAAAACATCAAAATCTTTAAGATCCGCGCTCTGATTCGAATACGACAGATTAGACCGCGACGAATTTCTAGTATTTTTGGTGAAAAAATTTGATTAAAAACGTCGAGATCCATGAAAAAAACACCATTACCTGAAGAAAAAATTAGATTCAAAAAAAGAGAGAATGAGGATAAAATAAGGGTGAGGAATCTTCTCTCTCTAACAGAAAATCCCCTCACTTTCTCTCTCTTGAATCTTGCGGTGCGAGAATGGGGTAGCGCCCTTTATTTATAGACAGAGCTCGCTCAGCTACCCCCGATTTTTTTAACATAATTTAACAAATTATTTATTGAATGTTAATTAATTTGCTACTGAATATGAGCCGAAGTAATTAATCAGTTTGACTGAATAAGGATTAGTATATTAAATTAATTGAGGCTCTCGAGGGGGAGCGGTGGGCCCTCCGCAAAGGCCAGCAGTTGTTAAGTGCCACGTGGGACGCTTCCGTCTGTGGCACACGCCGCCGCACGTGGTGGGGTCCACACGAGGCTCGGTTCCGAGCCTCAGCTTTCTCACCAAATAATTACGCGCCGTTACGGCGGTTTTTCTAACTGCCAAAAATATACTGTTTTTATATCTGATCATATTCAATAATAAATACTCCAACGGGGAATAAGAAGACAAATGTGATGCCTGTAATGTAAAAACTGATGAAGTCGGGCATACTTTTTTTTTTTGGCAATTTAAATATTATTTAATAGATTGTTGAAAATAACAATGTTATCGGTAGTCTGAAATTAAAGTCTTGATGATGCTCAATATTGGGGACCCCTAAGATCAGGACACGTGGCGGATAGCACGTCCCAGAACTCAGAAGAAAGGGCCCACAGAGGCCGACCAGGCCACCTCTGTACCCGACCTGCCGGCACAAGCCAGCCCTCCTCGGGGCTCCCTGCAGTACTCGGCCCCTCAGCTCGCCTTGAGCTGCTACAAGATCAAGTATCCTCGGCCTTCTCGCTCGTCCATGAGCACCCCGACCGAGGCCGTCTTCTTCGGTCCTCCGCCCAGCTCCACCGCTCACAGGCGTAACCGCCGCTCCGCGAATCTCGCCATGCGCGGATTCTCCGCCCGCAACATCCCACGTTCCACGCCTCCACGATCCCCATTAATGGACGATCCGCTCTCTACGCGGGCGTGACGTCGGGAGCGTAACTGCCGGCGAGATTCTCGCGCCTGCTGCTGCGTGCCTCCACCACTATATAAACTCCCATCACAGAGAGTCAAGTAAGCCATTTTCGACTCCACTTAGCCGTTACGCTGCTCGGATCCAGTACCAACTTGATCGTCGGAGGGTCCTCGGTGGTATCCAACCACCCCGGGACTTCTTTGTAGGTACTTGGCGCCAACTCCTCCAATCACCGAATTTCCTCTGCACCCATTGAGACCCACACACAACAGGGAATCCCCTTCAGAATCTACCAGGAGATCGACGGAAGACAACATCTGAGGGAGATCTGAAAAGGACCTCCATCAGTTGGCGCCGTCTGTGGGAAACGCAAACTCCACAAAAACAAAGTTGGCCTTCCGATCTCCGTCCACATGGCAAGCGACCATCCTGAAAATTCGGGTACCGGCCGCTGCCTCCCCATCACCGGAGGCGCTGATGAATCCCCTTCGGCGACCATCATCCACGCCCTCGCCAGCCGAATAGATCGGCTATAGTCCCTCGTGGAGGCGCTCGTCCGCGCCCAAAAGGCCGGGCCTGGGCCCCAGATCGCCGCCCCTCCGCCCCCGTCGGCGCGGCCGACCACCAGCGGGCTGCGACTCCCGACCACGGATCCCACGGACCGATACTCTCTGAGGCCCGCTGGGCGCCTCGCGGCTCCACCCCCAGGCCCGCCGCCGGAGCACCATGCCTCGAACCTCTTAGCGACCCTTGCCCCCGAGGAGATGTCGGTCACCTCGCCTGCCTACAGGCATGACCGACACCCACTCCCCCGACGGGGTCGCACAAAAGGGGCTCGCCACGACGGCTCGAGAGCCACCGCGTCCAGAGATCTGAGGAACCACATCGAGAGGAACCGGAGCCGTGCCCAGACGCAGGTCTCCCACAGCAGAGGCCAGGGATCACGAGGCGCCGAGTCCTCGAGGTACCACGACCGACTCGACGCCCTCGAAAAGAAGATCGAGGACATGCGCCGGGAAGGGCACCTCTCGGCCGACGGGTCCGAGTACGCCGCCGACTCGCTTACCAAACCGTTCACCGAGGAACTGCTCGTTGTCCACATCTCCTCACGAAACAATCCCCCGAAGGTCTCTCTGTTCGACGGGAAAACCGACCCCAAAGACCATTTGGATGCTTTCACCGCGGGAATGAGCTTCCAGGACCATTCCGATACCGCCCAGTGCAGGGCCTTCCCTGCCACCCTCATCCGTTCTGGTCAGGACTGGTTCCGAGGACTCGAGCCTCGTTCAATCTCGACCTTCGACGAGCTGGCTATTCAGTTCCTCGGCCACTTCGTTGGGAACCGTTGGCAGAAGCGCACTGTCGACTACCTCTTCACAATTAAGAGTGGAGACAAGGAGACGTTCAAGGCTTACACCACTTTCTTTTACAACGCCCTCCTCGAGGTTCCTGAGCACCGGGACGAGACCGTCATCACGGCGCTCAGATCTGGTCTAAGGCACAAGGAGTGGCTGCGCTCCTTTGCGTTGGCACAGCCTAAGACCATGGCCGAGATCAAAGCGTGGACCGAGCGCGAGGTTCAGCTAGAATCCGAGGTGAACGTGAACCTCCCCCGGGCAGAACGACCCGACCAGAAGAAAAAGGCTCGGGAGGAGAGGCCGGAGCGTCAGTAGCACTATCACCCGAAGTTCCAGGAGTACACCCCGCTTAACGTCTCCCTCGCAGTGTTACTAGAGGAGGCCCAGGGCGAAGGGTTCTTCAAGTTCCCTCCAATCCCGCGTCAGGCCTCAAAGCGGACCCGGGGCCCTTACTGCGCCTTCCACCGGACTCTGGGCCACGCCACCGAAGATTGCAAGCAACTCCGGGACTACATCGAGGAGCTCATCCGATCGGAGAACCTCTCCGCCTACTTAAAGGATAAGCGACAGGCCGACCGCGAGCAGGAGCAGCGTCCTCCTAACGCCGAGCTGACCATCAGCCAGATCATGCTTGCCTCCGCGGAAGACCAGTCCGGCGCCCGGAGTACCCCGTACCCGGCGTCAGGCATGGAGACCAGCAAGCCTCCAGGAAGCTCGGGCTACGCTGACAGGGTCATCTATTAACCTGTACTTTTCTTCTTGGGCAATGTAAACTCTCTCTAAGGCTATTGTCAATTTAATAAAGATCAACAGAACATTGCAAGGAAAGTGGAAAAGTTCTTATTTATTCAAAAAAAAGGGTATTATGGGCTCCTCAGCCGTACATACAAAAAGAAAAAATTATTATTACAACAGCGGGGGAAGGGGGTGCAGAGAGCACTGCTCGTGATACTCGGTAAAGATCTCCGCCAGCCGAGGCCTCGCGAGATCCAACCTCTCCCCTCGATTCCCCCGCGCGCGTTAATCCCAAGCCTCAACTTGTAGCACTTGCGGACGAGCGCCTCCGAGCGAGCCAGCCGGTTCGCGGAGATCAGGCCAAAGCGCCTCAGAGACCGAAGCTTGCCCACGGCCTCATCATAGAGCTGCTTGGACAGGGGGTTGTAAAGCCCCGGCGACGCTCTCCAGATGGAGTACATCAGCAACTGCAGCAGGGAGGAACGTCCGGGGAGTAGCCGGCCGAAGTGGTCCTCAATGCCCCCCCCACACCAACTGCACCGTGTCCTCGGTGCAGTTCTGATCGTATAGGTACACATCTTCGAAGTGGATGATGTCAGGGATGGTGAACGGGAAGTCTTGCATTCTCGATCTTCTGTTTGTGAAGGAAGGAAGGACCAGTACTCATTCAGCCTTATATAGCCCACTGCGTCCCAGCGAAGCTCAACAGTCGTCCGCTTTCGCCCAAGAGGCCGTTGACACGCGGCAATCGTCAAGCCTTCTCTGGCGGAATCGAAGCGACGCGACCCTGGCGCTTCACCTCCCCCTGCATTCAACGTGCATGCTAACCATTCCTGTTCCCCAAATGTATGGTCGGGCAAACCTCTTGAAGATCCGACCCAGCAGCTGCCCTGCTCGTTCACCCCTGGCGGGTAGCTTCCCTCCCGCAACGCCAGGGACCAAAGCCCTCACCAAGAGGCAACCTAGCAACTTCCCTGCTCGGTCATCCCTGGCAGGTAGCTCCCCTACCGCAACGCCGAGGATCAGAAAGTCCTCCCAGAGGTAGTCAGGCCTAACCATCACTCGGCTATCCCTGGCGGGTAGCTTCCCTACCGCAACGCCAGGGATCAGAAAGTCCTCCCAGAGGCAGTCGAGCGCAATCATCGCTCGGCTATCACTGGCGGGTAGCTTCCCTACCTCAACACCAAGGATCAGAAAGCCCTCCCAGAGGCGGCCGAGCCCGAGGATCCTTCGCTCGGCTATCCTTCAGGACGAAAGCCCTCGCCAAGAGGCACCGGGAAGTGACCCTACCCGGCCAAGGGTCCTTAGTAGGCTTCTACAGCCCCTTCCGCGCCAAGGACCAAAGTCCTCCAAGAGGCAGTCGAGTCCTTACTTGGCTATCCTCGGCTGGTAGCATCCTACCACAACCGACAGGGATCAAAGTCATCGCCAAGAGGCACTGGGCAGTAACCCTGCTCGGTCCCCGTCCTGAAGGATCAAAGCCCTCGCAAGAGGCAACCGGACAGCTACCCTGCTCGGTCATCTTCGGCCCGTAGCTCCCTATCCACGACGCCAGGGATCGGAGCCCTCGCAAGAGGCATCCAAGCGGCTACTCCCCTCGGTCGTCCTAGGCTGGTAGTTGCCTACCCACGACCCTAAAGATCAAAAACTCTCGCAAGGGGCAACTGGGCAGCTACCCTTCTCGGTCATCTTCGGCTGGTAGCTCCCTACCCATGAAGCCAGGGATCGGACCCCTCGCAAGAGGCATCCGAGCGTCCACCCCGCTCGGTCATCCCAGGCTGTTAGTTGCCTACCCATAACGCCAGAGATCGAAGCCTCCATCCATCCTCGGCCCAAATAAGGCGGACGGCCCTCCGCCCACCACACGCAGACGGTCCGAGTTGCCAACTAGGGGCATTAGGTCCATCCAAGTCTCGAGCGATCTCCCCTCGACTTTGGGGCCATGGAGACGCCTTCTATCTGCAGCGCTTGGATCAACTCGACGGACGATCGCTTGGCAGATAGCCGACCTGATATGGAGGCCCAACAGTGCAAGAAGAAAAATTTTATAAGCATTCTTCATGAACAAAAGACCAAAGCGCAAATCAATGAAACCAAAGAAAAAAAAGTTTTATTACTAAAAGGCGGTCTTTACAGAGACTATTTTTGGCTCCCCAGCCTAACAAAATGCCCGGAGGCTTACAAAGTTCCAGACACAGCAAAATAAAAAGGAGGAGGAAGATGAGGGCTCTAGGCCTCGGGGCCAGGAGCGACCTCAAGGCCCTCGACATCCACCACGAGGCGAGCTGGGTCCTCGGCGACTTCCCCGTCATTAATCTTTTGCCCCTGCCCGTTAGTGTCCGCGAGGGGGTATTGGGCCCGGAGCTCTTCATCGGTGAACCCCGGCACCCGGGCCTTAACAGCGTCGAGGGCCTCGTGCCAGATGAGGGTCGTGGTGACGGCCAGGTCATCGTAGTAGTCTTTCGACTTCTTGTAGCCCTCCACCGCCTTCGCTGCCGAGAGGTCGGCCAACTTGGCCGCCCTCAGGTCGGCCGACTTCGCCCACTCAGCTGCCGTCCCTAGCTCCTTCCGGAGGGTTTTCACTATCTTCTTCAGGTTGCCGGCCAACACCTGAGTGTCCTCAAGCTTGGCCTCAGCAACCACGGTGGCCTCACGGTGCCGGACGACCTCCCGCTTCCTGGCCTCCACCTCACCCTCCAAGGAGACAACCCTCGCCTTCATCGCCTCTAGCTCCCACTTGGAGATCTTTTCCAGCGAGGCGAGCTGGCCCGCAGCTTTCATCGCCGGGCCTACCACCTCGGCCTCCATGCGCAAGGCGAGGGCGACGTGCTGAAGGACCTGAAAAGCAGAAGAGAGATCAGGAAGATGAGAGTGGCATCGAATCTCGAAAATAATAATAATGAAAGACAAGTGCTTACCTGCACGGACTCCTAGACGATGGACGCCAGCTGAGCCCTGAAGGTCCCCCCGGAGACTCTACCCCCGGCCGATGCCTCTATCTCATATAGCAGGCTATCCGTGATGGATAGCCCCGAAGGCACGGCGAACTGGAGTCCGCCTTCCTCTACCGTGATTGGCGAAGACGGTCCCCGGGCAGATCTCCTCTTGAGTGGCCTTGTAGGAGAGCCAGTCTCCTCCTCCGAAGCCGGGTCCTCCAGAATCCGAGCCCGCCTCCGACCCGACGCTTTGCTGGGCCCCGGGGCAGGATCCGCCTCTGAGCGCTCGCGGGGCGCTACCACCGGGGGAGAAGGAGCCGGGGCGGGCTGTGAACGGGAAGAGCCGGAGCCCCCAACCTTAGCGACCGGCCTCGGCTGGCGCATGGACTTTCTGAGCGAGTCCATATCCATGGGTCCTGCACAAAACCGAGTGCAAAAGTGTCAGCGACACAGGCAATATACAAGCCAAAAAAGCAAACCTAAACTTACTGACGAACTCAACGGGGCTGAGTCCGGCCCAACTCAGAACCCTCTCAGACAACAGCACGTCGTAGCGGGGGATGGGCTCCCATGACACCACTCTCACCGCGGCGGGGTCACTGGACTGGTTCCCCGGCAAGTGCTTCTCCCTCGACCACTCTGTAGACATGGGCCAGTCCTCACCCTCGGGAGGGGAAACGAAGAAGAACTTCTTCTTCCAGTCATGAATGGAAGAAGGCAGGGCCACAACCCTCATCCCAGCGGCACCCCCTGGTCGCTTTCTGAAAGAGAGATAAACCCACCTCGGGTCGCCTGCTCGACCACCGGGATGATTTTTGAAGACGAGGGAAGAATCAAGGAGGGAAAGGCTGAAGAGGATCGCCTGTAACTTCAGGCGGATCAGGAACCCGAGGAGAATCCTCCACGAGTTCGGCACCAACTGACCGGGAGCTAACCCGAAGAAGTTCAATGCTCCCATGACCTCAGGAGAGAAGGGTAGGCGCATTCCACCCCAGAATGCTTCCAAATACAGGGCGATCTCTCTGCCCCGTACTTGGTCTGCCCTCTCTCCCTTCTTGGCCAGACGGAGCGTATAGCATGAGGGGATGTGGAAACGAGCCCGAGCGTTGGTAAGCTCGTCCTCTTGCCTTATCCAACACGAGGCGCCAGGGGCAGCATCTACCGCCTCCTCCCTGGGGGCTGCCCCCGCCGCACGATCCCAAGAAGATGGGCCAACCCCTGCCCCCCGGGAGGACTCAGACTCACCTAAAGGGTTCCTAGAACCTACCTCAACGACATCTACTGACTCGAAAAGAGAAAACATCTAACTTTGAGAAGAATGATCCTCAGGAAACGAAAGTGGAAGAAAGGAGATGAGCACCGAGTAACCGAGGCCTAGAACGAGAAATATGAAGGAGTAGGGGCCCTAGAACGGACCCTACTCCTATTTACCGTCACAAGCGACCTCATCCAACGGTAACCTTCATCTCCCGCCAAGACGCCTCCTCGCGTCCAACGGCTCCGATTGCTCCACTTGTCGTCCCCGCACTGGACCGTGCCCTTTTAGACGTCGCAGGTTTGCACACGTCGTGTCAGCCAACCGACTCTTGACACATGGGCCATCACTTCAAAGTGACAAGAACCGGCGCACCCTCTTTAAATGCGGAGATTCCCCCCTGATTCGCTAGCAGAAAAGACAGCTGACGGCCCAGGGATGCGTCCCGACGAAACCTTAGGAGGGAGCTCACCCCGGGAGGCCCGGCAGTCCACTCCTGACCTGACCCTCTGACCGGTCGGGACATGAGTGGGGGGCTAATGATGATGCTCAATATTGGGGACCCCTAAGATTAGGACACGTGGCGGATATCACGTCCCAGAACTCAGAAGGAAGGGCCCACAGAGGCCGACCAGGCCACCCCTGTACCCGACCTGCCGGCACAAGCCAGCCCTCCTCGGAGCTCCCTGCAGATTGGCCTCCTCAGCCCCTCAGCTCGCCCTAAGCTGCCATAAGACCAAGTATCCTTGGCCTTCTCGCTCGTCTACGAGCCCCCCGACCGAGGCCGTCTTCCGCGGTCCTCCGCCCAACTCCACCGCTCACAGGTGTAACCGCCGCTCCGCGAATCTCGCCATGCGCGGATTCTCCGCCCGCAACATCCCACGTTCCACGCCTCCACGACCCCCATTAATGGACGATCCGCTCTCTACGCGGGCGTGACGTCGGGAGCGTAACTGCCGGCGAGATTCTCGCGCCAGCTGCTGCGTGCCTCCACTACTATATAAACTCCCATCACGGAGGGTCAAGTAAGCCATTTTTGACTCCACTTAGCCGTTACGCTGCTTGGATCCAGTACTAACTTGATCGTCGGAGGGTCCTCGGTGGTATCCAACCACCCCGGGACTTCTTTGCAGGTACTTGGTGCCAACTCCTCCAATCACCGAATTTCCTCTACACCCATTGAGACCCACACACAACATGGAATCCCCTCCAGAATCTACCAGGAGATCGACGGAAGACAACATCTGAGAGAGATCTGAAAAGGACCTCCATCAAGCCTGAATAAAAGGCTTATGAGAGAAAGATGTAAGATGTACAAATTATTGGCTTGTGGTGTGTTGTTAGATTTGACTAGATTATGAGGTTTGTTGAGACGAGGAGGAGAACTGAAGAAGAATATGCAGGTTGGTTTTGACTAAGTCCTGTTTAATTAATTGTTTAAGGACTAATATTGTTTCTAATATATATATAGAGGCATGCTATACAACAACAACAACAACTGAGCCTTTTATCCCAAGCATATGGGGTAGGCTACATGAACCAACATGAGAATCATGCCGGGTCCAGCACATGAATCTTCCGCCTCCACTCACTCCTATCGAACAATATACTTTCATTGAGTCATTTGGCAACCATATCGTTTCGTATCACCTCTATCCATGTTTTCTTCGGTCTCCTTTTTGCCCTTTGGCCATTGCCCATATCGAGAGTATCTATTCGTCGAACCGGTGCTTTCATAGGTCTGCGTCGCACATGACCAGACTATCTTAGCCGGTTTTCCCGCATCTTCTCCTCCACAGGTGCTACACCAACTTTTGCACGAATATCCTCATTTCGCACCTTATCTTTTCTAGTGTTACCGTACATCCAACGAAGTATGCGCATCTCCGCTACGTGCATCTTCTATGTATGATGCTTCTTAGGAGCCCAGCATTCTGTACCATATAATAAGGCAGGCCGAATAGCGCTCCGATAAAACTTTCCTTTCAATTTTAATGGAAAGTTACGATCACACAAAATCCCTGTTGCACTCCTCCATTTCAACCAATCAGCTTGGATCCTTTGATTAACATCACTATCGATCTCCCCATTCTTTTGGATGATGAAACCTAGATATCTAAACTGGTCGCTCGGTGATATCTCTTGCCCTTCCAATGTTATACCAATATGGTTTTGACTTCTCTGGTTACTAAATTTGCAATGCATATATGCTGTCTTGGACCTGCTCAATCTGAATCCCTGAGATTCCAATGTTTGCCTCCATAATTCCAATTTGGCATTAACCCCTACTTTCGTCTCATTTACTAGAACAATATCATCAGCGAATAGCATACACCAAGGTACCTCATCTTGGATAGTTCTAGTAAGCTCATCCATCATGATGGTAAACAGGAATGGACTTAATGCAAATCCTTGATGTAAACCAATTGTAATCGGAAAATCACTCGTTAAGCCGCCGCAAGTTCTGACATTTGCTACTACTCCATCATACATATCCTTGATTATGTCAATATTCTTGACGGGGACCCCCTTCTTCATCATTGTCCCCCATAATACCTCTCTAGGTACATTGTCGTACGCTTTTTCTAAATCAATAAATATCATATGCAAATCTCTTCTCCTCTCTCGAAAACGCTCGACAAGTTGACGAAGCAAATGAATAGCCTCTGTCGTCGATCGTCCAGGTATGAACCCAAACTGGTTCTCTGTTATCTTAATATCCTTCCTTCACCTGTGTTCAATCACTCTCTCCCAAAGTTTCATGGTGTGACACATAAGTTTTATTCCACGGTAGTTTGAGCAACTTTGAATGTAACCCTTGTTCTTGTAGATAGGTACAATGATACTTTTCCTCCATTCATTTGGCATTTTTTTTGTCTGCCAAATCTTATTAAACAGATCTGTCAGCCATTTAACGCCTATTTCTCCTAAGTATCTCCAAATCTCGATAGGAATCTCATCAGGACCAACCGCTTTTCTTAAACTCATTCTGTTCAAAGCTTCTTTAATCTCAGGTAGTCTTATTTTACACACGAAATCACGGTTTATATCTTGAGATTGAATGACAAGTCCATCCAAATTCTTAGTAAATCTCTCATTGAACAATTTGTCAAAATAATCTCTCCATTTTTCCTTGATATCCTCATCTCGAACTAAAACCTTCTGATTTTCATTTTTGACACACTTCACCGCACATAAGTCTCTAGTCTTCCTTTCCCGCATCCGAGCAATCCGGTATATATCATTTTCAGCATCTTTAGTATCTAATTTCTCGTACATCTCCTTATAGACCTTAGATTTAGCTTCCCGAACAGTTTTCTTAACTTCCTTGTTAGCCTTTTTATACTTCTCAAATCTCTCCACATCTCTACTTTTCTTCAAATCTTTATAAGAATCCCTTTTAATTTTAATAGCAGCCTTTACTTCTTCATTCCACCATGATATGTCCTTAGATGGTGGAGCACCACCTCTCGACTCACCAAGTAGATCTCTAGCTACCTTCTTGATACAACTAGTCATTTTGTTCCATGTTCTGTCTAAATCATCTTCCGACTACCAATCCGCTTCTTGGACTACACGATCTATAAAAGCCTTTTGGTTACCTTCTTTCAATCGCCACCATTTAATTCTAGTCTCTACCTTACGTCTAATCTTCCCAGGTCCTCTTCTAAATCGAAAATCTAGAACTAAAAGTCTATGTTTAGTGGTTACACTCTCACCTGGCACTACCTTACAGTCCATACAACAACCTCTATCTATTCTTCTTGTCAGAAAAAAGTCTATTTGACTAGCACTTGATCCGCTCCTAAAAGTGATAAGGTGGGACTCTCTTTTCCTAAACAAGGTGTTTGCTAAGATCAAGTCATAAGATAAGGCAAAATCTAAAATCGAGTCACCTACTTCATTCCTTTGTCCAAAACCAAAATCTCCATGGATAGTATCAAACCCACTACGACTAGTACCTACATGTCCATTAAGATCACCACCAATAAATAACTTCTCTCCACTAGATATACTTTGCACCATCTCGTCTAAATCCTCCTAGAATAGACGCTTACTAGCGTCATTAAGACATATCCGTGGTGCATAAGTACTAATAATATTAAGGATCTCTCCACCTAGAATAAGCTTAACCAGTAAAATTTTATCACCTTTCTTCTAATCTCAACTGCATCTTCAAGCAACCGTCTATCTATGATTATGCCTACCCCATTATGATTTTTATCTCTACCCGTATACCAAACTTATAACCCCAATGCTCTATGACTCTACTCTTTTCACCTACCCACTTAGTTTCTTGCAAACACATAATACCAACTCTCCTCCTAATCATCACCTCCACTAATTCTATTAGTCTACCCATAAGGGAACCTATGTTCCAGGAAGCTAGACGGATCCTATGAAACCCTTGCTTATTTGTCACTACACCCGGGGTCCGATATAGCGCGCTTTCTGGACGACGACCTTTGCTTATTTGTCACTACACCCGGGTTCCGATGTAGCACACCGTTTCTGGACGACGACCCTTACTTATTTGTCACTACACCCGGGATCTGATGTAGCGCGTCGTTTCTGGCCGACGACTTAGAAGCCCTTGCATACTTAACATTACACCCGGGATCCGATGTAGCGCGTCGCTGAGTAGGGGACGCCCCAACGATATTCTTATTATGGTTCATGTCATAGAATGTGACAAAGTTTTACGTTGGCTGTCACAAGCCTACCACAACCCTCACCCTTTCTCATCCGGACTTGGGACCGGCAACGGTGAGTTTATACAAAGGCATGCTATAATGGAGGAAAAAGACCCTAGGAGGATTTTTCGTGTCGAAATCTACGTCCCTCCACTATTTTATTCGACGATCGGCACCATCCATCTTGATCTTCATCGTCTATGATGTCGACGGTGGCGAATCCACTTGAAACCTCGGGAGGCGATCGTCCCCTCCCCCTGAATTTTTTTTTAAATTTTTATTTTTATAATGGCCTAACATATGAGCCATACCCAATATATATATATATATATATATATATATATATAGAGAGAGAGAGAGAGAGAGAGAAAAGGCCATAGGAGGGGATTTCCTCCTATGGCGTCGAAAAAATACAACGCCCGCCATTTTTTCCGACGATCAGGATCCATCATCACCATCGTTATCATCTAAGAGGTGCATACACCAAATTTCATGTGATTCCACTACTTTTTTACCGTTGAATTAGCAATGTAAAAAGTTCTATTATCGGTAAACCATTAATTTTGCACCAACTAAATCAACGGTGAAAAAAATGGTATAATCACATGAAATTTGGTGTATCAACATCTTAGATGATAAAGATAAAGGTGATGTATGCCGATCGTCGAAAAAAATTACGGAGGGTGTATTTTTCCGACGCCATAGGAGGAAATCCCCTCCTATGTCACCTTTCCTCCATTAACCTCATATATATATATAAGCTCAACTCACTCACTCACTCTCTCTCTCTCTCTCTCTCTATATATATATATATATATATATATATATATATATATATATTGCCAATCTGCACCATGCCTGATGGAAGTCAGAATCTCCCTCAGATATTGTCTTTCGTTGATCTTATGACCAGCGGGGCTAAACGATTGAGATTTTTAGTGGAAGATCTCAATGAGTTATTGATTATTATTGACGTCGAGTTATCTACAAAGGAAGTCCTGGGATGGAAAACTACCGTAGGACCCTCCAACGATTAAATAGGTACCGAGGAATAATTGTGCAGAGTAGCGGCGTATTGGATTGAGTTCGAATTACCTGAATCGTCTGGAGGAGGGGTTTATATAGGGGTCGTATTGGAGCGAGCCGATGCGAGATTCTCTCCGTCCGTGTAACATCCTAACACGATCGTACGTTATTCAATTATATTAAATAATTGTGTTAGGCAATTTGGATTATTATTGGTATTAGATTATGTTTGGTGTTTGATGGTTTTTCATGATAACCGTATTTTTTATCTTGTCTTAATTCCTAGTTCATGGATATAAGATTGTACCCGACCCGCTTGCATATAAACTGTTATATATATTTGGAGTTTTATATTTTAAGATAGAATATTTTATGGCTATCTAGTTTGTTAAATATATAATAGTTAGTGTTTATTATTTAGTTTGCTAATCTATTAATATCTTACTAGTTAATTAATTAGGGTATTTATGTATATATTATTTTTTTTCAAGTGCTTTTATCAATATTTATATTTTGTGCTGCTTATTCTCATAAATAAATTGGTTGAGTGGTTGAAGGGGTTAATTTAAATTCATGTAACAAACTATATATATATATATATATATATATATATATATATATATATATATATATATATATATATATATATATATATATTAGTTTTTTTAACGCCCGAGCCGAGCAAGCTTGGATCTTGGCTTCATATCTCCATTGTTTCGTGTTCGTTTTGCTCCGTTCGTGTTTGTATCCGCATTCGTCGAGACCGAGACAAATTTCTAACTTGCTACATGTTATAGTTTACGTAATATACATATATACATATTGTTGTATTATTATTATTATATATAATCCATATACTGTTAGATAGCTTAATATTTATAAGTTTTATAATTGTAGTTTATAATGTTTATGCAAATTATATCTAACTAGTAATATCTAGTAATTATAACAAACTATTCTTGTATGGTCAAATCGTTAAATTGAGCTGGTAGGAAGTGATATGGTTGTTACTTTAAATTGTATTTCGCACGTAGATAACGGTTATGACCGTATTCATCATAACATGTTTACACGATATTATTACGAAATAAACACTTTATCTAATTTAATACACTATCATTGACATGTTTGTAACCTGCCAGACTTACTATTTTTATTATCATGTTAATATATGTTACCTGTAGTACTTACTGATGTCAACAATCCTGACTTGTTGTTCTGATGGACACGACCTGTTGTCTTGATAGATATAACTTGTATTTGCCTGTTCCTGTGTTGGCATTAGGTAAATATTATTTTCATGCTTGACTTGAAAAATGAAACTTGGGAAAATGGGGATATCAAAAATGTAACTCAAAGAGATATTACATGTTTCCGTGGTTCCGGGGGTTAACGAAACAAAATCATTATTGATTTATACATCTTGCATTCGTGGTCCCGGGGGGTAACGGGATATATCTTGCGTCCGTGGTCCCGGAAGGTAATGGAATATATACTTTTGAGTTACATAGCGGAGTACATTAATTGGTTTCAAATACATATAGGATAGATAACCTAGGAACATGGACGTTAAGATACACGTGACATGTTTGACTGCCTACAACTTGCTTGTTATATCACCTGTGATTGTTGTTGTTTATACTCACGATCTCTCACTCTTGTACATGGAATCCTATATAGCATACTATTCATATTATTAATATGATATTTATGACGCATTGATATCTGAGTTTTGTATGGCACAGATCTTTGACCTTATCACAGGAAGGTCAGGAATATTTTGACAGGCAAGCCGAGCAGGGAAGAGCTTTCCGCTTATTTTAGTTTAGTGATACTTTAGATTTATTTTCTAGTTATGTATTGTTCGTTGTGATCCTATAAGGGATGAGGTTCGAATATTATTTCTTGTTGGATTTTTATTGTTTCCGCTACCTTTTCGTTATTATTTATTATGGCAGTTTGGACATGAAAAGGATAAATATTTATTTTCTGTTCTTGATATCTGATTGACAGCCGTAATATGATTATGAAAGGATAATTCCTCTTCATTGGTAGCATGGTTGGCTTTGTTATGTTCCGTATTTACGTAGTTTGGAAAGCGGGGTGTGACAAGGTTTTGTTGGTATCAGAGCATAGGCTTAGGTTAGCCGGGTTTGGTTCTTTTGTATTTGGGTATGGTACCCAATACATGGAACTTAAAACCCGGAACTATAGGAAGATGTCTGGCTACACTATTGCCTTGTCATTTTTGAATCCTTGTCGTTATTGAATCTTGTTCCAGTAGGACTCCTTACTTATATTGAATCTTGTTTAATTGTTAATCATCGTTATTCGTGCTTGACTATGAGAGTTATGTCTAGAAGGAATCAACCCGCTCCATATGCGGACAATGCCACACTATTTTAGGTCATACGTGGCATGTTGGAGAATCAGCAGTGCCAGACAGAACTGGACCAGCGATAGAATAAGACTTTCCAAGAGGGCTTGAGAATGACCTAACAGACTGCAGCTATGGTAGTTGAGAGGGCGGCAATTTCTAGGCATGTTCAGCGTGAGGGTACGATTGCTGATTTCAGGAGGCTTAGTCCAGCAACTTTTACATGATTGGTGGAAATTCTTCAGGCAGAGCAGTGGTGTAACATTTTGAATTTTTTTTAGAAATAATTAAAATTAATTAATTAAATAATAAAATATTAAATTAAAAAGTTATTAAAACCAAATAAGGAAATTTCATAAGATGTATGTAAAGCAAATTAAATTAAAATTTTAGTATGCAACATAAATAAATTATAAGGGTTTTAGTGAGAATTTTAGCTTCATTTTAATAAAAAAGATAGTATATAATAACATAAGTTGTGAAGGGTTTCTAGGTAAAGTTTAGGACGTTGTGCAAATGGGAATTTGTTAAGGGTGTAAATGAAAAAGCGGTAGAAAATAATTTTAGCTCAGAATTTTTATTTCAAATTAAAACAAAATATATGAGATAATGCAAGGACACCTCTTCCTTGCATGCGCACACACACACAAACACCTCCTCCTTGCATGAAGATGGCACCCTTGGTCTTTGACACCTCCTCCTTCACCTTATCCCTTCCTTCTCTCATATATATAGCATATATTCAATTTAGTAGCAAAATTAAAAACCTAAAAATTTAAAGAAAGGAAAAGAAAACTAAAGCCAAACAAACGAGAGCAAGAGAAAGGAGAAGAAAAACTAAATTCTAGGATTTCCTCACCATCAAGCTAGGACAAGGAGCTTGTGCATCTTGGAGGGTGTTATTCCAGCAAATTAAGTGTAAGTAAAATTCTTAACCACAGTAGGAATTGAGATTCTGTAATTAGTTTAATTTAAAATGAACAAGTTCTATAATATCGTATTTTAGTAAAAACTGGGCTCTGTTTGAATCTGCTGTGGTTTAGAGAAGAATTTATTTAACTAAACAGGGTCTTAATGATGTCTGTTGAACTTAGGACAAACTATAGGAGTATGAACCAGAGGGCTCGGAATTGGGCCCGTGACTAATAGATAAATTCCGGCGTCGCCGGATTTTTAGGAAGCCAGGGAGTTTTGGTTTGTTGGGTAGGTTTCTATGTTGGATTTTGGCCATTTTGGTATTATTTAAACAAGTTAGTTTAACTGTATATAGAATCTGGAATCTAATATCGGAAAAGATATCTAAAAACCCAAAATAAGACACGGTTAAAACGTATCGCGATTTTTTTTCTGTCACGATGCAGGGTAGGGTTAAAATCCAGTAACGTTAAGTGTAAGATAGCTTGAAATAGTCGTATACAATATAACTTGTACGTAGGAACGTGTGTTTGCATATTCGCTGTGTCGGAATAACCGTTTCCTTATACAAGTTAATTTTTCGATGTTAGATTCAAATACGGGAATTTCGGAGGCCACGTGGAAAGGAAAATGATTAGCAATTCCTGAGTAGACACGACGTTTTTCCGGTGAGTAGAATAAACATCTACCGGGGAATTTTATAGAGATGGCGTGTTACGCCCATAGCTTATTTAAATAAATGCTTTACTTTGGTTTGCTAAATTGATAATATGCACTCATATCTACATATAATTTACTTTAGTTGCTAGAACACTGCACAAGTATCGACGAGTTATGCCATGTGCACATCTTACATGTTACACTACACCTTGTCGATATTACCATGTACTTTTACACTTAGCAAATTTCTTGTTAAAAATGATTCATATCATACCTTAAATACCAATAACAGTAATAAATTGCATCATTGATATCATGTTCAGTATTTGAGTATTCTAAGTTGATATAACAGGTAATTGTATTATTGAGGATTTATGGTTTTGAGTTTTGTATACTATTGCCTAAATCCAGTGAATTTCATGATTGATGTGACATGTCCACTATGAGATGTTTTTATGATTTTATTTTATTCCGGACCGAGTGGGGGAGTTATACGGTCGCGGATTTATACGTTATCCAGACTGTGTGAGGGAGATATACAGTTGGATATATGGTGGACCCGGTCGAGACCGAGGGGCAGGATAGCCGCATTTGAGACGGGAGAGCCTAACGAGGTTACTCGATACCGGAGATAGTGGTAAAATACGGCGGATATCTAGATGATGCCGACCGGTATTTTGATTACAGGATCGTTCGAGGAATGATGCCTGAGAGAAATGGAAGTTTTGTGTCGATGATGGACACGGAAAGATGAAATTTATTGAGAATAAATGATGAGATTTCAGTTTTGTTATCTGAATTGTAGTACAGATTCATGTTTTCCATATGCTATCATACATTATACTTATTCACATTTCAGTTAGCGTGATTGTCATATTTACATTATTAGCCGTTATATGTTAGTTATATTCACTGAGTTGGCAACTCACCCCCGTTGTGCCACAGTTCCTTGCAGGGGTAGAGTGGACAGTTAGCAGCAGTGCAGCTCCATTTTTCGCAGCTTATATCGCATCTTTTGATAGGTAGGTTACATATGTAGTAACCTTCTCTTTTAGTATTGTATTTTTATCTAGAAAATCTCCATCAGACTTGTATTATGACTTAGAACGAGAGATGAGTATATGTATATTATTTGACAAGTGAGATCGTGTTATATAGTGGATATCCCTTTTGTTCATATCTGTGATTCTATTGGTTCCATTTAAATTGTAAAATTTTATTTCGCCGTTGTTATTGTTGATCCCAACTAGGGATGCAACTAAATTTAACATTTTATACTTGGCTTTATATCGTAAATTCATAACAACTGTGATTTATGCTTAAAAGCTAAATTTTTATATAAAGAATTCCGCAAAAAGGACTTTGATCTTGGCTTTCGGCTTACTCGGATTGTGTAAATATCTTTAGATATTATACAATCTAAGTGCCGGTCACATCCAAATCTTGGGTCGTGACAAAGTTAGTATCAGAGCGTAGGATTAACCTTACGGAATCGAATAATGAATTAAGATAGGTTGACGTGAGTCCGTGATTTTGGATGACCTTTGGTTTGATGGAGTAGGTGAATTAGGATGAGCGCAGTACCGTACGTATGTTCCGCGGCATATTTACATTACCACACTCAGCCTAATTAACCTTATGATGTATGTCTTGATTTGTCCTTCCTTTGACTCTCTGTTATTGATTGTTCCTATTCATAAGCCTTATCAACTCTCGTTTCTTATTCCAGTTGCTATGGCTACGCGTGCTAGACTAGACGCAGCCAGGGATGCAGCTAGGGCGAGTCCACCAGTGACGGCGACTGGTACACCGGATGTTCCGGCGGTGCATGAGCATGTTGATCCTCCTCCTCCAGATCGCATGACTAGGATAGAGGAGGGCATGTTGGGATTGCAGCGAGCGGTAGGACAGTTAGCTGAGGCCACTCGAGTACTGAGACAGGATCCGGCACCGACCGTGGCAGAGTCTGAGGTACAGCCCACGCAGACGGTAGCACTTGTAGATACGAGAGTGATGGAGGTATCGCTTGCAGAGTTCATGAGATTGAGACCTCCGGTATTTACAGGGACCGATGTAGCGGAGGATCCTCAGTCCTTTCTTGATAGGATGGCGAGGATTAGCAGATCATTGCGATGTTCTGATGCGAGGTCAGTTGAGCTGACTAGTTTTCATTTAGAGGGACTTGCACAGGAGTGGTGTGAGTTGATGGAGAGAGGATGAGCTACGGGTCTTCCTCCGATGTCGTGGACCAAGTTTTCCGAGGTCTTTCTTACCAGATTTCTTCTACAGAGTGTGAGAGACGCTAGAGCTAGCAGTTTTGAAGCGTTGCGGAAATCGACGAGTATGTCGGTGGCAGATTATGATTTACGATTCACCCAGTTTTCGCGCTATGCCCCATACTTAGTACCTACGGAGGAGCTTCGGATGAAGAGGTTCCTAAGGAGTCTGGACACGCAGTTGTATCTAGCTATAGGCTCCCAGCATTTTGATACGTATGTGTAGGCCATGGATGCAGCGATATGAGTGGAGGAGCGTTTGAGTGAGGTAGTGGTTGTTTCAGAGCCAAAGAGGAGTAGAACGTTTGGGCCGATGACTAGGCAGTTTGGCAGAGGTAGAGATAGGTACACTCTAGGCCGCAGTTTCGGGCGAAGTTGAACCCAGGGCCAGATGTTCAGTTCATACCCAGATGATCAGAGGACCCCATCTATATGTTTTAGTTGCGGACTTCTAGGACATTTTGCGAGAGATTGTAGATCCCAGGGAGGGACCGTTGTTCCACAGGTTGCTTTACCCCCTCTACCTTCTACGTCGATGGCTTTACTTCCTCCCCCAGTTGGCACTACGCGCCAGGCAGTTGCACCACGAGGTCGAGGCTTTGCAGAACGCTCTCAGAGAGGTCGAGGAGATAGAGGTAGAGGACGATAGGATGCGGGCAGGGGCCAGGCACGGGTTTTTGCGCTGACTCCACAGGATGCCCAGGTATCAAATGCAGTCGTGACAGGTACTCTTGCAGTATGTTCGTTAGAGGCACATATTTTATTTGATCCCTGTTCTACACATTCTTATGTATCTTCACGCTTCGCACTTTCTTGGGGAAAGAGTCGTCGTTGTTAGAGTTACCATTAGTGGTGATTACCCCGGTGGGAGATTCTTTTATAGCTCGGTACGTATTCAGGTCATGTTCTGTACGTATTGGTGATAGAGATTCGCTAGTTGATCTGATTCTCCTGGATATGTTAGATTTTGATATACTTCTTGATATGGATTGGTTAGCCGCTTGTCATGCCTATGTAGATTGTTGGGGGAAAGCGGTTAGATTTTGTTTTCCAGGTGAACGGTTTTTGTTGTGCGGGGGACTATAATATTACTTCTGCCAACATGATTTCTGCTCTTTGTGCGGGCCGACTCTTGAAGAAGGGTTGTCATGGGTTTTTGGCATTTGTTCAGGACTTAGGAGTCGCTGAGACTCCATTGGACCAGGTTCCGGTCGCACGAGAATTTCCGGGGGTGTTTCCTGCTAAGTTATCAGGATTACCGTCCGATCGTGATATTGAATTTTGCATTGACTTGATTCCAGGTGCGCGGCCTATTTTTATACCACCCTATCGAATGGCCCCGATGGAGTTGAAGGAACTCAAAAGCCAGTTGCAAGAGTTGTTAGATAGAGGACTTGTTCGTCCCAGTGTATCACTGTGGGGAGCTCCTGTCTTATTTGTAAAGAAGAAAAATGGTAGTATGAGACTGTGCATCGACTACCGACAGCTAAATCGCGTCACTGTGCGAAATAGGTACCCATTACCTCGTATCGATGACTTGTTCGATTAGTTGCAAGGGGCTGGCTACTTCTCCAAGATTGATTTGCGGTCAGGATATCACCAGTTGAATGTTCGGAAGGATGACATTCCGAAGACTGCTTTTCGCACCCGATATGGGCACTATGAGTTTCTGGTGATGTCGTTCGGACTCACCAACGCTCCAGCAGCTTTTATGGATATGATGAACCGTATCTTCAGGCCCTTTCTTGATCAGTTTATTATAGTATTCATAGATGATATTCTCGGTTATTCCCGGAGCCAAGAGGAGCACGAGCAGCATTTGTGTATCACGTTGCAGACATTGAAGGAGCATCAGCTGTTTGCAAAATTCTCCAAGTGTGCTTTTTGCCTAGACATTGTGGAGTTCTTGGGTCACGTAGTCACGAGAGAGGGTATACGTATGGACCCAAAGAAGATCGAAGCAATGCAGCACTGGCCCAGACCTGTGTCGGTTACAGAGATTCGCAGTTTCTTAGGTCTGGCAGGTTATTACCAACGCTTTGTGCACGATTTTTCTTGGATAGCTGCACCGTTGACCGGAATGACTAGGAAGGAGGTTCCATTTCTGTGGACAGATGCATGCGAGCAGAGTTTCCAACAGTTGAAAACTCGCTTGACGACTACACCTGTATTATTGTTACTTTCTGGATCAGGTGGCTTTGTTGTGTATTGTGATGCCTCTAGAGTGGGTTTAGGCTGTGTGTTGATGCAGCACGGCAAGGTTGTAGCTTATGCTTCTCGATAGTTGAAGAGGCATGAGCAGAACTACCCCACTCATGATTTGGAGATGGCTGCTGTAGTTTTCGCACTGAAGATTTGGAGACATTACTTGTATGGAGAGTCGTGCCAAATCTTCACAGATCATAAAAGCTTAAAGTATATTTTCAGCACAGGGATCTGAACCTAAGGCAGCGTAGATGGATGGAACTGGTGAAAGATTACGACTGTGAGATCTTGTATCATCCAGGCAAAGAGAATGTAGTAGCAAATGCTTTGAGTCGGAGACCTGGAAGTAGCTTATCTCATTTACGCATCTTGAAGAGACAGTCTTCTACAGACTGGCAGATTTTATGTGATAGCCGTATACAGTTTGAGTTCATTTCGGCAGGAGGACAGTTAGCACATGTTCGCACCCGACCTCAGTTATTGGATCGTATTCGAGAGACATAGCCCGCAGATTCTCATATGACAGAGATTATGGATCAGGTTAGGCAGGGCAGAGAGTCGGAGTTTGTGATTGATGATAGTGGGCTATTATGTTTTGGGATCCGTCTTTGTGTACTAGATTCAGATGGATTGAGGTGTGAGATTTTAGAGGAAGCCCATCGATCAGCGTATAGTATTCATCCTGGTTCCACCAAGATGTATCATGACTTAAGGGATGTTTATTGGTGGGAAGGAATGAAGAGGGATATTGCGGAGTTTGTTTCAAGATGCTTGACTTGTCAGCAGGTCAAAACTGAACACCAGAGGCCGGCAGGAGAGTTGCAGCCCTTTCCCATTCCAGAGTGGAAATGGAAACAGATTTCCATGGATTTTGTGGTGGGTCTACCCAGGACTAGCAGAGGGTATGATTCCATTTGGGTGATTGTAGATATATTGACAAAGGCAGCTCATTTTCTTCCGGTGAAGACGACGTATGGATTTGCACAGTATGCTCAGATTTATATCGATGAGATTGTATGTTTACATGGAGTTCCGACGTGCATAGTATCAGATCGGTGTACCCAGTTTACTAGCAAGCTATGGCAGAAACTTCAAGAAGCTCTTGGCACACAATTGAGTTTTAGCACGGCCTTTCACCCACAGACAGATGGTCAGTCAGAGCGGACCATTCAGACACTAGAGGATATGCTTCGGGCTTGCAGCCTTGATTTCGGTGGCAGTTGGGATCGTCACTTACCTTTGATAGAATTCTCGTACAACAACAGTTTTCAGGAGACGATCCAGATGGCACCCTTTGAAGCTTTGTATGGAAGAAAATGTCGATCACCCGTTTGCTGGACGGAACTGAGCGAGAGTAGCATCATGGGACCGCAGATAGTATAGGAGACTACAGAGAAGATTCAATTGATACGAGATAGAATGAGGGCGGCCCAGTGTAGATATAAATCATATGCAGATCGACGATGTCGTAGACTCGAGTTTGAAGTGGGAGATCATGTGTTCTTTCGAGTGTCTCCGATGAAAGGTGTGATGCGTTTCGGGAAGAAGGGGAAGCCCAGCCCCAAATATGTCGGACCTTACAAGATTCTGGAGAGAGTGAGTGCTGTAGCTTATCGTTTAGCACTTCCACCGACGTGCATCCGGTGTTTCACGTTTCGATACTTCGCAAGTATCTTCACGATCCTTCTCACGTGATCCAGCATCAGACCTTACAGCTTGAGCCGGGTTTATCCTACACGGTGCAGCCAGTCGCTATTCTTGACAGGCAGGCAAAGAAACTAAGATCGAGGGTACTTCCATCTGTAAAGGTTCTTTGGCAAGGAAAGAATCGCGGGAAGATTACTTGGGAGACCGAGGATGCGATGCGGAAAAAATTTTCACATCTTTTCGAAGGTATGTCTAGTTAATTTTTAAATTCGGGGACCGAATTTTCTTAAGGGGAGAATATTGTAACATTTTGAAAAAAAATTAGAAATAAATAAAATTAATTAATTAAATAATAAAATATTAAATTAAAAAGTTATTAAAACCAAATAAGGAAATTTCATAAGATGTATGTAAAGCAAATTAAATTAAAATTTTAGTATGCAACATAAATAAATTATAAGGATTTTAGTGAGAATTTTAGCTTTATTTTAATAAAAAGGGTAGTATATAATAACATAAGTTGTGAAGGGTTTCTAGGTAAAGTTTAGAACTTTGTGCAAATGGGAATTTGTTAAGGGTGTAAATGAAAAAGGGGTAGAAAATAATTTTAGCTCAGAATTTTTATTTCAAATTAAAACAAAATTTATGAGATAATGCAAGGACACCTCTTCCTTGCATGCACACACACACACGCAAACACCTCCTCCTTGCATGAAGATGGCACCCTTGGCCTTTGACACCTCCTCCTTCACCTTATCCCTTCCTTCTCTCATATATATAGCATATATTCAGTTCAGTAGCAAAATTAAAAACCTAAAAATTTAAAGAAAGGAAAAGAAAACTAAAGCCAAACAAAGGAGAGCAAGAGAAAGGAGAAGAAAAGCTAAATTCTAGGATTTCCTCACCATCAAGCTAGGACAAAGAGCTTGTGTATCTTGAAGGGTGTTATTCCAACAAATTAAGTGTAGGTAAAATTCTTAACCACAGTAGGAATTGAGATTCTGTAATTAGTTTAATTTAAAATGAACAAGTTCTATAATATCGTATTTTAGTAAAAACTAGGCTCTGTTTGAATCTGCTGTGGTTTAGAGAAGAATTTATTTAACTAAACAGGGTCTTAATGATGTATGTTGAACTTAGGACAAACCATAGGAGTACGAACCAGAGGGCTCGGAATTGGGCCCGCGACCAATAGATAAATTCCGGCGTCGCCGGATTTTTAGGAAGCAAGGGAGTTTTGGCTTGTTGGGTAGGTTTCTGTGTTGGATTTTGGCCATTTTGGTATTAATTAAACAAGTTAGTTTAACTGTATATAGAATCTGGAAGCTAATATCGGAAAAGATATCTAAAAACCCAAAATACGACACGGTTAAAACGTATCGCGATTTGTTTTCTGTCACGATGCAGGGTAGGGTTAAAATCCAGTAAGGTTAAGTGTAAGATAGCTTGAAATAGTCGTATACAATATAACTTGTACGTAGGAACGTGTGTTTGCATATTCGCTGTGTCGGAATAACCGTTTCCTTATACAAGTTAATTTTTCGATGTTAGATTCAAATACGAGAATTTCGGAGGCCGCGAGGAAAGGAAAAGGATTAGCAATTCCTGAGTAGATACGACGTTTTTCCGGTGAGTAGACTAAACATCTACCGGGAAATTTTGTAGAGATGGCGTGTTACGCCCGTAGCTTATTTAAATAAATGCTTTACTTTGGTTTGCTAAATTGATAATATGCACTTATATCTACATATAATTTACTTTAGTTGCTAGAACACTACACAAGTATCGACGAGTTATGCCACGTGCACATCTTACATGTTACACTACACTTCGTCAATATTACCATGTCACTTTTACACTTAGCAAATTTCTTGTTAAAAATGATTCATATCATACCTTAAATACCAATAACAGTAATAAATTGCATCATTGATATCATGTTCAGTATTTGAGTATTCTAAGTTGATATAAGAGGTAATTGTATTATTGAGGATTTATGGTTTTGAGTTTTGTATACTATTGCCTAAATCCAGTGAATTTCATGATTGATGTGACATGTTCACCATGAGATGTTTTTATGATTTGATTTTATTCCGGACCGAGTGGAGGAGTTATACGGTCGCGGATTTATAGGTTATCCAGACTGAGTAGGGGAGATATACAGTTGGATACATGATGGACCTGGTCGAGACCGAGGGGCAGGATAGCCGCATTTGAGACGGGAGAGCCTAGCGAAGTTACTCGATACCGGAGATAGTGGTAAAATACAGCGGATATCTAGATGATGCCGACCGGTATTTTGATTACAGGATCGTTCGAGGAATGATGCCTGAGAGAAATGGAAGTTTTGTGTCGATGATGGACACGGAAAGATGAAATTTATTGAGAATAAATGATGAGATTTCAGTTTTGTTATCTAAATTGTAGTACAGATTCATGTTTTCCATATGCTATCATATATTATACTTGTTCACATTTCAGTTAGTGTGATTGTCATATTTACATTATTAGCCGTTATATGTTAGTTATATTCACTGAGTTGGCAACTCACCCCCCTTGTGCCACAGTTCCTTGCAGGGGCAGAGTGGACGGTTAGCAGCAGTGCAGCTCCACTTTTCGCAGCTTATATCGCATCTTTTGATAGGTGGATTACATATGTAGTAACCTTCTCTTTTAGTATTGCATTTTTATCTAGAAAATCTCCATCAGACTTGTATTATGACTTAGAACGAGAGATGAGTATATGTATATTATTTGACAGGTGAGATCGTGTTATATAGTGGATATCCCTTTTGTTCATATATGTGATTCTATTGGTTCCATTTAAATTGTAAAATTTTATTTCGCCGTTGTTATTGTTGATCCCAACTAGGGATGCAACTAAATTTAACATTTTATACTTGGCTTTATATCGTAAATTCATAACAATTGTGATTTATACTTAAAAGCTAAATTTTTATATAAAGAATTCCGCAAAAAGGACTTTGATCTTGGTTTTCGGCTTACTCAGATTGTGTAAATATCTTTAGATATTATACAATCTAAGCGCCAGTCATATCCAAACCTTGGGTCATGACAAGTGGCTCATTGATATGGAGAACTTATTGATTTTTGCTCAAATTCCAGATGAAAATAAAGTGGATGTGGTGCGCATCCAGATGGTTGACTATGCTAGAAAATGGTGGATTGTTGAGAAGAATTGTTTGGCGAAGCCGATCAGCTGGGTGGCTTTTTATACAGAGTTTCTTGGAGAAATTCTTTCTGCAGTCTGCTAAGGAGGAAATGAAAGAGAAGTTTATTGTCCTAGAGCAGAATGGCGGATGTGTGGATACTCATGCGGTTGAGTGGACCCGACTCAGTCGATTTGCAGAGTATTTGGTAGCCAATGAGGCTGACAGAGCAAGGCGTTTTCTACGCAGTCTTGATGTGGAGATCCAGCAAAATATTACTCCATTTGGACTTGGTACCTTCACTCAGGTTCTCACAACAGTTAGAGAACAACAGAGGTTATCGGAGAGAGTGAAGGGTATACCTCGGCAGGAATTTTCAGCACGGAAGATAGTACGGACACCAGCCAGACTTTCAGTACGTAGAGTTTACTTATATCATGAGTTCTTCTTGATTCCTATTTTCTTGAATTCCTTTTCACTTTCTCGAACGATCATAGTTCTATACGAACTGTGAATCTTTTATCTTCGCTGGATCCTATCTTGGAATCTTCTTTATTCTTTATGTTTTACTTTGATTTTATCCCTTGAACTCTTTTATCTCGATGATATGGAAATGACATTGCATCTCATCTTATAATCTTCTTGATTCCGTATTGTTTTCTTAAATCGTATTCTATTGACTTTGATAGTAGGATTTTGGTGATTTAGATGGAGTTATGTTATTGTAATCATATACCATGGCATGATTACAATATAGTACTCTGTTTAAGTAATTTCGAGTCATACTTTTGATCTATTCCTTGATTTTATTGCACTACTTTATTTTTTTCCTCTGTTCAATTATTTCCAAACTTATGTCTTATCTTGAAAGTTGAATCCGGCTCCTTCCTTCAATTCTCTTGAAGTTCGCTTCTTGACTTCCTGAATACCTAAAATTCATGTATGATCTTTCTGAACTTCGAAAGCGTCTAAGGAGTAGACTTTAGACTTTGAGACAAGATAAACTGTGTGCCAAGTTGGGTAAATGCGAGTTTCGACTCAATGAAGTGAAGTTCTTGGGTGATGACATGCTAGGAGATGAGATCACAGTAGACCCAAAAAGATTGCGGCAACTTGAGCTTGGTCGAGTCGAGAAAACTAGAAATAAGAACAGGTTGGACTTGCAGGTTATTATCGGAGGTTCGTGTAAAGGTTTCGCATGGATAGCGATGTCGTTAACCAAGTTGACTAGAAAGGATGACCAGTTGGTTGGTTTGAGAAGTGTGCGCAAGTTTTCAACTCGTTGAAGTATATGTTAATGACCGCTCCTATTTTAAACTGCGTCGAATGGTTTCGTAAGGATAGTAGATTCACAACGACGTATCGGGAAAGGTGTTGGGCAATGTATTGAGACAGCAAGGACTGGTGGCTGATGTGTCGAACAACTGAAGACATTGGAGAAGTATTGGTCGGCGCATTACTCGGAAATTAGCTATAGCAATATTCGCATTAGAGTTATGAAGACGCTGCTCTTTAGACGAGAAGGTGGAGATGTCCATCGATCGTAAGAGCCTAAAAGTACGTGTTCACGTAGAAAGAGCCTAACATGAGGCAATATAGATAGTTGGATCTAGTGATTGACTACAATCTGGATCTAAAAGTTTCATCTGGATGGGAAGTGTAATGCCGAATGCTGTAAGTCGGTTGCTAGCCGGAATGATATTGACGTTGCAAGGAGAGCTGATAACTGATTGTTGGAGACTTGAGTTGGAATTAGTCTTACCAAATTCTTCGGAGAGTTAGACCGACTACAAGTATAGTCACCATTGATTGATCGCATCAAGGTTGCTCGAGTGTAGTATACTAAATTGAAAAGGTTGTAAAGAGCTGCCTAAACTTATCAGAGTAGCGCAGCGGAAACATGGTAGACCCATGACCCACAAGGCTTGGGGCGGATTTATTAATTCAAGGAGCTGGGTCATTATGGTATGGGAACCACATGTGTGTGCCAAATGAGGAAATTCGTGAAGAAATTATGAAGGGGCACATAGCTTGGCATACTTGTTACATTTGATAGGCGTTAACGGAGAAGTATATGCAGGAGATTAGGAGTTTGTGTGGCGCTTTCTTGTAAAAGATTGATGGCTTAGTACGGTTTGATTCTCCTTGTTACCATACTTGATTGGTTTCGTTCCACTCACTAGTATGGTTTAGATCGATATAGAGTATTATGATTAGTTTAGTATACATTGGTACATGCATATCTCCCGGATAAATCGTTTGACTTGATTGGACATCTGAATTATGGTCGAGTAAGATATCTGTATTATGGTCAAAGAGAACATCTGAATTATGGTCGAGTGGGCATCTGTATTCTGGTCAAGTGTATCTGCATGTATCTGATTTATGACGTCCTTCATCTGTATTGATTAAGATATGGTAACAGGATATCTTACCTATACACTGGGTAACATTCACGCTAAACAAAACTCCATCGTAGTCATGGGACACCTTTCGGGAATGTTCACAATACTAACTGAATTCATGTTATATGGCTTCTAACTAGTTATGGGATATCCCGGAAAGACGAGAACGTCCATCAGCCAATTCCTTACACACACACATTGATTGAAATGACCGACTCTTAGATTGATACCCGATCCAATCGACCTTTGGATTGACACTGTTTGACCCAATGTTTAACATCCGGTTGACACTTGTATATCTGCATTGTTTTCCTGCAATGTTTACCTTCCTGTATTGTATTTATTTATAGCATGTGTTTCTACATTACTTTACGTACGTGATTTTTCTCCAAACTTATTTCCTATAAATATGAGTTTCTTTGATCTTATCCTTGTTATTTTTTGTTTCCTGTTTTCCATGAATATAGGATTGTTTGTACTTGTTCTTCTCTTTATCTTGGTTCTTTCGTTCTCGTGAATTTCGAGGACAAAATTCTTTTTGTAGTTGGGTATAATGCAACATCTTAGCACGATCGTACGTTATTCAATTATATTAAATAATTGTGTTAGGCAGTTTGGATTATTATTGGTATTGGGTTATGTTTAGTGTTTGATGGTTATTCATGATAACCGTATTTTTTATTTTGTCTTGATCCCTAGTTCATGGATATAAGATTGTACCCGACCCGCTTACATATAAACTATTATATATATTTGGAGTTCTATATTTTAATATAGAATATTTTAGGGCTATCTAGTTTGTTAAATATATAATAGTTAGTGTTTATTATTTAGTTTGCTAATCTATTAATATCTTACAGTTAATTAATCAGGGTATTTATGTATATATCATTTTGTTTCAAGTAGTTTTATTGATATTTATATTTTTTGCTGCTTCTTCTCATAAATAAATTGGTTGAGGGGTTGATGACATTAATTTAGATTCATGTAACAAACTATGTGTGTATATATACATATTATAGTTTTTTAACACCCCAGTTCCTTTCTCTCTCTAGCCTCAAATCATCTCATCTCTTTCCATATAACATATCTCTTTCTCTCTCTCTCTCTCCTCTAACTATATCTCTCCCTCGTCAATATATTCTCCTTTTATTTTTCTTCAAGTCTGCACCCATCCTTGCTGACACCGTCATCGATCCCCATCTCGTCCACAACCCCAGCACCCATCATCCCTCCTCATCGTCGCCAAGAACTCAACTCCACCGTCATCATCGCTTTCACCTTACTATCGCCGTCATCGCCCTAACCCACATCTCCAAGAACCTCACTACCAACAAGCCAACCTCCATCATCTTCCTCCACCTCAAGAACTCAGCGACCGAGAAAACACCTGCGAACTCCACTGCCATCGTTGCCGTCGCCTCATCGCAGCCGTTGGTCGAACCCACCGAGACAAGCAGCAACCCAATCGTTGTCGACTTCATCTCTGAGCCGAGCAAGCTTGGATGTTGGCTTCGTGTTTCTGTTGTTCCGTGTTCGTTTTGCTCCGTTCGTGTTCGTATCCGCATTCGTCGAGATCATGGCACGTTTCTAACTTGCTACATGCTATAGTTTATGTAATATACATATATACATATTGTCATAATATTATTATTATTATTAAACTGTTATATATAAATAATCCGTATACCGTTAGATAGTTTAACATTAATAAGTTTTACAATTGTAGTTTATAATGTTTATGCAAATTATATCTAACTAGTAATACCTAGTAATTATAACAAACTATTCTAATATGGCCAAATCGTTAAATTGAGCTGGTAGGAAGTGATATGGTTGTTTCTTTAAATTGTATTTTGCACCTAGATAACGGTTATGATCGTATTCATCATGACATGTTTACGCGATATTATTACGAAATAAGCACTTTATCTAATTTAATACACTATCATTGACATGCTTGTAACATGCCAGACTGTTACTATTTTTGTTATCATGTTAATACCTGTTGCCTGTAGTACTTACTGATGCCAACAATCCGGACTTGTTGTCATGATGGACGTGACATGTTGTCTTGATAGACATAACCTGTACTTATCTGTTTCTGTGTTGGCATTAGGTAGATATTATCTTCATACTTGACTTGGAAAATGAAACATGGGGAAATGGAGAAATCAAAAGTGTAACTCAAAGGGATATTACATGTTTCCATGGTTCCGGGGGTTAATGGAACAAAATCATTATTGATTTATACATCTTGCATCCGTGGTCCTGAGGGGTAACGGGATATATCATGCATTCGTGGTCCTTGGGGTAACGACATATATACTTTTGAGTTACATGGTTTCAAATACATGTAGGATAGATAACCTAGAAATATGGACCTTAGGATACACGTGACATGTTTGACTACCTACAGCTTGCTTGTTATATCACCTGTGATTGCTGTTGTTTATACCCACGATCTCTCACTCTTGCACATGGCATCATATATATCATACTGTTTATATTATTATTATGATATTTTTGATGCACTAACGTCTGGGTTTTGCATGGTCCAGATTCTTTGACCTTATCACAGGAAGATCGGGAATACTTTGACAGGCAAGCCGAGTAGTGAAGAGCTTTCCGCTTATTTTAGTTTAGTGATACTTTAGATTTATTTTCTAGTTATGGATTGGTCGTTGTGATCCCATAAGGGACGAGACTAGGATGTTATTTTTTATTAGATCTTTATTATTTCCGCTACCTTTTCGTTATTATTTATTGTGGAAGTTTGGATATGAGATAAATTGATGTTTATTTTCTTTTCTTGATATCTGATTGACAGCAGTAATATGACTATGGAAAGATAATTCCTCCCCATAAGAAGCATGGTTGGTTTTGTTATATTCCGTATTTACGTATTTTGCAAAGTGGGTCGTGACAGTCCATTTGGCCCACGCATTACGCCCGCGTTGATAGCGGGATACTCTCATTAATGGTGAGATGTGCTAGCGTGGGATGTGGGATATGGAGCGGCAGAGATCGCATCGTGGCGAGATACACGGAGCCGTTACAGGGGCGCTCATGCCCCGTGCTGCGATTTTAATTTGCTTTTTGCGGCGCTGCGATTATTTGCAAAGAATCCTGCAGAAAATGTTAGTTGGAGCTAAAAAGAGGAGAGAGGAGAAGGTACGAAATCACCTGAGAGAAAAATTTCACAGAGATCCCTCAAGGCTGCCGCGGTTCCGCCGCAAATGCTGGCTACTGCCGCGCTTCCGCGGTCTCGTGATGAGATCACTCCACCAAAATTTTCCAGGGAGCTTCTGTAGATTTTCTCTGCTCTCTGGTATATTCCAAATTTTTTTTTCAATTACCAAACAGCTCCAGATTTCCTTGCAATGAACCACAACAAATCGTTTAAGGTTTGCACGAATTTTGATCTCAAAAATCACAATGGAATAAATCTTTCAATTCAAACTATAATATGAAACGAATTAGCGCTGTATCCCCGGCAACGGCGCCATTTGATTGTTATAATTTTCCGATTGGATGTAAAAGTATCGAATCAAATGATCCCTGATAATGGTTTCATTTGATTGTAATCTTTTCTTGTTTGTGTAAATCGAATAAAGCGAATAAGTTTCTATGTGTCGGTAATATTGAATAAAATTCACAATCAAAGAATTATATTTGACCGCAATCAATTACGGTGTCGGTTGTAGATCGTAAGCGAGTGCGGATCGTCCACAGGGATTGTGCGATTCATTTCTATGTTTAATTTGTTTGAATTGAAAAGTTAATCGAAAAGAAAAGAAAACATGATTCAAGAATTTATCGATTGATTCAGGTGTCACGAGTTTAATCAAGAATTAAGAAACTGATAAACAAATCAAGAATCGGGTTTCGATGATATTTCCAACCAAATGTCAAGAATCTAAATGAGGCCCGTAGGAATCGATCGGATCTATAGACGTGATGTAATCTCAAGATTTCGTGTTCTTATCCTTCGAAGGATTGATACTAGATCGATGATGATCGACGAGAGTTAGGGCTTTCTTGATGAAACTAGGGTTTCATCATTTAACCCTTGTTCTTTCGTAGATATCATTCACATTCTAGCCTCTAGCAATTTCAAGAAACGATCGTAACTCCCCAATCTCGAGCGATATCAATCAAGAAAGCATCGCAACGAATTGGGTCGTCGATTCTTGAACTTGCTAGGGTTTATAAAACTCGTAGGACTCAAAAATCGATTTAAGATATATTACATCATCATTCTATTGATCGTCTCGACTCCTCGACGAGCGGAGTATTACTCAAACATCATCACACAGAAAGCATTCAAGAATTGAAAAGATATCATGATGCAAGAATTTAAAGAAAACAAGATAAAAGAATATCACCTTTTATTTATATCAACAATTTGATTACAGTCGCTCAAGAACTACAAGAGGAAGAACTAAATTGTCGAATTGGCGTCGCTCGGCTCCGTGAGTCGCGGATCGGCTAGGACCACTTGCTCTGTTGAAGATCGGCTTGGCTCATAAAAGGTTGCAAGGCTTCTTGCTTGATGGGTACTCGGGATCTTGGCTTTTGATTGGAATTAGGGTTAGGGTTTCACACAAGCCTTCTCACTAGACTTGTGGAAGAAGAAGATGAAGAAAGAGAGTGAATGGACTTAGATTGGCTACTAAAATGAACTAATGGAGGGATTTTTCCATGATAAGAGATTTACAAGTGAGCCTAGGGTCTTATTTATAGATCTCCCAAACCCTAGGTCTAGGTTTGAAACTACAATTCCCTCCAAAAGTTTGTTGAGGCTTCTAGAAGGAGTTTGTTAGGAGCTAGCTTAGGGTTTAAGTTAGGGTTTAAGGAGAAGTTTCTAGAATACAAGGCTAGTTTAGTGTTGATCCCAAAACTTGCTGATCTGGCAGAAGTCTCTGGAGTCTTCTGGAAACTGACATGTCATTCTGAGCTGTAGGCCTTGAGCTAGGAATTATGGTGCAAAGCTGAAGTGATGATGTCATCAAGACGCCGCGGAACCGCGGCATAAGGCGGCTTAGGCCGCGGTTCCGCGGCCTTTTAGCTGAGTTGTGGCTTCATCTCTCTTGTGTTGGCTTGTGCTGTTCTCAAGTACATTCTCTGATATGATGAATCTCAGAATACCCTTTTGATCATTACTAGATTCCAATTCCTTGAGTTGGCGTATTCTTTTAGCAGTGTAAATTTGAGCAAGCTTCTGATTTTCCTGCACGGACTTCAAAACACGGGTTGCGATATATAGAAATGATACCATGCTATGGAATGCAGTCAATTTCCCTAGAAATGCCGGTTTTAGAGTCTAATACATGCAATCTGATATTTTGCGACAGTTTTGCTAATATGTAAAATATGAATACCGTACACTTCTAAATGAGTGCAAATGATAGGGAAATTGCCGTGTTAAAAATACAATATTTTCGACTAATCAAATTCCCCCAAACTTAATTTCGATCGTCTCGAGCGAACTTTTTATTAAAAAGAGAAAGAGAAAATAAAGAAAGAGAAAAACTAACTAGCACACTTTCGTAGGCAACACGATTGCACTGAGCACGTGCAACAAGCCTTTAAACCTCTAGGTGTCCCTAGTAGGAGGAGTGTTGTCTCCTGAGGGTTTTCAGCGGATTGCACCCACAAAATCCAATAATAAAAGAAAGATCATGAATATTACATTTAAAGAAAAGAATTGTAAAAGAAAAGCCTTGAAAATTAGGGTTTCCAACTAAGCTAGCATTTCGGTTGTCATGAGCCCTATCTTAATAGTCATGAAAAGATGTCAGAAATCACGTCCTCCCTCAATAAAACATCGTCTTATTCTTCATTCCTATCTTCTTCCAAACATCGATCATATCACCCTGCATGTGTGTAAAGACATCCCTACACCCGGAGAATTCAATTCAAGCTATCATACTCTTGCCCATCAGCCTCAGTACTTTTTAATTAATGAATATTTAGATGAGATTGCTCACACACTTTCATACGACCGTTAATACTTCTTGAGGTACTAACCGACCGATTACTCATGTGCTTGCTTATTTGGTGTATTTTCCTCGTCTTGCACCACCTCAGGCATAGCAGTGACTCCCAGACCAGTTGGCCTTAGGGCACTAGGTGAAGAAGCACCCTCGCTATATATTTTTTTATTGCCCTCGGTGATAACAAAACCAGTGTTCATTTTTCTCACCACTTTATATTTTCTTCATTTCATCATTTTTTTTTATTTCCTTCATACTTTTGGCTTTAAGACAAGAGCATTTCAAGGTATCCTCTACTATCCCAGGCTTCAAGACGTGTGTAAGTGCGAATAGCAGGGTAGCAACGTTCAAAATGTTTGGCTTTCAGAATAGAAACTATTTTTCAGACTTATTTTTATCCTCAGATTAGTGACGTCCTTCATCTTACTAACCCTTGGGACAACGGCTCATAACTACTTATTACTAGTTCTATAAGAAAACTTCTAATTTTCTCAAATTTTTCTAATCTCATGGATGTAATTTTTCACTATCTAAACTTTCATTATCTTATTTATATACAAAAAAGTGTAAATATTAAAATTATTTTTATACTTGAAATTTTTTAAATTTTTATAGATTTTGAAATTTTTTCAATTTTTATAGATTTTTAAAGAAATGTTTTGTGCTTATGCAAATGATATGCAAATTATGCAAAAATAAGCACAAACCTCCCCCAAACTTGTTTTCAACAGTGTCCTCACTGTTGCCAAATGCTATACCTACAAAACTGTAAGTCTGGGGGGAATTATTAGTGGGGGCTAAATATATAAGTGAAGAACTTCCCCCAAACTTACTCTTTTTACTCACCTCCAATCAAAAGATGATGCAGTGATATACTGGACATGAAGGTGAGACGGAGGAATTTTAATCCAAATAAACTGGCTCTTGTAAGAACAAGAGCTCCTCCGAGGGGTCAGTGGAAAAATACGGTTTTAGTCTATGTCCATTCACTTTGAAAAATGTGTCGTTTTTAACATTTTCTACTTCAACTGCCCCGTGCGGGTATACAGACCGCACAACAAAAGGTCCCTTCCATCGAGATCGGAGCTTACCCGCGTGAAGGTGTAATCGTGAATCATAAAGAAGGACTTGTTGACCAGGTGAAAATGTTTTCCTCAAAATGTTTTTATCGTGAAAAACCTTAGTCCCATTCTTTGTGATTACAGCGTTATCATAAGCTTCATCGCGGAGTTTGCTTAGCTCATTTATTTGCAACTTCCGAAAGTTTCAAGCAAGGTTTAGATCAAAATTTATTTTTTTTATAGCCCACAATGCTTTATGCTCTATTTCGACGGGTAAGTGACATGCTTTTCCAAACACTATCCTATATGGAGACATTCCTAGGTCGGTTTTATATGCAGTTCGAAATGCCCAAAGAGCATCCGTCAGTTTGGTCGACCAGTCTTTTCTATTTTTAGCAACAGTTTTCTCCAGGATAAGTTTGATTTGTCTGTTTGAGATTTCAGCCTGCCCGCTTGTTTGGGGATGATAGGGTGTAGAAAGTTGGTGGTTGATTGAGTATTTTCGCATCAGAGTCTCGAAAGATCTGTTGCAGAAATGTGTCCCATTATCGCTAATGATAGCGCATGGGTGTCCAAATCGCGAAAAGATATTCTCTTTTAAGAACTTAATGACAACTTTCTTGTCATTAGTGCGACATGGAATGGCTTCTACCCACTTTGAGACATAATCAACCGCCAGCAGTATGTACAGATTCCCAAAGGAGTTGGGAAAGGGACCCATAAAATCAATGCCCCAAATATCGAATATTTCAACAACCAAGATGGGTTGCTGAGGCATTTCATTTCTCTGGGAGATTCTACCCGTATACTGACATTGTGTACAGGTTTTGCAATACTCAAATGCGTCCTTGAATAAGGTAGGCTAATAAAATCCACATTGCAAAACCTTTTCCGCTGTTTTTCTAGGACCAAAGTGACCCCCACAGGCCTGATCATGACAAAATGAAAGAACACTCTTGAACTCTTCATTCGGGACACATCGGCGAATGATCTGATCAGGACAATATTTAAACAAATAGGGCTCGTCCCAGTAAAAATGTTTTACTTGGGAAAGAAAACGATATTTGTCCTGTTTTGACCAATCGCTGGGTATCAGTCCCGTGGCATGATAGTTCACAATATCCCTGAACCGTGGTTCAGCGGATACGTTCAAGAGTTGTTCATCAGGGAACGAATCATTGATCGGTAGGGTCACAGGGGAAGAAATGATGCGTGAAAGATGGTCAGCTACTACGTTTTCACATCCTTTCTTATCTTTGATAACAAGATCAAATTCTTATAACAGAAGGATCCAACGTATTAGTCGACCTTTTGCATCTTTCTTCGCCAGAAGATGTTTTAAAGCGGAATGGTCAGTATACACAACTATAGGTGAGCCAATTAAGTAAGGCCTGAATTTTTCTAATGCAAATACAACCGCTAAAAGTTCTTTTTCTGTGGTTGTATAATTGATTTGAGCATCATTCAGGGTCTTATTAGCATAGTATATCACGTGTGGCATCTTTTCGATGTGCTGTCCTAAGAATGCACCTACTGCAAAATCAGATGCGTCACACATCAGCTCAAAGGGGTAGTCCCAGTTTGGTGATGATAACACGGGGGCTGAAGTGAGTGAGTGTTTAAGTGAGTCGAAAGCTGTCTCGCAGTCCGAGTCAAAATGGAAGGTCGTATCCTTGGCCAGGAGAAGAGTTAAAGGTCTAGCAATTTTGTTAAAGTCCTTAATGAATCTTCTATAAAAGCCCGCATGGACAAGGAAAGATCGAATATCTTTGACGCTTTTGGGATGAGGGAGGTTTTGAATGACATCTATCTTAGCTCTGTCAACCTCAATGCCTTTCTGTGAAATGACATGTCCAAGAACAATTCCTTCTTGGACCATAAAATGGCATTTTTCCCAGTTCAAAGTCAAGTTCTTCTCTTTGCAACGAGTAAGAACCGCGTCAAGATTCGATAGGCAATCAGAAAAAGAGTCTCCAAAAATCGAGAAATCGTCCATAAAGATCTCCAGAAAATTCTCTACCATATCAGAGAATATCCCCATCATACACCGCTGAAAGGTAGCGGGAGCATTGCATAGCCCGAAGGGCATGCGACTGTAAGCAAAGGTACCAAAAGGACAAGTAAAAATGGTTTTATCTTGATCCTTTTTGGCGATGGGGACCTGATTGTAGCCTGTGTATCCGTCCATAAAACAATAATACCCTCGTCCCGCTAAGCGTTCCAGCATCTGATCAATGAATGGTAGAGGAAAGTGGTCTTTCCTCGTGGCAGCATTGAGTTTTCTATAATCGATACATACACGCCACCCAGTTTGGGCACGTGTCTGAATCAACTCATTTGCCTCATTGGTTATAACAGTGATGCCGGATTTCTTAGGAACGACATGTATAGGACTCACCCATTGGCTATCGGAGATGGGGTATATAATACCATTATCTAAGCATTTGACGATCTCTTTCATTACAGCTTCCTTCATGACGGGATTTAACCGTCTCTGTGGTTCTCGGGTTGGTCTGGCATCATCCATCACATGTATATGATGTTCAACTATCAAGGGACTAATCCCTTTGATGTCCGCCGTACTCCAACCAAACGCCTCTTTGTTAGATCTCAATACCGATAAAAGTGCATTCTCTTGCTCTGATGCAAGAGAAGCGGATATGATAACCGGTAAAGACTCATTCTCATATAGATATGCATATTTAAGGTGAGAAGGTAAAATTTTGAGATCTAATTCAGGCGGAGAAATGACAGAAGGAGGGATCATTGAGTGATTTTTGGATTTACACAGAAGCTCAGAGCCTGTGAAAGATACAGACTCGGGTGGAGAAAAGTCAGAAGTGCAGGACTCAAGTGTAGGTAAAGTGTCCTCACTAAGATCTTGTGTGAAATCAAACAGAGATGTGGTAATGTCGTCGAGATCAGTAAAGCAAAGTTCCTCAGCTCCACAGCTATCGGGAGCGATCTCATGGACAGAGCACACATCTAAAATATGAGCAGAGGGTTCTGATGGCCGACTTCCAACTTTGTAGATATTTAGTTCAATGGTCATATTTCTAAATGATAAGTTCATTGAACCATTTCTACAGTTTATAACAGCGTTGGAAGTGGCAAGGAAAGGACGAACCAGAATCACCGGAATTTGGCTCTGGGGGTTTGCTACAGGCTGTGTGTCGAGTACAATGAAGTCTACAGGGAAAACAAATTCCCCGACCTTTATCAACACATCCTCTAATTTACCCCTTGGTTTGGTGATAGATCAGTCTGCCATCTGGAGAGTGCAGTGAGCAGGTTTCAGCTTTCCAATCCCTAATTGCTCATAGACAGAATATGGAAGGAGGTTAACACTTGCGCCAAGGTCTAAAAGAGCACGATTTATGTTTTTACCCCCAATCGAAATCGATATTGTAGGACATCCTGGGTCCTTACGTTTCTTTGGTAGCTGGGGAATAAAAGCAGTGCTGATATTATTAGCCATAAAGACCTTCTTCGGCACTTGAGTCTTCCTCTTCCTAGCGCACAAGTCCTTAAGAATTTTCGCATATGCGGGGACTTGTTGAATTGCATTTAGGAGAGGGATATTGATGTTAACCTGTTTGAACATTTCTATAATTTTCTCCATATGAGGACTCGTTCTATTACCCCTTAACCGATTCGGGTAAGGAGCTTTCGCAATGAGCGTCGGGTCCATCACAGGAGAAGGAAGAGGGGGTAGACGCGGTCCCAAAAGAGGTGTGGGGACCGTCTATGGAGAACTAGAAGGGCTATACTGAGGTGTCGAGCCTAGTGGGAAATGGAGAATAGGCTCGCGAGAAGGTGGTGTGGTAGAAGAAGAAGGATCAGAAGGAGAAGTGTGTGTGTGTGGAAAGGTCTCAGCCGGGGTGTTGATTTGATTTTCAGTATCATTAATTCCTTCCCCGACATGATTGTTCAGCACTCTTCCCGATCTCAACGTTGTGACGGCATTTACATTGTAATGCCCAGGATTCTGTAGGGGTTGAGAGGGAAGTTTTCCTTTTTCTCTCGCACTCATTTCGGCTTTAAGTCGTGCGATTTCAGCTTCCATCATTCTGATACTCTCAGCTTGGGACGCTGAGTTTTTCTTTATCTCACCGACGGAAGTTCTAACCTCAGCCGAAACCTCTATGAAATTTGACAAAAGTGATTTCATGGTTTGAGTGAATTGGGAGAACTCGTCAGAACAGGTCATTGGATTAGACTGTGCAGGAGTGTTGACCTGATTTTGGAAGTTTTATGACTGGTAGGGGTGCTGAGTGAGTTGAAGAGGTTGCTGTTGTGGTGGAGGAAGAGCCCTTTGAAAATTATTCGTGTTTGGAACCGTGTTTTGAGATTGGTTTTGGTTCCAAGCGAAATTCGGGTGATTCCTCCAACCCTGATTGTACGTGGAAGAATATGGATCGTTTCGAGGTCTTTGAAATGCGGCATTAGAATGCTCGTGACCTTGAAACGCAGAGTTTAATGGACATTCTTCCGTTAAATGAGACGGATCAGAACAGCACCCACAAACAGTTTTGGGGAGCGACACTGGGTTTAGGGAGGCTGCTGCAAATTTGTGTTCCATAGCGTCGAGCTTCTTTTGCATTGCTGCCATCTCAGCTCGAACACCTATGGACACATCTATTTGGTGTACACCACCCCTATTCAATGGTTGGGTTCCACTCTCCCACTGTAGTGATTTTTCAGCGAACTCTTCTAAATACTTCCAAGCTTCCCCATCATCTTTGGTCATAAAAGTACCTTGACACATGTTTTCAAGGCTCTGTTTAGTGTTTGGATTAATGCCCTCATAAATGATTCGGCACAATTCCCATCTCGGGATGCCGGGATGAGGACATTGAACCAATAGATCCTTGAAACGTTCAAAGCATTTTGAAAATGGTTCAGTAGGGAGCTGGGCAAATTGATTCAGTTCGCTACGGATTCGGGCTGTCTTTTGTATTGGGTAAAATTTCTTAAGGAATGCAGCGACGAATTCTTCCCAATTTGTAATAGAGTGTGCGGTAGTGTTATATAGCCACTTCTCGGCTATATCGCACAATGTAAATGGAAGAAGTCGTAGACGCATCGCATCCACTGAAAGTTGTGACGTACCCATCATTGCGCATACGTTTTCAAATTTGGTAATGAAAACGTAAGCGTCCTCAGTCTCGAGTCCGTGGAATTTGGGTAAAAGATTGATATATTGGGGCTTAATCTCAAAGTTATCCCCATTGGCTGGTGGTGTGGATAAGCAGGTCGAAAGAGGACCTCGAATAGGGTAGCACCTCTCCTGGAGAGAGATGCGGGGTGGATTCTGCGCACCAACGGACGGCGGCAGATTAGGGTTAAAGAAGTTTGATGGATTCGGATCCATCGGTGCGGGTGTGGTAGTGGGTAAAGGAGAGGTAAAAGGAGAAATATCGACTTCGGAGTCGATAAAGGGTATGCGGACTAAACGGGCACTAGAATCCCGTGTCCAGCCTATCTTGCACTAAAATGGGTTAGTACAAGTGGCAGCGTTGACTTATAATTAGGGGTAATGAATGAATGCGGTGCTTGCTTTGAAAAAGGGACGGATTTTTTGAAAAAATGATGCGACACAACAAATGCAGCACACAAACCCTAGAATCTAGTGGTCACCTATGTCCGGCTCTAGACCGCTCCTAACTGCCAAAAGACAAGTCGCAGGATAGAATCCTCCACTGCCTCTTTATCCCCCTGTGGCCGGATAAGTGCCAGGTAAGTGGGAAGGTACTCCACTACGTAAGTAGTGGGCCTAATTAAAAACCACTAGCCTTAGACACACTCGCCTTAGACACCACAAGAAAACGCGGATAAGCAATGAATTACCCACGACCTTCTCTTGTCCTAATTGAGCGCGACGGTCCTTAGAGTCATCTTTAGATTTCTTTTAGTTAATGTGGGTCAATGCGGATGCAAGTTTTGTGATTTTCGGGGCCTAGGAAGGGTAATGAAATCCCCACCTAATTTGGATTTGGCCGTGCCCCTTAATTTCCGTATTAATATGCAAACAACCAAAAATCAAAAACACGCACAATTTTAATTTGCTTTTTGCGGCGCTGCGATTATTTGCAAAGAATCCTGCAGAAAATGTTAGTTGGAGCTAAAAAGAGGAGAGAGGATAAGGTACGAAATTACCTGAGAGAAAAATTTCACAGAGATCCCTCAAGGCTACCGCGGTTCCGCCGCAAATGCTGGCTACTGCCACGCTTCCGCGGTCTCGTGATGAGATCACTCCACCAAAATTTTCCAGAGAGCTTCTGTAGATTTCCTCTGCTCTCTGGTATATTCCAAAAATTTTCTTCAATTGCCAAACAGCTCCAGATTTCCTTGCAATGAACCACAACAAATCGTTTAAGGTTTGCACGAATTTTGATCTCAAAAATCACAATGGAATAAATCTTTCAATTCAAACTATAATATGAAACGAATTAGCGCTGTATCCCCGGCAACGGCGCCATTTGATTGTTATAATTTTCCGATTGGATGTAAAAGTATCGAATCAAATGATCCCTGATAATGGTTTCATTTGATTGTAATCTTTTCTTGTTTGTGTAAATCGAATAAAGCGAATAAGTTTCTATGTGTCGGTAATATTGAATAAAATTCACAATCAAAGAATTATATTTGACCGCAATCAATTACGGTGTCGGTTGTAGATCGTAAGCGAGTGCAGATCGTCCACAGGGATTGTGCGATTCGTTTCTATGTTTAATTTGTTTGAATTGAAAAGTTAATCGAAAAGAAAAGAAAACATGATTCAAGAATTTATCGATTGATTCAGGTGTCACGAGTTTAATCAAGAATCAAGAAACTGATAAACAAATCAAGAATCGGGTTTCGATGATATTTCCAACCAAATGTCAAGAATCTAAATGAGGCTCGTAGGAATCGATCGGATCTATAGACGTGATGTAATCTCAAGATTTCGTGTTCTTGTCTTTCGAAGGATTAATACTAGATCGATGATGATCGACGAGAGTTAGGGCTTTCTTGATGAAACTAGGGTTTCATCATTTAACCCTTGTTCTTTCGTAGATATCATTCACATTCTAGCCTCTAGCAATTTCAAGAAACGATCGTAACTCCCCAATCTCGAGCGATATCAATCAAGAAAGCATCGCAACGAATTGGGTCGTCGATTCTTGAACTTGCTAGGGTTTACAAAACTCGTAGGACTCAAGAATCGATTTAAGATATATTACATCATCATTCTATTGATCGTCTCGACTCCTCGACGAGCGGAGTATTACTCAAACATCATCACACAGAAAGCATTCAAGAATTGAAAAGATATCATGATGCAAGAATTTAAAGAAAACAAGATAAAAGAATATCACCTTTTATTTATATCAACAATTTGATTACAGTCGCTCAAGAACTACAAGAGAATGAACTAAATTGTCGAATTGGCGTCGCTCGGCTCCGTGAGTCGCGGATCGGCTAGGACCACTTGCTCTGTTGAAGATCGGCTCGGCTCATAAAAGGTTGCAAGGCTTCTTGCTTGATGGGTACTCGGAATCTTGGCTTTTGATTGGAATTAGGGTTAGGGTTTCACACAAGCCTTCTCACTAGACTTGTGGAAGAAGAAGATGACGAAAGAGAGTGAATGGATTTAAATTGGCTACTAAAATGAACTAATGGAGGGATTTTTCCATGATAAGAGATTTACAAGTGAGCCTAGGGTATTATTTATAGATCTCCCAAACCCTAGGTCTAGGTTTGAAACTACAATTCCCTCCAAAAGTTTGTTGAGGCTTCTAGAAGGAGTTTGTTAGGAGCTAGCTTAGGGTTTAAGCTAGGGTTTAAGGAGAAGTTTCTAGAATACAAGGCTAGTTTAGTGTTGATCCCAAAGCTTGCTGATCTGGCAGAAGTCTCTGGAGTCTTCTGGAAACTGACATGTCATTTTGAGCTGTAGGCCTTGAGCTAGGAATTATGGTGCAAAGCTGAAGTGATGATGTCATCAAGACGCCGCGGAACCGCGGCACAAGGCGGCTTAGGCCGCGGTTCCACGGCCTTTTAGCTGAGTTGTGGCTTCATCTCTCTTGTGTTGGCTTATGCTGTTCTCAAGTACATTCTCTGATATGATGAATCTCAGAATACCCTTTTGATCATTACTAGATTCCAATTCCTTGAGTTGGCGTATTCTTTTAGCAGTGTAAATTTGAGCAAGCTTCTGATTTTCCTGCACGGACTTCAAAACACGGGTTGCGATATATAGAAATGATGCCATGCTATGGAATGCAGTCAATTTCCCTAGAAATGCCGGTTTTAGAGTCTAATACATGCAATCTGATATTTTGCGACAGTTTTGCTAATATGTAAAATATGAATACCGTACACTTCTAAATGAGTGCAAATGATAGGGAAATTGCCGTGTTAAAAATACAATATTTTCGACTAATCAGTTACCTAGCACGGTAGCAAGGTTTTGGGAGGCATCTTCTATACCATATTAAAATTTTAGCCGTTCTGGCTAACCCTAATATAAAATCGTTTACTAGAAAAAATGACGAATCGATATGCAAACTACTTTGCAACTAAAGTGAACGAGGAATACAACCTTTGTAGACCGGTCCTTCACTTCAATAGCTCTGTGTAGTAGTCACTTCGCTGCGATCATGAAGTCCCGGACTCTAGAGAAGCTCTCATGAAGAAATGAACATGCTTTCATTGAAGTCTTCGAGGCCGAAGATGATCTACGTCGAGGAGACACTAACCCAAGCTATCTCTTCACTAATTGTGGAATTAGTGAGGCAAACACCCTATACTAAATGGCAAGTAGTAGAGGATGATGAAGTAGGAAGTGAGTCACTTTAGATTTATTTTTCTCACTATTTTTCATCACTTGCTCAAGTCAAGATAGCAAAAAAATCATTAAAGAAGAAGAAGCTCAAGTGAAGTGATGAAGAGAGTGAATGAGGTTAGAAATGCAACCATGGGTTAATCATGTCATGGTTAACCCTTGTAGAGACTTAACCATGAGCTAGGGTTAAAGGTTAGGTTAACAAATATCTTAAAAATATCCAAAAGGGTGGACTTAGTCAACTATGATAAATATCTTAGCATAAATCCAAACATTTTGAATTATCTATGAATAAAATGTAAACCCTAATCTTAACCCTAGCATGGTATAAGTCTCTCACATCCATGTTGCATGTGTAACCTAGCATGTTACAATTATACATATCACATATATATAATTTTAGTAACAAAATAAAAGAATACAATAAACATATATCACATATATGTTAAAAGTATCCAAAGTGAGAAATGAAATCTTAAGTGAACTAATATTAGTTAATATATCAAATATATAATTATACATTAAATTATTAAATCAACTCTTGATTTAATAATCCGGTTATATTTCATATAACCGACTAATATCAAAAGAATCAACTTATCAAATCAACACTTGATCTAATAACCCGGCTATATCATATATAACCGACCGATATCACATATCGTGAGAATAGAATATGGTATCACATATCGTATTAATCTCGGTCCCGCACATATCACATATGTGCTCCTACTCCATTTCGCTTGAGCTAGGAAACCTCTGTGTAGGACTCTAAAGACTTGTTAATACGCCGGCAGTAGCTGATGATCATATCAAACACCCACAAGCCGCAAAGCGGTCTGCTAAACATAACGGCCACCCAGGTATTGAGCGATCAGAAGATCAACAAGCAAGCCTATCCATACTCCTGCGAATCCAATCAGTAACACTACCGTGCAGTCCGGTCTCTTCGTCTGATATGTCGCATATCTTGTCTAGGGGTGGTAAATGTCAGACCCCAGTAACTCGATAAGTCGTGTCGATATTAGGCTCATAACGGGTCGAGAAACTACTGATAATACTTACCAGTATATCTCTAAAGCAGCCCTGGCCAGGGACTTCCTGTTATAGCTAATCGAGCACAGCGCAACATCAACTCCCAATACCGAGAGAGACGAAACCCCTCCTATCGCTCATTGCCTCCATGTGATTCGGGACTGTACCCAAAAGCCACCGTTTTGCATATTCTCTTGAACATGGTAAGTTGGAAATCAAAGCACAGTGGGAATCACACAAGACTCTACGATGATCTCGGGTCTACAGACTAGCCTGTACCAGTGTCATCAGAGAACTGCCATCTGACGTGAGGTATAATACCATCTGGGAGTTCTCGGCAAGTCCGTCCAGTATACCCAGTCTCCACTGAGCACCCGTATACTATCTTTGATGTCAAACACCAATGGATATGGGATCATCCATCGCCCATCTATATGGGTCGAGAAGCTATACGCTAGTCTACTCTGGTATATCGATGCCCTGTCTCGATATACCCACGACTAGGAACATTTGAAGGATATACTTACCGACTACACTGTCCCCACTAGTATGATCTACATCATAATCTTGGTAGTCAAGTAATAATCCTAAGGGTTTTATCAACATGTAATAGAGAGACATTAAGTGTACATGTTAAGATAAAGAGCAGCCGGATAGTATACTATCATGTCGAGCAAGAAAGTCATCCCTATATATGTCCAAGCATCCACTAAAATATACATCGTATGTACAGTAATGGCCTCTAGGGCATACATATAACTAACAGTATCTACTTCCTACAAGGCAGAGATCGAGAGAAACTTCTTCTTTATCTTGTAATCTAAACTTGAAGGTTTTGTACTTGTGAAGTTGATTAATAAAGATAGATCACTAGATTAATTAGTTTGCATTTATTTTCTGTATTTACATCATGATCTCTATCTGTTTTTCTTCTATCTCCATCATGCGCGAGTAATTCTCCGCTTGATAGGGTTCGTAGGATTAGGGTTGAACAATGGATGAGAAAATACTTTAACTTCTTTTAAGTTTTATGAAGTTTATAAACTTTAGTAAAAGAATCGTTAACATCCTTATCGGGTGTGCTACTAATTTATTGCTAGTCTCGACCGCGATTTGATATCAGAACAATTGTTTTGTTAAGGGCTAGACATGAATAGAGATCAATGAAAGGACAAGGGTCAATAGTGTGGAAACCCTAGTTTCTTCCAAGAACCCTAATTCTCGTTCATCACTATCAATATAGTTTTAAATCTATCAATAGATAAAAGGAGTAATCTTTATTAGTCATCCATGACTACTAAATCCTAACGAACCTTACAAGCCTTCTTCTTATACATTCTATATCCGTATTTAAACTAGATCTAAAAATATAAATTCTACAATCGTATTTCGACGTAGATCTAGAAACTATTCTCTATTCTTCTATTCTTTCTCTTTTCTAATCAACACGTCTAAAGAAAGATTAAAAGATTTCACATATCCCTGAGGACGACCCGTACTCATCTTGGCTAGTTACACGTGACACCGTTATTGATTGCGGTTATTACTACACTCTAAAATAAAATCAATTAAATGGCGCCGTTGCTGAGGATACGTGCTTAATTTTTTATTCTTATTATTCATGTTGAATTCTTATTCGATCTATATTATAAAACAAAACAAAACCGCATCTTGCATATTTAACGATTAGTGTGCGATTTTTGCGAGAGAATCTGGAGTCACTGTAGCAAGGAGATAAAAGATTCAGAGACATTCATCAAGACCCAGAGGAGCAAAGGAGGCCACATTGAAAAAAGTTACACAAAGAACTACCTAAAGCGCGATGGAACCGCGACTATTGTGTTCAAACGGCGGCGGAACTGCGGCGATCTTGGGGAGTTGTGCCCTCAAACTTCTCTGGTATCTTTTCTATCTCTTTCTCTCACCTCTGAAAAATCCAATAATATATTTTTCTACAGGATTCTTTGCAAAATATCGCCGCTCAAAAATCTTTTTGCATGTTTTGTTTTGCAGGTTGCTTTTGCATATTTTTAAATATGGACTTTAAGGGGCAAAGACCAAATTCAGATTAGTGGGGATTTCATCACCCTTTCTAGGCCCTACAAATCACAAAATGAGCATCTGCATCACCCTACGTTAATTAAAAATATCTAGACCAAGACTCTAAGGACCGTCGCGCTTAAATAGAACAGAAGAAGGTCGTGGGTAATCTATCTCTTATCCGCATTTTTTTGTGGTGTTTAGACAAGTGTGTCTAGGTAAGTGGTTACTTAATTAGGCCCGCTATTTTCGGTGATTCGTATAGCGGATACCTCCCACTTACCTGGCACTTACCTGGCCACAGGAGCGATAAAGAGGTGGTAGAGGATTGATCCTGCGGCCTGTCCTTTGGAAGTCTAGGAGCGGTCTAGAGACTTGACCTAGGTAACCTTAGTTCTAAGGTTGTTTGTGCATTTTTGTGATTTGTCGAGTCAATCCTCAAGTCCCACTTTCAAAGCAAAACGATCCAACTAGAGCTTAAATCTTTTCACCCTATTTTATTTTCACCTTCTTATAATGGATAACCCAAATAGAAGAACTCTTGCCGAGTTTTGCTATCCAGAACTAGATATTTCTTGTTATCGTAATCGCTTCGGTATACCATACGACTCTACCATGTCTTTAAGAGATCGGATAGAGCAAGCGGAAAGAAACAGTTGGCCATCTCACTCCAGGTCCTATCAACCGTATCAAAATTCTACATTTTCTTCTGTTGATACTCCATCGAACATGTGTGAGGGAACTCCTAAACGCATGTCCATCGCTGAGTATATAGCGAGGACTAACGGCCAAAGTTTCAATCCGGTCAAATCGTTAGGACAACAAACACCACCACTTTCTAAAGAAGATTTTACTACTCGGTTTGTGGCGTATATGACATCTATTGACAGTCGCCAACCCACCAACCAATATTAATATTTTTCTTATCACAATGTTGATCATACTCCTGCCCTATTTTCACAACCATTCGATTCCTATCAATCCTACCCGACTTTTATACCTTCTCTAGACATTCCTTCTAATTAGTCATTTAGGAGTTTTACTTATCCATAAGAATTTCAATTTTATGCCGAAACTCCTTACCGATCCATATCTAATCTTGAACGGACCGTTGAAGAATATCGGATAGCGACGTGCTGCCATAGAGAGGAATTGAATGAGTGCATGGCCGTCCTCAATAAACAAAACGAACGAGCAACTAGTTTCAAACCAGCTCAAAATTTTCCAACGTATAATAAGACCATATGACAAATTGAGAATTTGGGTAGTGAGAGAGAGTGGTACACCCTTCCAAATCAAACCTTCCTATCCCAAATTGAAATCCACAACTCCAGTTTCACAGATCTATCGAGTACACCAAATGATTCACCAATTGAAGATAGAATGTCTGATGAGTTGTGTGACTTTGTAGTGTTTGATTTACCCGATTGTGAAGGGTCCATTTCTAGTGAAACCACACCAAATCCTTGTGATCTCTACACCTCCACTCTAGAACCACAATTGATTGAAAACCCTGCTTTTGATGAGGTGTCTGAGAATTTAAACCTTCACTTGATTGAGGAGATTGACGTTGGGGATATATTGGATGATGAATCCAAAATTTTGGATGAATTTGTCCCACCAATTCATAAGGTCCTTTCACTCCCGTGTGGTCATCATCTCGAGCCTTTAACTATTCTTCCTGAACCCCATATGCGTCTTGAAGTTAATGATAAATGTATAACTGAAAAGCAGAATGAAATTCAGCCTTCATTTCCCACATCTGGTTCAGCAATACTCAACACACCAATTTGTTTACCCATTTTATCTCCTACTTTCTCTGGTTCTTCCTCTAATCTTCCTTTAATAATAGCGAGTGTTGAAGAATCACAATCCGATATTTTGAGTTCGATAATTCTAGAAAGACAACTTGATTTGGATTCTTTTGAGAATGAGGTAGATAAGCTTTTCAAGTCTCCTACCTTCATAATTTTTGACAAATCAAGTGTGTTGAATTCTGGCATGACACTTATTGACATTGAAACGTTCAATCGGACCATCGATGAAAGTTTTGAAGATATTTTCGCCGACGAACTTGCATTCCTAAATGATACGGATTTTGTGATTAATCAACCTCTATCTGAAGAAGTTGAACCACCACTATTTCTTCTTATCCTATACGAGAATGTGACTATTCTTCCCATTCCTAATCATTCACATTCTCGTTTTCATTCACCATTATTGTTTCGTCTCTATCAACCGAGACGTAAACCATACCACCTCTTATCTCCTCCCCACTTCTTCAAATCTCCGATCTTCCACCAAACAGTGCGTTATATTGATAAATTTTTTGAATGGTTGATGTTGACTTTTGGTCTTTGTAAAGCTTTACTTTGACCAATAATTTTAACCCCCCCTCATTTTAAATGCTTAATACTATTTTACTCAAGTTGGGGGGGGGGAGAAAAATATTTTGGCTCTTGAAAGAAAATTTTTATAACACTGTAAGCCAAAAATAAGTTTGGGGGAGGATTTCACTGTCATTTATTCATGTCCCCGTTACTAACTTTTCCTCCCAAGTCTATAGTTTTTTTTAAGCTTAACAGATGATATCAGTGAGGACATTGATGTAAACAGGTTTGGGGGAGGTTTGTGCTTGTTTACGCGTTATCTTGCATTATACTATTTATAAGCACAAAAATTTTTTGATAATGAAAGTTTGAAAGTGAAAATTTACATATGAAAGATAGGAATGGTTTAAGAAAAGTAAGAAAATTAGATATTTTCTTAAACGAAACTAGTAATAAGTAGTTATGAGCCGTTGTCCCAAGGGTTAGTAAGATGAAGGAAATTACTAACCTGAGAATAAAAATAAGTCTGAAAAATAGTCTCTATTCTTAAGGCTAAACATTTGAACATTGATGCCCTACTATACGCACTTGTACACATCTTTAAACTTAGGATAGTAGAGGATACTTTGAAATACTCTTGTCTAAAAGTCTTGGTATGAAAAAAATATATAATGAAAAAAAATGGTGAAGAAAAAAATGAACATTGGTTTTGTAATTGCTTAAGGCAGTATAAAAAAAATATAGCTAGGGTGCTTTATCACCTAGTCCTTTAAACCAACTGGTTTGGGAGCCACTGCTAAGCCTTAGGTGTTGCAAGACGAGAAATTACGTCTTAATGCGCGAGCACATTTTGTAATCGGTCGGTTAGTACCTTAAAAAGTATTAACGGTCGCATGAAAGATGTGTGAGCAATTTTATCTAAAATATTCACCGACTATAAACTACTTTGGAAAATGGACAAGAGTATGATAGCTTGAATTGAATTCTTTAAGTGTAGGGATATCTTTTACACACACGCATGGGTATATGATGGATATTTGGAAGAAAGGTAGGGAGGAAGACTAAAGACGATGTTTTATTGAGGGATGATGTGATTTCTAACATCTTTTCACGACCATTAAGATAGGGCGCATGGCAACCGAAAAGCTAGTGTAGCTGGAAACTCTTATTTTCAAGTTCTTTCTTTTATATTTCTTATTTTTGTACTTAACTTTCATCTTCTTTCTTTTATTATATAATTTTATGGGTGTAATCCGCTGAAAACCCTCAGGAGACAACACTCCTCCTACCATGGACACCTAGAGGTTTAACGGCTTGTTATACATGCTCAGTGCATTCGTGTTGCCTACGAAAGTGTGCTACATAGGTTTTTCTTTTTTCTTCTTCTTTCTTTCTCCCTCTCATGAATAAATAAGTTTGTTTGGGACGATCAAAGTTAAGTTTAGGATATTTGTTCAGTCGAAAATATCGTACTTTTGATGTGACATTTTCCTTACTTTTCTTAAATATCTAAAGGTGTTTATTATAAATATGACACATATGAGGGTTTATCTATAAAAATACTATTTACCATATGTTTATATATTATAATTAACATTATGAAGGAAAATGTATGCATATAATATTTATATAATATTTTGATAATTTAAATATGCATATCATATCAAATATCCTTAATCAATATTCTTAAAATATAATATCATATAAAATGGTTAGGATAATATCTCAAAATACCAAATATTACTAACATTATTCATTGAGATATTGTGTATAAGTTGGCTCAGGTCAGGAGATCGAGATATTAAGATGTCGGGAATAAAAAATCTACAGATGAAGTTAAATAAATCGAAGAATCAATACTGGCAGAGACTCAAGAAATATTTTCAAGTTCCAGACGTCAAATAAATCTCCATGTGTCACATCGAAGCAGTTCCAGAATTCTGAAGCCAAGATCTCACCAACAAACCGCGCTTCCGCGGCAAAACTAGCATCAATGCGGCGGATCCGCGACCGATTCACTGAGTCAGGATTTGGGATTTTTAATTGTGATTTGCAACAAAAAACCCTAATTCTGGAGATCTATAGTTTCTGGTTTTGGGGCTATATAAAGGACCAAGGGCTAAACTTAAAGATAATCAATCTTTTACACAAAGCAAATCACCGTCAAAGAACAAGTGATCCAAGACAGGTCCGCGATTCGACGTGATAAGGCTACGTGAGTTCGACGGAGCTTCTACTTCCTACAAGGTAGAGATCGAGAGCAACCTCTTTTTCCTCTTGTAATCTAAACTTGAAGGCTTTGTACTTGCGAAGTTGATTAATAAAGGTAGATCATTAGATTAATTAGTTTGCATTTATTTTCTGTATTTACATCATGATCTCTATCTATTCTTCTTCTATCTCCATCATGCATGAGTAATTATCCGCTTGATAGGGTTCGTAGGATTAGGGTAGAACAATGGATGAGAAAATATTTTAACTTCTTTTAAGTCTTATGAAGTTTATAAACTTTAGCAAAAGAATCGTTAACATTCTTATCAGGCGCGCTACCAATTTATTGCTAGTCTCGACCGCGATTTGATATCAGATTAACAATTGTTTTGTTAAGGGCTAGATATGAATAGAGATCAATGAAAGGACAAGGGTCAATAGTGTGGAAACCCTAGTTTCTTCCAAGAACTCTAATTCTCATTCATCACTATCAATCTAGTTTTAAATCTATCAATAGATAAAAGGAGTAATCTTTATTAGTCATCCATGACTACTATATCCTAACGAACCCTACAAGCCTTCTTCTTATACATTCTATATCCGTATTTAAACTAGATCTAAAAATATAAATTCTACATCTGTATTTCGACATAGATCTAGAAACTATTATTCTATTCTTCCTCTTTTCTAACCAACACTTCTAAAGCAAGATTAAAATATTCCACATATTCCTGAGGACGACCCGTACTCATCTCGGCTAGCTACATGCGATACCGTTATTGATTGCAGTTATTACTACACTCTAAAATCGAATTAATCACAGTACATGGTAGCAGTAATATAACACAAATAATGAGATAATACAGTCACTAAAACTATCAAGTGAAAAGGAACTGAGCGCGACAACTACAACAACTAACCAGTGATAATGAAAGGAACGATAGGGCTGGTTCACTGGTCTAGATATCCACGATCTCCTCGAAATCAGACGGGTCCACTTGTTTCACTATGAGCATGCATACTCAGGTCGTCAGAGCGACACAATAGCAATATATATAATACGTGCAACAATAATAAAGATGAAGTAGCATGCAAAGGTAAATACTATAACATGAATATTGGATCAGTAAGTCGATGCAAGTTCATGTCACTAATCATATCAGTCTCTAGGTCTCGAAGTCCATGTCGCTATTTTATCATCAGCTTGAGCGTAAGAGTCGATCATTGGAAATACAGAGCCCTCTCCTGTATTCAGTAATAATCAATAACATGCATTCACGTAATGGGACCCTGAGTGGGGCCCTCTCCTGTATTCAGTACATGCTCATGTAATAGGACCCTAAGATTCCATTGACCAAACTCATGCTCAAACTATCCCAACACCCACGATCTATATCAAGGTCCAACCACGAACCAAAATATCGGTTAGCCATGATAAGTTTACTCGAGAATTGGAGACTGGTCTCCATCAAGCATGACTAGGCCGGTACTTTAGACAAGTGGACAACCCCCAATATTTTATCTATGAAACTAATATAAATGCTTCTATAACCATTCCATTTCAGTTATAGTTATACCTATATACGTCCCACATATGTCGACAATGCAATAATTAAATGGCCGCGCGGATTGTGTACAAGTACGTGTCATGATCACTATTCGTTCATGGTTTTACGCTAATGTACTTACCACAATCTAATCACTAACACTTCGGTATTCTAAGAACAGTCGCTAGGGTATCGATACAATAATCAATAATTATAGAGGGTATAACAGTCATATAACATGATGGAGATACAGTAAAATGCACTACTAATGATATATGAGCAGCCGGTGTTGTTTGAATTAGAAAAATCGCATTAAATCACACGTGCATAATTTGGCAAAACAATATAAAAGGAATAAACAGTATATTAAATTATATGTATGGAAAAATTGGTTTCGAGTCAATCGGATTTCAGGTTTGCAAGTTACGGTCCTTCCATTTTAAGTGTTTACTGCTGGAAATCCAATTTCTGAACTGGAAGTCCATTTTATAACACGTTTTGCTTCCTGTTGGGAGCATTATTAGACGACGCTACAGTTAGATAATATTTAGATATACCTATTATGTTTCCAACCCATCAAACGGATCAATAATATACAATGTATTCAGGGATATATGCACTGTCTAAGGTTAACATATACATTCTTTCTCTACAGAAAACTGTAGTACACATCGACGGTTTAAAAGGTGTTATAAATATCAAACGACACTGGAATGTAATGAGACTGGTATCGTTAGAAAGATAATTCAATTATCTATGCTTCCAAGTATGTTTCTGCACACTTTCACACTTAAACAATGAGAAGTATGCATTCCAAAACGGATAAAGGCAGATATTCTTGCTCTGGACTGCAGTCCAGAGCCATGAATCGCCATAGATTTCATTATCATAACTTATTAAAATTCAGAGGTGTTGTGCATTTTGTGGGTTTATCCGTTGGTTTCTATACAAACCATGGAATGCTAAGATCCAATGTATAAATGATTTATTATGTATTTGACGGTTTAGCATGTCCGAAAAAAATTCAGCTTTTGCAAAGGTTATCGAGGGTAACGTTTTATAGGTGGAACAGCGTCGTTTTGCCGTCCAATTTTTACAAGGTATTCATTAACAGTAATAAGGTATAATGATCATGGGTTCCACCATATTCGCTTAAGTTATCGCATAGAGTTCAATATCGAACATTTAGACTATGCAAACGGTTACCGATCGAAATATCGATTTCTTTTACCAGATTGACACAAAATTAATTCATGAGTTTCTATATGATATTACTATGGCGTAATCGATCTAAGTCGGGTCTCAAATACTAAAATTTATGGTGATGGTTCTTATTCGATATTAACTTTGCAACGATGTGTATATGAAATATCTATACTTAAACATATATATCAATAAATATTATATCTAGAGTTTATTATAGCATGATGAACAAGCGAAGGGGTTCACTTGACTTGAGTTGTTGATATAGAACGACATGACATGCAGAGTTTGCCTCGATACACGAGACGACGTGATGCTGGACACGCTGCGTGGTGCGTGCGCGATGCGTGGCGATCTGGTACTGCACACGGTGGCGACACTGGCGTAGCACAGTAGTGGGTACGGTGACGATGCAGGCGTGGCACGGTATTGGGCACGATCGTTGCTCCATGTGTGGTGTGGGTGTGGCATGGCACAACGCGGGAGTGAGCACGTAGGTGGTGTTCAGGGGTGAGGCTCGACGATGGCTTCGGCAATAGTGTGCTGCCGGTGGTGTGCTCGAGGTCACCGGGGATGGTCATGATAGGGAGCTCGGGTGGCCGGAGGTGGAGTCTGCAGCTGGGTCGAAGGAGGAGGGGTTGCCGGGAGGTTGCAGGGAATTTGGTGGTGACGGTGATCTCATGGGTGAGTTTGGAGGTGAGGTGCGACGGTGGGTACGGAGGAATCGGTTTGAAGGGTGATGAGGATTGGGTTTAGGTTCGGTTGTTGGTGAGGGAGATGGTGGGGGCAACGGTGATGGGGTTGAAGGTGAAGGTGCGGGTGTAGTGGCGAGGGGGAGATTGAGAATGTGGGGTCGAGGTGAACGTTGCCGGCGATAAGCACGGTGGCGGGAGGTGGCTTAATGTTGGCTATCGAGGTTGGGGCTCAGTGAGTTAGGGGTTGATGGAGGAAATGAGAGAGAGAGAGTGGGTGAGGGTCTGTGATTTTTAGAGAGAGAGAGAGGTATGAGAGATAATGGGGTTAAAGAGAAATAAAGAGGAATTAAGATTTGGTTTAAAGGAGATTAAATGAGGATTAAAGGAATTCATCATGTGGTTTTCAGTTTTGATTTGAAGATTCAAAAAGAAGGAGGAAATTGTAACGGTAGAAAGAGAAAAGGAGGGGGCTGGTCATATGGGATATGGCTGGGGATTAAAGAAAATAGAGAGAGAATAAAGTGGTATTGGGTTTAGGATACATAAAAAATATTAAAACATTAGTAAGGTTTGTGATAGTTGTAGATTAGTTGATTGAGAAATAACAGTAAATGTTGTAATTTTATAACACATATATATGTACAGTGGTATAAAATAATAATGATAAGAAGAGTGATAATATGATAGAAAGCTTAGAAAATCAATAGAAAATTATATACAATAGTTAAAGTAGAGTAGCCAGAGGTAATGGAAACATAAATCAATAGTCAGTATAGTAGTTTAAAATTATCATGTTCTTTAGGCCCGGTTCATGGTTATGGTTTTAAAAGAAATAGGAATTTGGGCTTTGAAAAAAATAGAAAAAGATAGAATTTAATTAGGGAACAATAAATAGGAAAAACATTTTATTCAAATACAAAAAAATAGCGTATGCAAGGTGTTGGGTTACGATAGCGTCCTGGCCATCTACCGTGGCCGACGCGGAACAAAAACTGGCGTTTAAAAACTTGGCGCTAACGAAACCGTTCTAGAATCGAACCATAAACCTATACTAGCAAACTAGTAAAGAACTAAACTACTATGATAGAAGGTTATACCGAACGAACCATGTCCTTCGGTCTTCCATCATCTTCTTTAGCTCCTTGAGGCGTGCTCGATTGAACTTGGATGGCGGTCTTCCTTCGTCGAAGATGATCCACCCGAGGGATGTAGCTCATGGCTCTAGCTCTACATCAAAAGCAAGTGAAGTAACTAGGGATTCTAGGTTTCTAATCTATAATGTTTAGGATGTAGTGAGTGTTCTAAGTGTTTATCCATCTCATCTCCTCTCTTGATTCTCAACTCATGAGATTGTAGAGAGGAGGTTGAGTATGAAGGTGGAGGAACTCAAGAAACTCAAGAGAGGAGAGTGAAGCATGATGGTGAGAAGAAAACTCATCTCTCAAAAATAATGAGCCATCCATGGAGAGAGAGAAAATGAAGCTTGGTTTTGTAAAACCAATTCTCTCAATATAATATCAAGCCCATGCTTGAATAGTTTGCACAAATGAATTAATAATTCATTTGTGCAACACTATGCAAGCATGGCTCTCACCATACTCCCTTCATTCCTTTTCCACCTCATTTCATTTATGAATACATGGATAAAAACTAAATGAGGTGTCCACCTTCTAGAATGTTATCTGTAAAAAATACGGATTACATTCTACTGTATATACATAGCTGTATTCGTACCGAAATACGAATACCCGAAGAGATAGAATAACACAAAGAACATAATACTAGAATATACATATCGAAATACATATACGTAAATTATTAAATCAATACCTGATTTAATAATCCGGCTCAAACCCGAGCTGGCTAGTATTATCAGCCGTCCGATCGAAAGTCCGGATAACTAGTACGCTCATTCGATCGGAACCCTGCACGTATCCAATACAGCTACTACATCATTTCGCCAGAACCAAGAAAACCCTCTGTGTGGGACTCTAAAGACTCATCAATACACTAGCAGTGGGTTTAACCACAAGCACGTCAGCGGCACTAGCTGTACTTAACGGCTATCCAGGTATTGAGCGAAAGAAAGGACGACGAGCAAACTCATCCGAACCCCTACTGAGCCTGTTTGTGACAATCTCCGTACAGTCTGGTCTGTTCGTCTAAGAGTATTGCATATCGAGTCTAGGGATGGATAAAGTCAGACCCCTAATAACGCGATATTTCGTGTTAGTATGAAGCCTATCACCCACTGAGAAACCACTGATCCAAATCAGTAATTCTCGTCTACCTTGGCCAAGAATTTCTGGTAATGGCCACCCATGCACATCATGACATCAACCCCCAATACCAGGAGAGATGAATCCCCGACGATCCGCTCACTGCCTCTATGTGTCTCGGGATTGTAGTCAACTAAAACTTGTTTGCACAAATCCTTTGAGCCATGGTAGGGTAGTAATCAAAGGACAGTGGGAACTCACACGAGATAAATGAAGATATCAGGCTGACAGACTAACCTGTACACATGTCACCTGAGAACTGCTATCTGACAATAGGTATAATACCAACTAGCATGTTCCCGGCGAGTCCGTCCAGTGTACTCATAACCCAATGAGCACATGTATACTATCTTAGGTGACTAATTGACACCAATGGCTTGTGAGACCGGCCACCACCCTCGTCGGGGTCTCGATAAGTATACACTAGTCTACTCCGGAGTATCGATGCTCAGTCTCGATACTCCCTCGACTAGGGACATTTAAGGATGTGCTTATAGACCACCCAGCTCCTACATATATGATCGCCATCATAATTCCAGTAGTCAAACAAGAATCCTATGGGCTCTATCAACATGTAATAGTGATCTGTAATACCACATAATGCATCTACATGATGACAGAGACAAACCAGATAACATACTATCATTTTGAGTAAGACTGTTCTACCTGTATATGTCCTCCCTCAATCATCACAATCGCGTGCCTGCGACTATAATAATTGACTTGAGGGCAGTATAGCCAACAATCTCCCACTTGCACTTAAGGCTAATTATTGCGGGGTCGCATACTCACAACCCGTGTGATGCCGAACACCCAACTTCTCTACTAATCAGTCTCGTAAAGCCCACTTGCGAAACCATTATGTTCGAGAAATAGCCTCAGTGAGTGGATCCGCTCCAATGTTTCTATCTTTATCTCTCTATATCTCAATTTTGCGGAGAAAAACTATCTCCCAAAACGAGCAATACGTGTCTTAGAATTTGTCTGGATATCTGATAGGACCCAGTTCATAAATGAACTCCAAATCCAACAAACATCTTATACTGTATCATTTATTGAATTTAATCAGTATCCTGCGTCATGCCTTCCTCAGTATCTGTTTAGACTACCTGTCCAACATTCAGCCCCTCAAAAGAGGTAACTCTGACGGCCATGCTGTCATCCAGGTCACCTTGGAAGCCAAAAATGATAACTGCCTCCTGAAGAAGGCTGTCATTACCATATACTAAGAATATCCACTTACGCTCATAACTGCTTCCCAACGTTTCTCCAGCATTGGATTAATATATACGCTTATTGCAGCTAGTGCAAAAGCAATATCTGGTGTGGTACTTGACATCTCATGATTGACTCAATTGCCTAAGCAAGAGATGTGCCAATCATGCAAATCCCTCCCTTCATCAGTCTGGAAGACATCTTTTTAGAGAGGGTGACTCCATCACCTGCGGGTACACCACCAAGCCAGAAGTCGTCCAATCTAGAACACTTAAGAATATTGTCAAGTACCCAAATCGGGACACTTCCCAAATCTAGATCTAAAACTATAGATCCAGTGACCAGAAACCCTGATATTTTATCCAGATCCTGCGTAGAGAAATACCTTGTGACAACTACAGTATAACCGATCGTAGTATAGAAAGATTGTTTCCCTCCGAAAGACGCGGCGGAGACACGATATACATCTTGCCTGAAATTCAGGGAAGATGCTAATTGGTGCTATCCGTCCACCTCTCCGAAGATGCCAAGTTGATTTATGGCACCGTGTATCGAAGGTTTAAACGGATGCGGCTGATGTAGCAGATTTCGTCAGATTCCCCTTCATTTGAAGGGTTTTTGATTGTGGGGACGCTCTTCCCTACAGGCGCAAGCCCTTGCAGTTAATCACGCTACCGCATCGCGATAACAAATTTCTCCTTCTCCAGATGGTCACTTCGTGTCGTGGGTGTTTTTTTTGTATTTGGTTGCTCGTGGATTTTATACGGAGACTAAGTTATGTTGTCGCCCGTAGGGCGCGGACTAGTCCAAATCCGTATCTTTCTTAGATTTGGGTTTGGGGGTTTGGGTTTAAGGATAGGTTAGCCTTATTTGAGATTAAGATCGACTTAAACGTTTGTCAAGGATACGTTAGTCTTATTTTAGACTAAGATCAATTTAACAGGATCGTTTATATCCGACAAGAGACTAATTGGGCTCTATTGTTTAGTTTAGTGATATTGCGGTCGATAATTAGTTTAAGAACATTACGGTCCATTGTTAGTTTAAGGACATCTCGGTCCAATGTTAGTTTTAAGAAATCGCGGTCGAGGTTAAGGACATCATAGTCCGTGGATTTAAGAACTCCACAGTCCGTTGTTAGTTTAAAAACATCATGGTCGAGGTTAAGGACATCATAGTCCATGGGTTTAGGGACCCCACAGTCCAATGTTAGTTTAAAGACATCACGGTCGAGGTTAAGGACATCATAGTCCATGAGTTTAAGGACCTCACAGTCCGTTGTTAGTTTTAAGACATCACGGTCGAGGTTAAGGACATCATAGTCCATAGGTTTAAGGACTCCACAGTCCATTGTTATGTGTGGTTGTTGGGACCCGTCACCTCTCTGACGACGTTGAAGGATTACAACGACAGATATCAGAGAAGTAAAGAGATGTACCCTCAAACCGATGTGAATTGGTTGACAGAGCAGATGTGCTCAGTTCAATACAAGTTGAGGACTTATGGCCAGAATTGGGCTAAGTCCAGTTAAAAATGTTTAACATTTTATTTTTGTTCTAGCCATTAGGCTTTTATTTGGGCTCTGCCTTGCTAAGCATTGGGCTCTGATATTTTTTGTCTTATACTGAATGCATAGTATTCATCAGAACAAAGTGTGTTCTGACAGTGCGCCACGTTGTGCGCCAGGCGCTTTGCGCCAGTCAAAGAGCGCATTGCGCTTCTGTCGAGTAACGCACACGAAGAGGACACGTGTCGCGCTTAGCGCTAAGCGCTAGTTTGTTAGCGCATTGCGCTTTTATTTTATGAGCGCATTGCGCTAGTCTGTTGGCGCGCCAGTGAGCGACACGTGGGGCGCTTGGCGCTGAGCGCCAGCCCACGAGCGCAGAGCTCTGTTTCAGAAGCGCAAAGCGCAAGTAGTGTCTATGGTTGACACGTGGTATGTTTTGGCGCTGAGCGCCGGTCCAAGAAGCGCAAAAGCGTAATACATGAGTGCAAGGCACTTTTTAATAGCGCAAAGCGCTTATGATCAATTTTAAGATTAAAGAACAGATTTATGTTCTTCAAAGGAGGCTTTGCCTCAAGATCCAAGAACAAAAGCTCTTGTTTTTATAAAAGGCTCTGCCTTTATAGATCAAAAGATCTGTGAGTGAAGTATTTTACTTCTTTTTATTATTTTATGATTAGATCTTTGATCTTTTCTTTTTTATTAAAGACCTTGGTCTTTTTCTTAGATCTCTGATCTTTTTAGAAGATGGTTCTTCTTTTTACGGGATGGTTTCATCTCTATTATTCAAGAACATAGTTCTTTTTAGCTTGAAGATGAAGAAAAATCTTCTTTTTTCTAAGAGCTTTCTCTTCTTTTGCAGAGGGTTTCTCTCTCTCTTTTCTATCTTCTCTTTTAGACTTGAAGTCTAGGGGCCTTTATATAGGGCCAATTAATTTGTTAAATCAGTTTTAAGAGATGTTTCTCTGATTGATTTGGGAATATTTCCCACCGTTGGATCTTTGATCCTAAGGCTTCTGTTTCACAGAAGATAATCTTCTTGTTTCACAGAAGATAATCTTCTTGTTTCAATAAGATAGAAAAATCTTTCCATAACAGAATTTTAATTCTGATTAATTAATAATTTATTATTAGTAGATCTTTTGATCTGACGGTGGGGAATTTTTAATTCCAGCGCTGGCGCACCTTGCACGAGCGCACATACATTCGACACGTGGCGCGCAGCGTAGCGCAACTGCGCTGACGCACCTGTGTCTGACATGTGGCGCGCAGCACGCAGAGCGCAGCGCAACTGCGCTGGCGCACCTGTGTCTAACACGTGGCGCTGAGCGTTGCTTCAATTTAAATTTTGAATTTTTAAAACAGAGCTTTGCTCTGATTGAGGGTGCGCTGCTTAGGGCGCAGCGCACCTGGCGCCAGCGCGTCTTTGCCTGACACGTGGTGCGCAGCGCGCAGCGCACATGATCTGAAGTGTTACTTCAATTTTTGAATTTTAAAATTCAAAACAGAGCCTTGCTCTGATTGGGGGAAACAAATGCCCCCCCACCGTTGCGCTCACGTGGCGCACGCGTGAGTGCAGCGGTAGCAACATCTGAGCCCTTGGATCAACTCAGAAGTTGAAGAGGCAGTTCAGTGCCTATAAGTAGGACCTTTAGTCCTTTAGATGATTATCATCTTCTTCTTGAAAATTTTTGCTCAGAGCCTTGCTCTTTTGTTAAGAACTTTCAAGAGTCAGAACTCTTAGGTAAAATTAAAAATTTTAATTTTAATAAATAAGGGTTTTTACCCATTAACAGAGTCTTGCTCTTCATAGATCTTTGATCTAAAGAAAACCCCTTTTAGGGTTTCATTAATAGAGCCTTGCTCTCATGATCCCATAGATCTAAACAGATCTTTTCTTGAGGTTTCTTATCCCATGCATCAGAGCTCTGCTCTTTTGATAATATGTAGATCTTTTGATCTTTTGATGAAGAACTCTTAAGAGTTTTTTCATGGATCTTGAAGATCCCAGAATTTTTAATTCTCAAGAATTAATTTTAATTAATCTTTGATGGATCTTTCATCATCATTACAGAGCTAGACTCTTTAAGGAATTTTATTCCTTCATGACCAGAGTTTGACAAGTGTCACTCTGTTACAGAGCTTTGCTCTCAAAGGGAAATTTTCGCTTTTTCCCGAGGGATTTCTCATTCAATGAGAATATTCCTTGAGGATTTCCTCATTAATTGATAGTCTCATCCAATGATGAGGCTGTTTTATTAACTGATGTATTGTCATCTGGATTTGTGGGTCCAGCTTTGGTCCTCTTTCCACTGCATTGCAGTGTGGTACAAATTTTAAAGTGCCGAGTGTCAGAATTTTGAAATTAAATTATAATACTGACAATCGAATTCTGTTCTTTCTTGCAGGCGACATGTCTTCCGATCTCTCTTTCCCGTTTTTCCGTTCAGAGGGAGGATTCCTTGAGGCCCCTGTAGACCGGGAGGTTCTTGCGCTCATCAGAGACTATGACCCGGAACACAAAAACCTTCACTTGTGGGGTAGGTGGTACGACCAGATAATCAGAGGTCGTCGAAGCTTCTCTTATGCGATGCCATCAGATCCGATCTCGTCGATTTCGTATGCAGATGCACCCCCGGTGAACTATGCCGTGGAGGTTGTTAATTGGACTTCGGAGGGCCTTCTTCAACCTTCGATTGCCCCCATACCCATGCAGCTGCCGGCGGCTTTGGATACTTTGGGGCGGCGCATATGCCAGGGCGAGTCGCGCCCTTGGGGACAACCTTACAACATCGGGTTGACTCCCCGACATTCGGCTCAGTATTTGCAGTGGGCTAGGTACATTTTGTCGGCGAAGAAAACGCAACTGCTGAAGCTTGGCCTATATCCTGCGGTTTACGCTTCATTGTTCCAATATTCTGCTCCTCTGACATGGTGGATTAAGGCGTTCTTGGAGCAATAGAACATCCCAACCCATACCTTTCTCATACTGGACAGAGAAGTCTCAATCTCCTTAGAAGAATTTGCTGAGATTTCCGGTCTGCCGGTTAGGGGGGAGCACTATGAAGAGCTGCTTCCTCCAGATGAGTACGTTTTTGCCACCAAGCTAATGGTGATGGGCCTAACACCGGAGAACGCCATTCTGCACCAGTTTCCTAGTCTGATAAAGGTACTGAATATGTACGAGAGTCTCTTCTTGGAATCCGGAGGCCGGGGGGTCAGTTTTGCAGACTTCATTACCCGGTTTCTTCGCCCGGAGATTCTATTGCAACGAGGCGAAAAATTTGCCAAGCTCGACGATCCCTTCAGTTTTGGCTTGGACCGTCAACCAATACTGGAAGATGATCAGAAGGGCTTTTATCTTCCCGATGCTGCGATCATCCCTCTGTCAGAAATTGCCGCTCCGGGCATCGACGAGGAGACTTTCTTTTCCGGGTTTCTCGGGTTATGGTTGTGTTGGTTCGCACTCCCCATGCATCCTTGATATATAAGGACGTCCATCTTCTACCCAGCACATCGAATGGTGGCCGGAATACAAGTGGCCATCGGGATTGCTGGGCTAGCCCACCTATACCATGGTCTTAGCGTAGCGGCGGATACAACTGAACCGGGGGTGCATGCCGCTAACTTCCCAATGCACTAATTTACTTCATGGATGGAAATGCACGTGCTCGGGGTATTTGGCATTCATAAAAGACCTTCGTTTTTCGAGAAGTGCAAATTCCCTAGAATTATGCGGCTGGTTGACGCTTCTATCGTGAATCCATCTCAGCGGGAGGCTACGGGGTTGTTTCTTCGTCCGCGCACGGTCGGAACTGGTATGTCTTTTACGGACAAAGTTCTAACGATCGGCTAGGAAACTTCCAAGACGGTGCTGGCACTGCACGACACCTTTAAGGATGGGGCCTCCGTGTTGAAAGCCCGGAAGATTCTACATATATACTCCATCAGGCCGGGCTTCCTCGTATTCAGGCAAAATGATGCGGCACTTTTTATGAGATACAACCCCCATCATTTTGCCCAGCAGCTAAGTTATAACCAGGGGGTCCCACTGGAGGCGTTCTTAGAAGAACCTGCTGCCACCAGAGAGGGAATACTTGGTGCACTGCATCACTTTATGCGCTTGAATACGGGCTCCCACTTCTTCATTAGCGAGCCAAGTTGCATCCCGAGGGCCCTTAACGTATACGGGGCCCAGTATCAATACACGATGGGTGCTGTCATCAGGGAAGAGAGGCGGCTGCTGCTCGATCGCAAGAGTGCGCCCCCTGCCAGCGATCGCAACGTCCCTTTAAGGCGACGAATCGCTGTGCCCCTTCCGCTAAGAGAGGCCGCTGCAGTTGAGCCTCCACGTGTGCTAAGCCCCATGCGTGGATTGCCCCGTGATCCTGTGGAGACGGTGGATGTGCCATCGGTGCCCCGTGCTCCCATGGAGACGGTAAACGTAGCTTCACCCGAATCTGGCGAGGGTTCGGATATCGGGACTCACCGTCCCAAGGTGGCCACTAAACGCAAGCTGGTGTTGGCTGCGACCGGAGCTCGCTCTCAGAAGAAGAAAAATTCGCTCTTTTCTCTTGACGTGGTACTTGTCCAGGAGCCTCATGCTCCTTATAGTGATGGCTTGAGCGAGTATGGGGGCAAATGAGGGCTTATTCATGCCGCCAGATGATACTGATCTGGCGGCTGCCATTGCAGCTTCCAAGCGATTGGCAAGACGCGAAGAGAGGTTGGCTATCCTCGCGCGATTAGGTAATCTTTAGTTGTATTTTTCTCCATTGCATCATACTTGTATTATTTTTTTTGACTGACGCTTTTCATTCTTTAATAGGCATTTCTACCGAAGAAGCTCTCGCTGCTTCTCTCAAGACTTTTGAGGAAGAAGAACGACTTCGAGCATCCTTAGGCCTTGGTACATTTCGGTTCGCCATGTTTCTACTCCCGTTTCTTATGAGTAATCTGACCCTCTCTTTATCTTATCACAGGGACCACAATGCCTATCCCGCAAGCTGATGCGGAAATTCTCCCCGAGCCAGCTACCGAAGCCCCGGCCTCTTCGGCACTGCCGAAAGAGGCCTTACTTAAAAAACCGATGACGGAAGCCTTGGAGACACCAGAGGTAACCCTGGATGTGGACGATAATGTCCTGTTGAAGGAGGCTTCTAAAAGGTCTGTTTTGTCGGCTCAAGAGGAAAGGAAGCACCTGAGGCGCGCAGCAAGGGAGCGTAGTGCTGCTTTAGTTGCGGGAGCAGGTTCAAGCGCCGCTGCCCCTGCTTCTAATCCTTCAGAGGATTCTTCGGTCGCCTTGTCTACTGGTTATAGATGGGCGGCATGTGCGGCTCGGGAAGCGAAAGGTAAATCAACTCCAAGTAATGTGCCGTGAGGTTCCGTTGTCAAAATTTTAAACTATCAGTTCTCATATATCTTGTCTTGCAGGACCGAGCTTTACCGAAGAAATGGTGGCGACCGCTGAGCCTGAGGGAGCGGTGGAGGAGGTAGCTGCTATTCCCGAACCCGGGGCAGCGGTAGGCGATGTGGCCGCAATTACTGGGCCCAAGGTAGTGGCTGACGAGACAGTCACGATTGCTATGCCCGAGATAGCTACGACTGCCGAGCCCGATGTGGCGGCAGGTGAGACGACTGCCACAGCCGAGCCTAAGGCAGCGGTGGATGAGACGGCTACAATCACTGAGCTCGAGGTGGTGGCGAACGAAACGGGTACAATTGCTGGTCGCGAAATGGCCGCTCTTTCTCAAGAGTCGGGCACCGCTCCGATCATCGCTTTTCCCGCCTACGGTTCTTTGCCATCTCCTGGCATCGCGAGCGTGACGACGGCTCTCGTGGAATCAGGGGATGAGGCGACGGGAGGTGAGACCACCCCGATGGAGGAGGGAGACACCGCCGTTGTATCAAGTGACGCCCTCGTCACGGTTCCGGCTGGCGACTCATCAGGTAAAATTTAGGTCACCGCCCTTCTTTTTATTCTGCAATCTTTCCTAACAGGGTTTATCTTGTTTCTAATGCAGGTGCGGCTAGTGATGATGTCGCACTACCCGAGGCAGCGCCATCAGTTACCGCCTTGACGGTGGCATCTCCTCTACCCTCTCTCATACCATCTCAGATGTTGGAAGGTGCGGATTGGTGACTCATCAGTCTTATTTTTTAAGCTGTATAACCTACGTATTGATGTTGCAATATTACGTCCTTACAGGAGTCCTTTTTGACCACCTGTATCAGGTGTTGCGCCCACACTTCTCCTTCCCGTCGGAGATTGCTTCATCCAGTGGAGCTGGTGAATACAGCCTTCAATTAATGCTCTTTCTTTTTACCGACAATGAAATCATTTCTGATTCTTCTTTGCCTTAATTGCAGTACTTCAAATTGAAGGAGGGGATGAGAGATCAGTTGCGCCACTGGTCCTCCCGGCTTTGCCACCTGCTGCAGCTGGTATAGTAAATCCCATTGTTCATGAATCTCTTATATTTCTCGATCCGTCGTCTGATTGTGATTTGTTTTGCAGCGGTCGCTTCAACTCCGGCCTCTTTCGAATCTCGCATTATGATGCCGGCAGGCCCCTTCTCCAGACGTCCATCCTCAAAGGGTGCTGTGACGTGTCTGTGTATGCTGAGCGAATACGTCGAGGAGCTTGACGCGGAGGCTCCTACATCTGCCGCAGATTTCGCTGCCGAGGTCAATCCGATGCTGGAGACGCTTGTAAATTTCCATAATAAAGACGTCATCGAGTCTTGGGTTAATCACTGCAGGAAGATCGAGGGCCTGTCTGCATCAGCTTGAACTTATGCGTTTTGCCCCTGAGACTCAGGCTTTGAACTCCCAGCGGGCCGCATGGGTCGAGCAGAGTGTGTCCTTCCTCCGCCATTTCGAACAAGAAGCGACCTTGAGGCGGAAGGAATGAGAGGAGGCTTCCGCTGAGTCTGTCCAATTGCGTGCCCAGGTCGAAGCGAACGCCGCACAACTGAGAGCCGTCTTTGACACCTTACAGCAATGTATCTCGGACGGGCTTGTATTGAGACGGAAGCTCGACTCTATCGAGCGGGTTATGCAGAGTCGCGAAGCTGCCCAACAGGGAATTGATGAGAAGATTTCATCATGCTTGCAACAAAGGACTCGAATCGAAGCGGAGCTGGCCGCGGCGGCTGATCATGAGAAGGCACTGAAAGAAGTGCAAGAGCAGCTCACGGACTTGTTGAAAACGCTTCCTTCTCAGTAGCTGCCTTTGTATCAATTATACACTTTTGATCTTTGAATAATATGTATCCATTTTTTATTCCTTTATATAATGTATCTTGTATTCAATTGAGTTCATGAATAAAGACACATTTTTTATGTTATACTGTTGCTTTTTTCTCCTTTCTGTGTTGTTGCCATGTGATTTTAGCAAGTGCGGTCTGTAGATAGTATATAGCTGTCAATCTTGTGCTCTTTGTAAGGTAGTGATGGCTTAGAAAACAGGGTTAGGATCTGTCACCTAAGACTTTTCAATTTTATGAGCCGTGAGGGTCTCATAAAGAATTTTCTCCCTACTGGTCGAGAGGATCCCGTAGGTGTAATTTCTCCTTAAGAATCGTGAGGATTCCTAAGTGTGTTTTCTCTTGAAAGTCATAAAGATCTCACAAGAGAATTTACTCCCTTACGAGTCGTGAGGACCCGCAAGTGATGGATGAAGTTGTCCTTATCCGCATTTCACGGAGTCAAGGGTTGCTCTGGATGCTTCCCACGGGTTCACTGCCGTGTTCTGCGAGGACCAGACTCCACTCTGGATATTTTCCAGGATACCATAGTTTAAAGACCTCGCGGTCGAGGTTAAGGACATCATAGTCCGTGGATTTAAGGAATCCACAGTCCGTTGTTTAGTTTTAAGACATCACGGTCGAGGTTAAGGACATCATAGTCCATGAGTTTTAAGGACCTCACAGTCCAATGTTAGTTTTAAGACATCATGGTCGAGGTTAAGGACATCATAGTCCATGGGTTTAAGGACCCCACAGTCCGATATTAGTTTAAAGACATTACGGTCGAGGTTAAGGACAACATAGTCCATGAGTTTAAGGACCTCACAGTCCAATGTTAGTTTTAAGACATCACGGTCGAGGTTAAGGACATCATAGTCTATGAGTTTAAGGACCTCACAGTCCAATTTTTGCTCTGGATGCTTCCCACGGGTTCACTGCAGTGTTCGGCGAGGACCAGGCTCCGCTCTGGATGCTTCACACGGGGTCATTGCCGCGCTTTGCGAGGACCAGGAATTTTGCTCTGGATGCTTCCCACGGGTTCACTGCCGTATTCGGCGAGGACCAGGCTCCGCTCTGGATGCTTCACACGGGGTCATTGCTGTGCTCTGCGAGGACCAGGATCTGCTCTGGACGTTTCCCACGGGGTCAGGAGTGACATAATCCACATTCCACGTAGCCAGGAATTTTTGCTCTGGATGCTTCCCACGGGTTCACTGCCGTGTTCGGCGAGGACCAGGATCTGCTCTGGATGCTTCACATGGGGTTATTGCCGTGCTCTGCGAGGACCAGGATCCGCTCTGGACGTTTCCCACGGGGGTCAGGAGTGACATAATCCGCGTTCCACGTAGCCAGGAATTTTGCTCTGGATGCTTCCCACGGGTTTACTGCCGTGTTCGGCGAGGACCAGGCTCCGCTCTAGATGCTTCACACGGGGTCAATGCCATGCTCTGCGAGGACCAGGATCCGCTCTGGACGTTTCCCACGGGGTCAGGATTGACATAAGCCGCGTTCCACGTAGCCAGGAATTTTGCTCTGGAGCTTCCCACGGGTTCACTGCTGTGTTCGGCGAGGACCAGGCTCCGCTATGGATGCTTCACACGGGGTCATTGCCGTGCTCTGCGAGGACCAGGATCCGCTCTGGACGTTTCCCACCGGGTCAGGATTGACATAAGCCGCGTTCTACGTAGCCAGGAATTTTGCTCTGGATGCTTCCCACAGGTTCACTGCCGTGTTCGGCGAGGACCAGGCTCCACTCTGGATGCTTCACACGGGGTTGGAGTTGACATTATCCGCATTCCACATGACTAGGAAGGGTTGACTTTGTCCACATTCCACGGAGTCGGAGTTTGACTCTCGGTCATCTGTACACCGCCGAGTTATGGAACTGGGAGTTGCCGCTGTTCCGCTTTGCTTGATGTTGTGTCCGTTGTAATAAGACGAATGTTGAGATGGTCTCTAGGCTGTCTATGAACCATTGAGATTTGGCCTCTCCTTCTGATGAAGCTTGGGGAGGAAGGGTGTGATTCCCTCTTTGTTTGCGCCCCTGGATTGTATACAGGGATTGACATGATATCACCTGTAGAGCATAAATTTCATTCATTTTTTTATTTCTTTCCGCGATGCTCTATCATTTCAGCTTTTATATCGCGAAGGTCGCGATTGCCCAATCATTTCGGCTATTTTTTGCGGTGCCTAATCATTTCGGCTTTTTTTTACTCGCTGCTTTTTATTGCGAGTTGCCTAATCATTTCGGCTATTTTGCATGCATATATTTTTACTTTCTGATTTTTTCTGCAAGTTGCCCCATCATTTCGGTTATTTCGTATACATGTGTGACTTGCTGGCTTCTCGCTGCAAGCTCGGAATTAGACACCGATTTCGGCATCAGCACCGCTACTACTGGGATATTGCCAGGAGCGAATCATCATTTGCCTCTGTCGATGTCGAACAAAGGTGGCTTAGTAAACAGGGTTAGGATCCTGTCGACTAAGGCTTTTGACTTCATGAGCCGTAAGGGTCTCATGAAGGTATTTCTCCCTACAAGTCGTGAGGATCTCGTAGGTGCGTTTTCTCCTTAGGAGTCGTGAGGACTCCTAAGTGTATGTTCTCCTGTAAGTCGTAAGGATCTTACAAGAGGGGTTTCTCCTTATAAATCGAGAGGACTTACAAGGGTTGTTCACCATATAGACATATCCCTAGTCACGGATGGGACTTCGTTAGGGAAATGTTTATTCGCGCCCGTGGATTGTATACAAGGGTCAGCATTGAGCCGCTTGTAGGGCAGTATTGGAGGTTGTGGGGGGCTGCTTAAGAACAGGCTCAGACCCCTGTAGCTTAAGACTTTTGAATCTTATGAGCCGTGAGGGTTCCATAAGAGAGTTCTCCTTACGAGTCGTGAGGATCTCGCAAGTGTAATTTCTCCCTAGGGATCGTGGGGATCTCTAAGTGTGTTAGTCCCTTGTGAGTCGTAAGGATCTCACGCAGGTGGTTTCTCCTTACAAAGTCGAGAGGACCTTACAACCGTCTTTTAACGAGATTGCACCCTTTCGGGTTTTCACAAAACTCGCCGGTAGCCCTGCTGTTTTTACTCACGGAGCCCTTTCGGGTTTTCATCCGTGCCCATTTTGCTTATGGACATACCGTTTTCTTTTTTTTTATTCTTTTTTTATATATCAGTTTTGGGACGCTGCAATCCACCGTAGTTTATTGACATCTCGGTCAACAGCTAGTTTTAGGACATAGTGGCCCGTTGTTAGTTTAAGGACGTTCCGGTCCGCTGTTAGTTTTAAGGATGTTTCGGTCCATTGTAAAGGAAGCCGGTTACTACTTATAGAGTTTGGGCTTAACAAGATAGCGAGCGGACATAGTCGTCGTCATCTATCATTGACCAAGACCGTGACTCGTTAGGCGTAGTATTTCTTCAGGAAGTGGCCGTTTATCGGCCTAAAGGGCCTTTCACCATGCATGTCCATGAGTAGATATGCTCCACCCTGGTAGACCTTGTCTATGATATATGGGCCTTCATAGTTCGGCTCGAATTTCCCCCGCTTAGCACGATAAGGGATCATAGGTCTTTTAACCACTAGCACGAGTTCGCCTTGGCGGAATGTTCTCGGCCTAGTCAATCTCTCGTATGAACGCGTCATCTTTGCTTTATAAGCCTCCAGATTTTGTTGCGCCATGAGCCGGGTTTCATCAAGGGCATCGAGCTCCTCAAGCCGAAGGTGAGCGTTTTCTTCGTCCGTTAGCTCGTAGTGAATTGCCACTCGTAGGGAGGGTAGCTCTATCTCGAGGGGGAGTACCGCTTCTGTACCGAATACCAATGCGTACGGCGTTGTGTTCGTGGCTATTTTGAACGTCGTTCGGTACGCCCAGAGAGCTTCGTTGCAGTCTCTCGTGCCAGTCCTTTTTATTTCGAGACACCATCTTCTTTACAATCTTCGTCAATATCTTGTTAAAAGCCTTAGCCAGACCATTAGCTCAAGGATTATAGACTGAGGAGTATCTCCAGTCTATGTTATGCTGTTGTGCGAAGTGGCTGATCTTGTGGCTTCTGTAGGCTGGTCCGTTCTCGGAGATAATCCGTCGCGGAGTGCCAAACCGATAAATGACGTGTGTCTTGAAGAAATGGAGGATATTCTCCATCTTCACTTCCCTCAGCGGTACTGCTTCTGCCCATTTTGAGAAGTAATCAGTTGTCGCCAAAATGAACCGATGTCTTCTGGACGATGCTGGTTCGATAGGGCCGATTATGTCAGTCCCCCACATTTTGAACGGCCAGCTAGCCACTGTCGGATGTAGCGGATTCGGATGCTGATGGATGAAGTCCCCGTGAATCTGGCACGAGTGGCACTGCTTCGCGTATTCGAGGCAGTCTTGGATCATCGTGGGCCAATAATAACCCATCCGTTTGATCTTCAGCTTCATCTTCGGCCCGGCTTGGTGAGAACCACAGAGTCCATCGTGAGTTTCTTGGACGACTCTCTTTGCCTCTTCAGGTCCCAGGCATCTTAGTCATAAAGAGTCAAATGATCTCTTATACAGGGTATCATTGACGAAGGCGAAAGATAGGGCTCGCTTCATGAGCTGATGTTTTGAGGACGCATCTTCAGGCGTTCGACGGGATTTGAAGTAGTCTATAAAGACTTCTCTCCAATACTCAAGCTTTTCTTGGTCTTTTATTTGTAGAGCCGCTGGCTTGGTCATTCCCTTTTCCTCGGACGTCTCTGGAAATATTTCTGCCGGTGCGAGGACTCGACGGCTTTAAACAACGATCCTCACGTCATCGAGGTTTTCGTCAGCCAGTTCTTTAGCGAGCTTGGCTAATGCATCAACCTTGCTATTTTCCGCACGTGGTATGCTTTCCAAGGTGTAGGAAGGTATTTGGGTCAGCAGTTGCTGTACCCTCTCGCCGTACTTCACCAGTTCTGCTTTGCACGTTTGATAGTCGCCGTTTACTTGACTAACGACCAGTTGGGAATCTCCGTATATGAAGAGGTTTTCAATCCCCATGTCAATGGCGATCTCGAGACTTGCTATCAAATCTTGTATTCGGCTTCATTATTTGTCCTCTGCTCTGTTAAGGAGAAGGCAAAGCGCATTATCCCTCCTTGTGGAGTTACGAAAATGAGGCCTACCTCTGATTTGATTATGGGGGTGCTTTGCTTGCGCTTCTTCATGGAAGATGCTCCACCGAAGTAAAGTTCCCATCGGGTATCACTTTCGTCGATCGTGTCAAATGCATGTTCGTCTGGCAATTCACAGTTCAAGGGAGAATCGGTAGGTATCGGATGCTCAGTGAGGAAGTCGGCGATGGCCTGTCCCTTCACTGTCTTAAGAGGCTGATACGTTATTGAGAATTCCATCAAGAGCAAGGCCCATTTAGCGAGCCGCCCCGTCAATATGGCTTTTGACATAAAATATTTGAGAGGATCCACCTTCGATATGAGACAGGCGTCATCCGCCAATGCATAGTGCCTGAGCTTTGTTATCGCGAAGATTAATGCCAGGCAGTGTTTTTCGATGGGAGAATAATTGCTTTCTGCCCCCATCAGAACTCGACTCAAATAGTAGAGTGCTCTCTCCTTCCCTTGGTCGTTCTCTTGTGCCCATAATGCGCCTAAGGAACCTTCAAGGGCGGTTGTATACAGAATGAGAGGTTTTCCCTTGATCGGAGCGGCCAGTACTAGAGGATTCTGTAGGTATTGCTTGATTTCGTCCAGCGCGGTTTGGCATTTGTGATCCCAGACGAATGGGGTTCCCTTCTTCATCAGGTGACTGTAAGGACGGCACTTGCCTGAGAGATTGGCTATGAATCGCCGGATATACGCGAGCTTCCCTTGGAGAGACCGCAATTGCTTGAGAGTCCTCGGTGGGGGCTCTCCATAATCGCCTTGATTTTTGACGGATCTATCTTGATACCTCGGTGTCGGACAATGAATCCTAGGATCTTGCCTGAGGAAACTCCGAACGCGCATTTGAGAGGGTTCATCTTCAAGTTGTATTGCCGAAGGCGTTGAAACACGATCTTCAGATGCTCTAGATGTTCTTCGTATGACTTGCTTTTCACCACGAGGTCATCGATATAGCATTCGACGACTTCATGTATGAGGTCATCGAAGATCTTTGTCATAGCCCTCTGATAGGTGGCACCGGCGATCTTTAGACCGAAGGGCATCACCTTGTAGCAGAATATACCCAAAGGGGTTCGGAAAGTGGTGTGCTTCTGGTCTTGGGGATGCATTTTTATCTGATTGTATCCTGACGAGCCGTCCATAAAGGAGAAAACCTCGTGAGTGGACGTATTGTCAATCATTAGCTCGGTGACCGGTACTGGGAAGTCATCTTTCGGGCAGGCTTTATTGAGATCCTGAAAATCCGCACATATGCGTAGTGTCCCGTTTTTCTTCATCACTGGGATAATATTGGCAATCCAGTCAGGGTACTAGACCTCTTGGATGAAGCCAGAGTCGATCAGCTTCTTGACCTCGGCGTTGATGCTCATCTCAAGCTCGAGCCGCATTCTCCTCGGTGCTTGTTTGATTAGCTTGACATCTGGGGATATTGCCAATTGGTGTACAGCAATCTCGGGATCTAGTCCTGGCATCTCGGAATAATTCCATGCGAAGCAATCTTTGTGTTGCATGAGCACGTCCTTTAGTGTAGCCACCCTTTCTTCAGACAGCAATTCGCTGACGAACGTCGGCCGCGGGTCACTTGCCGTCCCCAAATCAATTTTTTTGAGCTCCTCTGCAGTGGTATGTATTCCATCTTCTAGCTCTTTCGGCGCCGATGGAAACTCTGAGATCACCTCGTCCTTAATGTTTTTGAAGCACCAGGGAGATTATCCGTACCGTCGGGGTCTTCTTCTGATAACGTTATCACATGACAGGTACGAGCTCGCTTCTAAGACCGACGTTGATCTGGTTCTACCCTCGTGGATTTGGGTTCATGCCTTTGCGTCGGGGTTACCCTCTAGCTGCTGGATAGAGTGAACCTGCCCTGTCGATATTGATCTTTGACCCAGTTCTTGAAGGTGAAGCAGTCTTCAATAGGATGTCCTATTGCCCTATGATAGGAGCAATAGTCCGGATGAGAGACTTCGCCTGCTTGCTCGGGGTGCTTGGACTCCGGGAGTATAATCAGTTGATGTCTTATGGCGAGATCGAGTATCTTTCGTATTTTGTTCTGAGAAAAAGAGTATGCTCGACTCATCTTCTTTATAAGAGACGAATCTGGATTACTCGTTTCCTGATCGCATGGCTTCTTGGTTCCACTTTGTCGCTCTCGAATACTTTTCCCGCTCTTTGATTTATTTTTGCCTCTGCGTCGGGCCTTGGGGTAGCCCTGAATAAACTATCTCTTCCTCTTCCTCGGTATCACTCCCGAAGATCGGAATGGTGGTGATAGTTTTGTTCTCCGGTTTATGACATCTCTCTGTGTCTTCAAAGTCTGGTAAGAAGTATTTTGTATCTTCATACTTTCGGACTTCGTTTACGGAGAATGGATTCAGCTCTCCTGTTACGGTATACTCGAGACCATCCTTGAAGTATTTCATACACTGGTGTTGTGTAGAAGGGATGATGTTGTACTCGTGTAACCAAGGCCGGCCGAGCAAAGCATTGTAACATGTCTTGGCATCGATGACGTGAAATTTAATATCCGTGACAAGTAGCCCGAAGCGCAACGTCAGTATCACGGACCCGAGAGTCAGTGATGACTGGGAGTCAAAACCGGAGATGGTGATTTTATCACGAGCGAGGTGCTGAACGCTCATGCAGATTTCCTTTAACACTCGCACGTTGAGGAGATTGACGGAGGACCCATTGTCGACCAAGATCTTGCCTATCTTGATATCATGACAGTATTCGGAGACATATAGGGGACGGTTGTGTTCGCACGTCCCAAGGAGAAGATCTTCGTCGCCGAAGGTGATATCGGCTGTGTGCACTTCTTCTAGTTCGTCCTTAATCCTTTCTTCGGCGAGGAAAGCTTGGAATTGCTTTGGCTCTTGTAGCGCCTTGATCAATGAATCTCTTGCTTCTTCTGATAGTAAAAGGGCGTCGAGAATGCTGAGCTGCGAGGGTAACTTCCTCAAGTGCGCTAGAACGTTGTAGTCCACCTTACTTTTTTTTGGCGGGTCCTTGGCGGTCAGCTCTTTCATACTTGGTCATCTAGGGTGATATCTTCAGAGACCTTCTCTTTTCCCTTATCTTTTCTGTTCGCGGGTCTGAGATTCTTTTCGGGCAGCGTACGATTGCGCAGTTGGATATTTTCAAGGTCTTCGATTCTCCCTCCTTTCCCGAGGTGGATTCCTTGAATAGAGGGCCAAGAGTCATCTCTTCATCAGAGTCGCTCCCGAACGTGAGGACTTGCGATCTCCCAGCGTTAACCATGCGACAGTTGCCGGTAGTTCTTCCAAGCTCCTCGGTCGTGTTTCTTCGCTCCTGACGAGTTTTGCGTTTCATCCGCTTAAAATGCTGCCGGTGAGCAACATATCCCTGCCACTATCTTTTAAAAACGTCGCATTCTTCGGTGTGGTGCGAAATCTTTCGATGATATAGGCAGTAGCTAGGATGCATCTCTGCTTCACCGAGAGTGTTTCCTTCGGAGGGTGGTAGCTTCATTCCCATTGATATGGCTTTAGCAAACCTTTTCCTCGTCTTGAACTTATTTTTATTCGCGACGGATGTCCTTTGATTCGGCGGGAGTGTCTCGACTCTTTCGTCCAGTCGCCGGCGTTTGGCCTTTTCAAATATGGCCATCTCACGCTCCCGATCAGCTTTACTTTTCAGAAGAGCTCCGTTTAGGAATGCGTCGATCATTTCGTCTGATGGCCCTGGAAGTTCCAGTTCAGGACCTGCCCCCAGTCTCTCGGTGCAAGGAGCTTCTTCATCGTCTATCGACGAGTGAGAGATCACATGACAACTTGCTACATAGTCCTCAGATCCATCCGACGAGTCTTCTCCATCATCTCCATCTTCAAGGACGTGGCCGAGGAACTCTTGGAGCGTGATTAGAGTCCGCGCCTTCTGGTTATATTCTTCCAGCGCGTCAATCTGCTTTTGCAGGTGCGTGCGCTTGTCATCAGGCTTCACGGGCTTCTTGGATTTCTTCTTCTTTTTTGAAGATTTTTACGGCTAGGTGTGAATACTTTGGCTATCACCACCAATCTTTAGAGTTGGGCGCGGCTTCAGCATTCCCTCGATGATCTGGGGTTCCAGCGGTTTCTTCCACCTGATCGCCGGGCACGTCTGGAGATCATTCAGCATTCTTTGGGTTTTAGCTAAAAGAACGACCTCCCATAGAGCTTCTTCAACAAAAGAGCACGATGCCCCCGGTGCGTCCGTCTTCTTAGGAGTGTGCGGTTGTGGTGGGCTTACTTTCCACTTCTCAGACAGCGCAAACTTGCCTTGTTGGTATTGATCCTCGACCCAACCCTTGAAGACGAAGCAATCTTCGATTGGATGGCTTACCGTCTGGTGGTAAGGGCAATAATTAGGATTATTCGCTTCGCCGGGTTGCGATGGTCGCCTTGGATTCGGCAAATTGATAAGCCTGTTGAGCATCGCTAGTTCGAACAGCCTCTTCGTTTTATCCCGTGGGAATGAGTAAGGGCGCTTCATTTTCTCATTATAATAGCGCCGTCTCTCCTCCAATTGATCCGTTAGTCTTGGAGCACTGGGCTGCTGTTGGGTATTTGCAACGAAAGTCGCCTTCCTCTTACCTTTTTCGTTCCGCGGCTCCGGCTTCTGAGGAGACGGTCTATGATCCATTTGATCCATCTGGGCTAGCTTGTCGATTAAATCCTGGAACGTAGTCGGTTTGAAGAACATCATGAACTGTGAAATAGTTGCATGAGGGTCTAGGGTGCCCACGAACATGCCCACCGCTGGTGCTTCTTCGATACGCTGTTCGCATTTAGACCACAGATTCCGCCATCGGATTGCGTAATGAACCTATGTCTCGCCCGGCTTCATCCTGGCATTGATCAATGCTATTATTGGGGTGTGTTTACTAGCACTTGCGAATCGCTGGGTGAACAACAACTCCATTTCGGTGAAAGTTTTGACAGAGTCATTTAGAAGTTCGGAGTACCACTCGAACGCCGTCTCCGATAAGCTGCCGACGAATTGGCAAAGCAAGAGCTTATCATCGCCGTCGGTGTTACCGCAAAGAGCACTGAACTAGGCGACATGCTGGTGAGGATTACCTGTCCCCTTATACATATGGAATTTGGGGATCGTGTATCCTGGCGGGTATTTTATTTGATCATACCAGCCTGGATACGGTCGCCCAGTTTTAACAATTTGCCCAGCTGCTTTATTCGCCTGGTGAACTCGTATCTGCTGAGCGATGTAATCATCTAGGGCAGCTTTGGAGATGGTCTCTTCCTTGGCTGCTGATAGAGCCGGCAGAGGGTTTGGTGTTTCTCCTCTATCATCTTCAATTATCACTAAAGGATCTTCGGCTGGGGGATCCGGCTGGATCATCATGCTCACCATATCTTGGAATAGAAGGGCCACTCGTTTTATATTGGCTGCTTGATCCACAGCTTCTTTGTCCTTCTTCTCAAGTATTCTCCGAAGGAATTCAGCATCAGTTTCTTGCTCATGGCGTTGCTCCAAGGATGCCTCTGGGCTTTCTTTTGGCCCGGTGAGTGCGGCCATCGCAGTCATCATCTCCTGAAGCTTCTGCTGCTGCTCTTGAGCTTTTGTCACGGATCGCGTAAGCGGTCGATGACCTGTGGAGATACGGCTATCCTCTTTTCCGGATGCCATATAGACGGTATGCACCACCATGCCCCCATACTTAGGACGTTTAGGCTCAGTGCCTTTAACATTTGTCGAAGGTATGGGGATTTTCTCCGGCCTTCTCTTCTTATGAGCGGTCGAAGTTGAGGGGGCCGCTGCAGTGGGCACCCAAGTAGCCGTTGTCTTTTATGGCTTAATAGGACGGTTTCCTTCCTGTTGGACCTTCAACTTCTTCTGCCGGCGGGGATAGTCTTGATCAACCACCGACTCTCGGACTTGTCGCCAGATTTTGTAAACTTTAGAAGACAGTCGCTGAGGGGACTGTTCCGGCTTTATTTCTGTGACAGTCTCCACCGGCAGCGGAGATCTTTTTAATACGGCGGTAGGCGAATTCCTGCGCACCTTGTTCAGCAGCTCAAAGCCGTTCCCGGTTGGAACAGCAGCATTAATTTCCACCGTTGGAGCCGGTGGAGTTAGCCCAGAGGGAGAGTTACCCCCGGCCTTCCTTACTCGGCGCCAGTGGCGACGTCGAGCGTGTCGAGCTGTTGGGGCTGGTTCGGCGATGGGGATGGCTTTATCTTGTCCCCTGTCCAGATGAGGCGCCGCTGGTGCCAACCTCTTGAAGACTGACGTCTTTTGAGTAGCGGTATCCAATCTGTCAAAGACAGACCTTCGAGCAGGAACGGGAGCCGGAATAGTCAGTCTTATAAAGACCGACTCTGTGGCAGGAGAAGCCGCCTTGACGACTTCAGGAGCAGAGATGGCTATCTTCTTTGGGATGGACACTTCAGGTGTTATGGGCTTCTTGGCAGGTCCATCGGAGTTCAGGCTCAGTCTGGCGAAGACCGAGGAGTTGGAGCTGGACGACCCGTTGAGAGGGGCCGTGATAGTAGCAAGCCAATCGAAGGCCGACTTCTTGGGAGCTTTCGGTGCTGGCATAGGAGCGCTGAAGCTCGTTGGCGGGAGCATGGTCCCGAAAAACAATCCTGTGGTGGCTTGGGTGACCTGTTCCACCGGCATCGTGAACAGGGAAGCCGTCTGGGGCCGGTAAGCTATGCCCCCAGTTGAGGCAGAACGTGGGTTGCAGTTGCATGTGGAACAATTCGAGCAGGTGAACGCCATTGATCTTTGCTTTCTGCACCAAGCAAAATGCCAAATCTCAGTATCTCGAACCCAAGGGCAACCATCAGCAAACCACAATTCGTTCGCGAACACGACACATGAAGTGTGGAGTGGAAAGAGGAAAACGTCCCACCAGGCATGTCAGAATCTGTTCCCCTCCGAAAGACGCGGCGGAGACGATGTACGTCTTGCCTGAAATTCGGGGCAGATGCTAATTGGTGCTATCCGTCCATCTCTCTGAAGATGCCAAGTTGATTTATGGCACCGTGTATCGAAGGTTTAAACGGATGCGGCCGATGTAGCAGACTTCATCAGATTCTCCCTCATTTGAGGGGTTTTTGATTGTGGGAACGCTCTTCCCTACAGGCGCAAGCCCCTGCAGTTAACCACGCTACCGCATCGCGGTAACAACTTTCTCCTTCTCCAGATGGTCACTTTGTGTCGTGGGTGTTTGTTTTGTGTTTGGTTGCCCGTGGATTGTATACGGAGACTAAGTTATGTTGTCGCCCGTAGGGCGTGGACTAGTCCAAATCCGCATCTTTCTTAAATTTGGGTTTGGGGGTTTGGGTTTAAGGATACGTTAGCCTTATTTGAGACTAAGATCGACTTAAACCTTTGTTAAGGATACGTTAGTCTTATTTTAGAGTAAAATCAACTTAACAAGATCGTTTAGATCCGATAAGAGAGTAATTGGGCTCTGTTGTTTAGTTTAGTGACATTGCGGTCGATAATTAGTTTAAGGACATTACGGTCCATTGTTAGAATCTCGGTCCAATGTTAGTTTTAAGACATCGCGGTCGAGGTTAAGGACATCATAGTCCGTGGATTTAAGGACTCCACAGTCCGTTGTTAGTTTAAAGACATCACGGTCGAGGTTTAGGGACCCCACAGTCCAATGTTAGTTTAAAGACATCACGGTCGAGGTTAAGGACATCATAGTCCATGAGTTTAAGGACCTCACAGTCCGTTGTTAGTTTTAAGATATCACGGTCGAGATTAAGGACATCATAGTCCATGGGTTTAAGGACTCCACAGTCCATTGTTATGTGTGGTTGTTGGGACCCGTCACCTCTCTGACGACGTTGAAGGATTACAACGACAGATATCAGAGGAGCAAAGAGATGTACCCTCGAACCGATGTGAATTGGTTGACAGAGCAGATGTGCTCAGTTCAATACAAGTTGAGGACTTATGGCCAGAATTGGGCTAAGTCCAGTTTAAAATGTTTAACATTTTATTTTTGTTCTGGCCATTAGGCCTTTATTTGGGCTCTGCCCTTTTAATAATGCTAAGTATTGGGCTCTGACATTTTTTGTCTTATACTGAATGCATAGCATTCATCAGAACAAAGTGTGTTCTGACAGTGCGCTACGTGGTGCGCCAGGTGCTTTGCGCCAGTCAAAGAGCGCATTGCGCTTCTATCTGGTAACACACACGAAGAGGACACGTGTCGCGCTTAGCGCTAAGCGCTAGTTTATTAGCGCATTGCGCTTTTAGTTTATGAGCGCATTGCGCTAGTCTGTTGGCGCGCCAGTGAGCGATACGTGGGGCGCTTGGCGCTGAGCGCCAGCCCATGAGCACAGAGCTCTGTTTCAGAAGCGCAAAGCGCAAGTAGTGTCTATGGTTGACACGTGGCATGTTTTGGCGCTGAGCGCCGGTCCAAGAAGCGCAAAAGCGCAATACATAAGTGCAAGGCACTTTTTAATAGCGCAAAGCGCTTATGATCAATTTTAAGATTAAAGAACAGATTTATGTTCTTCAAAGAAGGCTTTTCCTCAAGATCCAAGAACAAAAGCTCTTGTTTTTATAAAAGGCTCTGCCTTTATAGATCAAAAGATCTGTGAGTAAAGTATTTTACTTCTTTTTATTATTTTATGATTAGATCTTTGATATTTTCTTTTCTATTAAAGACCTTGGTCTTTTTCTTAGATCTCTGATCTTTTTAGAAGATGGTTCTTCTTTTTACGGGATGGTTTCATCTCTATTATTCAAGAACATAGTTCTTTTTACATTGAAGATGAAGAAAAATCTTCTTTTTTCTAAGAGCTTTCTCTTCTTTTGTAGAGGGTTTCTCTCTCTCTTTTCTGTCTCCTCTTTTAGACTTGAAGTCTAGGGGCCTTTATATAGGGCCAATTGATTTGTTAAATCAGTTTTAAGAGATCTTTCTCTGATTGATTTGGGAATATTTCCCACCGTTGGATCTTTGATCCTAAGGCTTCTGTTTTACAGAAGAAAATCTTCTTGTTTCAATAAGATTGAAAAATCTTTCCATAACAGAATTTTAATTCTGATTAATTAATAATTTATTATTAGTAGATCTTTTGATCTGACGGTGGGGAATTTTTAATTCCAACGCTGGCGCACCTTGCGCGCGGACATACGTTCGACACGTGGCGCTGGCGCAGAGCGCAGCGCAACTGTGCTGGCGCACCTGTGTCTGACACGTGGCGCGCAGCGCAACTGCGCTGGCGCACCTGTGTCTGACACGTGGCGCTAAGCGTTGCTTCAATTTAAATTTTGAATTTTTAAAACAGAGTTTTGCTTTGATTGAGGGTGCGCTGCCTAGGGCGCAGCGCACCTGGCTCCAGCGCGTCTGTGCCTGACACGTGGCGCCCAGCGTACATGATCTGAAGCATTGCTTCAATTTTTGAATTTTGAAATTCAAAACAGAGACTTGCTCTGATTTGGGGAAACAAAGATCACTTCCTATCAAGAGCATGTCATCCAAATACCAGGACATCACTCCCTACCACTTTCTTACCAGGTCCATCTGTTGTTCTGATGAAGTCAATTCTATGACTGTCACATCAAAACTAAACGATTTATCTCCGCTATACCTGCTTTAGTCTATAAATAGACATAAGCTACTTGCCCACTATGCTTCCGCTGCTTCCACTGACTACAACAACCTTCTGGCAGAGTCATATACACGTGCACTTCTAAATCTAATTTAGAACGACGTTACACCCATCCTCCTGCCAGATCTCATAGTCTAGAATAGCAGTAGTGTCAAGTTTGGGTAATCAAAAACCTCCCTGTCACCGTCTTTGGGGAGACCTAAGTACCTCTCGGGTGCCTAAGGTTACCCACCAAAATCCGCGGAGTGGCCAATAGAATATTGAATCCAATTGAATATTTAGGTTCTACTAAAATTTCAGTAATCGTTTGTGGTTCTGGAATAACTTTCAGTTCTACTATACTCGCACTAATGTTTTCTGAAAAGAATTCATTTTACTAAAACTGTGGCGAGTCAAGAACAATATAACTATTGGTCTTTCAGATGGTCGAGTGTTAACCCTCGTCAAAGCACGGGATAACCCACAAACTGCCATTACTGAAACGTGCCTAGAGTTTATCCGGATTCTGGTTTTAAGTATAAACCGAACAACTTCATATATCTTAACATTGTTAAGTTATGAATTCATTTTATATATCCAATATAGAAACAAAGGCACTAATTTAATTTGAACCAGATTCAAAATACATGCAGCCGTTTCCAGTGCATATCAACTAGATGGAAGGAGGCTAAGCAGCATTACTCATCAAGGAGCGTACCCACGCATGAGTAACCTGAGAGAGAAGCAAGTTCTTAAAACTATTACTTACTACGGAATACCAAACACAAGTATCTACATCTTCGATTACCTTGAAGAATCTTGATACTTGCAATATATGGTTCTCTACTTTATTTTTATACCTATATCTTCTCAAAATCTGGACCTTGTATTTTAACGAAATATTTGTCTAAAAATAGAGAAGTCATGAGTAAACAGAATATAGTACGAGTACCAACCTATTTGTCCTAACGGACACCAGACAACATACAATACTCTGTATAAGTCCACTGAGTTTAATAACTCAAACTCTGTGCCTCGTAGATTGAAAACTATGCTATGGTTAAGAAAAATTACACCGTTGTTGAATGCTCCTTACCTAACCATCAACTGATATGGGTAAATGTCATAAACATAATTTCAAAAAGTTATATCTCACTTTATTAAATAAACGTATAGATATACCAGTTTGTTGGATGTGTGGTAACATTAGAAAAGATAAGGTGCGAAATGAGGATATTCGTGCAAAAGTTGGTGTAGAACCCGTGGAGGAGAAGATGCGGGAAAACCGGCTATGATGGTTTGGTCATGTGCGACGTAGACCTATGAAAGTACCGGTTCGACGAATGGATACTATCGATATAGGCAATATCAAAAGAGCGAAATGGAGACCGAAGAAAACATAAATGGAAGGTGATACGAAAAGATATGGTTGCTAAAAGCAGCAATGAAAGTATATTGTTCGATAGGAGTAAGTGAAGGCGGAGGATTCATGTGCTGGACCCTGCGTGATTCTCATGTTGGTTCATGTAGCCTACCCCATATGCTTGGGATAAAAGGCTCAGTTGTTGTTGTTGTTGTATAGATATACCAGTTTGAAATTGGTGCATAACAACGGATATTTAAAACCAAATATTTGCCGTCAGGAAAAACCCAGATGATTTCCTCAAATATCACCAATTATAAAGAATTTCGATATATAGAGGATCTAATCACTCAATTCCCAATATCTTACTCCTACTCAGCATCCGTAACGCCATATAGATGTGAGAATCAAATCAGGTTAATACATACCCTGGAGTTAGAATCTAATTGGGAAAATAGTTTTCACTTAACACCACATAGAAAAACTGAAACATGAAAATGTTTCGAAGAGGTGGCCGAGTATTCCTAGTAATGCCTCTTCCTCTATCCAGATTCATGACAGTAACCGTATACTTTCTTGCCCTCACTGCAATCCCTTTATATGTATTTACTTATTACCTTCTGTACACCACACTTAGGTTAATTGGTTTTCTTTCTTCCTTACCTTTCGGCACCTGCCTATTGTTTGGAAGAAGACTATCCAATAAGCGCAATAGGTGTACTCTCCTAATACTAGGAGCCCTCGCAACCTGAGAGAAGGTAAAGGGAAAAGACAACCGAATAATCTTATTCAATTTCTCCAGAACCGGAATCCATCCTCGAACTGGAACAAATTCCTTCGAGTTCGTATGTAACTATACGATGGAATATCCAAGAAATGTGGATTTTCGTAGTGATATGGAGTGTTCTGGAAAAATGCAAAGTGAAAATAGGAGTGGCAATGATATATGCGACTAAATAACAATCCAATAGCCAAAGTGTTTTTAAGAAGGTTCGGTTAAATTGGTTCATAAGTTTTTTAAGGTCAGGCCATGGTTGCTGCCAAAGAGAGAGAGAAAAGAAACACTCAGCGTGCACTCTAACCTAAATTAGATTGGTTAATCACTTTATCTAATCAGGATGGCTCCCACTATTTTTTCGAATTCTCCTTCAAACCCTAAAAGGAGAATTAGTCGGGATCATTTGAAAATCACCCGAGGAGTAACACCTACTCATCAGTGGGAATCGGGATCTAACTATCATCGCATGATAACTTGATGGAATCCGCTCAAGTCACCACACTCCAGAAGGTATGCGCATGCTTGGCAAGTTTCCTGTATATTTGAAACTCCCGATGTGGTTTTTGCCCCTAGGACCCAAGTGACCTTGGCACAGTCAACATATCAAAGGGTCCTAATCAAGTTCAACCCGTCATTATCTTTATTGCATTAAACCCACCTGCATAATACCCTTGACACAGTCAAAATGGTTACACGGCTGTCCTAACCAATCCATATATCCATGCGACAGAAAATTATTACAGAGCTACCGTACACTACGCCTTGATACAGTCAACATACGTAGCATGAATACTAAGTAATACTAATCTAAAATGACGGAGGGCTATGGCTGGTTTTTGGCAAAAAAACCTTTAACGTAATGAACTTGATATCGTTGAAGGAACCCGGGCAGTTTTACAAATATATAGTGACGCAAACTTTTGCTAAAAAGGTCACTCCCTGTGAAGGGATCTCGGCTCTTCCCTCATCGAATGAGGTGCAGGATATTTCTAACTGAATACCATGATGCTAAATGAATCGACTATAGTGAAGTTATTATACCGACGAAAACTTTTGCCCAAGAGGTTACTCCCTATGAAGGGATCTCGGCTCTTGCCTCGTCGAATGAGGTGCTGAATATTCATAACCGAATACCACTGTGCAAAGTAAAACGAAACGTCTGTAATAACAGTTTTTCGAAAATTAGTTCCAACAACATCATATATGTTTGTTTTTCCTTGCATTAATCAAAGTTAATGCGGTCACATCGATTAATCCATATCACACCAGAAAAAGGAACGAAAATACAATGTACGTATATGCCATCCACATTCGCCATGGGGCCCCGTCATGCACCGTTAGGTTACTTAACTAACGGCAGAGCGGGGACTGGACTACCGCGGATGCAAAACATATACAACATCTACTTGTATATATAAATATATATAACATTTGTTTGATATAAGCAACATCACAGAATCTCAGCAAGCAACACAGAATGGTGGATAATCTTGGAGCCTCGGGTTTCATTTGAGCCACAAATGAGACCCGACGTTCCCGGTCATGTGGATAACCCGTGCAATGAAAACCTGGACCCCTACGAGCGCGGCAAGTTACCCGCCAATCCCAGAAGTGAGGCAACCCTAATCAACAAAGTGAATGGGTCACCCAGCAATTCACGGAATCCGGTAACTTGAGCACCCCTCCGTAGGTCATGCTATACCCCCTACGATTGCAACGAATAGCCGCCAATTCTAGAGTGAAGCTCCATCCGTCTCAATGCCATGAGATGTGGGGTCGTTGCCCTCTAGAACCCGGCTATTCGTGCACTCCACCGCGGGGTAATCCTAGTACAGAAAAGAAAAATATATATACAATGGCGACACCGACCTTAACCCGATCGTGTCCCAATAAAAGAAAATACAATCTGGCAGAGACGACTGTCTATATGTCGGACGCTCATCCCGCAATCACAAATATACAAATGAATCTGAACTGTACTACTACCATTGCACCACTGGCTATCCACCATGAAATTCCAACCACAATATCAGCACAACTCAGAACATCAACGTGAATATCACGTTCGCAAACCCGTCTAGTTGAACATATATCAACTAGTCGGGTTGTACAGCTCAATGATATTCACGGTTGCAGATATATTCATATGCACTGATAAACACGCACTTAAAATTTTGATCGACTAAACTTTTCCAAATTGGCCCCAAATGCAAACGAGCACTCAAACAAATCTGGGCCAAAACCATACATCCAAAAAATCATATTTCTAACTTGTAGAGTGCCAGAAGAAATTTGGTGCAATGTAGCCTCAAAAGAGCCACGGAACCGCTGCCAATAGGCATCAAACGCGGCGGTTCCATGGCAACTTTGTGGGCTCACGTGCCCAAATTTCTTATGGTGCTCTAAATTTGCCTGCATGTATTTTTAAGATACTCTGAAAGATTTTTTGAACAAGTTTTAAAATCGGCAGCAAGCATGGCGAAATGGAAAAATGATTCGGAAAAATGGGTTGATTGAGATTTTAACTTTGTGCAAACTAACTAGTAATAGTTTATAGGGTGGCTCTGATACCATGTTGGGTTACGATAGCACCCTGGCCATCTGCAGTGGCCGATGCGGAACAAAAACTGGCATTTAAAAACTTGGCACTAACGAAACCGTTCTAGAATCGAACCATAAACCTATACTAGCAAACTAATAAAGAACTAAACTAATATGATAGAAGGTTATACCGAACGAACCATGTCCTTCAGTCTTCCATCATCTTCCTTAGCTCCTTGAGGCGTGCTCGATTGAACTTGGTCGGCAGTCTTTCTTCGTCGAAAATGATCCACCCGAGGGATGTAGCTCATGGCTCTAGCTCCACATCTAAAGCAAGTGAAGCAACTAGAGATTCTAGGTTACTAATCTAGAATGCCTAGGATGTAGTGAGTGTTCTAAGTGTTTGTCACGCCCTGCTTCCCAGTATACGGGTGGAGGACGTGATGATCCCGCTACGTATTTACTCAGAAGTAAACACGCTAAGCATATCTAAGCAATATAAAATGTAATGTACACAAGAGAAAAGATATAAATGAACAACAACGTTATTTATTAAACATTCTTTCTTATAATACAACTGAAAAGTAAATACATGAAATGAAAGCAATGCCTAAACAGTGGCATAACAGAAATGAAAATACTGAAATGAAATGTACAAGTAACTAGAGCTCCGGGTCAAAGGATAGCTGATCCAAGTCCTCGATGGTGGGCTCGATCTCCTGAAGGTCCGAATCACCTGACGACATTCCAAAGAAAAGAAAGAGAATGTCGTCAGCGAACAAATCGCCCGGTAAGTCCCGTAAATAGATAAGAATGGAATAGACAGAATATAGGGTATACTGTTATAATGTTGTATTTAGTGTTAACGCTGTTGTTTGTAGCTTGGTACAGAAGAATGCCAGTGTATACGAGAGGAGTCCCACCATTCCGGAGACTAAGGTATACGGAGCACAAGGAACCGTTCAGCCACGGTACAACGGCAATGGATATTCAGGTTAGGTGTATTATGGTTACAGTCTCGTGCCACTTCTAACACCTTCCGTACCAGTCTACCCCTTATAAACCCAGCGATATCTTGATTGTATTATTTGTATTGTATTGTTTTGATTTATATAGATGGATGACTTGCCGGAACCATGATATCGGTAAATAGATGTAAATGGAGAATCATGTAGATGGATATATATCTATGGTTCGGTTCAGTCAATATAGATTGAACAGATTGAATATATGGTTTCATATTGAATTGTAGTTTTGTAATTTCATACTTGAATCATATTTAAGTCAGATTGATTATATTGAGACTCAGTCTGAGTCAGACAATTAGAAAAGAAATTGAATCCTGAATTAGGTTTTGGTGTTATCGGTAACTGCTGCACATGGATGGCAGGATTTATGTCTTTTTCAAAGACAATTACCGTGTTGATAACACCGTTTGTTATATTGTCTACCTTAAATAGACAAGCACCCATATCTCCGGCTCGCTGAGACTCAAGAGGCTGGTTCCGCTTAAACATATATTTACTAGGGTCCTTATTGTAATTTAGTATAACTTGAGGGGGTTTTATGTAAAATAGTTTTTTTATACTTTCAAAATATATCTCAAGTATTTAATTATCGTTTTTAGAGTTTTCATAGATATTTCTTTTATTCAATATGAAATTTTCTAGTGAATATAACCTAGTCTTTAAAGTATAAGGTATTTATTTGAAATATTGGAATTATATAGCATTTTCTTGTAAATGAGATATTTGTCTTGAATTTTGGAAATGTGGAAATTATAAATATTAAAAATAGATATTTTGATATTAATTACATATATATATATTAAAAATATAAGTTTTATTTATAATAGAAATCACATTTTTCTAAAGAAAAATGTATTAAAAATCTTTCGAGATCGTATGCTCATTGCAGAGGTCTGCATCTCACTCTACTAAGTCCGAGGATATGCGATAATCCGCATCATCCTGAACGGGTTTCCCAAAATGGGTTGTAGAGGTGCAATTACAAAGATTTGTTAAATGCACTTCTTATAGAAAAATGTTTTTATAAGTTGAAGGTAGTTATATGTAAAGTCGTATTTTTCCAAATCTATGTTCCCAATTTCCATCGTGCTATGTTAGATATTTGTGTTGTGAGAAGGTAGGTTATTACCTCGTGAACTATCTATATGTATAATAAGGAATTATGATGGTTTATGTCGAAACTAAACTATATGGTATTTTTCTGAAAAAGTATAATAAAAGTTACAAAAAATGATTAGTTTGATGTGCAACTTATTTTATTAAGTTTGTTAATGTTTATTAATCAACATATAAGAATATGGTTTTATTTCGTTAAAAAAAAGTATAGTTTTTAAAGAAAACCGAATCGGAAGTCGGACTAACTCCGCTTCCGCCGGATTTTAGTTTTGAATATTTTTAGAATAGAGAAAAAAAAAGAAATAGGGACTTACTGGTTTGTTGGACTAGAGGAGAGAAAGAGAAATAGGTGGGAGTTGCAGGTGCATCGTTTCGTCGTCGGAAACTCCTTGAGTTGTCGCCGGAAGTTCGTCGGAGCTTCACCCTTTGCTAACTCCACTTACATACAAAAGGATCTTGGAATTTTCTTGAGAGTTTTTGTAGGAAATTTCAGCGTGAAGGGGTGTAAAAATAGAGTGGGTATTTATAGGGAAAATTAGGGTCAGGGTGTGATAAATTTTGAGAATTAAAATGCATTAAAACATGGAGTAATGCAAAGTTTTAATTCTTTGGAAAATGCAGGAAAACAAACAGTCAGGGGTTAACAGGGGGAGTCCAAGGGTCTAGGATAAAAAAAAATTGCATTTGGCCTTCACCACATCGATGGCGCCGGCCCATGTCGTGATCTCGCCGGCCCGATCCCAGTGAGGAGGGATCGGATTTTCCCCATGTGTTCCTGACGTTTGGTATACCCTCGTGCACATGTTTGATTAGGCTGTGACTCTTGGTTTTACGTGTTGTACACGTATAGACTTTTGGGCTTCTAAAAGTTTAAAAGAATTTTAAATAAAAAGAATGTGTGGATGATGGGATTCAAACTCTAGTGCTATGGTTCAGCAGTGCAAGGTCTTACCAGTGAGCTACAAGATCTTTCTTACTGTTCTAAATCAGAACAAATACTTATAGTACTCATAGGAAATGTAAATACCCAATTGTTCATTAACTTTAAATAAATTTTATGTATACTAAAATTGGAGTTGTTACAGTCTGCCCTCCTTACAAAAATTTCGTCCTCGAAATTTAAAATTTATTTTAAGGACTATATTACAAATAAGTGGGGATATCTTGTAAGCATCTCATCTTCCCTTTCCCATGTCGATTCTCCTGGAGTGTCTTTTCTCCACATCACTCGAACCAAGTTGACTTTCTTGTTCCAAAGTGACTTAACTTTCCTGTCCAGGATCTCAACAGGTTGTTGCTCACAAGACAAGTCGGGCTGTACAGTGAGTTCAGAATGATCGAGAATATGGCTGGGGTCACTCACATACCTTCTGAGTTGGGATATGTGGAACACATTGTGCACTCCTTCCAATGAAGGTAGAAGTGCCAAGCGATAAGCCACTTCACCGACTCGTTCGAGTATGTCGAATGGTCCAATATAACCTGGACTTAACTTACCCCGTCTTCCAAATCGAATCACTCAGCGGTTTGGAGATATCTTTAGAAATGCATGATCTCCCGGTTGGAACTCCAAATGACGGCGCTTTGCATCGGCCCAGTGCTTCTGTCGATCTTAGGCTATGCGCATTCTTTCCCTGATAGTATGAACTACGTCAACCGTTGCTACTATCATCTCAGGTCCAAAAAGTTCTCTATCTCCGACGTCGTCCTAACTTAATGGCGATCGACACTTCCTTCAATAAAGTGCTGCAAAGGGTGCCATTCATATGCTTGCTTGGTAGCTGTTGTTATATGAAAACTCCACAAATTGTAGGTGATCTTCCCATGATCCTCCGAAGTCTAACATACACGCTCTGAGCATATCTTCCAAGATCTGAATAGTTCGCTCAGACTAACCATCTGTTTATGGATAATAAGCTGTGCTGAAGTTCAGACTTGTTCCCAAGCTCGCTTGCAGACATTGCCAAAATTGTGATCAGAACTTGGTGTCACGATCGGAGACAATGCAGATCGGTACTCCATGAAGTCTCACAATTTCCTGTATGTGTATCAGAGATAGTACATTTTGAAGAGTTTAAATCTTACTTAGATTCTTACCTCCATGTATTTCTTTGCTAATGTCTTAGTAGATTGGCCAACTCGAAATGGGATGAAGTGAGCCGACTTCGTGAGTCGATCCACAATAACCCATACCATATCGTTACCCTTTGTGCTACGAGGAAGTGCAGTCACAAAATCAATTGTGATGTGTTTCCACTTCCATTCTGGGATATGTAACGGTTGAAGTAATCCAGCAGTCCTATAATGTTTAGTCTTTACTTGCTGATACACCAAGCATTTAGCGACGCTTCTGGCTACTTCACGCTCCATTCCATGCCACCAGTAATTTTAACGTAGATCTTTGTACATCTTTGTACCTCCAGGATGTACTGAGTAAGGAGAGTTGTGAGCTTCTTTCATTAACTCTTCTCGAACAGAATCTTTTGGTACACACAATCTATTGTCGTATCTTAAAGATCTGTTTTCATGGATGATGAAGTCTGTTCTGAGTCCATTCTCTACCCGTTCTCTGATCTTTTGCAACTTAGCATCACTTGCTTGAGCTGTTTTGATCTGATTGACAATAGTAGATTGAACTTATAAGTTCATCAAACTTGTAACATCCTAGTTCATTTATACCAGTTCTATTTTGAGTATTTCTTTATTTGTGGCTATTCTTGATTTATTGTGTTTTGGGTGCGAATAGTGTATTGGTATCTGTCTTTGCATCCGACCCGACCCGCTTGCTGGAAACCCGTCTTGATTCCTGTTTATTATTTATCCCGGCTAGTTACGAGAATTCGTGCACTTTTAATATTTTTTATACTGCATATTGGCTTTATATCTGGCATCTGCATTTTTTTAGTATAACAATTAAAGTCAAATAAAATATTTTTAAAATATCTAGTATGGCCTGCATCATACCCCTGACCCTGTGGTAGCATCCGTACATCGTGTTCTCGTCCCGTTCAGTGAAACAGACTCGTTTGGATAGCTACGTGCATGTTACATGTATTCGTTCTTTGGGGTATGCATTTTCATTACCCGGATATCCTGTTTTAGTTTTGGTTGACACATATATTAACCGTATTTTCAAACCATAATTTTAGACCCGACCCGGGCGTATTTTGGACTATTTTTGTTTTAGCCAGAAAACTCAAATTTATTTAATATTATATTCTTTTAAATATATAACTGTTTACCTATTTTAAAAACTAAAAATATATTTTTAAATTCTAATCTATCTAATCCTAACAGTATATCCCTCTCTCCTCTACAGTAAAGATATATTCCTTCTTTTATTTTTTAACCCATACATTAACCCATGCACGTCTCTCTCTCTCTCTCTCTCCACCCTCATTTTCTTCTTTCTTTTTCGCGCTCGAACCCACGCGTGAACCCACGCCCGCGCTCACTCGTTGCCGTCGCCACTGCCGCCGACGCCCACGTCGGCTTCCCCTTGTCACCAGCACCGATTCCTTTCCTCATCTCTTCTCTATCCCCAGGAAACCCACGGAAAACTCGAGCGAACCCCAACGAACCGTTCTCGTCGACCATCCCTCACCCTCCTCAACCACATCTCCTCTTCGACCTCGTTTCCCTCCCCCCTAACCTCCAACTGATCCCGAGGCCTAACCCTGCACCGAGCAACCCTAACCTCTTCTCATCCCTGCACCTCGCCGCCGGCTCATCAACGACTGTACCCCATAAACACTACCTCTCTTCGCTCTCCTGACACTACAACTACCATCCCCGACGATAACCCTTACCATGAAACCCTGGCAAGAACCTACGCCTGCAACCCTGCCGCCATCTTCTCCCATAGCCGAAGCTCCGACCTCATCGACCACCTCACACCCTCGATATCTCATCTTCTTTTCTACTCTCTCTTGACACCATCGCCACCTTCCTCGACCCTTTTCCCTGCACAAAAATCCTCACCCGACATCAAGAACCAAAACCCGCTGCCATAGCCGTGGATCTTGCCATCGACGGCCCATCGCCGACGTCACCTCATCGTCACCCTCTCTGTCCTCGCCTCTCTCCCGAATCCTAGAGCACCAGCCCCTTCCTCTTTTCTTCTCCTTCTTCTTCTTCATTCTTCTTTCTTTTTCTTGATCTTGTAATTTTTCCGGTCATCGCCGGAGCCGTGCCATCGCCGACAATCCGAGCAACCAGTGGACATCCCCAGACAGCGTGGTCGTGTTCTTGCCTTGCCTAGTTCTGTTCTGTACGCCGTGTGTGCATCGCGACGTTTACCCGACGTCGGACGCAGCGTACGCACCCCGTCGTGAGATCCGATCAAGCAAGTTTATCTTGCTACATGCTATGATACATATGTTGCATCTATATGAATAAAAATATTACATGTTTATTTCATTGTGCATCTATATTACAATTTTACAGTTTTTCGATACCCGTATGCATCCATACCGTTATTTACATATCTAGTCGCATGCAAGTTTATCTAGCTAAATGCCATGTTATATATTTTGCATCCATATGAATAAAATTATCACATGTTGATTGCATTGTACATCCATATTAATGTTTACTGTTTTCGGATACCCGTGTGCATCCGTATCATTTATTATATGTATAGTTGCATCTACAGATCATATTATTTCATGTTACTGTTATATTAACACTCCATGCTTGATAATGTGCATGCTACATAGTCATGGAGTTGTAGATGTAATCCCTGATAGTTATTTGTGCATCCGTTTTTTACTGTGCATCCGTACTTTTATCGTGCACCCGTACTTGCTACAGTTTTATTATGAGCATCCATTTGATACCTGTCCACTACTGCCATGACCTGATATACCACTACTCAACATATTACCTAATCTTATTTCTAATGCCGACAATCATGACATGTTGTCCTGACGGACGTATCCTGTTGTCTGCATAGACAAACCTGTACTTGCTTGATCCTGTGTTGGCATTAGCTCCAGATTTATCAATACCTGACTTGAACACATAACTTGGGGGTAAGGGGAAATCAATGATGAAACCTGACTTGTAACTCAACAGTTCGACGCTTATACTGATCAGTTATACGGGCTAGGCCAGCCCCGTGATGCTGCTGCTGACATCATTCATCTGTACATATTTCCTGTTTAATGCCTAGCGGCATGTCTCGGATTTCAGCCTGAGAATCTGGACCGTGGTCCCGGACATGCACGGGATACTATTGAGTTACATCGATGATTCATTAAATTGATTTCGAAGACTTGAGAGTAATTAACCCAGTAGTATAGATTATTCACCGCACGTCACATACACTGATACACTTCACTGTTCCATATTCATGTTACTGTTATACACTTATTACTGTTCATACTCATGCCTGCATATTTTGTTACCTCCTGATTATATTTTTATTGTTTGATATTATGACACACAATTGCATGGCCCAGATCCTCTATCTTTGTCGCAGGCTGATCAGGAGTACTTCAGCCGACAGGCCGAGCAGTGAGGATCTTGTTAGTATCTAGTTTAGTTTAGTTTTATTTCCGCACTTTCATTTCCTGATGTGAGCCTGTATTTGGGACATACTTTCCAGATTGTTATTGTTATTTGGATTTATTGTTTCCATATATTATTTCTTGACTCGTTTATTCTGGCATATGGACATGTACTATATAGTTTATTTTATTTTCCTATTCTTGATATCTTCTAGACAGACATAATGTGACTGTGGAGGGATGTTTCCTAGCCACAGGTAGCATGGTTGGCTCTGTCACCTGCCGATCTTAGCGCATTTTGGGAAGCGGGGCGTGACAGGGTTTGTTTGGTATCAGAGCTTGGGATTTAGGTTAATCGGGTTTGATTCTTTTGTAGTTGGGTATTGGACCCAATACACGAATCAGAAAACCCGTAATTAGAAGAATGTCCTGCCACATTGTTATCGTGATTCTTGAATCATATCTTTCTCTTGACCCTTGTTTTGATGATATGCAAACAACTTTGCATCTCGACTTGAAACCTTCTGGTTCCCTATTGTTTCTTTATATTCGGATACTAGGATTTGGGCGACTTGAACGGAGTTATGTGATTGTAACTATGAACTGCAGCATGGTTACAATCCGGTACTCTATTTAAGTAATTTGGAGTCCTAGTCTTGATTCATTTCCTTGTTTTATGGTAGTTATATTATCTTGCTTCTCTCGGTTTCATTGCTTACCATTTTATGTTTTATCGCAAGTTGAATCTTGTTTATCATGCTGATCCTCTTCAGTGTCTTGGTTTCAGTATTATGGCGGATAGAGAATTGCGATCATATCAGAGGCGTGTTGATGACGCCGCATTACTTGGAGTAATTCGTGGGATGCAGGAGAACCAGAAGCGGCAAACCGAGCTGAACCGGCGGCAAGCCGAAGCTTTTCTGGAAGGTTCGCGGACAGTCCAGCAGTCCGTAAATATTGTTGCAACCAAACCAGTACAGCATGTGGGCACCGTGGCGGATTTCAGGAGACTTGGTCCGTCCACTTTCACTGGTTTGGAGGAGCCGTTGCTAGCGGAGCAGTGGCTAGTCGATACGGACAATCTGCTCGTTGCAGCACAGATTCTGGAGGACCAGAGAGTGGATGTTGTACGCATCCATTTGGTGGACTATGCCTGTGAGCGGTGGCTGGTGGAAGAGATCCGTTTGCCCAAGCCGATCAGTTGGGCAACTTTCTCGCAGAGTTTCTTGGAGAAGTTATTTCCGCAGACTGCACGGAAAGAAATGGAAGAAAAGTTTATCAGTTTGAAGCAGAATGGAGGATCCGTGGATGCACATGCGGCTGAGTGGACACGGCTCAGTCGTTTCGCGGGACCTTTGGTTGCCAACGATGCTGATAGGGCATGAAGGTTTATGCGCGGTTTGGACATGGAAATCCAGAGGCACATTATATCTCTGGGATTGACCACTTTCTCGAAAGTTCTTAAAGCAGCCAGAGAGCAACAGAGCTTATCAATGAAGACAGGAGGTACGCAGCAGCGGGCAGTTGTGGTACGGAAGCCGGCTTTTACGCCGAACCGACCTCCTATACACAGAGATATTCCAGTGAATCGACGTGGTGTTGTACCTATGAAGAGGCCACCGCAGAAGCAGATACAGGGGTAGAAGCAGATAACTCAGAGGCCCAATTAAGCTCGAGCCTTTACTCTGACGGCCGAAGAGGCCAAGGCTTCAGGGGAAGTCGTTTCAGGTATCCTACTTGTTCATGATTTTCCCGCATTAGCATTATTCGATTCTGGTGCATCCTATTGTTTTATGTCATCCAAATTTATTGCTGCACATTTGATTTATTGCACAACCCTGTCTAGTTGTTGAGACATACACACTGGTAATGGGAAGATCATATCTAGTAGTGAGTGCAAGGATTGTTCAGTTGTTATCTGCGGACGAGAGTTGTTCGCGGATTTCTTGATAATCGATACCGGCAGTTATGATGTTGTCTTGGGAATGGACTTTCTCGGCACTTTCCACGCTCACATTGATTGTAGGTCAAAGAAAATGATTTTCCAGATTCCCGGACATCCGGAGTTTGTTTTTGCTGGAGGTAGCAGCTCGGTCGGGCCAGTCGAGTTTAGGGCTAGGCCGACAAACACTGTTCTTTCGTCAATGGAAGTTGATAAGGAGGAAGCGCCAGCTGTAGTTTGAGAGTTCATGGACGTGTTCGAGAACATCTCGGGTTTACCACCAAAACGAGATGTGGAGTTCACGATCGATCTTGTTCCTGGTGCAGCGCTAATCTCAAAGGCGTACTATCCGATTGCACCAGTGGAGTTGGAAGAAGTCAAGAAGAAGGTTACCGAATTGCTAGAGAAGGGTTGGATTCGCAGAAGTAATTCACCTTGGGGAGCTCCAGTTCTTCTAGTCAAGAAGAAAGATGGCACAAGCAGGATGTACATCGATTATTGAGAATTAAACCGGGTGACTATTAAGAACAAGTACCCGATCCCTCGCATTGGAGAATTGTTTGAGCAACTCAATGGCGCGAGGGTATTCTCAAAGCTAGATTTGCGATCCGGACATTATCAAGTTCGAGTTAAATCAGTGGTTATTTGCAAGACTGCGTTCCGAACTCGATATGGACATTACGAGTATTTAGTGATGCCATTCGGAATCACGAATACACCGCGATATTTATGGACTTGATGAACCGAATCTTTTCACCGTTCTTGGACCAGTTTATAGTGGTGTTCATCGATGATATTCTGATCTACTCGAGGAGCCTAGAAGAGCATGCAAGAACACTTGAAGATCGCACTGCAGACATTGAGGCAAGAAAGATTATATGCAAAGATGAGCAAGTGCGAGTTTTGGCTCGAAGAAGTGAAGTTTTTGGGGCATGTTGTATCCGAAGATGGAATCGCCGTTGATCCTGAGAAGATTGCAGCAGTTTAAGATTGGCCGATTCCGAGGAATGTAGCGGAGATCCGAAGTTTTCTGGGACTTGCTGGATATTATAGAAGGTTCATGGAGAATATTGCTCGTTTGGCTGAGCCTTTGACCAAGCTTACACGGAGGGAAATACCATTCGTATGGACGGATAGTTGTGCGTTAGCTTTTGAGGCGTTGAAGCAAAGATTGATAACCGCTCCTATTTTGACCGTACCAGACGGTTCCGGAGGATTGGTGATTCACAGCGACGCGTCTGGGAAAGGTTTAGGATGTGTTTTGATGCAGGATAGGAAGGTTATAGCCTACGCATCGAGACAGTTGAAGACCCATGAGAAGAATTACCCAACTTATGATCTAGAGCTTGCAGCAGTGATTTTCGCTTTGAAGATTTGGAGGCACTACTTATTGGGCGAAAGGGTCGAAGTATTCACCGATCACAAAAGCCTAAAGTACGTGTTCACACAGAAAGAGCTTAACATAAGGCAACGTAGATGATTGGAGCTGATGGCTGACTATGATCTTGATCTCAAGTACCATCCAGGGAAAGTTAATGTAGTGCCGGATGCACTTAGTCGGTTGCCAGTAATTCGGATGTTGACTGCACAAAAGGAGCTTATCAAAGGTTTTCGGAGATTCGAGTTGGAGATCGTGCCACCGCATTCTTCGGGATGGTTGATGCAGCTGCAAGTACAGTCGTCATTGATTGATAACATTAAAGCAGCGTAGTCACAGGACCCAAGATTGCAGAAGTTTCGAGAACAGGTTGAAGCGGGACTTCGAACGAACTTGTTGATTCATGAAAATGGTTCGTTGCGATATGGTAGCCGTTAGTGTGTGCCGAAAGCAGACATTCGTAAAGAAGTTATGAAGGAGGCACACAGTTCCGCATATTCTGTACATCCAAGAGGCACAAAAATGTACCGTGATCCATGACAACATTTCTGGTGGGAAGGCATGAAAAAGGAGATTGCCCACTTTGTAGCGAAGTTCTTGGTGTGTCAGCAAGTTAAGGCTGAACATCAAAGGGTAGCTGGTTTATTGCAACCACTTCCAATTCCTCAGTGGAAGTGGGAATATATAACCGTAGATTTCGTGATAGCTTTACCGCGGAGTCCAAAGAGCAATAATGCAGTTTGGGTGATTGTTGATCGATTGACCAAGGCGGCTCATTTCATTCCGTTTCGAGTGGGTCAGTCGACGGAAGCGTTAGCAGAACGGTACATGCAGGAGATTGTGAGATTGCATGGAGTACCTGTGAGCATCGTTTCCGATCGTGATACCCGATTCTTATCGCACTTATGGAGGAGTTTACAGGAAAGTTTAGGGATACGATTGAAGTTTAGCACCGCTTATTATCCTCAGACCGATGGCCAGTCAGAAAGAACGATCTAAATTCTTGAAGGCATGTTGAGAGCTTGCATGTTACACTTCAAGGATTCCTGGGAGGATCATCTACACTTGGTGGAGTTTTCGTACAATAACAGCTTCCAGGCGACTATTCAGATGGCTCCATTCGAAGCATTGTATGGTCGCAAGTGTCGCTCACCCGTTTGTTTGGATGATATTGGAGAACATAGATTGTTGGGACCGGATCTTGTCGTGCAAATAGTAGAGAAGGTTAATACTATCCGGAATCATATGAAGGCAGCACAGGATCGGCAGAAGAGTTGGGCAGATACATCGAGAAGACCTCTAGAATTCGCTGTTGGTGATCTTGTATTCTTGAAGATATCACCGACTAGAGGAGTGATTCATTTTGGGAGTCGAAGCAAGCTTAGTCCTCGATTCGTAGGGCCGTTCGAGATTATTGAGCGTGTTGGAGAAGTGGCTTATCGATTGGCTTTACCACCATCTTTGGCGAGTGTTCATAACGTGTATCATATATCTCAATTCCGTAAGTATGTTCGAGATGAGACGCACGTGCTAGATCATTCGGAACTGACAGTAAGGAAGGATTTGACCTATGAAGAACGACCGATGTCGATTGTTGATCGAAAAGAAAAGGTCCTTAAGAACAAGGTTATCCCTCTAATACTTGTTTCATGGGGGAGCCGCTCGCACGGAGAATCGACTTGGGAACGAGAAGACGAGAATCGACAGAAGTTTCCACACCTATTCTCGTAGTTTCATGTTTGTTTATCTTTTCTTGTTCCGAGAATTTCGAGGACGAAATTCTTTTTGTAGTTGGGTATAATGTAACACCCTAATTCATTTATACCAGTTCTATTTTGAGTATTTCTTTATTTGTGGTTATTCTTGATTTATTGTGTTTTGGGTGTGAATATTGTATTGATATCCGTCTTTGCATCCGACCCGACCTGCTTACTGGAAACCTGTCTTGATTCCTGTTTATGATTTATCCCGGCTAGTTACGATGATTCGTGCACTTTTAATATTGTTTATACTGCATATTGGCTTTATATCTGGCATCTGCATTTTTTTAGTATAACAATTAAAGTCAAATAAAATATTTTAAAAATATCTTGTATGGCCTGCATCATACCCCTGACCCTGTGGTAGCATCCGTACATCGTGTTCTCGTCCCGTTCATTGAAACGGACACGTTTGGATAGCTACGTGCACGTTATGTGTATCTGTTCTTGGGGGTATGCATTTTCGTTACCCGGATATTCTGTTTTAGTTTTGGTTGACACGTATATTAACCGTATTTCAAACCATAATTTTAGACCTGACCCGGGCGTGTTTTGGACTATTTTTGTTTTAGCCAGAAAACTCAAATTTATTTAATATTATATTCTTTTAAATATATAACTGTTTACATATTTTAAAAACTAAAAATATATTTTTAAAATCCTAATCTATCTAGTCCTAACAGTATATCCCTCATTCCTCTACAGTAAAGATATATTCCTTCTTTTATTTTTTTAACCCATGCATTAACCAATGCACGTCTCTCTCTCTCTCCACCCTCATTTTCTTCTTTCTTTTTCGCACTCGAACCCACGCGTGAATCCACGCCCACGCTCGCTCGTTGCCGTCGCCTCCACCGCCAACGCCCACATCGGCCTCCCCTCGTCACCAGCACCAACTCCTTTCCTCCCCTCTTCTCTTCTCCATCCCTGGGAAACCCCACGGCAAACCCGAGCGAACCCAACTCCCCTGCCTTGCCTCGCCATCGCCCCACGTCGTTGATCCCTAACGAACCGTTCTCGTCGACCATCCCTAACCCTCCTCGACCACCTCTCCTCCTCGACCTCGTTTCCCTCTCCCCTAACCTCCGACAGATCCCGAGGCCTAACCCTGCACCGAGCAACCCCGACCTCTTCTAATCCCTGCACCTCGCCGTCGCCTCATCGACGACCGTACCCCATCAACACCACCTCTCTCCTCTCCCATGACACCACAACTACCATCCCCGATGAGAACCCCGACCACGAAACCCCTGCAAGAACCTACGCCTGCAACCCTGCCGCCATCTTCTCCCATCGCCGGAGCTCCGACCTCATCGACCACCTCGCACCCTCGACATCTCCTCTTCTTCTCCCCTCTCTATTGACACCATCGCCACCTTCCCCGACCCTTTTCCCTGCACAAAAATCCTCACCCGACATCAAGAACCAAAACCCGCTGCCATAGCCGTGGATCTCGCCGTCGATGGCCCATCGTCGACGTCACCTCATCATCACCCTCTCTGTCCTCGCCTCTATCCCGAATCCCAGAGCACCAGCCCCTTCCTCTCTTCTTCTCTATCTTCTCCTTCTTCTTCTTTCTTTTTCTTGATCTTGTAATTTTTCCGGTCATCGCCGGAGCCGTGCCGTCGCCGACGATCCGAACAACCCAGTGGACATCCTCTGACAGCGTGTTCGTGTTCTTGCCTTGCCTAGTTCTGTTTTGTACGCCGTGTGTGCATCGCGACATTTACCCAACGTCGGACGCAGCGTACGCACCCCGTCGTGAGATCCGATCAGGCAAGTTTATCTTGCTACATGCTATGATACATATGTTGCATCTATATGAATAAAAATATTACATTTTTATTTCATTGTGCATCTATATTACAATTTTACAGTTTTTCGATACCCGTATACATCCATACCGTTATTTACATATCTAGTCGCATGCAAGTTTATCTAGCTACATGCCATGTTATATATTTTGCATCCATATGAATAAAAATATCACACGTTGATTGCATTGTACATCTATATTAATGTTTACTGTATTCGGATACCCGTGTGCATCCGTATCATTTATTATATGTATAGTTGCATCTACAGATTACATTATTTCATGTTACTGTTATATTAACACCCCATGCTTGATAATGTGCATCCTACGTAGTTATGGAGTTGTAGATGTAATCCCTGATAGTTATTTGTGCATCCGTGTTTTACTGTGCATCCATACTTTTATCGTGCACCCGTACTTGCTACAGTTTTATTATAAGCATCCGTTTGATACCTGTGCACTATCTGTCATGACCTGATATACCACCACTTGACATATTACATGATCCTGTTTCTAATGCCGACAATCCTGACATGTTGTCCTGACGGACGTATCCTGTTGTCTGCATAGACAAACCTGTACCTACTTGCTCCTGTGTTGGCATTAGCTCTAGATTTATCAATACCTGATTTGAACACATGTTTATATCATAATATTGCATTATTATATTCCCCATTCTTATTTATTTTACAAATAAACATGTGCTTTTGACCCACGTCTGCTACATAGTTGCAGGTTACAGGTTCTCGGAATAAAAACAGTGAAAAAGATAAAAAGACGATACAAAAGTGAGACTACGACCAACAAATGGATGAATCTTGATCAAGCCTACAGTTTGAAGACTAAACGAAGATCAATGGACGATTTCATAAAGAACAAAGACAGTGCAAGGTTCAAGACTTTGACACGAAGCAAGCGGTAAAGTCCACTACATTATTCACTGTGGAAATCTGGAAGAGAACCAGAAGATATTCTGAAGAAAAAAGTGAAGAAAACAGATGTTAAAAGAAACCTAAAGCAATAGAAGAAATTGCAGCCCAAGATGCCCCCATATGGCCGCGGATCCGCGGCCTAACATGGGTCTTGGCCACGGTTCCGCGGCCGTGTGTCGCGCGTGCGTGGTGACGTCAGCAAGGCGGTGCGTTGACTAGTCTTCTGTAGGGTATAAATGTAATTGCAGATGTGAGTCGATTGTAACCCTAGGGTTTCTATGATCTATAAATAGAAGCCCTAAACCTCTTTTTGAGGTATGCCTCTTCTTGTGCCTCATTTCATCTATTTAAATTCATATATGTAAATTTCTGTAAAGAAGGAAGAGAGCATCAAATAAAAATTAGGAGTAAGTTTTCTTTTCATTACCCTAGTTAAATTTTATTTCCATACCCTAGGTAATTTCTTTCTTGCCCTAGCATAGATCTTTATTATCTGCCCTAGTTAATTAGTTTAGAATATGTCTTTTAATTCCCTAATGAGCGAGTAGTTTCCTCGCTTGTTAGGGTTAGATTTGGGGAAGGCTTGAGAGATGAAGATCTCTCACCCCTTTCTTGCCCATCACACGTTTTTATAGGACTCCATGCATACATGCACACACCGCTCCATATCCCACGAGGTAGCGGTGATACCGTAGTATAAAGGACCGGTTAAGCGTGTCTTCCATGGAGGCTAGGGTAAGGATTAAGAAAGGAAGGACAAGAACCTAGAGGAAGAAACACCGTTTCTTCCCGATGGTCCTAGTCCCCTTTATTAATAATTACCATAACAACTAAAGAGATCTAATTTAGGGCATTGAAAGCGGTGAGGAATATTGACTTTCAAAACCTAACCTAAACCTAACCCTACCAAGATTTTAATCCTAGTTTAGATCGACTTTAGTTTTTAGATTTAATCAATCCGAAACCAATCGGAATTAACTCGTTAGAACAATTAGGAAATACACAAAATCCCTGTGGACCGACCCGTACTCACCGTTTAGCTACCAAGCGACGCCGTTCTTAATTGCGGTTATAAATTATTCTTTGAGAATCAAAAAAATCAAATGGCGCCATTGCTGGGGATGGCGTGTTATTTTCTTTTTGTAATTTCGGGTTAATATAAAATTGAAAAATCATAAAAACTGAAAAATTAAAAAATATAAAAAAATTTATCATCTTGTTATTTTGTGAAGGGTATTTTTGTTTGAATTTTGCAGGACTAAAGAACAAATTCAGATATGGAAAAATCCAGATATCGAAACAGAAAACGGCAGATCAGAACAACAGAGGAAAATCAAATCAGAGGGGCAGAAAATTTTTGGGAACCGAGTCGCATATAGGACCGCGGAACCGCAGCGGGAGGCACGCTTTGGTGGCAGAACCGCGGCATTGGAGTGACGTTAGCATGTGAAAAAAATTGCTGTAAGCGCGGAACCGCGGCGGGAGGCACCTTTTGGCGGCGGAAAGGCGGTCTCGAGGTCGAGTCAGCACGTGCAAAAATCTCTGTGAGCTTCCCTTATTCTTCTCTGAAAATCCCAATATCTCCTCTGTAAATTTGCCTGCAGGATTCTTTGCGCTAAAAAATCTCTCCCCCTTCCAATAATTAATCTTGTGCAGAATTCTTTGCGCCGCGCTATAAAAAAAAATTGTTTGTAAGTGATTGTGTTTACTGCTTTGCATATTTTTAAAACTGATTTTAAGGGGCTTTTACACCAATCCAGATTGGGTGGGGATTTCATCACCCTTTCCAGGACCCCAGAAATCACATAAGGCATATTGCATTGACCATTATATTAATTAAAAAAGATTAGACTCAGCCCTAAGGATTTCACGCTCAATAGGACAGAGGAATAGTTGTAGGCATCGACCGTTAATCCTAACCTAACTTTGTGGTGTCTAGGCAAGTGTGTCTAAGGTAAGTGGTTACTTAATTAGGTCCACTACTTACGTAGTGGAGAACCTCCCACTTACCTGGTACTTACCTGGCCACAATTGGCGGTGAAGAGGCGGTTTGAGGTCCTACTTCTTGCCCTTTGGAACAGTTAGGAGCTGTCTAGCTGACCTAGATAACCCTAGATCTAGGTCTGATTGTGCATTTGTGGTTGATTAAACGTGTGTCTAAGCTTTTTATCGAAAATCTTTTTGCAAAAAGCTCCATAAAAAAACAAAAAGAAAAAAAGAAATTTTTTTTTTACAAAAACTTGCAAGTTTGTCGCGAAGAAATCCGTGCACCCCACATTCTTTTTCTTCCCCTTTCCTACATCATGGGTACCCCACCTCACAAAAATCTTGCCAAACTTTGGTACCCTCATCCAAACATTGCTTCCTACGCGAATTGTTTTGGTCGAATTACGGACGACCCCTCCATGCCCAAAATTTCTTTGATAGATCGAATAAAAGTGTCTAGGAGAAACAGTTCGACTCCACAATCCACTTTGTATCAACCATTTCAACTTTCACCACCTTCCTACGTTGATACTCCCTCTTCGAGTCCTGTTATAACTCCTAAACCCAGGTCTATTGCTGAACAGATAGAACAATCTCTTAACCGATCTTTCACTCCTTTCAACACTTCCAGTTCTTGGGATCACCAAGTCCATTCATCTTTTTATCCAAATGTTGATCCTACTCCTATCCAACCATTCAATTCTTACCATTCCTACCCAACTTTCACACCTTCCCTAAACATTGCTTCTACACAGCCATTTGGGAGTTTCCAAAATCCACACAATTTTGAATCTTTTACTGAAACCCCTTCACAACCCATGTCTAGTCTGGAACAGTTGTTAGAACCTTATATGGTAGCGACAAACCAAATGATGAGGAATGTGGATGCGTCCATGGCCGCCCTTATGCAACCTAGTGAACCGGTAGCTAGTTTCCAACTAGCTCCAAAAATTCCAATGTATGATGCGTGTTTACCCCAATCAGAGCAAAGCTCTGTTCAAATTCCAAGGCGGGAAACGAAGCAACGTTTCAGATTCCTTACGCTACGCGCAACGCGCCACGTGTCAAAATCAGACACGCCAGCGCAGGGAGCACTGCGCCCGGGGCAGCGCACCCAATCAGAGCAAGGCTCTATTTAAAATAAAATTTAAAGAAGCAACGCTTCAGCTGACTTGCGCTCTGCGCCGCGCGACACGTGGCAACACAGTTGCGCTAGCGCAGTAGCACTAGCGCAGTTGCGCTGCGCTCTGCGTGTCAGCGCAGTTGCGCAAGCGCAAGTGCGTAAGCGCTGCGCTGCGCGACACGTGTCAGCGCAGTTGCGCAAGCGCAAGTGCGCTGCGCTGTGCGCTGCGCGACACGTTGCAACGCAGTTGCGCCGCGCGACACGTGTCAAGCGCAGGTGCGTTTGCGCCAAACAGAATTAAAATTCTGAAAGATCTTTCTGATTTTGTTAAAAACAAGAAGATTGCCTTCTGTAAAACAAAAGCCCTTGGATCAAACATCCAACGGTGGGAAAAATCCGCAAATCACTCCGAGAAAGATCTCTCTAACCAATTCAACAAATCATTGGCACTATAAAAAGGCCTCTAGACCCCAACTCAAAATCATCAACAACACAGAGAGAACTCCTCTAAAGGATTCTGAGAAGAAACTCAAAAAGAGAAAAAGGTAAAAACCTTTTTAATTAAGAAGAATTTCTTCTTAATAGATCATGATCTAAGAACAAGATCAATGATCTTCAATAAAAAAAATATAACAGTGCCTTGCACTTTTTTATGAACCATTGGTTCTGGAATCTTAAAGATTATTCTCTTAAATCCAAAATTGGATTAAGTTACTAAAAACAGTGCCCTGCACTTGCAAAACTGTACTGTTGCGCTCCTGGGTTGGCGCAAGCCACCAGGGAGCGCCACGTGTCAGCTCCAAGACCACTTGCGCTGTGCACTTTTAAGATAGAGCATTGCTCTTTAAAGTTGGCGCAACTCACCAGAGCGCGCCACGTGTCAGTAGCGTAACAGCGCAGCGCACTGGCGCAGCGCACTGCGCTGTTGCGCTTGCGCTCACCAGAGTATGACACGTGTCACCACGACAAGCGCTTGCGCTCAATAATTGACGCAAAGCGCCTGACAAACCACCGTCAGATAATTAATGCATTGCATTACTTACAGAAGGGCCAAGCCCAATTAAAAGAAGCCTAACAAGCCAAATTAAATGCAGTGCATTGTTTTAAAGAAGGGCAGAGCCCAAACGGATGCTCTGCATCATTTATAAAGGGACATAACCCAAATCAGAAAGGCCTAGCAGGCCAAAATAAAATGCAGTGTATTATCAAACAGGGGCAAAGCCCTAGCATAGGCCTAATAGGCCAAAGAGAAAAACGTTGAACATATTCAACTGGACTGAGCCCAATCATGGCCGTAAGTCCTCAAATTAAATTGACTGAGCACGGCTGCTCTCTTAAATCAATTTACATCCGGTTCAAGGGTACATCTCCGAACTCCTCTGACACCTATCGTTGTAATCCTTGAACGACGTTAGAGAGGTGACGGGTCCCCACGGCCACAAATCAAATGGACCGCAATGTCCTTAAACTACCTATGGACCACCATGTCCCTAAACTAGTAATGGATCACTATGTCCCTAAACTGGAACAATAGAGCCCCCAAATGCTCTTTTGTCGGATCTAAACGATCACGTTTAAGTTGATCTTAGCCTCAAATATGGATAACGTATTCTTAAACCTTCAAACAGACTTTAGTCCCAAATTGGACTATAGATCCCTCAATCAACTTTGGTTCAAGGGTACATCTCTGAACTCCTCTGACACCTGTCGTTGTAATCCTTCAACGTCGTCAGAGAGGTGACGGGTCCCGACGGCCATACATTCAATGGACCACCATGTCCCTAAATTGGAGATGGACCACCATGTCCCTAAACTGGCAATGGACCACTATGTCCCTAAACTGGAACAATAGAGCCCAAACGCTCCTTTGTCGGATCTAAACGATCCCGTTAAGTTGATCTTAGTCTCAAACTGGAACGTATCCTTAACAAACGTTTAAGTTGATCTTAGCCCCAAATACGGCTAACGTATCCTTAAACCAAAACCCCAAACCCAAATCTAAGAAAATACGGATTTGGACTAATCCACGTCCTACGGGCGACGACATAAATTAGTCTCCGTATACAATCCACGGGCAACCACAAACAAAACAAATACCCACGACACGAAGTGAACTTTTGGAGAAGGAGAAAGTTGTTACCGCGATGCGGTAGCGTAATTAACTACAGGGGCTTGCACCTGCAGGGAAGAGCGTCCCCATAATCAAAAACCCCTCGAACGAGGGGGAATCTGACGAAATCTGCTATATCGGCCGCATCCGTCTAAACCTCCGATACACGGTGCCATAAATCAACTTGGCATTTTCGGAGAGGTGGACGGATAAAACCAAATAGCATCTGCCCCGAATCTCAGGCAAGACGAACCTACGCGGTCGCGTCTCTGTGATTCGAAGGGGAACAGATTCTGGCACGCCCGGTGGGACCTCTTCCTCTTTCCACTCCACACTTCGTGTGTCGTGTTCGCGAACGAATCGCGGTTTGCTGTGGTTGCCTATGGATTCGAGGTACTAAGATTTGGTGTCTTGCTCCGTGCAGAAAACAGAAGATCAATGGGTTCAAACTGCACTAACTGCAACTGCAACTCTCGCTCCGTCCTTGCTGGAGGAGTGACTTATGGGCCCCAAGCGGCCTCCCTTTTCAAGATGCCAGTGGAGCAAGTAACTCAAGCTACCACTGGATTATTCTTCGGGACCATGATCCCATCGTTGAGCTTCAATGCCACAATGACGTTGCAAGAAGCCCCAAAGAAGTCGGTCTTTGATCGGCTTACCACTGCCGCGATCTCTCTCAACGGGTCGCCCAACTTCAATACCTCAGTTTTCAACAGACTGGGCCAGAACTTCTACAAGCCCGCGATATCCGAAGCTGCCATCCCAAAGTGGATAGCCATCCCGGCTCAAGCGGACGAAATCATTGGAAAGGCTCCTCCTTCCAAGAAGACAGTTTTTACAAGACTGGCCATTCCGGTTCCTGCTCCAGGCGAGGTCCTCAAAGCTGCTTCCCCTGTCCAGAGATCTGTCTTTGACAGATTAGACATTGCTTCTCAACGGGTGTCAATTTTCGACAGGCTAGCACCAATAACAGTCTCTCCTCAAAGCAGGGGGCATGACGAAGTCACCCTTATAGCTGAAACAACTCCATCCGCACGACACGCTCGACGTCGCCACTGGCGCCGAGTGAGGAAGGCTGTGGGCAACTCCCCCTCTGGGATAACTCCACCAGCTCCGATGGTAGGGATCGATGCTGCTGCTCCAACCGGGAATAGCTTTGAATTGCTAAACACGGTGCGCAGAAATTCTCCTACTGTGGTGTTGAAACGAACTCCTTCACCTGTGGAGAATACTCCAGAGAAGAAGCTAGAGCAGCCCCCTCAACGGCTTTCCTCTAAAATTTACAAAGTCTGGCGACAGGTCCAGGAGTCTGTGGCTGATCAAGATTATCCCCGCCGGCAGAAGAAGATGAAGGCCCGACAGGAAGAAAACCGTCCTGTTAAGCCGCAGAAAACGACAGCTACTTGGGTGCCCACTACAACGGCCCCCTCAACTTCGACCACTCAAAAAAGAAGGAGGCTGGAGAATATCCCTGTGTCTTTGGCAAAGCGCAAAGATACTGAATCTAAACACCCCAAGGCTGGGGGCATGGTGGTGCATACCATTTATATGGCTTCCGGAAAGGAGGAAAGCCGTGCTTCGACGGGTCACCGACCGCTCACCCGATCCGTGACAAAAGCCCATGAGCAGCAACAGAAGCTTCAGGAAATGATGACTGCAATGGCTGCACTTACCGGACCAAAAGAAAGCTCGGAGGCGTCATCAGAACAGCGTCACGAACAAGAGACTGATATCGATTTCTTATGCAGAGTCCTCGAGAAGAAGGATAAAGAGGCTGCTGAACAAGCAGCCAACATAAAGCGAATGGCCCTCCTGTTTCAGGACATGGTGGGAATGATGATCCAACAGGATCCTCCTGCTGAAGACCCTCCGATCGTCCTTGAAGACGATAGAGGAGAAACGTCAAATCCTCCACCGACTTAGTCAACAGCCAAGGAGGAGACAATCTCCAAAACTGACTTGGAAGAATATATAGCTCAGCAGATACGGGTTCATCAGGCGACTGAGGCAGCCGGTCAGGTCGTAAAAATGGGGCGACCATATCCGAGCTGGTATGATCAGATTAAGTACCCGCCGGGCTATACAATACCGAAATTTCATGTCTATAAGGGGACGGGCAATCCTCACCAGCATGTTGCCCAGTTCAGGGCGCTATGCGGCAATACTGGAGGCGATGACAAATTGTTGCTTCGCCAATTCGTCGGCAGCTTAGCAGAAACAGCCTTTGAATGGTATTCGGAGCTACCTAACGACTCTGTCAAAACATTTGCGGAGATAGAGCTATTGTTTACACAAAGATTCACGAGTGCTAGTGGACGCACCCCGATAACAGCACTATTAAATGCCAGGATAAGGCCCGGCGAAACGTGGGTCCAATACGCAACACGATGGCGGAACCTATGGTCAAAATGCGAATAACGCATAGAAGAGCCACCTGCGGTAGGCATGTTCGTGGGAACTCTTGATCCGCAAGCGACCATCTCGCAATTCATGATGTTCTCCAGGCCGACCACCTTCCAGGCCCTGATCGACAAGTTAGCCCAAATGGACCAGATGAGCCATGGACCGTCTCCTCCAAAACCGGACTCTCGAAAGAAGAAGGGGAAAGAAAAAGCGATCATCGTCTCCAATGCTCAACAACAACCAAGAAACTCAAAGCCGGTTGTTCGCCAAAATAACGTGTGTCCACGCCCATCCCTCGAGGAGAGACTGAGACGCCCATACTCGTTTCCTCAGGATAAAACGAGAAGACTGTTCGAGCTGGCAGTGCGCAACGGACTCATCAATCTGCCGAGTCCAAAACGTCTGTCGCAGCCAGGCGATCTCAATAATCCCAATTATTGCCCTTACCACCAAACGGTAAGTCACCCGATCGAGGACTGTTTCGTCTTTAAGGGATGGATCGAGGATCAGTACCTACAAGGCAAGTTCGCGCTGTCTGAAAACTGGAAGGTAAACCCACCACAGCCGCACACTCCAACGAAGACGGACATGATGAGGGCAGCTTGTTCTTTTGTCGAGGACGAAAACAATGGAGAAGATTCATCAGATGAATCCGAAGACTACTTAGCGACTTGTCATGTGATCTATCACTCATTGGCGGATGATGAAGAGGCTCCTTGCGCCGAGAAACCGAGGGCGAACCTTGAACCAGAAATTCTGCGGCCGTCAGACGAGTTGATCGATGCCTTCCTGAATGAGATTCGTCTGAAAGTTAAAGCCAATTAAGAGCATGAGATGGCCATACTGGAAGGAGCCAAGCACCGACTACTAGACCAAAGAGTCGAGGCACTTCCGTCAAATCAAAAGTCATCCGCTGCGGATAAAAACAAATTCAAGATGAGGAAAAGGTTCGCCAAAGCCCTATCAGTGGGAATGAAGCTACCGCCCTCTGAAGAAAATACTCTCGGTGGAGTAGAGATGCATCCTAACTTCTGCTTATATCATCGGAAGATCATATATCCTACCGAAGACTGCGACTCCTTTAGGTGTTGGTGGAAAGGGTATGTCGCTCGAAAGCAACACTTTAACAGGACAAAGCGTGAAGCTCGTAGACATCAGAAAAATGCGATAGATGAGCGCAAAAGAGCCACCGACGACTGTCACATAGCCGACTCCAAGGGATCACAAATTATCACCTTTGGAATCGACTCTGACGAAGAAGTTGCCCTCAACCCTCTCCTCAAGGAATCCATTTCGAAAATGAAAGAATTGAGGAGTTGCGAGAACATTCAGCCGTGCAATCGCACGCTACTCGAAAAAAATCTCAGCCCCGCAAACAAAGGATCGAGCAAAAAGGATAAAGGAAAGGGAAAAATGACCTTCGTCGCCAACACTTAACAACAGTCGAGTGGCCCTAGACTGATTGTTCGTCAAAACAATATGCGTCCACGCATATCTCTCGAGGAGAGTCTAAGACGTCGTTACTCATTTCCCCAGGATGAAACAAGGAGGCTGTTCGAAGTGGCAGTGTATAACAGGCTTATCACTCTGCCGGAGCCAAAACACCAGCCACAACTGGATGATGTCAACAATCCTAATTATTGCCCTTACCACCAAGTATTGGGCCATCCAATCGAAAACTGCTACGTCTTCAAAAACTGGGTTGAAGACCAATACCAACAGGGCAAGTTCGTCATCTCTGAAAACTGGAAGGTGAGCCCGCCGCAACCACATGCTCCGAGAAAGATGGACACGCCGGGGGCATCATGCTCAGTCATAGAGAAAGCCCCATAGACCGAAAAGTCAGTAAACTAGAGATTCGCCTCAAATACGGCGACGACGGACCGAAACGTCCTTAAACTAATGACGGACCGAAACGTCCTTAAACTAATGACGGACCACTACGTCCTGAAACTAGCTGATAACCGAAACGTCTTTAAACTACTACCGCAGCATCCTCAGGCTGACGAGATAAATAAAAAAAAGAATAAAAAGAAAGAAAGAAAGAAACGGTATGTCCATAAGCGAAATGGGCACGGATGAAAACCCGAAAGGGCTCTGTGAGTAAAAACAGTAGGGCTACCGGCGAGTGTTCATGAAAACCCGAAAGGGCGCGATCTCGTTAGGAAAAAAAAAGAATAAAAAGAATATAAGAAAAGAGACGGTATGTCCGTAAGCGAAATGGGCACGGATGAAAACCCAAAAGGGCTCCGTGAGTAAAAACAGCAGGGCTACCGGCGAGTGTTTGTGAAAACTCGAAAGGGCGCAACCTCGTTAAAAGACACTTACAAATTCCTCTCGACCTTGTAAGGAGAAACCATCCGCGTGAAATCCTTACGACTCACAGGGAAGCAACACACTTAGGGATCCTCACGATTCTTAAGGAGAAATTACACTTGCGAGATCCTCACGACTCGTAAGGAGAACTCTCTTTTGGGACCCTCACGGCTCATAAGATTTGAAAGTCTTAAGTTACAGAGACCTAAACCTGTGCTTAAGCAACCTCCACAACCTTCGATATTGCCCTACAAGTGGTTCAATTCTGACCCTTGTATACAATCCACGGGCGCGAATAAACATTTCCCTAACCAAGTCCCATCCGTGACTAGGGATATGTTCGCATGATGAACGACCCTTGTAAATCCTCTCGACTTATAAGGAGAAAACCCTGTTGTAGGATCCTTACGACTTACAGAGAAACATACACTTAGGAATCTTCATGATTCCTAAGGAGAAAATACACCTACAAGATCCTTACGACTTGTAGGGAGAAATACCTTTGTGGGACCCTTACGGCTCATGAAGTCAAAAGCCTTAGTCGACAGGACCTTAACCCTGTTCGCTAAGCCACCTTTGTTCGACATCGAAAGAGGCAAATGATGATTCGCTCCTGACAATATCCCAGTTGTAGCGGTGCTGATGCCGAAACCGGTGTCTAATTCCAGGCTTACGGCGAAAAGCCAGCAAACCACACATGCATACAAAATAGCCGAAATGATGGGGCAACCTGCAATAAAAAGCAGCAAGTAAAAACGTATGCATATAAAATAGCCGAAATGATTGGGCAACTCGCAATAAAAAGCAGCGAGTAAAAATAAAATAAATAGCCGAAATGATTGGGCACCGCGAAAAATAGCCGAAATGATTGGGCAATCGCGACCTTCGCGATATAAAAGCTGAAATAATAGTGCATCGCGGAAATAAAACAATAAAAAAAATATATATGATGAAACTTTTGCCCTACAGGTGAGATCACGTCGATCCCTACATACAATCCAGGGGCACAAACAAAGAGAGAACCATACCTTCCCGACAGGCTTCGCCAGAAAGCGAAGCCAAATCTCGATGGTTCACCAGCAACCTAGAGACGACCGCGACGTTCGTCTCGATACAGCAGACAGGATGTCACCCCAGCATTCTTCCTCCAGCAGGGTTCAGACGCGACAATCAAACAAATGGAGCCACGGCAAAATCCCTAGTTCCAAACCTCGACGGTTCACCAGCAACCTAGAGACAACCGCGACGTTTGTCTCGATACAGCAGACAGGATGTCACCCCAGCGTTCTTCCTCCAACAGGGTTCAGACGCGACAATCAAACAAATGGAGCCACGGCTAAATCCCTAGTTCCAAACCTCGACGGTTCACCAGCAACTTAGAGACAACCGCGATGTTCGTCTTGATACAGCAGACAGGATGTCATCCCAGCGTTCTTCCTCCAGCAGGGTTCAGATGCGACAATCAAATAAATGGAGCCACGGCAAAATCCCTAGTTCCAAACCTCGACGGTTCACCAGCAACCTAGAGACGACCGCGACGTTCGTCTCGATACAGCAGACAGGATGTCACCCCAGCGTTCTTCCTCCAGCAGGGTTCAGACGCGACAATCAAACAAACCGAGCCACGGCAAAATCCCTAGTTCCAAACCTCGATGGTTCACCAGCAACCTAGAGACAACCGCGACGTTCGTCTCGATACAGCAGACAGGATGTCATCCCAGCGTTCTTCCTCCAGCAGGGTTCAGACGCGACAATCAAACAAATGGAGCCACGGCAAAATCCCTAGTTCCAAACCTCGACGGTTCACCAGCAACCTAGAGACAACAGCGACGTTCGTCTCGATATAGCAGACAGGATGTCACCCCAGCATTCTTCCTCCACCAGGGTTCAGACGCAACAATCAAACAAACGGAGCCACGGCAAAATCCCTAGTTCCAAACCTCGATGGTTCACCAGCAACCTAGAGACAACCGCGACGTTCGTCTCGATACAGCAGACGGGATGTCACCCCAGCGTTCTTCCTCCAGCAGGGTTCAGACGCGACAATCAAACAAATGGAGCCACGGCAAAATCCCTAGCTCCAAACCTCGACGGTTCACCAGCAACCTAGAAACAACCACGACATTCGTCTTGATACAGCAGACGCGATGCCAGCATACGAAGCAAAGGCCAAATTCCTAGCTTCAGGGTCTTGACGGCAACTCATATAAAACCTGAAAGACTATCGGAGATCATCCCACACCAGCGCGGAGTGGTTATGACTCATCGGGGCTCTCCAAAATGAGCCTAACCTCAAGTAAAAAGCGGCATAGCAAAATTCCTAACGCTTGCTCTTCCGACGGTCAAACTGCTAAGGAGGATTGCTTGAAGACGTCTTGTCCAGCCCCCGAAGGGATCAGAGACACGGCAGTCGCAGGGCTACTCGAACAACATGATTGCCTATCGAGGAATATATCAGCTTATGTGACGGTACGACGGCCAAAACCCTAAGTACCACAGACCCTAACGGACTTCTGTCGTAAAGAGCAGAGGTTAACTGTGACGTTAGGATATTCTTGCGAGAAATGCTCGATTCGTCTCGACTTGTGAAGAAATTGATGTCTTTGCGAGAACTTCTCGATGCGGCTCGACTCGTGAGATAAAGCCTTAGGCAGTAGGCATAAAAGAAACCTGTTTCCTAAGCATTGGGACCCTGCAAGTTGGCCCAAAACGGTCTCTTGAATACTATCCACGGGTCTCACTCTCCAAACTCGAATCGCGACAAGGAGGGAAACAACCGCTTACGGGTCCTCTCGACTCGTAAGAAGGAAAAATTCTCTTATAGGATCCTTACGACTTATAAGAGAAAACGCACTTAGGAATCCTCACGATTCCTAAGGAGAAAATCCACCTACGAGATCCTCTCGATCCGTAGGGAGAAAAGTCTTTATGGGACCCTTACGGCTCATAAAGTTGAAAAGTCTTAGGCAGCGGATCTGAACCTGCATCCTAAGCTCTCATTACCTCTTGAAGGAGCCAATACAGAATGCTCGCTCTATCATCCATCGACCATGTTTACTAAAGCAACATGTTGGCAATAAAAGAAAGAAGAAAGCGACGGAAAGAACATCCGATTTGCATTTGATCAAGCGTTTGAGACACATCCATTCATGCATATGCAAAAGACTCAGAATGAGAAATAAGACAAGCTGAAATAAAAAATTTTCCATTCATATGGCAAAGAGTTCTTACAATCATAAAGAAATAAACAAAGACATTGTCCGGATCATTACAATGGCAAAACCTTGGATCCTGGACAGGGATTGAGGAACTCGAAAGTGACCTTGTCCAAGACTTTCCAAGCTTGGCGAACCATCCTGGTGTGCTTCCTTTCGCGAGCACGGGCGTCGGGATCCCCACTGATGTCCTCCACCCTCCGATAAGCAGCAAGAATGGCAGACTGTTGAAAGGCTTCGTGCAAGAGATCGATGAGATTGTCTCGCCGTCTCTTCGAGATTAAGTTCATCAGGTACACTGAGTGCACCTTGTCCTCGGCGACGTCCAATGCTCTAAGCGGCACGCCAGTAAAGAATATGGGAAGCGTTCCCCAGATGGCTCCCACAATAAGCTTCAACAGAGGGGAGCGCCGAGGAAGTAGTTGACCGTTGTACGCGTCGAAGCGACTCATGATCTCGGCACACTCAGCGTTGGTAAATTCTCGGTTCTGAGAACGGCCGAGTCGGCGGATGTCTCCGTAAGAGATAATCTCGTCAAGATCGTACATGTGGGCATCCATTACTTCTGTAAAAGAAAATCAGAGAAATTATCAGGCACACTGATTAAGCAAAACGATATAATTCATCGAAGAATAAAAGACTATCTTTAAACTCCAAGATCCATGAAAAACTCCTAAGGGTTCTTCTGTATGATTTGGAAGGAGCAAAGCTCCATTAATGAATTTAGAAAATCCAAGGAGAATCTTTTAGAGAGCAGAGCTCTATTAATGGAACCCTAATAGGGTTCTCCTTAGTTCTCTTTAGACCCCTTTAGAGCAAAGCTCTGCTAAGTGAAACCCTAAATGGGTCTTCTTTAGATCAGGGACCTATTGAGAGCAAGGCTCTTAAAATTGATTTAATTTAATCCAAATTAATTTTTACCTAAAATTCTCTAGGGTTTGAACGTTTAAAAATTGCTTAAACAAAAGAGCAGGGCTCTGAACAAAATTCTTATGAGGAGATGATGATCATCTGTGGAGGGCCAAAGGTTCTACTTATAGGCATCAAATGCCCTTTCAACTTCCAAAGGTTGCCACGACGGTTGGAATTCCGCCACCGCTGCGCTCACGTTTGGGGGCCACGTAAGCGCAACGGTGGGGGGGGCATTTGTTTACCCCAATCAGAGCAAAGCTCTGTTCAAATTCCAATGCGGGAAACGAAGCAACGCTTCAGATTCCTTGCGCTACGCGCAACGCGCCACGTGTCAAAATCAGACACGCCAACGCAGGGAGCACTGCGCCCGGGGCAGCGCACCCAATCAGAAGCCCTTGGATCAAACATCCAACGGTGGGAAAAATCCCCAAATCACTCAGAGAAAGATCTCTCTAACCAATTCAATAAATCAATGGCACTATAAAAAGGCCCCTAGACCCCAACTCAAAATCATCAACAACACAGAGAGAACTCCTCTAAAGGATTCTGAGAAGAACTCAAAGAGAGAAAAAGGTAAAAACCTTTATAATAAAGAAGAATTTCTTCTGAATAGATCATTGATCTAAGAACAAAATCAATGATCTTCAATAAAAAAATATATATAACAGTGCCTTGCACTTTTTTATGAACCATTGGTTTTGGAATCTTAAAGATTCTTCTCTTAAATCCAAAATTGGATTAAGTTAATAAAAACAGTGCCCTGCACTTGCAAAACTGCACTGTTGCGCTCCTGGGTTGGCGCAAGCCACCAGGGAGCGTCATGTGTCAGCTCCAAGACCACTTGCGCTGTGCGCTTTTAAGATAGAGTATTGCTCTTTAAAGTTGGCGCAACTCACTAGAGCGCGCCACGTGTCAGTAGCGCAACAGCGCAGTGCACTGCGCTGTTGCACTTGCGCTCACCAGAGTATGACACGTGTCACCACGACAAGCGCTTGCGCTCAATAATTGGCGCAAAGCGCCTGACAAACCACTGTCAGATAATTAATGCACTGCATTACTTACAGAAGGGCCAAGCCCAATTAAAAGAGGCCTAACAAGCCAAATTAAATGCAATGCATTGTTTTAAAGAAGGGCAGAGCCTAAACAAATACTCTGCATCATTTATAAAGGGACAGAGCCCAAATCAGACAGGCCTAACAGGCCAAAATAAAATGCAGTGTATTATCAAACAGGGGCAAAACCCTAGCACAGGCCTAATTGGCCAAAAAGAAAAACGTTGAACATATTCAACTGGACTGAGCCCAATCATGGCCGTAAGTCCTCAAATTAAATTGACTGAGCACAGCTGCTCTCTTAAATCAATTTCCATCCGGTTCAAGGGTACATCTCTGAACTCCTCTGACACCTATCGTTGTAATCCTTCAACGACGTCAGAGAGGTGACGGGTCCCCACGGCCACAAATCAAATGGACCGCAATGTCCTTAAACTACCTATGGACCACCATGTCCCTAAACTAGTAATGGATCACTATGTCCCTAAACTGGAACAATAGAGCCCCCAAATGCTCTTTTGTCGGATCTAAACGATCCCGTTTAAGTTGATCTTAGCCTCAAATATGGCTAACGTATTCTTAAACCTTCAAACAGACTTTAGTCCCAAATTGGACTATAGATCCCCCAATCAACTTTGGTTCAAGGGTACATCTCTGAACTCCTCTGACACCTGTCGTTGTAATCCTTCAACGTCGTCAGAGAGGTGACGGGTCCCGACGGCCATACATTCAATGGACCACCATGTCCCTAAACTGGAGATGGACCACCATGTCCCTAAACTGGCAATGGACCACTATGTCCCCAAACTGGAACAATAGAGCCCAAACGCTCTTTTGTCCGATCTAAACGATCCCGTTAAGTTGATCGTAGTCTCAAACTGGAACGTATCCTTAACAAACGTTTAAGTTGATCTTAGCCCCAAATACGGCTAACGTATCCTTAAACCAAAACCCCAAACCCAAATCTAAGAAAATACAGATTTGGACTAATCCACGTCCTACGGGCGACGACATAAATTAGTCTCCGTATACAATCCACGGGCAACCACAAACAAAACAAACACCCACGACACGAAGTGAACATTTGGAGAAGGAGAAAGTTATTACCTCGATGCGGTAGCGTAATTAACTGCAGGGGCTTGCGCCTGCAGGGAAGAGCGTCCGCACAATGAAAAACCCCTCGAACGAGAGGGAATCTGACGAAGTCTGCTACATCGGCCGCATCCGTCTAAACCTCCGATACACGGTGCCATAAATGTACTTGGCATTTTCAGAGAGGTGGATGGATAAAACCAAATAGCATCTGCCCCGAATCTCAGGCAAGACGAACCTACGCGGTCGCGTCTCCGTGATTCGGAGGGGAACAATGCGGCAGTTGGACAGATCGATAATTTGAGTGGAGAAAATGAGCTATACACCCTTCCAAATCAAACCTACCCATACCCATTTGAATCCCACAACTCCGGTTTTCAATCAAGTGTCCCAAATAATTCACCAGTTGAAAATAAAACGTTTAATGAGTTGTACGACTTTGTAGTGCTTGATTTGCCAGATTGTGAAGGGCCCCTTTCGAGTGAAGCCGTCACCAATCTTTTTGATCTCTACACCTCCAATCTAGAATCAGAATTGATAAATATCCATGCTTTAGATGAGGTGTCTGAAAAAATTGATTTTCACTTGATTGAGGATATTGACGCCGGGAATATTTTGGATGATGAACCCATATATTTGACTGAAATTTTATCTCCGATTCATCATCCCGAGTTATTAAATGTTTCTCCCAAACTTCATATGCATCTTGATTTTGATGATAATTGCATAGATGGGATAACTTTTGAGGAGAATTATGAGGATAGTATTGAGGAGAGTATTGAGGATAGTATTGAGGATGAACCATTTTTGTTTGATGAGTCGGATTTTCCAATTCATTCTCCTAAACCTTTAACTGTTATACTTCCTAAATCACCCTCCCTCCTTTCCATCGTTCCGACCACACAAAAGATCACGCAGGAGGACTGTGAGCTTGAAAGATTTCTCTTCGATCACAGCAGTTTGGACGCCACTAGTGTGTACCTCCTTAAATCTGACACAGTTCTCACAGACGATAATGATTACGAGTGTTTCACTTTTTCGGACGATTTTGAAGACTCACCGCCCGAGTTTGAGTCCTTTGAATTTTCAGATGAGTTAGTTGAACCATCAGACTCGGTTGCTTACAGTCATTTCGAACCATTGATGGAATCCTTCAAGTTCGAGACAGATTACTTTGGTGAGAATACGACTATCCATAAATCACTCCCCTTCGTCCTTTCCATCGCTTCGACCACGCAAGAATCCGTCGCGTTTCCATTTTCAATGGATGGTTTACCAAGTTCAACGTACCCATGTTTTCTCGCGAATCTTGAGTGATTTGACCCCATTTCTCGACGGGTTGATAGATTAGCACAATCGCTTTTAACACATCAGTCATTACAAATTGCGCTAATTTATTCACTCGATTTACACCCTCAAGTTCGTACTACACTTCTTTCTCTTTTCCGCCATTCTTCTCCTCCATCGAGACCTTATTCCACCCTTCTTCCATACGGTCTCGTGTGTTTCTCAACTCCTTTCTCTACACTCCATTCTTCCACCAACCCTACCATTATCACGATAGAATTTTTAAATGGTTGGTGCTAACCTTTGGTCTGTGTAAGGCCTTGTATAGTTTGATTTTTCTCCTCCCTAACTCTGAACTTTAACGATTAAAACAGTGGAAACACTGTTTCACTTAAGTTTGGGGGGGGGTCCTTTTTGTATATATATATATATATATATTTATTTTTTTTTTTTAAAAAAACCCATAAAAATTATATATAAAAAAAACTATAAATAAATAAACAGGGGAGCGTCGACATTTTGACCCTCTTGGTGTAGCATGACAGTGAAGACACTGTCAAGTTTAAGTTTGAGGGTATGCTCGGTAAGTTTTCTTCCTTCGCATTCATATGTATATTTTTGCATTTGCATACTTATTTTAAAACCCATAAAAACTGAAAATTTCAAAAATTATAAAAATTAAAGTATTCAATTTTGGCCATAATTGACTTAAGTTTGACATAAAGGTTAACTAGCTAGGAACAACTAGATCTTAGACTCAATAAATTAAAAACCCTAAAAATAACCTTTCTTAAAATTTAACGGTAGAAAGTATATGTCTTTGTAGTTTATTTAGAAATAAGCAAATTTCGAGTTCACTTCTTGGGCTAACTTAAAATAAGGGAAAAGTATTGATATTTTTATTAAAGTATAAGTTTGAAAAATAATTTCTAAGCTTAAGTCTAAATTCTGAAAATATATACCCTAAAAATTGCACAAACACGAACCTTGAAACTTGGAATAGTAGAAGAGACCTTGAAATGCTCTTGTCTAAAGTCCTTAGTACAAAAAAAAATAAAATAAAAATACAAGTGTGAATAAAGAGATAAAAAAATGAACACTGATTTTTGTAATTATTTAAAGCTGCATTAATAGAAAAAATATTAGCGAGGGTGCCTTATCACCTAGTGCCTTAGACCAACTGGTTTGGGAGTCATTGCTAAAGCCTTATGTATTACAAGACTAGGAATTACGCCTTAATGTGCAAACATATTTTGTAATCGGTCGTTGGTACCTCAAGAAGTATTAACGGTCGCATGAAGAATATGTGAGCAATTTCATCTAAAAATTCACCAATTAAAAAGTACTTTGGACGATGGACAAGAGTATAATAGCTTGATTTGAATTTCCAAGTGTAGGGGTGATATATACACACACGTAGGGGTATGTGATTGGGGTTTAGATGAGAGATAGGAATGAAAAATAGGACTTATATCTTTAGTAAAGATGATAAAAATTCCTAAGTTGAGATAGAACCCTAGAAGGAAAACTCAAAAGATTCTAAAAGCTAAGTAAGTATACAAAACATATATAATCTTAAGTTAAATGATAAGGACGCGTGAAAAATACGGGTGGATAATTTATGAGTCGAGATAATAGAATTTCTTGTTAGAAAACCTAATTGGAGAATAAAAGTCAATATGCAGAATTGATAGGATTTTGTGGGTAGTATCCGCTGAAAACCCTCAGGAGACAACACTCCTCCTACTAGGGACACCTAGAGGTTTAACGACTTGTTGCACGAGCTCAGTGCAATCGCGTTTCCCTGCAAAAGTGAGGCTAGGTCTTTTTCGAGAATAAAATTAGGTTTGCTCGAGGACGAGCAAAAGATAAGTTTGGGGGTATTTGTTCATATCATAATATTGCATTATTATATTCCCTATTCTTATTTATTTTACAAATAAACATGTGCTTTTGACCCATGTCTGCTACATAGTTGCAGGTTACAGGTTCTCGGAATAAAAACAGTGAAAAAGATAAAAAGACGATACAAAAGTGAGATTACGACCAACAAATGGAAGAATCTTGATCAAGCCTACAGTTTGAAGACTAAACGAAGATCAATGGACGATTTCACAAAGAACAAAGGCAGTGCAAGGTTCAAGACTTCGAGACGAAGCAAGCTGTAAAGTCCACTACATTATTCACTGTGGAAATCTGGAAGAGAACCAGAAGATATTCTGAAGAAAAAAGTGAAGAAAACAGATGTTAAAAGAAACCTAAAGCAACAGAAGAAATTGCAGCCCAAGATGCCCCCATATGGCCGCGGATCCACGGCCAAACATGGGTCTTGGCCGCGGTTCCGCGGCCGTGTGTCACGTGTGCGTGGCGCGTGCGTGGTGACGTCAGCAAGGCGGTGCATTGACTAGTTTTCTGTAGGGTATAAATGTAATTGCAGATGTGAGTCGATTGTAACCCTAGGGTTTCTATGATCTATAAATAGAAGCCCTAAACCTCTTTTTGAGGTATGCCTCTTCTTGTGCCTCATTTCATCTATCTAAATTCAAATCTGTAAATTTCTGTAAAGAAGGAATAGAGCATCAAATAAAAATTAGGAGTAAGTTTTCTTTTCATTATCCTAGTTAAATTTTATTTCCATGCCATAGCTAATTTCTTTCTTGCCCTAGCATAGATCTTTATTATCTGCCCCAGTTAATTAGTTTAGAACATGTCTTTTAATTCCCTAATGAGCAAGTAGTCTCCTCGCTTATTAGGGTTAGATTTGGGGAAGGCTTGAGAGATGAAGATCTCTCACCCCTTTCTTTCCTATCACATGTTTTTATAGGACTCCATGCATACATGCACACACAGCTCCCTAAGGCACCCTATCCCACGAGGTAGCGGTGATACCGTAGTATAAAGGACCAGTTGAGCGTGTCTTCTATGGAGGTTAGGGTAAGGATTAAGAAAGGAAGGACAAGAACCTAGAGGAAGAAACACCGTTTCTTCCCGATGGTCCTAATCCCCTTTATTAATAATTACCATAACACCTAAAGAGATCTAATTTAGGGCATTGAAAGCGGTGAGGAATATTGACTTTCCAAACCTAACCTAAACCTAACCCTAGCAAAATTTTAATCCTAGTTTAGATCGACTTTAGTTTTTAGATTTAATCAATCCGACACCAATCGGAATTAACTCGTTAGAACAATTAGGAAATACACAAAATCCCTTTGGACCGACCCATACTCACCAGCTAGCTACCAAGCGACGCCGTTCTTGATTGCGGTTATAAATTATTCTTTGAGAATCAAAAAAATCAACACAGAACTTAGGGGTAAGGGGAAATCAATGATGAAACTTTACTTGTAACTCAACAGTTCGACGCTTATACTGATCAGTTATACGGGCTAGGCCAGCCTCAGGATGATGCTGCTGACATCATTCATCTGTACATATTTCCTATTTAATGCCTAGCGGTCTGTCTCGGATTTCAGCCCAAGAATCTGGACCGTGGTCCCGGGCACGCACGGGATACTATTGAGTTATATCGACGATTCATTAAATTGATTTCAAAGACTTGAGAGTAATTAACCCAGTAGTATAGATCATTCACCGTACGTCACATACACTGATACACTTCACTGTTCCATATTCATGTTACTGTTATACACTTATTACTGTTCATACTCATGCATGTATATCTTATTACCTCCTGATTATATTTTTATTGTTTGATATTATGAGGCACTGACGTATGGGTTTTGCATGGCCCAGATCCTCTACCTTTGTCGCAGGCTGACCAGAAGTACTTCAGCCGACAGGCCGAGCAGAGAGGATCCTGTTAGTATCTAGTTTAGTTTAGTTTTATTTCCGCACTTTCATTTCCTGATGTGAGCCCGTATTTGGGACGTACTTTCTAGATTGTTATTGTTATTTAGATTTAATGCTTCTGCATATTATTTCTTGACTCGTTTATTCTGGTATATGGACATGTACTAAATAGTTTATTTTATTTTCCTGTTCTTGATATCTTCTAGACAGCCGTAATGTGACTGTGGAGGGATGTTTCCTAGCCACAGGTAGAATGGTTGGCTATGTCACGTGCCGATCTTAGCGCACTCTAGGAAGCGGGGCGTGACAGGGTTTGAAGCGTTACCTGGCATGACTACTTCAATCTCCATCTGATGCAAGTCTTGTTCAAGCTTCCAATGAACGGTGAGATTCATTGCTAATAGTTGGCGACTAAGGGTGGTCCCACATTCACCTTTCCCAGGTGACATTGCACGTTGATGTCAAAGTCCACCATGAGTTCTAACCATTGTCTCTGCCGTATATTAAGCTCCTTCTGAGTAAACACATATTTCAAACTCTTGTGATCTGTGTATATGTTCACTCGCTCACCAAGAAGATAATGATGCTAAATCTTAAGAGCAAAGATAACGACTGTCAATTCTAAATCATGCCTCAGATAATTGCGCTCATGAATCTTCAGCTGTCTTGAAGTATAAACCACAACCTTTCCGTGCTGATGTAGAACACATCCTAATCCCTTACCAGATGCATCATAATGCACTTCGAAACCTCTAGATTGGTTTGGTATAATGAGAATAGGCGCTGATGTCAACCTTGACTTGAGTTCTACAAAAGCTTATTCACATGCTTCTGACCACACGAATTCTTCATTTTTACGTGTGAGCTTGGTCAGGGGTGTTGCTATCTTTGAAAAGCCTTCAATGAACCTTCTGTAATAACCAGTTAGACCCAAGAAACTTCAAATGTCCTTCATTGACTTTGGTGTCGGCTATTCGCTTACTTCTTAAACTTTCGCTGGATCTACAGAGATTCCTTCACCTGATATAATATGTCCGAGGAAACCGACTTGATCTAGCCAAAAACTGCATTTGCTGTACTTGACATATAGTTGATGTTGTCGTAGAGTTTCCAGGACAATTCGTAGGTGCTCGGCATGTTCTTTCCGACTCTTAGAATACATCAGGATGTCATCGATGAAGATGACAACAAACCTGTCTAAGTACTCCCGGAAAACTTGATTCATTAGGTTCATGAATATCGCCGATGCGTTGGTCACTCCAAATGGCATCACAAGAAATTCCAAATGTCCATAACGAGTTCTGAAAACCGTTTTGTGGATATCAGATTTCTTGACCTTCACCTGATGATAACCTGAATGAAGATCTAGCTTAAAGAAACACAAGATCCACTTAGCTAATCGAATAAATCGTCGATGCGCGGGAGTGGATACTTGTTCTTTATCGTTACTTCATTCAAGGCTTTATAATCTGTTCCCCTCCGAAAGACGCGGCGGAGACGCGATGTACGTCTTGCCGGAAATTCGGTGCAGATGCTAATTGGTGCTATCTGTCCACCTCTCCGAAGATGCCAAGTTGATTTATGGCACCGTGTATCGAAGTTTTAAACGGATGCGGCCGATGTAGCAGACTTCGTCAGATTCCCCCTCATTTGAAGGGTTTTTTTATTGTGAGGACGCTCTTCCCTGCAGGCGCAAGCCCCTGCAGTTAATCACGCTACCGCATCGCGGTAACAACTTTCTCCTTCTCCAGATGGTCACTTCGTGTCGTGGGTGTTTGTTTTGTGTTTGGTTGCCCGTGGATTGTATACGGAGACTAAGTTACGTTGTCGCCCATAGGGCGTGGACTAGTCCAAACCCGTATCTTTCTTAGATTTGGGTTTGGGGGTTTGAGTTTAAGGATACGTTAGCCTTATTTGAGACTAAGATCGACTTAAACGTTTGTTAAGGATACGTTAGTCTTCTTTTAGACTAAGATCAACTTAACAGGATCGTTTAGATCCGACAAGAGAGCAAATGGGTTTTGTTGTTTAGTTTAGTGATATTGCGGTCGATAATTAGTTTAAGGACATTACGGTCCATTGTTAGTTTAAGGACATCTCGGTCCAATGTTAGTTTTAAGACATCGCGGTCGAGGTTAAGGACATCATAGTCCGTGGATTTAAGGACTCCACAGTCCGTTGTTAGTTTAAAGACATCACGGTCGAGGTTAAGGACATCATAGTCCATGGGTTTAGGGACCCCACAGTCCAATGTTAGTTTAAAGACATCACGGTTGAGATTAAGGACATCATAGTCCATGAGTTTAAGGACCTCACAGTCCGTTGTTAGTTTTAAAATATCACGGTCGAGGTTAAGGACATCATAGTCCATGGGTTTAAGGACCCCACAGTCCGTTGTTAGTTTTAAGACATCACGGTCGAGATTAAGGACATCATAGTCCATGGGTTTAAGGACCCCACAGTCCGTTGTTAGTTTTAAGACATCATGGTCGAGGTTAAGGACATATAGTCCATGGGTTTAAGGACTCCACAGTCCATTGTTATGTGTGGTTGTTGGGGCCTGTCACCTCTCTAACGACATTGAAGGATTACAGCGACATATATCAGAGGAGTAAAGAGATGTACCCTCGAACCGATGTGAATTGGTTGACAGAGCAGATATGCTCAGTTCAATACAAGTTGAGGACTTATGGCCAGAATTGGGCTAAGTCCAGTTAAAAATGTTTAACATTTTATTTTTGTTCTGGCCATTAAGCCTTTATTTAGGCTCTGCCCTTTTAATAATGCTAAGCATTGGGCTCTGACATTTTTTGTCTTATACTGAATGCATAGCATTCATCAGAACAAAGTGTGTTCTGACAGTGCGCCACGTGGTGCGCCAGGCGCTTTGCGCCAGTCAAAGAGCGCATTGCGCTTCTGTCGGATAATGCACACGAAGAGGACACGTGTCGCGCTTAACGCTAAGCCCTAGTTAGTTAGCGCATTGCGCTTTTAGTTTATGAGCGCATTGCGCTAGTCTGTTGGCGCGCCAGTGAGCGACACGTGGGGCGCTTGGCGCTGAGCGCTAGCCCACGAGCGCAGAGCTATGTTTCAGAAGCGCAAAGCGCAAGTAGTGTCTATGGTTGACACGTGGCATGTTTTGGCGCTGAGCGCCGGTCCAAGAAGCGCAAAAGCCCAATATATGAGTGCAAGGCACTTTTTAATAGCGCAAAGCGCTTATGATCAATTTTAAGATTAAAGATCATATTTATTTTCTTCAAAGAAGGCTTTGCCTCAAGATCCAAGAACAAAAGTTCTTGTTTTTATAAAAGGCTCTGCCTTTATAGATCAAAAGATCTGTGAGTGAAGTATTTTACTTCTTTTTATTATTTTATGATTAGACCTTTTATCTTTTCTTTTATATTAAAGACCTTGGTCTTTTTCTTAGATCTCTGATCTTTTTAGAAGATGGTTCTTCTTTTTACGGGATGGTTTCATCTCTATTATTCAAGAACATAGTTCTTTTTACCTTAAAGATGAAGAAAAATCTTCTTTTTTCTAACAGCTTTCTCTTCTTTTGCAGAGGGTTTTTCTCTCTCTTTTCTGTCTCTTTTAGACTTGAAGTCTAGGGTCCTTTATATAGGGCCAAATGATTTGTTAAATCAGTTTTGAGAGATCTTTCTCTGATTGATTTGGGAATATTTCCCACCGTTGGATCTTTGATCCTAAGGCTTCTGTTTTACAGAAAATAATCTTCTTGTTTCAATAAGATTGAAAAAATCTTTCTATTTTAGTTTTGATTAATTAATAATTTATTATTAGCAGATCTTTTGATCTGACGGTGGGGGAATTTTTAATTCCAGCGCTGGCGCACCTACGTTCGACACGTGGCGCGCAGCGCAGAGCAACTGTGCTAGCGCACCCGTGCTGGACACGTGGCACGCAGCGCAGAGCGCAGCGCAAATGCGCTAGCACACCTGTATTTGACACGTAGCGCGCAGCGCAGAGCGCTGGATCTGAAGCGTTGCTTCAACTTTTAAATTTTAAATTTTGAATTTTGAAACAGAGCTTTGCTCTGATTGGGGTGCGCTGCCTAGGGCGCAGCACACCTGGTGCCAGCGCGTCTGTGCTTGATACGTGGCGCGCAGCGCACATGATCTGAAGCGTTGCTTCAATTTTTGAATTTTGAAATTCAAAACAGAGCCTTGCTCAGATTGGGGGAAACAAATGCCCCCCCACCGTTGCGCTCACGTGGCGCACGCGTGAGTGCAGCGGTGGCAACATCTGAGCCCTTGGATCAACTCAGAAGTTGAAGAGGTGGCTTAACGCCTATAAATAGGACATTTGGTCCTCTAGATGATTATCATCTTCTTTGAGAATTTTGTTCAAAGCACAGCTCTTCTGTTTGAGAACTTCTTAAAAACAAAAAAAAGAAATTCTTTCCAAGCTTAGGTAAAATTTTAATAAATTTTAATGAGTTAGGGTTTTACCCATTAACAGAGCCTTGCTCTTAATAGATCTTTGATCTACAGAAAACCCATTTAGGGTTTCACTAGCAGAGCTTTGCTCCATAGATCTTTGTTCTAAAGAGAACCCTTTTAGGGTTCCATTAACAGAGCTCTGCTCTCTAAAAGGATTTTACTTATGATTTCTTAACTCATTAATGGAGCTTTGCTCGTTTCAAATCATATAGAAGAACTCTTAAGAGTTTTTCATGGATCTTGAAGATTAAAAAATGGAATTTTATTTTTGATGAATTATATCATCTACTCAGAGCAAGGCTCTCAGTGTTCTCGGGGAATTTCTTTAAATTCCCCTCATAAGTGATTTTGACAGGTGTCACTCCTGTCTGCAGAGCATTGCTCTCGAGGAGTTTAACTCCATGTGCCTGTTTTTAATAAGAATTCGATTAATCAGCCTGTCCACTAATTTTTGTTGATTTTCTTGTTCAGGAGTAATGGATGCTCACATGTACGATCTCGACGAGATTACCTCTTACGGAGACATCCGCTCACTCGGTCGTTCTCAGAATCGAGAATTCATAAACGCCGAGTGTGCCGAAATCATGAGTCACTTTGACGCATACAATGGTCGGCTGCTTCCTCGACGTTCCTCCCTCCTGAAGCTTATTGTGGGAGCGATCTGGGAAGCGCTTCCTTTATTCTGTACCGGCATGCCACTTAGGGCATTGGATGCTGCCGAGGATAAGGTGCACTCGATGTATCTGATGAACCTAATCTCAAAGAGAAGGCAAGACAATCTTTTCAATCTCCTGCACCAGGCTTTTCAACAGTTGGCCATACTTGCTGCCTATCGGAGGGTGGAGGACATCCGTGGGGATCCCGACGCTTGTGATCGCGAAAGAAAGAATACTAGCATGGTTTGCAAGGCCTGGAAAATTCTGGACAAAGTCACTTTTGAGTTCCTCAATCCATGCCCTGGAGCTGAGGCTTTGCCATTGTAATTATTTTGATGATGTTTTTGTTTATTGCTTTTATAATTGTAAGAACTTTTTTGCAGTATGAATAGTAAATTTCTCATTTTAGCATGTTTTATTTCATGTTCTAAATCTTTTGCACATGCATGAATGGGTATGCCTCGAACGCTTAATTAAATGCAAATCAGATGTTCTTTCTACAGCTTTCTTCTCTTCTCTTTTGTTATTGGCATGTCGCCTTAGCAAACATAGCCGGCAGATGATAGAGTGAGCACCTTGTCTTAGCTTCTTTGAGGGGTAGTGATGGCTTAGGAAACAGGGTTAGGATCTGTCACCTAAGACTTTTCAACTTTATGAGCCGTGAGGGTCTCATAAAGACTTTTCTCCCTACCGGTCGAGAGGATCCCGTAGGTGTAATTTCTCCTTAAGAATCGTGAGGATTCCTAAGTGTGTTTTCTTTTGAAAGTCGTAAGGATCTCACAAGAGAATTTACTCCCTTACGAGTCGTGAGGACCCGCAAGTGATGGATGAAGTTGTCCTTATCCGCATTTCACGGAGTCAGGGGTTGCTCTGGATGCTTCCCACGGGTTCACTGCCGTGTTCTGCGAAGACCAGACTCCACTCTGGATGTTTTCCAGGATACCGTAGTTTAAAGACCTCGCGGTCGAGGTTAAGGACATCATAGTCCGTGGATTTAAGGACTCCACAGTCCGTTGTTTAGTTTTAAGACATCACGGTCGAGATTAAGGACATCATAGTCCATGAGTTTTAAGGACCTCACAGTCCAATGTTAGTTTTAAGACATCACGGTCGAGGTTAAGGACATCATAGTCCATGGGTTTAAGGACCCCACAGTCCGATGTTAGTTTAAAGACATTATAGTCGAGGTTAAGGACATCATAGTCTATGAGTTTAAGGACCTCACAGTCCAATGTTAGTTTTAAGACATCACGGTCGAGGTTAAGGACATCATAGTCCGTGAGTTTAAGGACCTCACAGTCCAATTTTTGCTCTGGATGCTTCCCACGGGTTCACTGCCGTGTTCGGCAAAGACCGGGCTCTGCTCTGGATGCTTCACACGGGGTCATTGCCGTGCTCTGCGAGGACCGGAATCCGCTCTGGACGTTTTCCACAGGGTCAGGAGTGACATAATCCGCGTTCCACGTAGCCAGGAATTTTGCTCTGGATGCTTCCAACGGGTTCACTGTCGTGTTCGGCGAGAACCAGGCTTCGCTCTGGATGCTTCACACGGGGTTATTGCCGTGCTCTGCGAGGACCAGGATCCACTCTGGACGTTTCCCACGGGGCCTGGAGTGACATAATCCGCGTTCCACGTAGCCAGGAATTTTTGCTCTGAATGCTTCCCACAGGTTCACTGCCGTGTTCGGCGAGAACCAGGCTCCGGTCTGGATGCTTCACACGGGGTCATTTCCGTGCTCTGTGAGGACCAGGATCCGCTCTGGACGTTTCCCACAGGGCCAGGAGTGACATAATCCGCGTTCCACGTAGCCAGGAATTTTTTCTCTGGATGCTGCCCACGGGTTCACTGCCGTGTTCGGCGAGGACCAGGCTCCGGTCTGGATGCTTCACACGGGGTCATTGCCGTGCTCTGCGAGGACCATGATCCGCTCTGGATGTTTCCCACGGGGTCAGGAGTGACATAATCCGCATTCCACGTAGCCAGGAATTTTTCTCTGGATGCTTCCCACGGGTTCACTGCCGTGTTCGGTAAGGACCAGGCTCCGCTCTGGATGCTTCACACGGGGTCATTGCCGTATTCTGCGAGGACCAGGATTTGCTCTGGACGTTTGCCATGGGGTCAGGATTGACATAAGCCGCGTTCCACGTAGCCAGGAATTTTGCTCTGAATGCTTCCCACGGGTTCACTGCCGTGTTCGGCGAGGACCAGGCTCCGCTCTGGATGCTTCACACGGGGTCATTGCTGTGCTTTGAGAGGACCAGAATCCGCTCTGGACGTTTCCCAAGGGGTCAGGATTGACATAAGCCGCGTTCCACATAGCCAGGAATATTGCTCTGGATGCTTCCTACGGGTTCACTGCCGTGTTCAGCGAGGACCAGGCTCCGCTCTGGATGCTTCACACAGGGTCAGAGTTGACATTACCCGCGTTCCACGTGACCAGGAAGGGTTGACTTTATTCGCATTTCACGGAGTCGAAGTTTGACTCTCGGTCATCTGTACACCGCCGAGTCATGGAACTGGAAGTTGCCGCTGTTCCGCTTTGCTTGATGTTGTGTCCGTTGTAATAAGACGAATGTTGAGATGGTCTCTAGGCTGTCTATGAACCATTGAGATTTGGCCTCTCCTTCTGATGAAGCTTGGGGAGGAAGGGTGTGATTCCCTCTTTGTTTGTGCCCCTGGATTGTATACAGGGATTGACATGATATCACCTGTAGGGCATAAATTTCATTCATTTTTTTTATTTCTTTCCGCGATACTCTATCATTTCAGCTTTTATATCGCCAAGGTCGCGATTGCCCAATCATTTCGGCTATTTTTCGCGGTGCCCAATCATTTTGGCTATTTTTTTAGTTTTACTCGCTGCTTTTTATTGCGAGTTGCCCAATCATTTCTGCTATTTTGCATGCATATATTTTTACTTGCTGATTTTTTCTGCAAGTTGCCCCATCATTTCGGCTATTTCGTATGCATATATGGCTCGCTAGTTTTTGCTGCAAGCTTGGGTTTAGACACCGATTTCGGCATCAGCACCGCTACAACTGGGATATTGCCAGGAGCGAATCATCATTTGCCTATGTCGACATCGAACAAAGGTGGCTTAGCGAACAGGGTTAGGATCCTGTCGACTAAGGCTTTTGACTTCGTGAGCCGTAAGGGTCTCATAATGGTATTTCTCCCTGCTAGTCGTGAGGATCTCGTAGGTGCGTTTTCTCCTTAGGAATCGTGAGGACTCCTAAGTGTATGTTCTCTTATAAGTCGTAAGGATCTTATAAGAGTGTTTTCTCCTTATAAGTCGAGAGGAATCACAAGGGTTGTTCACCGTGTAGACATATCCCTAGTCACGGATGGGACTTCGTTAGGGAAATGTTTATTCGCGCCTGTGGATTATATACAAGGGTCAGCATTGAGCCACTTGTAGGGCAGTATTGGAGGTTGTGGGGGCTGCTTAAGAACAGGCTCAGATCCCTGTAGCTTAAGACTTTTGAATCTTATAAGCCGTGAAGGTCCCATAAGAGAGTTCTCCTTACGAGTCGTGAGGATCTCGCAAGTGTAATTTCTCCCAAGGGATCGTGGGGATCCCTAAGTGTGTTGGTCCCTTGTAAGTCGTAATGATCTCACGCAGGTGGTTTCTCCTTACAAAGTCGAGAGGACCTTGCAAGCGTCTTTTAACGAGATTGCGCCTTTTCGGGTTTTCATAAAACTCGTCGGTAGCCCTGCTGTTTTTACTCATGGAGCCCTTTCGGGTTTTTATCCGTGCCCATTTTGCTTATGGACATACCGTTTTCTTTTTTTTTATTCTTTTCTTTTATTCTTTTTTTTTATATATCAGCTTTGGGACGCTGCAATCCACCGTAGTTTATCGACATCTCGGTTAACAGCTAGTTTTAGGACATAGTAGTCCGTTGTTAGTTTAAGGACGTTCCGGTCAGCTGTTAGTTTATGGATGTTTTGTCCATTTTAAAGGAAGCCGGTTACTACTTATAGAGTTTGGGCTTAGGAAGATAGCGAGCGGACATAGTCGTCGTCATCTATCATTGACCTAGGCCATGACTCGTTAGGCATAGTATTTTTTCAGGAAGCGGCCGTTTATCGGCCTGAAGGGCCTTTCTCCATGCATGTCCATGAGTAGATAGGCTCTACCCTGGTAGACCTTGTCTACGATATATGGGCCTTCATGGTCCGGCTCGAATTTCCCCCGCTTAGCGCGATTAGGGATCATAGGTCTTTTAACCACTAGCATGAGTTCGCCTTGGCGGAATGTTCTCGGCCTAGTCAATCTCTCGTATGAGCGCGTCATCTTTGCTTTATAAGCCTCCAGATTTTGTTGCGCCATGAGCCAGGTTTCATCAAGGGCATCGAGCTCCTCAAGCCGAAGGTGAGCGTTTTCTTCGTCCGTTAGCTCGTAGTGAACTGCCACTCGTAAGGAGGGTAGCTCTATCTCGAAGGGGAGTACCGCTTCTGTACCGAATACCAATGCGTACGGCGTTGTGTTCGTGGCTGTTTTGAACGTCGTTCGGTACGCCCAGAGAGCTTCGTGGAGTCTCTCGTGCCAGTCCTTTTTATTTCGAGACACCATCTTCTTTACAATCTTCGTCAATGTCTTGTTAAAAGCCTCAGCCAGACCGTTAGCTCGAGAATTATAGACTAAGGAGTATCTCCAGTCTATGTTATGCTTTTGTGCGAAGCGGCTGATCTTGTGGCTTCTGTAGGCTGGTCCGTTATTGGAGATAATCCGTCGCGGAGTGCCAAACCGATAAATGACGTGTGTCTTGAAGAAATGGAGGATATTCTCTGTCTTCACTTCTCTCAGCGGTACTGCTTCTGCCCATTTGGAGAAGTAATCAGTTGTCGCCAAAATGAACCGATGTCCTCTGGACAATGCTGGTTCGATGGGGCCAATTATGTCAGTCCCCCACATTTCGAACGGCCAACTAGCCACTGTCGGATGTAGCGGATTTGGATGTTGATGGATGAAGTCCTCGTGAATCTGGCACGAGTGGCACTGCTTCGCGTATTCGAGGCAGTCTTGGATCATCGTGGGTCAATAATAACCCATCCGTTTGATCTTCAACTTCATCTTCGGCCCGGCTTGGTGAGAACCACAGAGTCCGTCGTGAGTTTCTTGGATGACTCTCTTTGCCTCTTCAAGTCCCAGGCATCTTAGCCATAAAGAGTCAAATGTTCTCTTATACAGGGTATCATTGACGAAGGCGAAAGATAGGGCTCGCTTCATGAGCTGATGTTTTGAGGACGCATCTTCAGGCGTTCGACGGGATTTGAAGTAGTCTATAAAGACTTCTCTCCAATCCTCAACCTTTTCTTGGTCTTTTATTTGTAGAGCCGCTGGCTTGGTCATTCCCTTTTCCTCGGACGTCTCTAGAAATATTTCTGCCGGTACGAGGACTCGACGGCTTTGAACAACGATCCTCACGTCATCGAGGTTTTCGTCAGCCAGTTCTTCAGCGAGCTTGGCTAATGCATCCACCTTACTATTTTCCGCACGTGGTATACTTTCCAAGGTGTAGGAAGGTATTTGGGTCAGCAGTTTCTGTACCCTCTCGCCGTACTTCACCAGTTCTAGTTTGCACGTTTGATAGTCGCCGTTCACTTGACTTACGACCAGTCGGGAATCTCCGTATATGAAGAGGTTTTCAATCCCCATGTCAAAGGCGATCTTGAGACCTGCTATCAAAGTTTCGTATTCGGCTTCATTGTTTGTCATCGGCTCTGTTAAGGAGAAGGCAAAGCGCATTATCCCTCCTTATGGAGTTACGAAAATGAGGCCTACCCCTAATTTGATTATGGGGGTGCTTTGCTTGCGCTTCTTCATGGAAGACGCTCCATCGAAGTAAAGTTACCATCGGGTATCACTTCCGTCGATCGTGTCAAACGCATGTTCGTCTGGCAATTCGCAGTTTAAGGGAGAATCGGCAGGTATCGGATGCTCAGCGAGGAAGTCGGCGATGGCCTATCCCTTCACTGCCTTAAGAGGCTGATACGTTATTGAGAATTCCATCAAGAGCAAGGCCCATTTAGCGAGCCGCCCCGTCAATATGGCCTTTGACATCAAATATTTGAGAGGATCCACCTTCGATATGAGACGGACGTCATGCGCCAATGCATAGTGCCTGAGCTTCGTTATCGCGAAGATTAATGCCAGGCAGTGTTTTTCGATGGGAGAATAATTGCTTTCTGCCCCCAGCAGAACTCGACTCAAATAGCAGAACGCTCTCTCCTTCCCTTGGTCGTTCTCCTATGCCCATAATGCGCCTAAGGAATCTTCAAGGGCGGTTGTATACAGAATGAGAGGTTTTCCCTTGACCGAAGCGGCCAGTACTGGTGGATCCTGCAGGTATTGCTTGATTTTGTCCAGCGCGCTTTGGCATTATTGATCCCAAACAAACGGGGTTCCCTTCTTCATCAGGTAACTATAAGGACGACACTTGCCTAAGCGATTGGCTATGAATCGCCGGATATATGCGAGCTTCCCTTGGAGTGACCGCAATTGCTTGAGAGTCCTCGGTGGGGGCATCTCCATAATTGCCTTGATTTTTGACGGATCTATCTCGATGTCTCGGGGTCGGACAATGAATCCTAGGAACTTGCTTGAGGAAACTCCAAACGCGCATTTGAGAGGGTTCATCTTCAAGTTGTATTGCCGAAGGCGTTGAAATACGATCTTCAGATACTCTAAATGTTCCTCGTATGATTTGCTTTTCACCATGAGGTCATCGATATAGTATTCGACGACTTCATGTATGAAGTCATCAAAGATCTTCGTCATAGCCCTCTGATAAGTGGCACCGGTGTTCCTTAGACCGAAGGGCATCACTTTGTAGCAGAATATACCCAAAGGGGTCCGGAAAGCGATGTGCTTCTGGTCTTCGGGATGCATTTTTATCTGATTGTATCCTGACGAGCCGTCCATGAAGGAGAAAATCTCGTGGGTGGACGTATTGTCAATCATTATCTTGGTGACCGGTACTGGGAAGTCATCTTTCGGGCAGGCTTTATTGAGATCCCGAAAATCCACACCTATGCGTAGTGTCCCATTTTTCTTCATCACTGGGACAATGTTGGCGATCCAGTCAGGGTACTGACCTCTTGGATGAAGCCAGAGTCGATCAGCTTCTTGACCTCGGCGTTGATGCTCATCTCAAGCTCGAGCCGCATTCTCCTCGGTGCTTGTTTGATTGGCTTGATGTCTGGGGATATTGCCAATTTGTGTACAGCAATCTCGAGATCTAGTCCTGGCATCTCAGAATAATTCCATGTGAAGCAATCTTTATGCTGCATGAGCACATCCTTTAGTGTAGCCACCCTTTCTTCAGACAGCAATTCGCTGACGAATGTCGGCCGCGAGTCACTTGCCGTCGCCAAATCAATTTTCTTGAGCTCATTTGCAGTGGTATGTATTCCATCTTCCAGCTCTTTCGGTGCCGGTGGAAACTCTGACATCACCTCGTCATCATTGTTTTCGAAGCACCAAGGGAGATTATCCATACCGTCGGGGTCTTCTTCCGATAACGTTATCACGTGACAGGTACGAGCTCGCTTCCAAGACCGACGTTGATCTGGTTCTACCCTCGTGGATTTGGGTTCATACCTTTAGGGCGGGGTTATCCTCCAGCTGCTGGATAGAGCGAACCTACCCTGTCGATATTGATCTTCGATCCAGTTCTTGAAGGCTCCTATTGCCCTATGATATGAGCAATAGTCCGAATGAGAGACTTTGCTTGCTTGCTCGGGGTGCTTGGACTCCGGGAGTATAATCAGTTGATGTCTTATGGCGAGATCGAGTATCTTCCGTGTTTTGTTCTGGGGAAAAGAGTATGCTCGACTCATCTTCTTTATAAGAGACGAATCTGGATTACTCGATTCCTGATTGCGTGGCTTCCTGGTCCCACTTTGTCTCTCTCGAACACTTTTCTCGCTCTTTGATTTATTTTTGCCTCTGCGTCGGGCCTTTTGTATGACGGGTTGACAAGGAGGAGCATTTTCATCTATCGCAGCCTGTTGAAGAAGGCGTTGAGTCCTGGATTTCTCGTAGATGGACATTTCGCCATTGTGGTCGTCTCGAACCTTTTGACTTGCTTCCCTTATAAGCTTGTTCATCTGTTCTTCAAAAGACGGACTGGGCATTTTTATGTCGGGAGCTCTTTCTGGTTCAGGGTTAGCATTTTCCCAAAAAGTATCTCCTTCTTCATCAAAGTCATGTATGGCGTAGCAGTCGTGGAGTAGCTCCCATTTCTTGGATTGAACATACCCAAACCCGGTCGTTTCCATTTTCCCGTTGGGCAATTTCCGTTGAGTTCCAGGGATGTTCCAGATCCTGTTATAGAACCGTGCTTGTCGAGCAGTTTGCTTAAGGGGTACACCTTGGCGTCTCAAGAGTCTCCTTAGTCCGTCTGTGTAATATCAGGGCAAACGGATGGGCTAGAGCCTGTCGAGTGTGGAATCCGCGCCGTGCCAGATTTCCTTCTCAACTTTAGTTTCCCCGGATCGGTAGAATAGGATCGCCTTTTCACCTTCTCGTCTGGGAGGGACATAGAACGTCTGCAGCTCTTCCACACTGTAGGTATCAAGCGCGTCTAGTTCTTTATGATGTTTGGGCAGAACCAAGGCAACTCGCAAACTTTGCTCTTCATCAGCGAATGTTTGAATTGAAGGCCGAGCAGAGAATATGGCGTTGACCTAATCTTCTGAGTCGCTGCCGAAGATAAGCATAGGAGCGGACGGTCCCGGCTTGTTGTACTGGGGTGGCCCTGAATAAACTATCTTTTCCTCTTCCTCGATATCACTCCCGAAGACCGGAATGGTGGTGATAGCTTAGTTCTCCGGTTTATGATATCTCTCTGTGTCTTCAAAGTCTGGTAAGAAGTATTTTGCATCTTCATACTTTCGGACTTCGTTTACGGAGAATGGGTTCAGCTCTCCTGTTACGGTATACTCGAGACCATCCTTGAAGTATTTCATACACTGATGTTGTGTAGAAGGGATGATGTTGTATTCGTGTAACCAAGGCCGGCCGAGCAAAGCATTGTAACATGTTTTGGCATCGATGACGTGAAATTTAATATCCGTGACAAGTAGCCCGAAGCGCAACGTCAATATCACGGACCCAAGAGTCCGTGATGACTGGGAGTCAAAACCGGAGATGGTGATTTTATCACGAGCGAGGTGCTGAACGCTCATGCAGATTTCCTTTAACACTCGCACGTTGAGGAGATTGACGGAGGACCCATTGTCGACCAAGATCTTGCCTATCTTGACATCATGACAGTATCCGGAGACATATAGGGGACGGTTGTGTTCGCACGTCCCAAAGAGGAGATCTTCGTCGCCGAAGGTGATATCGGCTGTGTGCACTTCTTCTAGCTCGTCCTTCATCCTTTCTTCGGCGAGGAAAGCTTGGAATTGCTCTGGCTCTTATAGCGCCTTGATCAATGAATCTCTTGCTTCTTTTGATAGTAAAAGGGCATCGAGAATGCTGAGCTGCCAGGGTAACTTTCTTAAGTGCGCCAGAACGTTGTAGTCCACCTTACTTTTCTTTGGCGGGTCCTTGGCGGTCAGCTCTTTCATGACTTGGTCATCTAGGGCGATATCTTCAGAGACCTTCTCTTTTCTCTTATCTTTTCTGTTCGCCGGTCCGAGATTCTTTTCGGGCAGCGTACGATTGCGCAGCTGGATATTTTCACAGGTCTTCGATTCTCCCTCCTTTCCCGAGGTAGATTCCTTGAATAGAGGGCCAAGAGTCATCTCTTCATCGGAGTCGCTCCCGAACGTGAGGACTTGCAATCCCCCAGCGTTAACCATGCGACAGTTGCCGGCAGTTCTTCCAAGCTCCTAAGTCGTGTTTCTTCGCTCCCGACGAGTTTTGCGTTTCATCCGGTTAAAATGCTGCCGGTGAGCAACATATCTCTGCCACCATCTTTTAAAAGCGTCGCATTCTTCGGTGGGGTGCGAAATCTTTCGATGATATAAGCAGTAGCTAGGATGTGTCTCTGCTTTACCGAGAATGTTTCCTTCGGAGGATGGTAGCTTCATCCCTATTGATATGGCTTTAGCAAACCTTTTCCTCGTCTTGAACTTGTTTTTATTCGCGATGGATGTCCCTTGATTCGGCGGAAGTGTCTCGACTCTTTCATCCAGTCGCCGGCGTTTGGATTTTTCAAATATGGACATCTCACGCTCCTGATCAGCTTTACTTTTCAGAAGAATTTCATTTAGAAAGGCGTCGATCATTTCGTCTGTCAGCCACAGAAGTTCCGGTTCAGGCCCTGCCCCCAGTCTTTCGGTGCAAGGTGCTTCTTCCTCGTCTGTCGACGAGTGAGAGATCACATGGCAACTTGCCACGTAATCTTCATATTCATCCGACGAGTCTTCTCCATAATCTCCGTCTTCAAGGATGTGGCTGAGGAACTCTTGGAGCGTGATTGGGGTCCGCGCCTTCTGGTTATACTCTTCCAGCGCGTCGATCTGTTTCTGCAGGTCCGTGCGCTTGTCACCAGGCTTCACGGGCTTTTTGGATTTCTTCTTCTTTTTCGAAGATTTCGACGGCTGGGTGTGCGCACTTTGGCTATCACCACCAATCTTTAGAGTTGGGCGTGGCTTCAGCATCCCTTCGATGATCTGGGGTGGTTCCAGCGGATTCTTCCACCTGATTGCCGGACATGTCTGGAGCTCATTCAACATCCTTTTGGTTTTGGCCGAAAGAGCCACCTCCCATAGAGCTTCCTCAACAAAAGAGCACGTTGCCCCCGGTGTGTCCATCTTCTTAGGAGTGTGCAGTTGTGGTGGGTTTACTTTCCACTTCTCAGATAGCACAAACTTGCCTTGTAGGTACTGATCCTCGATCCATCCCTTAAAGACGAAGCAATATTCGATTAGATGGCTTACCGTTTGGTGGTAAGGGCAATAATTAGGATTATTCACTTCGCCGGGTTGCGATGGTCGCCTTGGATTCGGAAAATTGATAAGCCTGTTGCGCATCGCTAGTTCGAACAGCCTCTTCGTTTTATCCCGCGGGAATGAGTAAGGGCGCTTCATTTTCTCATTATAATAGCGCCGTCTCTCCTCCAATTGATCCGTTAGTCTTGGAGCACTGGGCTGCTGTTGGGTATTTGCAACGAAGGTCGCCTTCCCCTTACCCTTTTCGTTCTGCGGCTCCGGCTTCGGAGGAGACGGTCTATGACCCATTTGATCCGTCTGGGCTAGCTTGTCGATTAAACCCTGGAACGTAGTCGGTTTGAAGAACATCATGAACTGTGAAATAGTTGCATGAGGGTCTAGGGTGCCCACGAACATGCCCACCGCTGGTGCTTCTTCGATGCGCTGTTCGCACTTAGACCACAGATTCCGCCATCGGATTGCGTACTGAACCCATGTCTCGCCCAGCTTTACCCTGGCATTGATCAATGCCGTTATTGGGGTGCGTTCACTAGCACTTGCGAATCGCTGGGTGAACAACAACTCCATTTCCGCGAAAGTTTTGACAGAGTCATTTGGAAGTTCGGAGTACCACTCGAACGCCGTCTCCGATAAGCTGCCGACGAATTGGCGAAGCAAGAGCTTATCATCACCACCGGTGTTGCCGCAAAGAGCCCTGAACTGGGCGACATGCTGGTAAGGATTGCCTGTCCCCTTGCACACACGGAATTTGGGGATCGTGTATCCCGGCGGGTATTTTATTTGATCATACCAGCCTGGATACGGTCGCCCAGTTTTAACAATTTGCCCAGTTTTAACAATTTGCCCAGCCGCTTCATTCTCCTGGTGAACTCGTATCTGCTGAGCAATATAATCATGTAGGGCAGCTTTGGAGATGGTCTCTTCCTTGGCTGCTGATAGAGCCGGCAGAGGGTTTGATGTTTCTCTTCTATCATCTTCAATTAACACTGGAGGATCTTCAGCTGGGGGATCCGGCTGGATCATCATGCCGACCATATCTTGGAATAGAAGGGCCATTCGTTTTATATTGGCTGCTTGTTCCGCAGCCTCTTTGTCCTTCTTCTCAAGTATTCTCCGAAGGAATTCGGCATCAATTTCTTGCTCATGGCGTTGCTCCGAGGATGCCTCTGGGCTTTCTTTTGGCCCGATGAGTGCAGCCATCACAGTCATCATCTCCTGAAGTTTCTGCTACTGCTCTTGAGCTTTTGTCACGGATCGCGTAAGCGATCGATGGCTTGTGGAGATACGGCTATCTTCTTTTCCGGATGCCATATAGACGGTATGCACCACCATGCCCCCAAACTTAGGGCGTTTAGGCTCAGTGCCTTTGACATTTATCGAAGGCATGGGGATTTTCTCCGGCCTTCTCCTCTTATGAGCGGTCGAAGTTAAGGGGGCCGCTGCAGTGGGCAACCAAGTAGCCGTCGTCTTTTGTGGCTTAACAGGACGGTTTTCTTCCAGTCGGACCTTCAACTTCTTCTGCCGGCGGGGATAGTCTTGATGAACCACCGACTCTCAGACTTGTCGCCGGATTTTGTAAACTTTAGAAGACAGTCGTTGAGAGGACTGTTCCGGCATCATTTCTGTGACAGTCTCCACTGGCGGCGGAGATCTTTTTAATACGGCGGTAGGCGAATTCCTGCGCACCTTGTTCAGCAGCTCAAAGTTGTTCCCGGTTGGAACAACAGCATTAATTTCCACCGTTGGAGCCGGTGGAGTTAACCCAGAGGGGGAGTTGCCCCCGGCTTTCCTTACTCGGCGCCAGTGGCGACGTCGAGCGTGTCGAGCTGTTGGGGATGGTTTGGCGATGGGGATGGCTTTGTCTTGCCCCCTGTCCAGATGAGGCACCGCTGGTGCCAGCCTCTTGAAGACTGACGTCTTTTGTGTAGCGGTATCCAATCTGTCAAAGACAGACCTTCGAGCAGGAACAGGAGTCGGAATAGTCAGTCTTGAAAAGACCGACTCTTTGGCAGGAGAAGCCGCCTTGACGACTTCAGGAGTAGAGATAGCTATCTTCTTTGGGATGACCACTTCAGGTGTTATGGGCTTCATGGCAGGCCCATCGGAGTTCAGGCTCAGTCTGGCGAAGACCGAGGAGTTGGAGCTAGACGACCCATTGAGAGGGGCCGTGGCAGTAGCAAGCCAATCGAAGACTGACTTCTTGGGAGCTTTCGGTGCTGGCATAGGAGCGCTGAAGCTTGTTGGCGGGAGCATGGTCCCGAAAAACAATCCTGTGGTGGCTTAGGTGACCTGTTCCACTGGCATCGTGAACAGGGAAGCCGCCTGGGGCCCGTAAGCTATGCCCCCAGTTGAGGCAGAATGTGGGTTGCAGTTGCATGTGGAACACTTTGAGCATGTGAACGCCATTGATGTTTTCTTTCTGCACCAAGCAAAACGCTAAATCTCAGTATCTCGAACCCAAGGGCAACCATTAGCAAACCGCAATTCGTTCACGAACACAACACACGAAGTGTGGAGTGGAAAGAGAAAAAGGTCCCACCGGGCGTGCCAGAATCTGTTCACCTCTGAAAGACGCGGTGGAGATGCGATGTACGTCTTGCCTGAAATTCGGGGCAGATGCTAATTGGTACTATCCGTCCACCTCTCCGAAGATGCCAAGTTGATTTATGGCACCGTGTATCGAAGGTTTAAACGGATGCGGCCGATGTAGCAGACTTCGTCAGATTCCCCCTCATTTGAGGGGTTTTGGATTGTGAGGACGCTCTTCCCTGCAGGCACAAGCCCCTGCAATTAATCACGCTACCGCATCGCGGTAACAACTTTCACCTTCTCCAGATGGTCACTTCGTGTCATGGGTGTTTGTTTTGTGTTTGGTTGCCCGTGGATTGTATACGGAGACTAAGTTACGTTGTCGCCCATAGGGCGTGGACTAGTCCAAATCCCTATCTTTCTTAGATTTGGGTTTGGGATTTGGGTTTAAGGATACGTTAGCCTTATTTGAGACTAAGATTGACTAAAACGTTTGTTAAGGATACGTTAGTCTTATTTTAGACTAAGATCAACTTAACATGATCGTTTAGATCCGACAAGAGAGCAATTGGGCTTTATTGTTTAGTTTAGTGACATTGCGGTCGATAATTAGTTTAAGGACATTACGTTCCATTGTTAGTTTAAGGACATCTCGGTCCAATGTTAGCTTTAAAACATCACGATCGAGGTTAAGAACATCATAGTCCGTGGATTTAAGGACTCCACAGTCCGTTGTTAGTTTAAAGACATCACGGTCGAGGTTAAGGACATCATAGTCCATGGGTTTAGGGACCCCACAGTCCAATGTTAGTTTAAAGACATCACGGTCGAGGTTAAGTACATCATAGTCTATGAGTTTAAGGACCTCATAGTCTGTTGTTAGTTTTAAGACATCACGGTCGAGGTTAAGGACATCATAGTCCATGGGTTTAAGGACCCTACAGTCCGTTGTTAGTTTTAAGACATCACGGTCGAGGTTAAGGACATCATAGTCCATGGGTTTAAGGACCCTATAGTCCGTTGTTAGTTTTAAGACATCACGGTCGAGGTTAAGAACATCATAGTCTATGGGTTTAAGGATTCCACAGTCCATTGTTATGTGTGGTTGTTGGGACCCGTCACCTCTCTGACGACATTGAAGGATTACAACGACAGATATCAAAGGAGTAAAGAGATGTACCCTCGAACCGATGTGAATTGGTTGACAGAGCAGATGTGCTCAGTTCAATACAAGTTGAGGACTTATGGCCAGAATTGGGCTAAGTTCAGTTAAAAATGTTTAACATTTTATTTTTGTTCTGGCCATTAGGCCTTTATTTGGGCTCTGCCCTTTTAATAATGCTAAGCATTGGGCTCTGACATTTTTTTGTCTTATACTGAATGCATAGCATTCATCAGAACAAAGTGTGTTCTGACAGTGCGCCATGTGGTGCGCCAGGCGCTTTGCGCCAGTCAAAGAGCGCATTGCGCTTCTGTCGGGTAACGCACACGAAGAGGACACGTGTCGCGCTAAGCGCTAGTTTGTTAGCGCTTTGCGCTTTTAGTTTATGAGCGCATTGCGCTAGTCTGTTGGCGCGCCAGTGAGCGACACGTGGGGCGCTTGGCGCTGAGTGCCAGCCCACGAGCGCAGAGCTCTGTTTCAGAAGCGCAAAACGCAAGTAGTGTCTATGGTTGACACGTGGCATGTTTTGGCGCTGAGCGCCGTTCCAAGAAGCGCAAAAGCGCAATACATGAGTGTAAGGCACTTTTTAATAGCGCAAAGCGCTTATGATCAATTTAAGATTAAAGAACAGATTTATGTTCTTCAAAGGAGGGTTTGCCTCAAGATCCAAGAACAAAAGTTCATGTTTTTATAAAAGGCTCTGCCTTTATAGATCAAAAGATCTGTGAGTGAAGTATTTTACTTCTTTTTATTATTTTATGATTAGATCTTTGATCTTTTCTTTTTTATTAAAGACCTTGGTCTTTTTCTTTGATCTCTGATCTTTTTAAAAGATGGTTCTTCTTTTTACGGGATGGTTTTATCTCTATTATTCAAGAACATAGTTCTTTTTACCTTGAAGATGAAGAAAAATCTTCTTTTTTCTAAGAGCTCTCTTCTTTTGCAGAGGGTTTTTCTCTCTCTTTTCTGTCTCTTTCGTCTCTTTTAGACTTGAAGTCTAGGGTCCTTTATATAGGGCCGAATGATTTGTTAAATCAGTTTTGAGAGATCTTTCTCTGATTGATTTGGGAATATTTCCCACCGTTGGATTTTTGATCCTAAGGCTTCTGTTTTACAGAAGATAATCTTCTTGTTTCAATAAGATTGAAAAAATCTTTCTATTTTAGTTTTGATTAATTAATAATTTATTATTAGCAGATCTTTTGATCTGACGTTGGGGGAATTTTTAATTCCAGCGCTGGCGCACCTTGAGCTGGCGCACCTTGAGCTAGCGCACCTACGTTCGACACATGGCGCGCAGCGCAGAGCGCAGCGCAACTATGCTAGAGCATCCGTGCTTGACACGTGGTACTTGACACGTGGCACGCAGTGTAGAGCGCAGCGCAACTGCGCTAGCGCATCCGTACTTGATACGTAGCACGCAGCGCAGAGCGCGGCGCAACTGCGCTAGCGCACCCGTGTTTGACACGTGGCGTGCAACGCAGAGCGCTGGATCTAAAGCGTTGCTTCAACTTTTAAATTTTGAATTTTGAAACAGATCTTTGCTCTAATTGGGGGTGCGCTGCCTAGGGCGCAGCGCACCTAGCGCCAGCGCGTTTGTGCTTGACACGTGGCGCGCAGCGCACATGATCTGAAGCGTTGCTTCAATTTTTTAATTTTGAAATTCAAAACAGAGCCTTGCTCTGATTGGTGGAAATATAATCGATGCACATTCTGTATGAACCTTCCTTCTTCTTCATAAGCAGTACTGGTGATCCCCAACTTGAAGTGCTGGGACGAATCCATCCTTTCGCCAATAATTCGTCCAACTGAGTTCGGACTTCCTTCAAATCTTCTGGACTTAATCGATACGATGCTTTGATCACCGGTTGTGCTCCACGTATTAAATCAATGCTGAATTCAAGAGCTCGATCGGGAGGCAAACCTGATATATCATCAGGAAACACATCGTCGAACTCTCGAACCACTTCTAGCTTTGATCCTTCCTCCACTTGAATTGCCGCAAACACTGCCTTCTTTGGTTTCGCCTTGTAAGTACTTGGCTCCAGGGTACGGTCTCCAATTTTTAAATAGAAAACCGGATGCTCTGGAATCTTAAATAGTACCCTCCTTTGACGACACTCAATGGTAGCATAAAATGTTCTGAGCCAATCCATACCTAGAACCACATAGAAGTTCGGTATGTCCAGCACCTTAAAGTCAGTATAGAATTCTCTGCTGTAGACGACTACTGGACACAAGCTGTATCCCATTGTTGCCTTTAGAACGCCTTTCCCTGAACTGACATTCCAGCTGGATACAAGCGGTGTGACTGGAATTGCATGAGTTCGGATGAACCGTTGTGACATAAAGCAATGAGATGCTCCAGTATCGAATAGTGCTAGTGCAGGAAGTGAGGCTACTAAGATTGTACCTAAGGTATGTGGAATATGTTTTAGGTATAAGGGAAAATATATATAGGTATGTCTATGAACTGAAAGAGAATTTGAAAGGGAAGTGTTACCAGTAATGACTTGGCCAGTAGCCTCAGCTTCTTCCACGGTCATCGTGAAAGCCTGTCATCGTGGTACATCCTCCTGGCCAGAGGAACATTCCTCTGAACGTTCCTTTGAGCTTGATGGAACTGACGAGGAGGAGGTGCAGTCGGTGGTCCTCTAGGTGGTGGAGCAGGGAGAGCGAGTCTTGGAGCAGGTGCCTGAAGGGCTGGTCTCTACTGGTAAATGATTGCTGGCCTGGGTGCAGCAATTGGGTTGTGTCTTCGGGGACAAGACCCAATATCATGAGTAGCTGAGCTGCAAACTAAGCAAAAACGGTTGGCTCGCTGGCAGTCTTTCGCCAAATGTCCATCTCTCCTGCAATAGATACATAAGGCTGGGCTGTGCCGGTTGTTTGGTACTCCCGGTCTCCTGGGCACAAATGGTGGCCTTGATGAGGCTCCTTCTACCATCTGGGTAGCAGAGCACTTAACTCTAGCAGATTGAGATCCGCCCCTCATCTTTACTACTGCCTCATAAAGGCGGGCAACTTTCAGAGCCGATTCATGAGTCGGAAAATCTCCTGTGGCTAATGCAGCCTGGATCTCCGAATCTAACCCTTGTTGAAATCGAGGGGCTCTGATCTCATCCGTCGGTATCAAGTGTGCCGCAGATCTGTTAAAGTATTGTGTTAGCTGTGTAGTATATGATTTATTGAAAAATCGAATTATTGAGACATATCTTACCGTCTGAGCATAGTGAACTCAGCATCGTATTCATCCACTGATTTAGTCCACATCGAACCCTGTTGTAAGTGGATGAACTGCTGTTCCATGTCGAACCTGGCAGTCTCTAGGAAGTACTTTGCGTCGAACATGTCGCGGAAAGTCTTCCATTCGATGGGTTGATCAAGACGGCTTTCTTCCGCCTTCCACCAAACCCGTGCATTATCCGTGAGCTGCATCTTCGCAACTCGGACCCAAGCTATCTCTGGCACTTGTGCCGCTGCCAGATCATCTTCAATGATTTGAGCCCATTACTCAGCTTCTAAAACGCTCTCTTTTCCTGAGAATTGCTTTGGGTGCAAGGCCCTGAATTGCTTCACTCTAGGTGCTTCTGCCTCGGGACGGTTCATTAGAATAGTAGTTTGCTGCTGCTGTCTTTCCAGGAGGCTGCGGATTGCCTCAAGCAGAACCGTCTGCTCGTTGATCGGAGCAGCGACGACAGGTGTAAGTGGTAGTGTGGGGGAGTGTTGTTGACATTCGTGCTGGTGTTGTTTGGGGAATCCATAACCTTGAAAGAAAAATTTGGGTTAGAACAGATTCAAAGTATATAAAATGATAAGATTCAAGAAGTATGAATTATAACGAATGTTATCAGTTGCTGGTTCTTGTGTTATATTGCTTAGGTTGTCCACGCAGAACTGACCCGCATGGGCCACCAACAAAACCTGTCACGCCCTGCTTCCCAGTATACGGGTGGAGGACGCGACGAGGCCGCTACATATTTACTCAGAACTAAACACGTTAAGCGTATCTAAGTAACATAAAATGTAATGTACACAAGAGACAAGATGTAAATGAACAGCAATATTTATTTATTAAACATTCTTTTTTACAATACAACTGAAAAGTAAATACATGGAATGAAAGCAACGCCTAAACAGTGGCATAACAGAAATAAAAATACTGAAATGAAATGTACAAGTAACTAGAGCTCCGGGTCGAAGGCTAGATGATCCAAGTCCTCGATGGTGGGTGATCAGTCAAAAATATTGCATTTTTAACATATCAATTTCCCTACCATTTGCACTCATCTAGAGGTGTTCGGTATTAATATAGCACATATTAGCAAAACAGCCGTAGAATACCAAATAACTTGTGTTATACTTTAAAACCGACATTTTGAGGGAAATTGAGTGTTTATCATTGCATCGCATAATTTTTGTGTAGCGCAACACTTGTCTCAAGAATCTGTGCAGGAATTTCCAGGAAAAGAGCCGACATTGTCAAAAGTGCTGAGAAAAAATACGCCAAGTCAAAGACTTGAGATCTAGCAGTGAACTAAAGAGAATTATAAGATTCCACACATAAGAAAGTACACCTACAGTCAGCACCAAGCATCACAGAAAGTTCATGCACAGAGGCTTCTATTGGGCCGCGGATCCACGGCCAGAGCACCCTTCCCGTGGCGGATCCGCGGCCATGTCATGGTGACGTCAGCATCTCTTCAGCTCAGGCTTCTCTTCTCAGCTTCAGAACCTCTTCAAGCCACTGCAAATTCCAGAATTCTCCAGAAGTTTCTGTCAGAACAGAAAGACTCCTTGTTCAAGTTAAACACCCTCAAGCTTCCAAAGCAAGCTACTTAACTACCTAAGCCTAGAAGCTTCTCCCTAACCTCCAAGCTTATGAAGGAAGCTAACCCTAACTAACTAACTCTAGCAAGCTTACAAGGGAAGCTAAATTAAACCTAGCTTCTAAAGGAAGCTAATCCTAATCTAGGCTATAAAAGGGACCCAAAGGCTTCACTTCTAAGGTTGTTCTCCAATCACCAACTACCAACACAAGTTGAGTGACACAACTTATAACCCTAACCCTAATCCAATCACTAAAGCCAAATTCAAGATCTCCGAGTACAATTCAAGCAAGAAGCCTTCAACCTTTTAGGAGCGAAGCCGATCTTCATCCGAGCAAGTGGTCCAAGACGATCCGCGACTCACGAAGACGTGCGACGCCAAATCGACGATCAAGTTCTTTCCTCATTGTAGATTTTGAGAGAATTGTAACAAAATTGTTGATAAATAAAAGGTGAAATTCTTTATCTTTCTTTCTTTATATTTGAGCATCATGATTAGATCTCGGTTCTTGATTGTGTTCTTTGATATGATGTTTGAGTAAAAACTCCGCTCGTGAAGGAATCGAGAGAATCAATAGATGATGATGTTACAAATCTTGAAATGATTCTTAAGTCCTATGAGTTTTGTAAACTTTAGTAAATTGAAGAATCGACAACCTAGTTTCGAGCGATGCTTTCTTGACTGTGTTCGCTCTTAATTAGTGATCCACGATCGATTCTTGAATTTACTAGAGGCTAGAATGTGAATGAAATCAACAAAAGGACAAGGGATAGATGATGAAACCCTAGTTTCCGCAAGAAATCCCTAATTCTCGTTGATCGTCATCGATCTAGTATCAAATCATTAATGGATAAGAAAACGTAATCACAAGTTTTCATCACGTCTATAGATTCGATCGATTCCTACGAGCCTCACTTCGATTCTTGAAACCTAATTCGATTAGATATCATCAATTCTTGATTCTTGATTTTTAATGTTTTCTTGTTATTAGATCTTGATTTTGATAATTCTTGAAATGCACTTTTAAATCTTGAATTGAATTGTCTTTTCTTTTCTCTTTAATTTTCGACTCATCTAATTCAATTACAAGCAAATCTCACTTTCCCTGTGGACGATCCGCACATGCTAACGCGCTACATACGACACCGTTATTGATTGTGGTCAAAAATTTCTTTGGTTGTGATTTCTATACACTTTTCTTATATACACACCGAGAAAAAATCAATCAAATGGCGCCGTTGCCGGGGATCGTGTGCTAATTTGTTCATTTTTGAAATTAGAGTTGAAAAGTTTATTCCATCATAATTTTGAGATCAAAATTTGCGCAAACACTAAACGATTCGTTATAATTTGTTGCAAGGAAATCTGGAATCTGTGGAGCTTGAGAAAAAAAAATTCCGAATAGTCCAGAGAGCTCAGGGAGTGATCTGGAACTTTGCCAAGAATTTGTGTGCAGGGATCTGATAGAACCGCGGCGGATCCGCGGCATTAGCAGCCTATTGCGGCGGAAGCGCGACGGCACTGTAGCTACAGTGTACGGAAATTCTCAGGTGACTTCTTGACTTTCTTATCTCCTCCCTCATCTGCTCCAATTACAAATTTCTGCAGGTTTCTTTGCAAAAATTCGCAGTGCCGCAAAAAGCAAAAATTGTGCGTGTTTGATCTTGGTTGTTTGCATTTATAATACGGAAATTAAGGGGCAAAGACCAAATTCAGATTAGGTGGGAAGTTCAATACCCTTCATAAGCCCCAAAAATCACAAAACTGCATCTGCGTTACCCTCATTAACTAAAAAATATCTAGACATGACTCTAAGGACCGTCGCGCTCACTTAGGACAGAAGGAGGTCGTAGGTAATCTATTGCTTATCCGCATTTCTTTTGTGGTGTCTAAGGTAAGTGTGTCTAAGGCAAGTGGTTACTTAATTAGGCCCACTAGTTACGTAGTGGAGAACCTCCCACTTACCTGGCACTTACCTGGCTACAGGAAAGACAAAGAGGTAGTAGAGGATTGATCCTGCGATTTGTCTTCTGGCAGTTAGGAGCGGTCTAGAGACTTGACCTAGCTGACCATTAGACTTAGGGTTTTGCTTGTGCATTTGTTGTGATTTGTATCATTTTTTCAAAAATCCGTATCTTTTGCAAAACAAACACCACTTCACATTTTCCTTAATTATCTTTACGCTGCCACTTGTACTAAACCGTTTAGTGCAAGATAGGCTGGACACAGGATTCTAGTGCCCGACCTGTCCGCGTTCCCCCGATCGACTCCGAACTCGGTATTTCTACATTTACTTCTTCTTTACCCACCACCACACCCACTTCAATGGATGCTTCTCCATCAAACTTCTTTACCACTACTCTGCCGCCGTCCGCGGGTGCGCAGAATCCACCCCGCATCTCTCTCCAAGAGAGGTGCTATTCTATGCGAGGTCCTCTTTCGACCTGTCTATCCATTCCACCAGCCAACGGGGACAATTTTGAGATTAAACCCCAATACATCAACCTTCTACCAAAATATCACGATCTCGAGTCTGAAGACGCATATGTATTTATCACCAAATTAGAAAATGTATGCGCAATGATGGGTACCTCACAGCTTTCTGTGGATGCTATGCATCTGCGTCCTCTTCCATTTACCTTGTGCGATATAGCCGAGAAGTGGCTGTATAACACAACCGCACATTCCATTTCGAATTGGGAAGAATTCATTGCAGCATTCCTTAAGAAATTCTACCCTAATCACAAGACAGCTCGAGTCCGTAGCGAAATAAATCAATTCACCCAGCTTCCGAATGAACCATTCTCGAAGTGTTTTGAACGCTTCAAGGATCTATTGGTTCAATGTCCACATCACGGAATCCCTAGATGGGATCTGTGCAGAATCATTTATGAGGGCATTAACCCTACCACTAAACAGAACCTTGAAGCTATGTGTCAAGGCACTTTTATGACCAAAGACGATGGGGAAGCTTGGAAATTCTTAGAAAATTTCGCTGAAAAATCTTTACAGTGGGAGAGTGTAAACCATTCATCGTCTAGGGGTGGCATTCATCAAATTGATGTGTCCATAGGTGTTCGGGCTGAAATGGCAGCAATGCAAAAGAAGCTCGAGGCTATGGAACATAAATTTTTAGCAGCCTCCCTAAATCCGATGTCGCTTCCCAAAACTGTATGTGGATGCTGTTCTGATCCTTCTCATTTGACGGAAGAATGTATATTGAATTCTCCGTTTCAAGATCAGGAGCATACCAATACCGCTTTTCAAAGACCTAAAAACGATCCATATTCTTCCACATATAATCAGGGTTGGAGGAACCACCCTAAATTTGCTTGGAACCAACAACAGAATCAAAACACGGTTCCAAACCATAATAATTTCCAAAGGGCTCTTCCACCACAACAGCAACCACTTCAACTCACTCAGCACCCCTACCAGTCTCAAAATTTTCAAAATCAGGTCAACACTTCTGCACCCTCTAATCCTTTGCAGTTGACCTGTTCTGACGAATTCTCTGCATTCACACAAACCATGAAGTCACTCTTGTCAAATTTCATGGAAGTGTCGGCTGAGGTTAGGTCTTCTGCCAATGATATAAAGAAAAACTCAGCTTCCCAAGCTGAGAGTATAAAATCGATGGAAGCAGAAATTGCACGACTAAAAGCCGAAATGAGTGCGAGAGTAAAAAGGAAACTTCCGTCTCAACCCCTACCGAATCCTGGGCATTACAATGTAAATGCCATCACAACGTTGAGATCAGGAAGAGTGTTGAATAATCATGTTGGGGAAGAGATTGATGATACTGAAAAATCTATCAATAATACCCCGGCTGAGACATTTCCTTACACACACACTTCTACTTCTGATCCTTATTCTTCTACCCCACCGCCTTCTTGCGAGCCTATTCTTCGTTTCCCACAAGGCTCGTTACCTCAGCAACCCTCTTCTATTCCATCACAGACGATCCCCACTCCTATTCTGGGATCACATCTACACACACCACCTTCTCCTATGATGGACCCAGCGCTTATTGCTAAAGCTCCTTATCCTGATCGGTTAAGGGGTAACAAATCGAGTCCACATATGGAGAAGATTATGGAAATGTTCAAACAAGTTAACATCAACATCCCTCTCCTAGATGCTATTCAACAAGTCCCCGCTTATGCGAAAATTCTTAAAGATTTGTGCACTAGGAAGAGGAAGGCTCAAGTTCCAAAGAAGGTCTTCATAACTAATAATGTTAGCACTGCTTTTACCCCACAGCTACCAAAGAAACGTAAGGACCCAGGATGTCCTACGATATCGATTTCTATTGGGGGTAAAAATATCAACCGTGCTCTTCTTGACCTTAGCGCAAATGTTAACCTGCTTCCATACTCTGTTTATGAGCAGCTAGGAATTGGAGAGTTGAAACCAGCTCACTGCACTCTCCAAATGGCATACCGTTCAATCACCAAACCTAGGGGTGAACTAGAGGATGTGTTGATAAAAGTCGGGGAATTTGAATTCCCTGTGGACTTTATTGTTCTTGATACACAGTCTGTAGCAAACCCACAGAGTCAAATTCCGGTGATTTTGGGTCGACCATTCCTTGCCACTTCCAATGCTGTCATTAACTATAGAAACGGTTCAATGAACTTATCTTTTGGAAAAATGACAATTGAACTGAACATCTACAAAATTGGAACTCAGCCATCTGAACCCTCTGCTCATATACTTGATGTTTGTTCTGTCCACGAGATTGCTCCCGAAAGTTGCGAAGTTGATGAACTTTGCTTTGAAGATCTCGACGACACTATCACATCAATGTTTGATCTTGCACATCTTAGTGATGACACATTTTCCACACTTGAGTCCGACACTCTTGACTCATCACCATCCGAGTCTGTATCTTTCACAGGCTATGAGCTTCTTTGTGACTCCGAATATCATTCAATGATCCCACCTTCTATTATTTCTCCACCAGCATTAGATCTCAAACATTTACCTTATCATCTTAAATATGCATATTTAGGTGAGAATGAATCTTTACCTGTTATCATATCCGCTTCTCTAGCATCAGAGCAAAAGAATGCGCTTTTAACGGTATTGAGATCTAATAGGCAAGCGTTTGGTTAGACCATGGCGGACATCAAAGGAATTAGTCCCTTAATTGTTGAACATCATATACACTTGATGGATAATGCTAAACCAACTTGAGAACCACAGAGACGGTTGAACCCCGTCATGAAGGATGCGGTGAAAAAAGAAATCGTCAAATGCCTTGACAATGGTATCATTTACCCAATCTTCGATAGCCAATGGGTGAGTCCAATTCATGTCGTCCCTAAAAAATCTGGCATCACAATCATTACCAATGAGGCAAATGAGTTAATTCAGACACGCGCCCAAACTGGGTGGCGTGTATGTATTGATTACAGAAAACTCAATGCCGCAATAAGGAAAGACCGCTTTCCTTTACCTTTCATTGACCAGATGCTGGAACGCTTAGCTGGATGTGAATTTTATTGCTTTATGGACGGATACTCTGGCTATAATCAGGTCCCCATTGCCAAAAAGGATCAAGATAAAACCACATTTACTTGTCCTTTTGGTATCTTTACTTATAGACGCATGCCCTTTGGGTTATGCAATGATCCCGCTACATTTCAGCGGTGTATGATAGGGATATTCTCGGACATGGTCGAGAATTTTTTGGAGATTTTCATGGATGATGTCTCGATATTCGAAGACTCTTTTTCTGACTGCCTATCTCATCTTGACGCAGTTCTTACTCATTGCAAAGAGAAGAACTTAACCTTGAATTGGGAAAAATGCCATTTCATGGTCCAAGAGGGAATTGTGCTTGGACATGTTATTTCATGGAAAGGCATTGAAGTTGACAGAGCTAAGATAGATGTCATTCAAAACCTTCCTCATCCCAAAAGCGTCAAGGATATCCGATCATTTCTTGGCCATGCAGGCTTTTACAGGAGATTCATTAAGAACTTTAGCAAAATTTCTAGACCTTTAACTCTTCTCTTAGCCAAGGATACTACCTTCCACTTTGACTCGGATTGTGAGGCAGCATTCGACTCACTCAAACACTCCCTTACTATAACCCCCGTTCTATCATCTCCAGATTGGAACACCCTTTTGAGCTTATGTGTGATGCATCAGATTTTGCAGTTGGTGCAGTCGTAGGACAGCACATTAAAAAGATGCCACACGTGATCTATTATGCAAGTAAGACCCTGAACGATGCTCAAATTAACTATACAACTACCGAAAAAGAACTTTTGGCGGTTGTAGTTGCATTAGAAAAATTCAGGCCTTACTTGATTGGCTCACCAATTGTTGTGTACACTGACCACTTTGCTTTAAAACATCTTTTGGCGAAGAATGATGCTAAAAGTAGGCTAATACGTTGGATCCTTCTATTACAAGAATTTGATCTTGTTATTAAAGATAAGAAAGGATGTGAAAACGTTGTAGCCGACCATCTTTCGCGCATCTCTTCGTCACCTGTGACCCTGCCGATCAACGATTCTATTCTGGATGAACAACTGTTGAACGTATCCGATGAACCTTGGTTCAGGGATATTGTGAACTATCTTGCTACGGGACTGATACCCAGCGATTGGTCAAAATAGGACAAACATCGTTTTCTATCCCAAGTAAAACACTTTTACTGGGATGAACCATATCTGTTTAAGTATTGTCCTGACCAAATCATTCGCCGGTGTGTCCCGAATGAGGAATTCAAGAGTGTTCTATATTTTAGTCATGATCAGGCATGTGGGGGTCACTTCGGTCCTAAAAAGAAGGCAGAGAAGGTTTTGCAATGCGGTTTTTATTGGCCGACCTTGTTCAAAGACACATTTGATCATTGCAAAACCTTTGCACAGTGTCAACACACGGGTAGGATTTCCCGGAGAAATGAGATGCCACAGCAACCCATCTTAGTGGTTGAAATTTTCGATGTTTGGGGCATTGACTTTATGGGTCCTTTTCCCAACTCCTTTGGGAATCTGTACATACTGCTTGCGGTTGATTACATCTCAAAGTGGGTTGAAGCTATTCCTTGTCGCACTAATGACAAGAAGGTTGTCATTAGGTTCTTAAAAGAAAACATCTTTTCGCGATTTGGACACCCACGCGCTATCATTAGCGATAACGGGACACATTTCTGCAACAGGTCTTTCGAGACTTTGATGCGGAAATACACAATCAACTACAAACTTTCTACACCCTATCATCCCCAAACGAGCGGGCAGGCTGAGATTTCAAATAGACAGATCAAACAAATTCTGGAGAAGACTGTTGCTAAGAATAGAAAAGATTGGTCGACCAAATTGACGGATGCTCTTTGGGCATTCCGAACTGCATATAAAACCGATCTAGGGATGTCTCCTTATAGGTTAGTGTTTGGGAAGGCTTGTCACTTGCCAGTCGAGATAGAGCATAAAGCAATGTGGGCTATTAAAGAAATCAACTTTGACTTAAATCAAGCCTGCAACTTTCGGAAGCTGCAATTAAATGAGCTAAACGAACTCCGCGATGAAGCTTATGATAACGCTGTAATTGTAAAGAATCGGACTAAGGTATTTCACGATAAAAACATTTTGAGGAAAACTTTTACACCTGGCCAACAAGTTCTTCTTTATGATTCACGACTACACCTTTACGCGGGTAAGCTACGATCCCGATGGAAGGGACCGTTTATTGTGCGGTGTGTATACCCGCACGGGGCAGTTGAGGTTGAAAATTTTAAAAACGATACATTTTTCAAAGTGAATGGACATAGATTAAAGCCGTATTTTTCCACTGACCCCATGGAGGAGCTCCTGTTCTTACAGGAGCCATTTTATCTTGATTAAAATTCCTCCGTCTCACCTCCATATCCTGTAAATTACTGCATCATCTTTTGAATGGAAGTGAGTGAAAAGAATAAGTTTGGGGGAGAATTTTCACTTATATATTTTGCCCTCGTTAATAAATGTCCTCCCAAGCTTACAGGTTTTTTTGAGATTTAGTGCATGGCAACAGTGAGGACACTGTTGAAAACAAGTTTGGGGGAGGTTTGTGCTTATTTTCATATCATTTGCATATCACTTTACATAAGCACAAAACATTTTCTAAAAACCTATAAAAAATTTTAAAAAATTTCAAAAGATGAAAATATTTAATAAATATTTTTGTACATAAATAAGATAATAAAAGATTAGATAGTGAAAAATTACATTCAAAAGATTAGAAAATTTTAAGAAAACCAAGAAAATTAGAAGTTTTGTTAAACGAACTAGTAATAAGTAGTTATGAGCCGTTGTCCCAAGGGTTAGTAAGATAAAGGAAGTCACTAATCTGAGAATAAAAATAAGTCTGAAAAATAGTCCTATTCTCGAAGCCAAACATTTTGAACGTTGATACCCTACTATACGCACTTACACACGTCTTGAAGCTCGGGATAGTAGAGGATACCTTGAAATGCTCTTGTCTAAAAGCCAAAAGTATGAAGGAAATAAAAAAAATGAATAAAATATAAAATGGTGAAGAAAAAATGAACACTGGTTTTTTTATCGCCAAGACAGCAATAAAAAAATATAGCGAGGGTGCTTCTTCACCTAGTGCCTTAGACCAACTGGTCTGAGAGTCACTACTAAGCCTTAGGTGGTGCAAGACGAGGAAAAACACCGTATAAGCAAGCACATGAGTAATCGGTCAGTTAGTACATCAAGAAGTATTAACGATCGCATGAAAATGTGTGAGCAAATTCATCTAAATATTCATAAAATTAAAAAGTACTGAGGCAGATAGACAAGAGTATGATAGCTTGAATTGAATTCTCCGAGTGTAGGGATGTTCTTTACACACACGTAGGGTTATATGATCGATGTTTGGAAGAAAGATAGGAATGAAGAATAAAGACGATGTTTTATTGAGGGATGATGTGATTTCTGACATCTTTTCATGACTATTAAGATAGGGTTCATGACAAGCGAAAAGCTAGCAAAGTTGGAAACTCTAATTTTCAAGGTCTTTCTTTTATAATTCTTATCTTTATATGTAACTTTCACGGTATTCCTTTTATTATTGGATTTTTTTGGTGCAATCCGCTGAAAACCTTCAGGAGACAACACTCCTCCTACTAGGGACACCTAAAGGTTTAAAGGCTTGTTGCACGTGCTCAGTGCAATCGTGTTGCCTACGAAAGTGTGCTAGTTAGTTTTTCTCTTTCTTTATTTTCTCCTTCTCTTTTTAATAAAACAGTTCGCTCGAGACAACCGAAAATAAGTTTGGGGGAATTTGATCAGTCCAAAATATTGCATTTTTAACTCATCAATTTTCCTACCATTTGCACTCATCTAGAGGTGTTCGGTATTAATATAGCACATATTAGCAAAACAGCCGTAGAATACCAAATAACTTGTTTTATACTTTAAAACCGACATTTTGAGGGAAATTGAGTGTTTATCATTGCATCGCATAATCTTTGTGTAGCGCAACACTTGTCTCGAGAATCTATGCAAAAATTTCCAGGAAAAGAGCCGAAATTGTCAAAAGTACTGAGAGAAAAATACGCCAAGTCAAAGACTTGAGATCTGGCAGTGAACTAAAGAGAATTATAAGATTCCACACATAAGAAAGTACACCTACAGTCAGCACCAAGCATCACAAAAAGTTCCATGCACAGAGGCTTCTATTGGGCCGCGGATCCGCGGCCAGAGCACCCTTCCCGCGGCGGACCCGCGGCCATGTCATGGTGACGTCAGCATCTCTTCAGCTCAGGCTTCTCTTCTCAGCTTCAGAACCTCTTCAAGCCACTGCAAATTCCAGAACTCTCCAGAAGTTTCTGTCAGAACAGAAAGACTTCTTGTTCAAGCTAAACACCCTCAAGCTTCCAAAGCATCCTACTTAACTACCTAAGTCTAGAAGCTTCTCCCTAACCTCCAAGCTTATGAAGGAAGCTAACCCTAACTAACTAACTCTAAAACCTTCTACCTAACTACCAAGCTTACAAGGGAAGCTAAATTAAACCTAGCTTCTAAAGGAAGCTAATCCTAATCAAGGCTATAAAAGGGACCCAAAGGCTTCACTTCTAAGGTTGTTCTCCAATCTCCAACTCCCAACACAAGTTGAGTGACACAACTTGTAACCCTAACCCTAATCCAATCACCAAAGCCAAATTCAAGATCTCCGAATACAATTCAAGCAAGAAGCCTTCAACCTTTTAGGAGCGAAGCCGATCTTCATCCGAGCAAGTGGTCCAAGACGATCCACGATTCACGAAGACGTGCGACGCCAAATCGACGATCAAGTTCTTTCCTCATTGTAGATTTTGAGAGAATTGTAACAAAATTGTTGATAAATAAAAAGTGAAATTCTTTATCTTGCTTTCTTTATATTTGAGCATCATGATTAGATCTCGGTTCTTGATTGTGTTCTTTGATATGATGTTTGAGTAAAAACTCCGCTCGTGAAGGAGTAGAGAGAATCAATAGATGATGATGTTAAAAATCTTGAAACGATTCTTAAGTCCCATGAGTTTTGTAAACATTAGTAAATTGAAGAATCGATAATCTAGTTTCGAGCGATGCTTTCTTGATTGTGTTCGCTCTTAATTAGTGATCCACGATCGATTCTTGAATTTACTAGAGGTTAGAATGTCAATGAAATCAACGAAAGGACAAGGGATAGATGATGAAACCTAGTTTCCGCAAGAAATCCCTAATTCTTGTTGATCGTCATCGATTTAATATCAAATCATTAATGGATAAGAAAATGTAATCAAAAGTTTTCATCACGTCTATAGATTCGATCGATTCCTACGAGCCTCACTTCGATTCTTGAAACCTAATTCGATTGGATATCATCAATTCTTGATTCTTGATTTTTAATGTTTTCTTGTTATTAGATCTTGATTTTGATAATTCCTGAAATGCACTTTTAAATCTTGAATTGAATTGTCTTTTCTTTTCTCTTTAATTTTCGACTCATCTAATTCAATTACAAGCAAATCTCACTTTCCCTGTGGACGATTCGCACACGCTAACGCGCTACATACGGCACCGTTATTGATTGCGGTCAAAAATTTCTTTGGTTGTGATTTCTATACACTTTTCTTATATACACACCGAGAAAGAATCAATCAGTGGGCTCTATCTCCTGAAGGTCCGAATCACCTGACGACATTCCAAAGAAAAGAAAGAGAATGTCTTCAGTGAACAAATCGCTCGGTAAGTCCCGTAAATAGACAAGAATGGAATAGACAGAATAGAGAGTATATTTTTATAATGTTGTATTTAGTATTAACGCTGTTATTTGTAGCTTGGTACAGAAGAATACCAGTGTATACGAGAGGAGTCCCACCATTCCGGAGACTAAGGTATACGGAGACAAGGAACCATTCAGCCACGGTACAACGGCAATGGATATTCAGATTAGGTGTATTATTGTTACAGTCTCGTGCCACTTCTAGCACCTTCCGTACCAGTCTACCCCTTATAAACCCCGTGATGTCTTGATTGTATTATTTGTATTGTATTGTCTTGATTTATATAGATGGATGACTTGCCGGAACCATGATATCAGTAAATGGATGTTACTGGAGAATCATGTAGATGGATGTATATCCATTGTTCGGTTCAGATTGAATATATGGTTTCTGATTGAATTGTAGTTTTGTAATTTCATACTTGAATCATATTCAAGTCAGATTGATTATATTGAGACTCAGCCTGAGTCAGACAATTAGAAAAGAAATTGAATTCAGAATTAGGTTTTGGTGTTATCGGTAACTGCTGCATATGGACGGCAGGATTTGTGTCTTTTTCAAAGACAATTACCGTGTTCATAACACCGTTTGTTATATTTTCTATCTTAAATAGGCAAGCACCCATATCTCCGGCTCCCTGAGGCTCAAGAGACTGGTTCCGCTTAAACCTATGTTTACCACGGTCCTTATTGTAATTTAGTATAACTTGAGGGGTTTTTATGTAAAATAGTTCCGCTTAAACCTTATACTTTCAAAATATAGCTCAAGTATTTAATTATCGTCTTTAGAGTTTTCATAGATTTTTCTTTTATTCAATGTGAAATTTTCTAGTGAATATGACCTAGTCTTTAAAGTATAAGGTATTTATTTGAAATATTGGAATTGTATGGTATTTTCTTGTAAATGAGATATTTTTCTTGAATTTTGGAAATATGGAATATTATAAATATTAAAAATAGATATTTTGATATTAATTACATATATATATTTATTAAAAATATAAGTTTTATTTATAATAGAAATCACATTTTTCTAAAGAAAAATGTATTAAAAATCTTTCGAGATCGTATGCTCCTTGTGGAGGTCTGCATCTCTTCATTTCACCATTTAACATCTTTTTAATACTTTTTAATCCAAAATTTTAATTCCCAAACCCTAAGTTTTCACTATAAATACCACCCCATGCTTTAGCCCTTCACCATTCTGAAATTCTAACAAATATTCTCTCAAAAAGTTCCTAAGTGCAAGTGGGGTTAGAGACCAAACTTGTTCCGTCAAAGATCGAAGCCATTTCCGGAGCTCCTGCGACACCACGAAGCCCTCTCCCTTCTTCCTAATCCTTTTCTTGATATTTCCAAACAGTAAGTCCCTCCCAACTCTCTTTCTTTTCATCGAAATTCATCTCCAACTCATATATCAATAAAGTGGAGTTATTCCCGATATCTTTCTTTTTAAAACCTAGAACTCCATTTTTCATCATATCTCGGTCAATCTAATTTTACCACACTATTTATAACTTTAATTACAAATGTTTAGATTCAAGTTTAACCAAAATTTTCATGTGAAACGAACATAATCGAACTTTTTCATTAAAATACCTTGAACTTTATTATTAGCTCTTTTCGATATTGTTAAAAACAATACTTTTAGGAAAACTTCAAGGGATAACGATCTACCCCACACGCACACCTTGCTTTCATAGCACGATATCTACATATATATATAGTTGATTCAAAGAATAACTTTATAATAAAATATCACATCTTTAAAAAAACGGGTTTCTTTTAAAGCGGTATTTTGTAATTCTTGGCAAATACGACTCAAGAAACCTCGTTAGGGGACCCTCTAATAGATAGTGCGGATTATCACACATCCTTAGGATAGTTGAGCGAGATGCAGAACTCCTCACGGAGTATTCGATCTCGAAAGGAAATAAAATACGATTTTTAAGAAAACGAGACTTTTCTAAACAAAACTAATTTTTTGAAAATTATATAAAAATTATAAATCCATATTTTCAATATATATATGAAACTATATTTTTTTCTAAAAATGAAAGGAAATTTTTTTTAATAAAATACCATCAAATTACCAAAAAGGGCTAATTTTCAATAAAATACCATAAACTTTTAAAATCTAAGTATTTATCATTAAAATACCCAATAATTAAAATACATGCTCATGAAAACCCTAAATAATACAAATCACCCTCAAGGTTATTTTTTTTAAAAATATATTTCATAAAACCCCTCGAGATATGCAAAATAATATTTTAAGGACTCTAGTTTAAATATAGGTTTAAGCGGGATCAATTCTCTTGAGCCCCAAAGAGCCGGAGAAAGTGAGTGCTTGCCTATTCAGGTTAGACAACTTAACAGAGTTATCAATGCTAATTTTCTTGGAAAAAGACAAAAATTCTGCAGTCCATGTGCAGCAGTTGCCGATTACTCCCGAACCTAAGAATTCAAGAGTTAAAACCGTTTACAAGTATCTGACTCAATCTGAGTCCAAACTCAAATCTGAATCCAAAATCAAACACGAACTTGAATACTTGATCATGAACCTGAATGCTTAAATTCAAACATCAAATTCAAACTTGTATTCTTGACTTGACTTGACCGAACCATGGTTATAACGTGACATGAACGTGACATGACTACTTGAACACATGATTACATCCTGAACATGAACCTGAACATTTTATATCCATGGTTTCGGCCAAGACCTGTAATCTTAATCTATACAATACAATACGCGGGGGAAAAAGGGTAGATTGATACGGAACGTATATTGTGGCACGAGAAGTCACTTAAAAGACACCTACATGAATTCACGTGCCGTTCTCCTATAGGTTATGACGGGGCCTTATACTACATGTTACCATAGTCCACGGGGTAAGATGGACTCCTCTTGTATACATGAATACTTTCCTTATCAAACTACAAATAACCATGTTAGAATAAATAACATAAACATGTTGATGATCATATACAATTTTACCTGTCCTTTGTTCTTTTAGATCCTATTCACATGATATACTATTCTCTCTTATTTCCTTTGGGAATTATCGAACGCTAGTTTGCTGACGACGATCCTCACTGTTTTTTTCTTCCTTAGGATGTTCGTCAGGAGGACTGGACTCTGAGGAGATAGAGCATGTTGACTGCCGGAAGACGGACCGGGACGTCGAGATGTCTGGACTGAATCCTGGGGGCAGTTGCTATTTGGGTTTATTCGTCCACCTCTCCGAAGATGCTAAGTTGATTTATAGCACCGTATATCGGAGGTTTGGACGGATGCAGCCATTGTAGTAGACTTTATCAGATTACCCCTCATTTGCGAGGGGTTTTTGATTGTGGGGACGCTCTTCCCTGCAGGCGCAAGCCCGTGCAGTTAATTATGTTACCGTATCGCGATATCCACTTTCTCCTGCTCTGGAGGTTCACTTCTTTTCATGTGTATGTTTGTTTTGTTTTGTTTGCCCGTGGATTGTATACGGAAACTAATTTATGTCGTCGTCCGTAGGGCGTGGATTAGTCCAAATCCGTATATTTTTAGATTTAGGTTTGGGTTGATTTAAGGATCATTAATCTGGTTTGAGATTAAGATCGGCTTAAACATATGAGCATTTGGTCTCAATTATTTTAGTTTAAGGACATCGCGGTCCATTATCGCCATATTTGAGGCGAGGTGTTAGTTAAGGACGTTTCGGTCCTTTATCGCTATTTTGGAGGCGAATATTAGTTTAAGGACATTTCGGGCCATTATTCATCTTGCACACATGTGTATTTGTTACGTAACGAAGTGAACAATGGAGATATGGAATGTGCCCAATTTGAGGCACGATCCGATTTGAGGCATGCACGACAATTTGGAAATGCATCAGCGAAAGAAGTTGTTGGTCATCGGGACCCGCCACCTCTCTAAATACATTGAGGAATTACAATGATATGTATCAGAGGTGTGGAGTGATGTACCCTTTTGAACCAAATCCCGTATTTGATGGGAAAAGGGTTGCTGTGGATATAAGAATCATTAATCGTATTTGAGACTAAGATTACTTTAGGAGACAAAGGATGAATATCGTTTTGGATATCATCAATGGGAGATCATTAGTCATTTTTTAGACTAAGATCAATTTGGGAAACCATGAGCCATATGAGCTCGACTGATTTTAAAATCAAAGAGGTTTAACCTTAGGAAACTTAGCCGACTTGGGCTGAGATATAATTACTCCACAATGCTAAGCACTGAGACATACAGTACTCATGTGCGTTTCACGTGGATACTGGATTAGTGCTAAACACTAGAGTCTATAGCGCTTACGTGTGAAACACGTGAAGCCCCCAAATATGGGGCACTGCTCCTCTTTTACAGAAGTTCTAAGCACTTGATTAGATCCCTCGTGCAAAACATGTAGCTGCTTTTTTTGGGATGGCTGCCTAATGGATAAAGGAGTTTTTCTTTGCTTTTTAGGCGCCCACGTAAGAATCACGTGAGGCAGCTTTGGCTTTTCTTTTGATTGTTTCCCATTTTTTTAAGCACTCACATAGGAAACACGTGAGGCAGTTTTGGTTGTTCTTTTGTTCGTTTGAAGCACTCACGTGGGAAACACGTAAGGCTTTAGAATAGTGCTAAGCACTAACGAGTCACCAAGCTATTCTTGTGCTTTCTTAGAGATATCGATCTCTTGTTAATGACATTTTTAGTCATTGATGATCATCAAGATTTCAGTTTTGAGGATCTTGGATCATCATCATTTTTTCAAGAACTAAGTTCTTTATATTGGGTTAAACCCTAATTTTTGGAGGAATTAAATTCTCATAAGCTCCTGTTATTTCTTTTTCATTTATGACCTAGTTATTTTCCCCTAAGTTTTGAATCTGCAAAACAGAATCTCCCCGATGAGAATTAAATTCTCAACTTGTGGGGAGATATACTTCAGCAAATCTTAACTAGAGGAAGAACTAAGTTCTTATATAAAGGGTTAAACCCTTAGATAGGCAAAGAAGAGACACTGTGATCTCTGTGTTTTTTTTTTTTACCTAGGGTTTCAATGAGGCAAGTCTTCTTCTTCTTTTGAGAATTAAATTCTCTTTCTTTTTCCAAAGCTCACTGTATTTTTTTTTTTTGCAGAAGCTTGTGGGGAGTTCTGTGTGTCTCTTCTCTCTCCTTCCCTCTTTTTTTCTTTTTTCTTTTCTATTTATAAGATAAGAGAAAAGATCAACTTGTTAGGAAAATCTCTGATTGAGAAATCATGATTGGTTTCAAAATCAATCCAAAATGATCTCTCGGATCACTTGGTGAATTTTATTCACCATTGGATTTTTAATCCAAAATCTCTCTGTTTAACAGAGAAGTTTTCTTGTTTATTTAACAAGATTAGGAAATATCTTTTCCTAAGATAGAATTTTTATTCTATCAGATGATCGGTGGGTGATTTTATAATCACCGTTGGATTTTTGATCCAAAGGTCCTCTGTTTAACAAAGAATATTTTTGTAGTTTGAGAAAGATCAAGAAAATATTTCCCACATAGAATTTAATTCTATCAGGTGGTTTGATTGGTAATATTTTTTCACAATTGGATTTTAAATATAAAATTCTCTGTTAGAGAATAATATTTCTGTATCAGCAAGATCAGGGAAAATATTTCCCAAAAAGAATTTAATTCTATCTTGCCAAAGAGTGCAGCACAAGAACTTACGTGTTTAACACGTGACCCCTAACATGAGTTTCAGCATGCTTTATTTTCAGCGCTCATGTGCCTATAAACTCTCACGTGTTTAACACGTGAGGCCTGTTTGGTTTGCCAATTATTTGACTGCAGCGCCTATATGCTTTGCATATAGGCGCTTACGTGTTTAACATGTGAGGCTCTTTTAGCCTATTTGTTTTTAACTGCAGCGCCTATATGCTTTTGCAGATAGGTGCTCACGTGTTTAACACGTGAGATTTTAATAGTGGGGAATTTTCCCCCTTTTTCCTTTTTTTTATGAGGGAACAAATTCCCCCAGCATTGCTCTCACGTGGCTTGCACGTGAGTGCAACGCTGTCTACCCTTACAACCGTTGGATTGCCTAGGGGAACGAGGAGATGAACCACTCACCATCACGTCTTATAAATGGGGGTTTGGCTCTTTAGATGATCACTGTTTCTTCATCTTCTTCCTTAATCTTTTCTTGAGAATTTAATTCTCCTCTCAGAGCTTAGCTCTCTGTACATAAATCTTTCAGAGTTAAACTCTGTAAAAACTTTCTTTTTGGGTAAGGATCTTGAACGACGTTTATCCCTTAGGGAAAAGCCCCCCTTTTTTTGCTCTTTGGATTTCAAATCCGTCAACAGAGCTTTGCTCTTGTCTTGAACTGGTCTCTTAGAGATCTGAAAAAAATACCCCCTTTTTAAGAAGACTCTGGGGTCTTAAGAACTGTTAGTTCTCCTCTCAGGGTTTACCCTATCACTGAGCTTTGAGGATCCTTGGAATTCAATTCCATTTCTTCGTTTCCTCACCACGGGGGTTTCTGGGATTTAATCCCATTAATAAAGGAATTTAATTCCATCTTATAGAGCTTAACTCTGAAAGACTCGGAAACTTTTGGGAATTTTATTCCCTGGTGTTCTTGAGCATTTTAGGGTTTTAATACCCTTGACACAGATTTGAATCTGTTGTGCATTTTAACAGAACTCGTTTTTCGAGAATGTTAAGATTTGTTTAAACTTCACTGTTTATTTAATGAGAATCTTTTTGGATTCTTACAATGATTATCTTGCCCAATCATTGGTGAGCCGCCATTTAGATTTCGTGGGGCCAATTAGCTTTGTAGTTAGTTGTCCCAAGAAACAAACTCATATATATATATATATATATATATATATATATTATTAATGGGTCCCCCTCCTTTTTTTAGGTACGATGGCATCACTTCCCTACTTCCCTTATACACGCTCGGAGATCGCTTTTCTACAGTCGCCATAGACAAGGAAGTTATGGCGATGATTAGGACACGTGATAAGGATACTAAGAGTCTTCTCCTATGGGGAGTTTGGTATGGCCACATTATTAGGGGTCGACGTAGTTTCACATGCGAGGTACCGACAGAACCCATCCATCCAATATCATTCACGGAGCGTTCGTGTGCTGCTTATGTGGTGGAGGCGGCTAATTGGACCCCCGAGGGCCGTCTTGAGCCATCAAGGACAGAGATACCCAATCAACCCTTGATGGCTATCGATATTTTAGGATGCCGATTCTGCCAAGGCAAAGCTAGACCTTGGGGGCAGGTCTACAAGATAAGCGTCGTCCCGCGGCACCCAGTGGGCTACCTTCCTTGGGCCCATTACATTCTCTCCTCTCAATGTTCACAGCTGCAAAAAGTTGGGCTATATCAAGCGGTGTATGTGTCGCTGTTCTACTATAATGCTCCCCACGTCTGGTGGGTCAAGGCCTTTTTGAATCAATAAAATCTTCCAACGCACACGTTCCTACTGGGAGATCGCGAAGTTTCCATTTCACTAGAGGAATTCCGAGAAATTTTGGGACTGCCGATCAGGGGAGAACACTATGAAGAATTATTACCCCCCGACGAGTATATATTTGCTACGGCGCCAGCGATACTTGAAAGCTTGACGACCGAGAATTCTGTTCGGCACAAGCACCCGAGTCTGATTACAACCTTGGGTATTTTTGAGAAACTATTCATAGCATCGAAAGGGCAAGGTGTCACTTTTTATGCTTTCATTGCTTGCTTTCTCTGTGAAGATGTCTTATCCAAGAAAGCTTCGAAATTCGCAAAGGTCAAGGATCCCTTCGGATTCGGATTAAAGAAATTGTCGACCAAAGAAGAAGACCTGCCACAGTTTTACATTCCGAACTCATTGGCCATAACCTTTGATGCGATTGCTGCCCCCGGAATAGACGAAGAAACTTTCTTTGTAGGATTCATTAGTCTCTGGCTTAGCTGGTTTGCCATGCCGATGCATCGCCATTTTATGAGAGCCTCTGTCTTCCATCCTTCCCATCGCATAGCCGAAGGAGCATGTTTGGTTGTTGGCATTGCAGGACTATCACACCTATATCACAATTTAAGTACTGTCGCCAACACTTCAAACCCGGATGCGGATACCGTGAATTTCTCCCTCCACTACTTCACGCCATGGATTGAGATGCATGTGTTAGGCGCATTTGCAGCACACCGGCGCCCTGCTTTCTATGAAGCATATACCTTTCCACGGGTCATGAGGCTGGTCGATACTTCTGCTCCTGATCCGACTCAGTTAGGGGCACTACGGGTATTGCTTAATCCATATTCGAATGAAAGCGGGATGGTTTTCAGTGATCGAGTCCTTTCTACTCCGGTAGGACCCGTTCAACAGTTGTTTGATTTGTCGAAGAGTGGAGCTCCGGCTTTAAAGCCCAAAGAGATCATGCATTTATATTCAATCCGGCCGGGGTACTTAGCGTTCTGCCTCAATGATACTACTCTCTTCATATGGTACAATCCATATCGCTTCGCCCAGCAGTTAGGTTACAACCAGGGCGTCCCTCTCGAAGCCTTTCTAGTTGAGCCCACTCTCTTACTGGAGGTCACTCGCGACGTTATCCACCACTTCATGCGGTTAGGTACTGGTTCTGTCTTCATGATTCCCGAGCCTGACTATCTTACGAAGCCCATGGGACCCTTCAAGGGCTGGTACTGCCACCGGGTTGGTCCCATCATTGCAGAGGAGAGAAGGGTGCTCTGTGAATGTAAAGCCCATGCTGCCGCTCAAGCCGTCAGAGCCCCGTTGCGGCCACGGTTGGTTGTTTGCCCTCCTCTGAGGGACAACGACTCAATGCTTATTCCTAAGGCTGCTCGGGCGGAATCAGTCACCGGCATTGCTGGTATGCCAATTCGCCCTAGGGCTGGGGTAGAGATTCCTGAGAAGGCACCGGCAGCGGCATCACCAAAAACAGACACCGAAAGTGAGGTTGGGCAGTGCCGTGAAAAATTGCCGAAGGGGAGGAAGCGCCCTTCTTCTAGTGCTGGCTCGGGCCCTAAAAGAAGGAAGAAATCGGTCGCCGGTTTACTCGATGCGTTGCTTGAGTCCGAGCTTCTTCACGATTAGCCATATCTGTTCATGAACCAGACGATAGTTTCCTTTTTCCTGGCACATCTGTCGAGGAAGCCGCTCATTGGACGAAGCCTTAAAGCGATCGCAAGATGAAAATGAAAATGTGTGCCCTAGGAAGGGAAGCTTTCCCCCTGTTTTATTCTATGACGTTGATCCGTTATTACCTAGGTTACTAATTGGTCCTCTAACGATGGAAGAAGAACGGGCTCTCAAACAACCCATCTCGGTCGTTTATGAAGACAAGGTTGCTCTGAAGACGGGAAGGCATTTACTTTCGATCGAAGCCCAACGAACACAATTGATCAGAAAAGAGCAGCGGCTTGAAGAGGCCATACTTCAGGCTCCCTGGCATATTGGTATGCATATATTTCTTTTACGTCTCTTCCGGTAAATAATTTGTATTACTTTCACATCATATTATCTTTACCAAAAATTTTGTAGGGCCTTCTGCAGCGGGCGTAGTCTTGAGCCCAGATCACGTCATGGAGCCTCCAATGAAGGCTTCTATTCCTCCGGCGGAGATTGCTGAACCGGTCATAGATTCTACAGATATCTTCAGTGACGCACCGGGGGGTGTAGAGGAGATTACCAAAACTGCCATCCCCGCCTTGGAGTTTCCAGTAACGGCTTCTATTCTTCCAGTGGAGACTGCCACATTGGCCATAGCTTCTGTGAACATCTCCAATGACACACCGAAAGGTGTAGAAGAGATTACTGAAGCTGCCATCCCTCCGATTCAAAATGGACGAAGTATCAAAGGTAATTTTATCGACATCTACAATTTTGTTTAACGACCCTTCCATATATCTGAACTTTTCTTTCCCTCAGAACTGCGGGAGTTGGCGTCTTCCATTGTAGATCTCTCTCCGAAGAAAACCTTCTGGCGTTTACTTGACATAGCGGCCCCGCAAGCGATACCTCCACAGAGCATAGTCCTTTTCTCTGGCCAAGGTTGGTAATTCTTCACCTTTCCATTTTATATCTTCATAATGATGCTGATGTGCCTCCTTTATTTTAAACCACAGTCTTAGAGGCTGACGACGAAGTTGAAGTTCTCAATTGACCTGGGGATCTTAAATCTTCCTTTTATGGCCGTGGGTAAGTGATGATTTAGCATTGGCATTCTTTTACTTATTCTACGTCTGGAAAGGCGATTAACCATATATATATTTTCACAGTTTTGCCCACCTTGACTCCATTAGAGTCCCAGATTTCCATGCCACCAGGCCCCTATGCCCGACACGTGTCTGAGATGAAGGCAAAACAGAGCATTCATTCCCTGGAAACTCTTATAGAAGATCTTTGCCTTGGCATTTCCGTCATGGCCGAAGAATTCGCTGTTAAAGCCAACGCTTCTTTGTCTGTTCTTGCCACCTACCATGACGAGGCGCTGGTGCATGCTTGGGTCGAGTATTGCTGTCAACTGGAGGCATCTCTACATGCAGTTGAATGCGTACACCTTCCCTCTGATATCCTGTCTGTAAAGGCCAACTTGCATAGATGGATCGATCGGTATTCAGCCAATTTCCATTCATGTGAGAAAAAGCTCAACCGAAAGTTTTCGGCAAGGGAAATGGCTTCGAAGGCTTTAACGGAACTTCAAGCCCAGCTCACCACCAAGATCACTAGGGCCTATGAAATTTGGTGGGTTCTACAGGAGGCCATTACGAAGGTGGTGGCTCTCGATAAAGCCGTCATTTTCACACGTGAGATGGTCAAAGCTCACAAGACTGTCGAGAAAGAGCTTTAGAGTCAATTTTCTTTATGCAAAAATCAACAAGCATAGGCAGGGACTCAGCAGGCGGTGTTGATAGAGCTTGAAGCGAAGGTCCGGCGAAAAAATGATGATCTTGCTGGTTTATTGAACCGCCCGCCAGCTTAGAAGTTTTTGTCGATGTATATTTTCATCCCCTTTTTTGTATTTTGTATTCATTTTGATTTATGAATAAAAGACATATTTCATTTCATACTTGTGCCTCACCATCTTTTGATGTCCTGAATTGACGTAAAGTAGTTTATGTACTCATTTCGGAGTTTGTAGTTTATTCACTCGTTTCGGAGTTTCTAGTTTATGTACTCATCTCAGAGCTCGTAGTTTATTCACTCATCTCGGAGTTTCTAGTTTATGTACTCATTTCAGAGTTTGTAGTTTATTCACTCATTTCAAAGTCTCTAGTTTATGTACTCATTTCGGAGTTTATTTAGTTTACCTTCTGTCACGACCCAAAGTTCGGCCCGTGACCGGCACTTAACCACGTAACGTCTATAGGCGTAACGCGATTAAGTAAGCCGAAACCCAGAAATCAAAACCATTAAAATAATGAGTGATGAAAACATTAGTTTAAAACCTTTAGAAAACCTTGAGTAAAATCCTTAAAGTTTAAATTATTTTCTTAAAAATTTCGGCAGCACCTCCTTTATAAAACTAGCCCCGAAAACGGGTACAAAACATGATATAAGTAAAATGACTGATAACAAGAATAAAACATCCCCAAACGGGAGCAATCACGCCCAACGGCGGAAACAACCACCACAAGAATAGTATACGACGCCGTAGCGAAGAAATGGACAATATAAGCGAAAAACAGCATAAAAGATAAAACTGCATAAATAAAGTTAGCTCACACAAGCTCGACATCCAGAGTACAAAATAATATACAATATCGTCCTCACAACTGGTCTCTAAGTCAATACATGAAGTAGTAGATGGAGAGTACTAGATACAATAGAGTGTACAAATGGAAAATAAACGGATACCGCAAACCCACCTATCAGCAAAACGGCTCATACGCCAACTGCAGTGGTATTCGTAGCAAAAAGATACAAAGAGGTAGCCCTACCGCAACTACTCTGAGGGTCGACCTGCAAACACTGTGGCACAATGGGGGTGAGTTGCCAACTCGTGAATAGTAAATAACATATAAAGGTAATCGCGAGTATGCACGTACTGCGATACTCTAACATATGCAATCAGATAACATCTATATGATGAACTGGGTATGCAATAATCATGCAAAGTACTCTATCAGGTACTACGTCTACATGATGCAATCCATAGCAATGAATGCTGAGTATGGGATAAAATAGAATCTACACGAATCATCATCGTGGAAAACCCCGGTGTCCACCAAAAACACCCAAAAATCCCGATAACTCAGGCGCCGTCACTCTATCCAGCCCTCAAATACTGTAAATCTCATAGAAGCGGGGTGCCCAACATCGGCACCCGAAAACATCATGAAATACCCGTGTCCAGCATCGACACACAAATCCTCATATATCGGGCTCCGTCAGTCCGGATCGGCCCATGGGCTCCGGCAGTACGGGTCGGCCCATATCCATCTCTCGACTCTGGTCGGTATCCTCCGGATAACCGCCAGGTCCAACCAATCACCGGTAGGTAGTAGTCCCTCTGCCAGGCTCACCGTCTGTATACACAGCATCCTTTTCTTGCCGGGTCCACCATGTACCCGCAATCGGCCTCATCCAGCTCCTCAAATCGGGTTCACATGTCATACGTCTCAGAACCGAGAAAACGCATGGTGGACACACTGAAATATCATATCAAGAGAAACCGGGTTTTCAAAACAGTGCATACTTTCTTAAAATAATACCACGGTTCTCAAATCCAGAAATCATATGAATCCATAACTCACTGCGTAAATCCATGCAATGTGTCGTATACCACATAAAATTGTACTATGAGTAAAAGGGGAAAACTGCTCTTTTAAATGGATCCAGTTGAAAATATTTCATGCGGTCCCCAATTTTCAAAAATCAAAGTCAGCATCATCTATGTGTGTGCAAGAGTACGTATGTAAGCATGGATGCACCAAGATATATATATACGCAAGTATGGATGTACAATATGGATATGTGCCAATATGGATGCACAAGTGGTATATACGCAAGCATGAGTGTACAATATGTATGTGTGCCAATATGGATGTACAAGTGGTATATATGCAAACATGAGTGTACAATATGTATGTGTGCCAATATGGATGTACAAGTGGTATATATGCAAGTATGAGTGTACAATATGTATATGTGCCAATATGGATGTACAAATGGTATATACGCAAGCATGAGTGTACAAAATGTATGTGTGCCAATATGGATGCACAAGTGGTATATACGCAAGCATGTATGCACACAAAGGGACAGAATCATGTCTAATCATCAATGATGAGATAATCCAAACGATGTATGGTTCATAGCAATCCTATAGTGTGAGTGTCATGGCAATCACTAACGGTGTGGGTGTAACATACAAATAGTGCTCGTGCAGCTTGAACCGTTAGTAACCGTGCGGTGTTACATAAATACTATGTCTATATGCAACAAAAGAGGGGTACGCTACAATGGTACATATGTGCAAGCAATATATCTATGAATATAACATGCTACTACAATATCCTATCAAGCCCTGACGCTTAACGCCATACGAGCGATTTCCCCGTAGATGTTAAATCTACTCACCGGGATCTCGATCTACGTGTATCCGACCACCTGCTTCCCCTTCTTCGCGGCGTTCGAAGTCCCCGCCTGCGAACCTAGAATTTATACAAACAACATTCATAAGGCTAAAACCCTGCAAAACGCGATAACAAGATCACACAAGAAACCAGCGTCGCAAGCTAAACGCATGTGCAAAACAATACACTAAAACATGTGTGTGCAAACCCAGAACTATCCCGATGTGCTGCGACACACAGAACCCACTGAACCCAAACTCGAAGCGTACGTGTCGCGCAAGTCACAAAACACTAATTAAGGTTAATTGGTCCCAGATTTTTACCTAGAACAAGACCAAGAAAATAAACAACACCAAACACAGACAAAAATATACAGACACCCCCTGCACAGCACCAACTCCCAATTCCTTCAGGAGGCCGGCGACATCGGATTTGGGAGGGATCTCGCCGGATTTTGGGGAGAAAAACGGACTCAAAATCCTACACAATACTTTAAAAAGCCTGCACATCATTCTGTATATGTTTGCAAATCAAGAAAATAATCGCAGATATAGCAGATTCACCGTATCCTATAATCTTGCTTAAAAACGTTTTAAAAACACTATTTGGTACAATATGGTATTTTAGTGTAAACTGAAGAAATGACTTGGTTTAAACAACATTAATAGCACCTAATTAAGTTAATCAAATCCTAAAAACCCTAACTTACCCTAATCTTCACTTAAACCACCTAATTAGCACTAAAACTCGCAAAAACACAACTTTTAGCTAATTAAAACTACAAGTTTAGCAATAAAGTGATTTGGGTGAGCTTAATACCTCAAATTTGTCTTAGGGGGTCTAAACTTGCTACACTTGCCTTCAAAGGCAAAGATTTGCCATCAAGACCAACAAAGGAGGTGTTTTGTAAGGGTTTAGTGAAGAAAAGATGAATTTTTGTGTAGGGATTTGTGCTTGGATGCAAGAAGAAGAAGAAGAAGAAGAAGAAGATGATGACGATGAATGTGCTGCTACTGCTTCTGCTTCTGCTGCTGCTGCTGTGGGTGTAGGAGAGAGGGAAGAGAGAGAGAATGTGCAAAGTCAACACTCCCCTATGCCCATTAAATGCACCATGCCTCATTTCTTTTCTTATTATTTTTTTAAGCTTATTTTGTTTTGGGTTTTATTTATAAGGAATGAAATGAAAATTTTGAAATGGTAGACATATTAAAACTTGGCCTAAGGTGAAATTTTGCATGCTACACTAATTTTGCTTAGGAAAATATAATTAAGAAAATTTTCTAATAAAGTGAACACTAAACTAATTAATAATTAATAAAACACATTTTTATATATAAGATCACATGATTTCACAATTAAAGTTTGATTTATTCTAGTTTATGTGGAAGTTAAATGAATTACGAGATTTTATGAAAAACTCGCTTTAACGCTAATTAACACGAACTTAGTCTAAACGAATTCCAATGTGTTACACCTCGCTTGGGTTTACAGGCAAACTTGTCCTAATGTTGTATATAGATAACCTCCATTCTTTACGACAGAGGTCCGTTAGGTTTTGTGGTACTATCGTTTTGGTCCGTGGTACCGTCGCGTTGGCTGATGTATTTCTCGATATACGGTCTTTAAGCCGTTGTTCGAGAAGCCCCATAACTGCCGTGTCTCTGATCCCTTTGGGGCTGGACAAGACATTTTTAAGTAATCTCCTTAGGTTATATTACCGTCGGAAGAGCAAACATTAGGAATTTGCCATGTCACTTTTTACTTGAGGTTAAGCTCAATTTGGAGCCCCGATGAGTCATAACCACTCCGCACTGGTGTGGGATGATCTTCGATAGTCTTTTAGGCTTTATATGAGTTGCTTTCAAGACCCGAAGCTGGGAATATGCCATTGCTTTATTTTTTGTTTTGACGATGTCGCGTTGATTCTTTGCTGAAGTAAGGTAGACATCTGTAAGACTTCTATGCTATATGTATTGCAGTTGAAGTCCGAAACTAGGAATATGCCATTGCTCCAATTTCGTTTGATAATCGCATTCGCATCCTGTTGAAATGAAGGGGAACGTCGGGATGGTCTCTAATTTGTACATGCGCCGTCGAGGCTTGGAGTTAGGATTCTGCCGTTACTCCATTTTTTGTTTCGTCCTTTGGGTCTTTTGTTGCCGTTGCGTCTGCACCCTGTCAGAATGAGAAGATACGTTGGGGTAGTCATTAGGTTGTGTATGGATCGTCAAGACTTGGAGCTAGGGTTTTTCCATGACTCCACATTTGATTTGACCCTTGGGTCTTTTCTGACGTCGTATCTGCATCCTATCGGGATGAGAAGATACGTCGGGGTTGTCTTTAGGTTGTGTATGGACCGTCAAGACTTGGAACTAAGGTTTTGCCATGACTCCACTTTTGATTTGACCCTTGGGTCTTTGTTGACGTTGTGTCTGCATCCTGTCGGAATGAGAAGGTACGTCGGAGTAGTCTTTAGGTTGTGTATGGACCGTCAAGACTTGGAGCTAGGGTTTTGACATGACACCACTTTTGATTTGACCCTTGGGTCTTTGTTGACGTTGTGTCTGCATCCTATCGGAATGAGAAGGTACGTCGGGATGATCTCTAGGCTGTAAATGTTGCCGTCGAGGTCTGGCTCTCCCTTTGACGGAGTCTGGTGGGAAAATATGGTTCCCTTTTTCATTTGTGCTCATGGATTGTATACAGGGGTAAGTGTAGACTCACCTGCAGGGCAAAAGAAATTTTATTTTATTTTATTTTTTATTGCTGCGATGCTCTACCTTTTCAGCACTTCATACGTAAGAGTCGCGATTGCCCAATCATTTCGGCTATTTTTCGCGGTGTCCAATCATTTCTACTGTTTTTTATATTTTTACTCGCTGTTTTTTATTGCGAGTTGCCCAAACATATCGGCTATTTTTATATGCATATTTTTTGCTCGCTGATTTTTATTGCGAGTTGCCCCATTATTTCGGCTATTTCATATGCATTTTTTTGCTACTCGCTGTTGTTTTTATTGCGAGTTTGGAATCTGATACCAACATTGGTATCAGCATCGCTAAAACTGGAATATTTCCAGGAGCGAATCATCATTTGCCGTGAAAGGACTTGGAGTTTGACACCTGTTTAAGCATCAGCATCGCTGCAACTTGAATATTTCCAGGAGTGACTCATCATTTGCATTTGTTTATTTGAAGTTTAATACCTTTTTAGGCATCAGCATCACTGCGACTGGAATATTTCCAGAAGCGACTCATCATTTTCCCTTGTTGATTTGAACAAAGGTGGCTTAGCAAACAGGGTTAGGATCCTGTCGACTAAGGCTTTTTGACTTTATGAGCCGTAAAGGTCTCATAAAGGTATTTCTCCCTATGAATCGTGAGGATCTCGTAGACGTATTTTCTCCCTAGGAATCGTGGGGATTCCTAAATGTGTGTTCTCTTATAAGTCGTAAGGATCTTATAAGAGTATTTTCTCCTTATAAGTCGAGAGAACTTACAAGTGTCGTTCACCATATGAGGACATTTCTTGTCATTGGTGGAACTTGGTGGGGAAATCGTTTATTTGTGCCTGTGGATTGTATACAAGGGCCAATATTGGACCGCCTGTAGGGCAACTTGGGGGATATGACGACTTAAGAACAGGTTCAGATCCATGTAGCTTAAGGCTTTTGAATCTTATGAGCCGTGAGGGTCTCATAGGGGGAGTTCTTATTACGAGTCGAGAGGATCTCGTAAGTGTAAAATAAAATTTACGAGATTGATCCCTTTCGGGTTTTCACAAGCTCGTCGGTAATCCTACTGTTTTTACTCACGGCACCCTTTCGGGTTTTCATACGTGCCCATTTTGCTTGTGGACATACCGTTTTTTTTACAAGATGGCACCCTTCCGGGTTTTCACAAGCTCGCCGGTAATCCTGCAGTTTTTACTCACGGCGCCCTTCGGGTTTTCATCCGTGCCTATTTTGCTCGTGGACATACCATTTTTTATGACCCATCTGTTTGCCAGTGGGATTTAGGGGTGACTTCACCGCTGGAGTAGCTGTGTAGCCAGTGGGACTTGAGTTGTAGTCTTCGCTGTTGGGGCTTCAATTGCAATATTGATCTTAAGAGAGCATATCGTCGTATTTAAGGCGACGCGCTAGTTTAGGGACGTTCCGGTCCATTATCACCATGTTTGAGGCAAATTTTTAGTTTTAAGGACTTCTCGGTCCATTGTCGCCATGTTTGAGGCGAATAATTAGTTTAAGGACTTCTCGGTCCGCTGTCACCTTGTTTGAGGCGAACAATTAGTTTAAGGACTTCTCGGTCCGGTATCGCCGTTTTTTGAGACAAAGTTTTAGTTTAAGGACATTTCGGTCCGATGTCACCATATTTGAGGCGAATTTTTAGTTTAAGGACATTTCGGTCCGATGTCACCATATTTGAGGCGAATTTTAAGTTTAAGGACATTTCGGTCCGGTATCGCCGTTTTTTGAGCCGAAGTTTTAGTTTAAGGACATCTCGGTCCAATGTCGCCATATTTGAGGCGAATTTTTAGTTTAAGGACATTTCAGTCCGGTATCGCCGTTTTTTGAGACGAGGTTTTAGTTTAAGGACATCTCAGTCCGATGTAGACATATTTGGGGTGAAGTTTTAGTTTAAAGACATTTAGGTCCGTTATCGCCATGTTTAGGACGACGAAGTTTCTTTGCATACTACTCTCAGAGTTTTTGACTCAAGAAAATAGCGAACGGACATAAGCATCGTCATCTATCATTGACCTAGGTCATGACTCGTTAGGCGTAGTATTTTTTGAGGAATTAGCCGTTTATTGGCCGGAAGGGTCTTTCGCCATGCATATCCATGAGCAGGTAGGCTCCACCTTGGTAGACTTTGTCTATGATGTACGGGCCTTCTTGGTTTGGCTCGAATTTCTCCCGTTTTGCACGATTGGGGATCATCGGTCTTTTGACGACTAGCATGAGCTCACCTTAGCGGAATGTTTATGGCCTAGTCAGTCTTTCGTATGACCGTGTCATCCTTGCCTTATAAGCCTCCAGGTTTTGTTGTGCTTTAAGGCGGGTTTCATCGAGAGCATCGAGCTCCTCAAGCCGAAGATGAATGTTTTCTTCATCTGTTGGATCATATCAAACTGCTATTCGTAGAGAAAGGAGTTCTATTTCCAGGGGAAGCACTGCTTCCGTGCCGAATATCAACGCGTATGGTGTTGTATTCGTGGCCGTTTTGAACATTGTTGGGTATGCCCAAAGAGCTTCATGCAGCCTTTCGTGCCAATTATTTTTTTTCTGGACACCGTTTTCTTTATAATCTTTGTCAAGGTCTTGTTGAAAGGTTCAACTAGACCATTGGCACGAGAATTATAGGCTGAAGAGTATCTCCAATCTATTTTATGCTGTTGTGCGAAGCGGCTGATTTTATGGCTTCTGTAAAATGGCCCATTATCCGAAATAATTTATCGCGGAGTGCTGAACCGATAGATGACATGTGTCTTAAAGAATGGATGATATTCATCGCCTTCACTTCTCTTAGTGGTACTGCTTCTGACCACTTAGAAAAGTAGTCGGTCGTTGCCAGTATGAACCGATGTCTTTTGGATGATGCTGGTTCAATGGGGCCGATTATATCAGTTCCCCACATTTCGAATGGCCAACTAGCTACCGTTGGGTGTAGAGGATTTGGATGATAGTGGATGAAGTCCCCATAAATTTGGCATGAGTGACACTGCTTCGCATATTCATGGCAGTCCTGAATCATTGTGGGCCAATAATAACCCATTTTTTTTATCTTTAGCTTCATTTTTAGCCCAGCTTGGTAAGAACCGCAGAGTCCATCGTGAATTTCATAAACGACTTCGGCCCCAGGCATCTTAGCCATAGAAAGTCGAACAATCTCTTGTATAGAGTATCAATGATGAAAGCGAAAGACAGAGCTCGTTTCATAAGCTGATATCTAAACAACGCATTTTTGGGCGTTCGTTGGGATTTGAAGTAATCTATGAAGACTCCCCTCTAATCCTTGACCTTTTCTTCGTCCTATATTTAGAGGGCTACTTGTTCGGTTGTTTCTTTTCCTTCTGATGGCTCTGTTAAGTCCCCCGAAGATATTTCTGTCGGCGCGAGAATCCTGCGACTTTGCATGATGATCTTTACGTCATCGAGGTCTTCGTAGGCCAGTTCCTTGGCCAATTTGGTCAACGCATCCGTCTTTCTATTTTCTGCACGCGGTATACTCTCTAGGGTGTAAGAGGGATTTGTGTCAACAGTTGTTGCACTCTTTCGCCATACTTTATCAGCTCTGGCTTGCACGTTTGATAGTCGCCATTTACTAGGCTAACGATCAGCTGAGAGTCTCCATATATGAGGAGGACTTTGATTCCAATGTCGACAACGATCTCGAGGCCTGCAATCAAAACTTCATATTCAGCATCATTATTAGTCCTCGGCTCTGTTAAGGAGAAGGCATAACGCAATATCCCTCCTTGTGGAGTCACGAAGATAAGGCCTGTAAGTCTACGGTAGAGCCCCGGCCGTCTAACAGACGCCAAATGCGGAACAAAAACTTTTAACTGGCGCTATCATATACTATAACCCGGATCTGCCATTATTGCTAAACTAACAAACTGTAAAGAGTGTAGAAAGGTTATACCGAACGATCCGAGTCCTTCGTTCTTTAACCATCATCCCATGCTCCGTTGCGGCTGCTCTGATATCATCGATCTCCGATCTGCTCGTCCAGGTGGCACCACGTCAACGATTCTTTAAACGGGCTCCCGCCTCTGACTCGAGGCAACTTGGTCGTCAAGTTTGCTAAAAGAGACGACCAAGATTGATGTAGAGTATGAGTAGAATACTTTGTCTCACTTCGTCCAAAGCCATGGACGATCGGTTAATGAAGTTGCCACTCGAATCGGGTGATGGAATGAAATGAGCTTTGAAATTTCCATACACCCAAAAACTATCATAATCTTTTTTCCAAATCAAGTGAGAGAGTGAGAGAGGGGGGAAGGGGCCGGCCATACTTAAGGAGGTGGGGGTGAGTGTAGGAGAGGGGAGAGTGACCACAAGAGAAAATATCTAGTGTGAACACAAAATATGAACACAATAAATGAAAAAGATGAATCACTTAACCTAGTCACCTTGCATTAATTGAATCATTAATGCAACCATGAGTCACAAAACACCTCACCACTTCTAGAACCTTCTAGAAGCATCCACACTCATCCAAAGAAAAGATAAATCCGTCTTTAACCGAATGTTAAAAGACGGCTGATAGAAAACTGGAAACTGGCAACTTCCAAAAGCGATCCTGAAACGAATTTCTGGACAACCCCGTAACAGTATAAATATACCCGCATTTGTATTACGACCGAATACAAATGCAACTGAGACAAAGATATTATATCTACTCAATATAATACTCGGGTTCGGCTTAAACCAAAGCCCACCAGTATTATCTGCCCGAAATATGACACGTGCGTAAACGCACGTGCATTTTCCGAACCCTGCCATAAAACCATACGGCCTCTACAACGTTTCGCCCAAATTTGGGAAACTGTCTGTGGGGGACTCTAATGACTCGTCAGTACCCTGACAGTGGGTTTAACCACAAACCGTCAGCGGCACTAGCTATGCGTAACGGCTGCCCATGGACTGACCTCAAAGGAGGCCGATGAGCGAACTCATCCGGAAACCCTACTGAGCCTAACAGTGACAATGTATATACAGTCCGGTCCGTTCGTCTATGAGTATCGCATATCTTCCTAAGGGGCTGGTAACGTCAGACCCCCAATAGCAGTATAAGTCGTGTCGGAGTGTAGCCCAATAACACCCTGAGATACTACTGGAGTACCTACCAGTAAATCTCCTGCCACGGACGTGGGCTTTGTGTAATGGCTCTCCTAGACACAGCACGATCTCACCCCCAATACCGGGAGAGACGAATCCCCTGCCGATCCGCTCACGTGCCTCTATGTGGCTCGGGACGGTACCCAAAAACTACCTGTTTGCACGACTCCTTTGAGCCGTGGTAGGGTAGAAATCAAAGCACAGTGGGAACTCACACGAGACAAATGACGACCTCAGGTCGATGAACTAACCTGTACACATGTCACCAGGGAACTGCTATCTGACGATAGGTATAGTACCAACTAGCAGATTCCCGGCGAGTCCTGTCCGGTGTACTCATAACCCAATGAGCACCTGTATACATCTTAGGTGATCCAACTGACACCAGTGGCTTGTGAGACCGGCCACCGCCCCTCGTCGGGGTCTCGACTGTATACACTAGTCTACTCCGGAGTATCGATGCCCTGTCTCGAAACTCCCACGACTAGGGACCACAATTAAGGATATGCATATAAACCACCCAACTCTCACGTATATGATCGCCATCATACTGTTGGTAGTAAAGCAAAATCCTAAGGGCTTTATCAAAGTGTAACATGTAATCAGTCACCTGAACATGTACATGACTGATAAAGGCAAACCAGATAGTATACTATCATCTCGAGTAAGACCGTCCTACCGGTATAGGTCCTCCGCAATCATTGCAATCACGTACATGCGATCCAATAATTGACTCTGAGGGCACTATCTCCAACAATCTCCCACTTGCACTTAAGGCTAATTATTGCGATGTTGACTACTCACAGCCCGTGTGAAAACGAACATCCAACTCCTCTACTAATCAGTTTCACAAAACCCGTTTGTAAAACTATTGTGTTCGAGAAATAGCCCCAGTGAGTGGATCCACCTAGATGTTTCCTTCTATATCTCTCTTAATCTCAAGTTCGCGGAGAAAACCATCTCCCGAATTGAGTAATACCTGTCTTAGAATATGTCTGGATATCTGATGGGACCTAGTTCATAAATGAACTCCAAATCCAAACTTCTTAGACTGTATCGATCACTGAAACTAATCAGTATCCTGCACCAAGCCTCCCACAGTATCCTCTTGGACCACCTATCCATAATACTGTCCCTCGACAGAGGGAAAACTATAATTCTGACAATCACTCTGTTAACCATGTCACCTTTGAAGCCTGGAATGATAACCGTCTCCCGAAGGAGGCTGTCGTCATCAAATCCGTAGAACATCCACTTATGTTCTAAAACTGCTTCCTTATGTTTCTCCAGGATTGGATTAATACAAACTTATCGCATCTAGTGCAAAAACAACATTTGGTGTGGTACTTGACATCTTATGATTGACTCAATTGCCTAAGCAAGTGATCTGCTAATCATACACATCCCTCTCCCCTTTAGTCTGTAAGACACCTTTAGAGAGGGTGACTCCATCACCTGCAGGTACACCACTATGGCAGGAATCATCTATTCTAAAAACCATTAGAATACTGTCAAAGTACCCACATTGGGAAACTACCCAAATCCAGATCTAAAACCATAAATCCAGAAACCAGAATGTCTGATATTATATCCATATCCTGTCTGGAGAAACAACTGTGCGACGACCACAGTACAACCGATCGTAGTATAGGAATTTTACTTCCTACTCTGTGTATGTCATCTAGATACCATGACATCACACCCTACTACCTTCTTAACAGATCCATCCCCTATTCTGATGAAATCAAACCCATGACTGTCACATCAAAATTAGATGATCTATCTCCGCTATAAATGCTCTAGTCTATAAATAGACATAAGCTACTTGCCCACTATACTTCCGCTGCTCCTACTGACTACGACAACCCTCTGGCAGAATAATATACACGTGCACTTTTAAAGCTAGTTTAGAATGACGCTATAATTAACCTCCTGCCTGGTCTCATAGTCTGGAACAACAGTAGTGTCAAGTCTGGGTAAACAAGAACCTCCCTGTCACCGTCCTTGAGGCTACCGAAGTACCTCTCGGGTGTCTGAAGTTACCCACCATATCTGCGGAGTGGCTAATGGAATGTCGAACTTGATTGAATCCGTAGGTTCTATTAAATTTTCCGTAATCGTTCGCGGTTCTCGAATCACTTCCAGTTCTACCAAACTCCCACTACTGTTTTCTGAAAAAATCCATTTTACTAAAACTGTGGCGAGCCAAGAACAATATCACTATTGATCTTCCAAATGGTAGAAAATCAACCCTCGTCATAGCCAGGGTCAACCCACAAACAGCCATTACAGAAACGTGCCTTGAGCTATCCAGAGTTTGGTTTTAAGCATAAGCTAGACAACTCACCGTACCTTAACATCGTTTAGATATGAACCATTCTATATCCAATATAGAAACTTTGGTACTTCTTTAATTGGAACCATATTCAATCATGCAGCTGTCTCCAGTGCATATCAACTTAATGGAGAGAGGCTAATCAGCATTACTCAACTTAGGAATCCATCCAATTATGAGTAACCTGAAAGAGAAACAAGTTTCTCAAAACCATTACTATTATTTGAATACCATTCACAAGAATCTACATCTTCGATCTCTTTGAAGAATCCCGATACTTGTGACACCTGGTTCTCTACTTTATTCTTATACCCATAACTTCTCAAAACTTAGACCTTGTATTTCTACGAAATACTTGTCTAATAACTAGAGAAGTCATAAGTAAACAGAATATAGTACGAGGACCTACCCCTCTGTCCTTACAGACACTGGATAACATACAATACTCTATATAAGTCCGTTGAGTTGAATAACTCAAAACCTGTGCGTCGTAGGTTGAAAACTGTATCTTGGCGATTTCTTCAAATATCACCAATTACAACGAATTCTGATATAATGAGGATAATTACCTAATTCCCAATAACTTACTCCCACTCATCATCTGTAAAACCATACAGATATGAGAATGAAACCTGGTAAATACATACCCTGGAGTAAGTATCTAATCGGGAAAACAGTTTTCCTTTAATAATGCACTGAAACATGAAAATGTTTCGTAGGGGTATCCTGGTATTCCAAGTAATGCCTCATCCATAATCCAATTCATGACTTTAACCGTATATTTCTTTGCCTTCTCTCCAAATTCCTTTATTTGTCTTTAGTCGTTACCTTCTGTACACCTTCGTTAGGCTAAATGGTTTTCTTCCTTCCCTACCGTTCGGCACCAGCCTATGGTTTGGAAGAAGACTATCCAGTAAGCATAATAGGTGTACCCTCCTAAACCTAGGAGTACTCGCAACTTGAGAGAAGGTGATGATAAAAGACAACTGAATAATACCTTATTCTATTAATAGTGAAATAGAAGTGGCGATGAAGTACGCGGTTTGGTCGTGAATGATAGCGGTCGCAATATACTTTGCCCTCTTTCTAATCCCTTTATTTTGTCTTTACATATTACCTTCTGCACACCCTACTTAGACTAATTGGTTTTCTTCATTCCCTACCTTTCGGCACCTGCCTATGGTTTGGAATAAGACTATCCAATAAGCGTAATAGGTGTACTCTCCTAAACCAAGGAGCCCTCGCAACCTGAGAGAAGGTGATAATAAAAGGCAACTGAATAAACCAATTCTATTTCTCCTGAACCTTGATCCATCCTCGAAGAAATCCCTTCGAGTTCGTATATAACCATACGATGGATCTATCCAATGGAATTGGATGTCCGTAGTAATACGGGGTGTTCTGAGAAATGCAAAGGGTAAAAGAAGGAGCGGCAATGACTTATACAACTCGGACAATCCAGAAGCCAGTATTTTAAGAAGGTTCGGTCAACTTGGTCACTGAGTCATAATCTAGGGTCGGTCAAAGGTCGCTGCCAGAGAGAGAGAGAGAAAAGAAACACTCTACGTGCACTCTAACCTAGATCAGAATGGTTATCACTTTATCTAATCAGGAAACCTCCCACTGTACTGTCAAATTCTCCTCCAAAGCTGAAAGAAGAATCAATCGGGATCACCCGAAGAGTAAACCAACTCATCAATAGAAATCGGGATCCAACTCTCATCGCATGATAACGTGACGGAATCCACTCACGTTATTCACACTCCAGAAGGTATGCGCATACTTGGCAAGTTTCAGTTTCTTTAGAAACTCCCGATATGATTTTTGCCCCATGCTCTTATGACCTTGGCTTTGGTCAAAATGTCATAAGTCACATACCAAGTTCTACCCGTCACTATCTTGTCAATTTGAACCCACCCGCACATGCCCCTGACTTTGTCCAATCGGCAGAACGACTGTCCCAAACCAACTCATCTATCTATGCAACAAATGAATACCCAGCAGCTACCAAACACTATGCCTTAACTTTGGCTAAAATGCATAGCTTGAATACTACTGAATACCCAAAAGAAATGACGGAGGGCTACGGCTGGTTTTTGGCGAAAAACCTTTAACGTAGTGAATTTGATATCGCTGAAGGAACCTGATAGCTTTTTTATAAAAATATAGTGGCAAAAACCTTTTGCTAAAGAGGTCACTCCCGGTGAAGGGATCTCGGCTCTTTCCTCGTGGAATGAGGTGCAGGATATTCCAACTGAATACCACGATGCAAAGCAACTTGTAATCGACTATAGTGAAGTTATCACCCTGACGCAAACTTCTGCCCAAGGGGTCATTCCCGGTGAAGGGATATCGGCCCTTGCCTCGTCGAATGAGGTGCAGGATATTCCACCGAATACCGCTATGCAAAACAAAAGGAAACGTCTTTGCAATAACACTTTTTAAATTGTTCCAACAACTCCAAATAGGTTTGTTTTCCTTTGCATTGATCAGAATCAACGCAGTCCCATCAATCAATCACACCAGAAAAGAACGAAAATAAAATGTACGTATATGCCATCCACATTCGTCACTGGGTCCCGTCATCATCCGTTAGGTTACTTAACTAACGACAGAGCGGGGACTGGACTAGCGCGGGTGCAAAACATATACAACATCTAATAGTATATATACCAATATACAATAATCGCTCCAGGCGTGATAATATGCAACATTACAGAAAAGTAATAAGCATCACAGAACAATACAGATAATCTGGGATCCCCGGGTTTCACAGAGCCGCTGCTGAAACCCGACGTTCCCCTGGTCGTGTGGATAGCCTGTGCAATAAAACCTAGACCCCTACGGGTGCGGTAAGTTTCCCGCCAAAACCTGAAGCGAGGCAGCCCCCTACAGCATAGTGAATGGACCACCCTGCACTTCACGGAATCCGATAGCTTGAGCACCCCTCCTTGGGTCAACCTGTACCCCCTACGAGTGCGGCGAATAGTCTGCCAATTTTAGAGTAAGGCCCCTCTGCCTCTCAAAGCCATGAGATGCGGACCCGTTGCCCTCCAGAACCCGGCTATCCTTGCACTCCGTCGCGGGGTCAAACCTAGTATAGAAATGAAAAATATGTACAACGGGTACATCGACCTCAACCCGGTCGTGCCCCAAAAGAATATTATACAACAAGCAGTGACGGCAGTCCACATGTTGGACGCTCGCCCCGCAATATCAAATGTACAAATAAATCCAAACTGCACTATCATTGCACACTACTATCCACCACGACAAATCCGCAACATCACAGCACAACACAGAATATCAACGCGAATGTCACGTTCACAAACCCGTCTAAAAGAACTATAGCGATCAGACGCGGTTTACCGATCAAATGACATTCCAGGTCGGAGATATAATGTAAGTACTGTAAACTAACATGTTTAAATTTCGATCGACTAAATATCACGAAGTGGGCCCCACGAACATCTGCTGTACAGTAACAAAATCTGGGCCCAAAAGATATATACCAAAAACCCCAATTTCCAGAGAAGAAGACACTGTGCAAATTTGGAGCCATGACCTCACAGAATGGCCGCGGATGCGCGGTCAAACCCTAGGTTTGACCGCGATTCCGCGGCGGTATTGTTGAGTCACGTGCCCAAATTTTTACGGTGTGCTTAGAAACCCCTGCACAGATTTCTGTGATATGTAAAATAATTTTAGGACTTGATTTAAAATCGACAGAAACGGTGAATGGAAATTTTGCAGTTTTTGATATTCGGTCCGATCGATATTTTAAACGCGTTAGCACAAGATAGTAAAGCAAAATGGTGAGTCTCTGATACCACTGTAAGTCTACGGTAGCGCTCCGGCCGTCTAACAGACGCCAAATGCGGAACAAAAACTTTTAACTAGCGCTATCGTATACTATAACCCGGATCTGCCATTATTGCTAAACTAACAAACTGTAAAGAGTGTAGAAAGGTTATACCGAACGATCCGAGTCCTTCGTTCTTTAACCATCATCCCATGCTCCGTTGCGGCTGCTCTGATATCGTCGATCTCCGATCTACTCGTCCAGGTGGCACCACGTCAACGATTCTTTAAATGGGCTCCCGCCTCTGACTCGAGGCAACTCGGTCGTCAAGTTTGCTAAAAGAGACGACCAAGATTGATGTAGAGTATGAGTAGAATACTTTGTCTCACTTCGTCCAAAGCCGTGGACGATCGGTTAATGAAGTTGCCTCTCGAATCGGGTGATGGAATGAAATGAGCTTTGAAATTTCCATACACCCAAAAACTATCATAATCTTTTTTCCAAATCAAGTAAGAGAGTGAGAGAGAGGGGGAAGGGGCCGGCCATACTTAAGGGGGTGGGGGTGAGTGTAGGAGAGGGGAGAGTGACCACAAGAGAAAATATCTAGTGTGAACATAAAGTATGAACACAATAAATGAAAAAGATGAATCACTTAACCTAGTCACCTTGCATTAATTGAATCATTAATGCAACCATGAGTCACAAAACACCTCACCACTTCTAGAACCTTCTAGAAGCATCCACACTCATCCAAAGAAAAGATAAATCCGTCTTTAACCGAATGTTAAAAGACGGCTGATAGAAAACTGGAAACTGGCAACTTCCAAAAGCGATCCTGAAACGAATTTCTGGACAACCCCGTAACAGTATAAATATACCCGCATTTGTATTACGACCGAATACAAATGCAACTGAGACAAAGATATTATATCTACTCAATATAATACTCGGGTCCGGCTTAAACCAAAGCCCACCAGTATTATCTGCCCGAAATATGACACGTGCGTAAACGTACGTGCATTTTCCGAACCCTGCCATAAAACCATACGGTCTCGACAACGTTTCGCCCGAACTTGGGAAACTGTCTGTGGGGGACTCTAATGACTCGTCAGTACCCTGGCAGTGGGTTTAACCATAAACCGTCAGCGGCACTAGCTATGCATAACGGCTGCCCATGGACTGACCTCAAGGGAGGCCGATGAGCGAACTCATCCGGAAACCCTACTGAGCCTAACAGTGACAATGTATATACAGTCTGGTCCGTTCGTCTATGAGTATCGCATATCTGCCTAGGGGGCTGGTAACGTCAGACCCCCAATAGCAGTATAAGTCGTGTCGGAGTGTAGCCCAATAACACCCTGAGATACTACTGGAGTACCTACCAGTAAATCTCCTGCCACGGCCGTGGGCTTTATGTAATGGCTCTTCTAGACGCAGCACGATCTCACCCCCAATACCGGGAGAGACGAATCCCCTGCCGATCCGCTCACGTGCCTCCATGTGGCTCGGGATGGTATCCAAAAACTACCTGTTTGCACGACTCCTTTGAGCCGTGGTAGGGTAGAAATCAAAGCACAGTGGGAACTCACACGAGACAAATGACGACCTCAGGTCGATGAACTAACCTGTACACATGTCACCAGGGAACTGCTATCTGACGATAGGTATAGTACCAACTAGCAGATTCCCAGCGAGTCATGTCCGGTGTACTCATAACCCAATGAGCACCTGTATACATCTTAGGTGATCCAACTGATACCAGTGGCTTGTGAGACCGGCCACCGCCCCTCGTCGGGGTCTCGACTGTATACACTAGTCTACTCCGGAGTATCGATGCCCTGTCTCGAAACTCCCACGACTAGGGACCACAATTAAGGATATGCATATAAACCACCCAACTCTCACGTATATGATCGCCATCATACTGTTGGTAGTAAAGCAAGATCCTAAGGGCTCTATCAAAGTGTAACATGTAATCAGTCACCTGAACATGTACATGACTGATAAAGGCAAACCAGATAGTATACTATCATCTCGAGTAAGACCGTCCTACCGGTATAGGTCCTCCGCAATCATTGCAATCACGTACCTGCGATCCAATAATTGACTCTGAGGGCACTATCTCCAACAAGGTCCACCCTGGCTTTTATTATGGGGGTGTTTTGCTTTCGTCTCTTCATGAAAGATACTCCATCGAAGTAGAGTTTCCATCATGAATCATTTTCTTCCTTCTCTCCTTCGATTGTGTCGAATGCATGTTCATCCGACAACTTACAATTTAAAGGGGAGTCAGCTGGTATCGGATGCTCGGCGAGAAAATCGGTAATGGCCTGGCCTTTTACTGCTTTAAGGGGTCGATATGTTATCGAGAACTCCATTAGGAGGAGGACCCATTTGGCAACCCTTCTTGTTAGTATGGCCCTTGACATCAGATATTTGAGAGGATCCACCTTTGATATAAGATGGACCTTATGTACCAAGGCGTAATGTCTGAGCTTCGTTATCCTGAAGATCAGTGTCAGGCAATGCTTTTCGATGGGGGAGTAGTTGTTTTCTGCCCCCAGGAGAACTCAACTCAAATAGTACAAAGCTCTCTCCTTTCCCTGATCGTTCTCTTATGACCATAGAGCGCCTAGAGAACCCTCAAGGATCGTTGTATATAGGATAAGGGGTTTTCTCTTAACCGGAGCGGTCAATACAGGCGGATTTTGCGGGTATTGCTTGATTTCGTCTAGTGCATTTTGGCACTTTTGATCCCAGACGAACGGGGTCCCCTTCTTCATCAAATGACTGTAGGGACGGCATTTTCCGAAGAGATTGGTTATGAACCACCGGATATATACGAGCTTTCCTTGAAAAGATCGCAACTGTTTGAGGGTCCTTGGCATGGACATCTCCATAATCGCCTTGATCTTTGAGGGATCGATTTCGATACCCCGGTGCCGTATGATGAATCCTAGGAATTTGCCTGAGGAGACTCCAAACGCGCATTTTATAGGATTCATCTTCATATTATACTTCCGAAGACGTTGGAACATTATGTTTAGATGTTCCCAATGTTCCTCGTAAGACTTGCTTTTCACCACCAGGTCGTCGATGTAGCATTCGACAATCTCATGGATGAGGTCATCGAATATCTTTGTCATGGCCCTCTGGTAGGTAGCACCAGCATTCCTTAAACCGAAAGGCATCACCTTATAGCAGAATATGCCCAGCGAAGTCCGGAAGGCAGTATGTTTTTGGTCTTCAGGATGCATTTCTATTTGGTTGTATCCTGAAGATCCATCCATGAAGGAGAAGACCTCATGGGTAAACGTGTTATCGATCATCAGCTCGGTAATAGGTACTGGGAAATCATCCTTCGGGCAAGCTTTGTTGAGGTCCCGAAAGTCCACGCAGATGCGCACCGTCCCATTCATCTTAATCACAGGAACGATGTTAGCGACCTAATCGAGATATTGAACTTCCTGGATGAAACCGAAGTCGATTAGTTTTTTGACCTCAGCATTTATACTCATCTCAAGTTCAAGCTGCATTCTTCTTGGTGCCTGTTTGACTGGCTTTATGTTCGGCGATATATGGCCAGTTTATGTACTGCATGACCACGTCCTTTAACGTGAAGCAGTCTTTATACTGCATGACCACGTCCTTTAACATGGCTACCTGTTTTTCAGATAGTAACTCACTGACGAACATTGGCCTCGGATCGTTTTCCGTCCCTAAGTCAATTTTCCTTTGGTTGTCCGCCATAGTGTGTATCCCGTCTTCCAGCTCTTTTGGTATTGGTGGAAACTCTGAGATCACCACGTCCTCATTTCCATTTGCGAAACACCTGAAGGGGTCATCTATCGTCTCGTGTCCTCCCTCCTTTGAGAGTCTTATCACGTGGCAGGTACGGGTTCACTTCCATTCTTGACGTTGAGATGGTCCTATCCTCATGGTATAGGTTCTTTTTGGCTCATGCTTTTGCGGTGGGGTTACCCTCCAGTTGTCAGATAAAGTGAACTTACCTTGTCGGTATTGGTCTTCTACCCAGTCTTTGAAGGTGAAGCGGTCTTCAAGAGGATGGCCTATTGCTCGGTGATAAGAGCAATAATCCGGATGATGGACCTTGTTTATTTGTTCGGGGTGCCGAGACTCCGTAAGCGTCATCATTTGGTGTTTCATGAAAAGGTTAAATATTTTCCTTGTCTTATCTTGAGGGAAAGAGTATTCCCGATCCATCTTCTTAATAAAGGATGGGTTCCAACCACGTTTTTCTTGATAGCGCGGCTTCTTAGATCTTCCTTGTTGTTTGCGAATGTTGTTCGCGCTCTTTTTCATGTTTTTGCCTCTATTTCGGTTTTTTTCCTTTTTGCGAGGACATACAGTGAGCTGGGGATAAAGGGTATTGTAGTCTTCTTTCTCCACAGGTTGTTGATTGAGGCGCTGCGTCCTGGCTTTTTCATAGATGGCCATTTCGCGGCTGTGGATATCCCGAATCTTTTGATAGGCTTCTTTCATTAGCTTGTCAACTTGTTCTTCGAACGATGGCCTTAACGTTCTTAGAGCGGGATCTCGTTCTGTTTCAACGTCACAGTTATTTGGAAGAGCGATCTCTTCTTCACCAGAGCTATTTATGACACGGCAGCTGTAGAATCGTTCCCGTTTCTTGAACCGAACGTATCCGAGCACAGTTGTTTCCATCTTCCCATTAGGCATCTTTCGCTGGATCCCAAGGATATCCCAAATCTTTTTGTATAAGTGGGCTTGTCGAATAGTTAGTTCGAAGGGCACACCTTGGCATCTTAATAGTCTTTTCAATCCATCCGCGTAGTATCTTGGCAGACAGATTGATTGAAGCCTATCAAGTGTAAAATCGGCACCATGCCAGACTTCTTTCTCTACTCTGGTCTCTGTAGATTGGTAGAAGAGGATCGCCTTTTCACCTCTTCGCCTGATAGGCACGTAGAAAGTCTATAGTTCATGTACGCTATATGTATCAAGCGCATCAAGTTCCTTATAATGCCGAAGGGGAGTCATTGTGATTTGTAGGCTCTGATCCGCTCTGGCGAGGATTTGCACCGATAGGCGGATGAAGAAAACAGCTTAGCTTCGTCTTCAGAGTCGCTGCCAAAGGCCAAAATACGAGTAGATGGTCCGAGCCTGTTGTCTTGGGGTTGCCCCGAGTAGACTATTTCTTCATCTTCCTCGGTGTCTCTCCCAAAGATCGGTATGGTGGCAACGAACTTCCGTTTATCCTCCGGTTTATGACACCTCTCCGTATCTTCGAAATCTGGTAAGAAGTACTTTGCGTTTTCATATTTTCGGACCTCGTTTACGGAGAACAGGTTTAGTTCACCCGTAACGGTGTATTCCAAGCCGTCTTTGAAATACTTCATATACTGATGTTGTGTAAAAGGGACGACGTTGTACTCATGTAACCAAGGCCTACCGAGCAGAGTATTATAGCAAGTCTTGGCGTCAATGACTTGAAATTTGATGTCAGTGATGAGCAGCCCGAAGCGTAACATCGGTATTACGGACCCAAGCGTCCGTGACGACTGTGAGTCGAACCCAGAGATGGTAATTTTGTCTTGGACCAAGTGTTGAACGTTCATGCAAATCTCCTTTAGAATTTTCACGTTGAGAAGATTGACGGAGGATCCGTTGTCGACAAGGATTTTGCTTACCTTGATGTCGTGGCAGTATCTGGTGACGTATAACGGGAGATTATGCTCGCATGTTCCGAGGAGGAGATCTTCATCGCTGAATGTAATGTCAGCCGTGTGAACCTCTGCCAGCTCGTCCTTCATATTCTCTTCTGCGAGGAAAGCTTGGAACTGATCAGGCTCTTGTAATGCCTTGATCAGAGAATCTCGTGCCTCTTTGGATAAGAGGAGAGCATCCAGTATGCTCAGTTGTGAGAGCATTTTCCTCGGATATGCTAAGACATAGTAATCCACTTTGTTTTTCTTAGCGGGTCCCTAGCTGCGAGCTCTTTGACGACTCCATCATCGAGGGTAATTTCCTCAGGGATTTTTTTCTTTCCCTTGGTTTCTTTGGCTCGAACCTTTGTTTGTAGGTCCGAGGTTCTTTTCAGGAAGCATGCAGTTACGCAGCTGAATGTTCCCACGGTTCTTCTCCCCTATTCTTATTCGAAGGTAGAGTCTTTGAAGAGAGGGCTAAGAGTCATTTCGTCCTCAGAGTCGCTCCTGAAGGTAAGAACCTGGGGTTCATCCCCTTCCGAACTGGTATCGATCATATGACAGTTGCCAGTCGTTTTCTTACGCGCACTTGCCGCACTTTTTTGCAGTCGACGGGCTTCGCACTTTATCCTCTAGAAGTGTTTTTGATGGGCAACATATCATTGACACCACTTCATGAAGGCACTGCATTCTTCGGTGGGGTGAGTAATCCTCCGATAATATAAGCAATAGTTTGGATATGAATCTTCTCCATCGAGGCATATGACCCCGGAAGTGTTTCCTACCAGAGGTGTCAGTTTCATTCCCATTGACAGGGCTTTGGCGAACCGCTTCTCTACCTTGATCCTGCTCTTATTTGTGGCAGGGATGCTTCGGTTTGGTTGGAGTACTTTATGACTCATCCTTGCCACAGGTTCTTCATCCTGCCGCTGTCGCTAAGCCTTTTCGTATATGGCTGTTTCACGTTCTCGGTCAGCTTTGCTTTTTCGAAAGGCTTCATTTAACAGCCTATCGATCGGGTCTTCGGGCAGTTCCGGGGATTTTAGCGCCAATTCTGACCCCAGTTTCTCTGCGTTGTTTTCTGACGCTAAGGAAGCTTCTTCGCCATTTAACGAAGAATGGGAGACCATGTGGCAACTTGCTACATAGTCTTCGGTTTCTACCGATGAGTCATTTTCCTCATCGTTATCACTATCTTCGTTCTTAAGAATATGCTTGAGGAACTCTTCGAGGGTGACCGGTTTCCGCGCCTTCTGGTTGTACTTCTCCAGTGCGTCAATGTACTTTTGAATGATTGTCTGCTTGTCGTCATACTCGGCAAGCTGCACAGGCTTCTTGGTCTTCTTCTTTTTCTTCGAAGACTTGGAGGCTTGACTTGGGGATTTTTCCCTTTGTTAACAACTTTTGGTACGGGACGCGGTTTCAGCATCCCTTCGATGATTTCGGGTTCAAGCGGGCTTTTCCACCTGACTGCCAGACATGCCTATACATATTTCAGCAATCTTTTGGTTTTAGCTGAAATAACGACTTCCCATGGAGCTTCTTCCATGAGCGAGCATGATGCCTCCGGTGCATCCACCTTTTTGGCAGTGTGCTTCTGTGGCAAGTTCACCCTTCAGTTCTAAGAAAGCGCAAACTTTCCCTGTTGATACTGATCCTCGACCCAATTCTTGAAGACGTAGCAATCCTCAATTGGGTGGCTTACCATTCTATGATAGGAGCAGTAGTTAGGGTTGTTGACGTCGCCGGATTGCGGTGGACACCGTGGGTCTGGCAATGTGATGAGTTTGTTATGCATTTCCAACTCAAATAGTCTCTTCATCTTATCGTGGGGAAACAAGTAAGCGCATCCTAGCCTTTCTTCCAGGGATAGGCGTGGACGTGGATTGTTTTGGCGAACAGTCGGTTTTGGGTCGCTCGGTTGTTGTTGCATGTTGGCGATGAAGGACGCTTTCCCTTTACCCTATGGCGCTTCGAGGGTCCTTATCTGATGAGGAAGGCCCATAGCCCATCTGGTCCATTTGGGCCAGTTTGTCGATCAGAGCCTGGAAGGTGATCGGCTTGAAGAACGTCATGAACTGGGACACAGTCGTCTGAGGATCTAGGGTTCTGATGAACATGCCACGGCGGGGGATTCTTCGATGCGTTGTTCACACTTTGACCACAGGTTCCGCCACCGGATATCATATTGGACCCAGATTTCTCCCAGCTTTACCCTGGCATTAATTAATGTCGTGATTGGAGTGCACTCGCTCGCACTAGCGAACCGCTGTGTGAACAGCAGCTCCATCTCTGTGAATGTTCTCACGAAGTCATTTAGGAGATCCGAGTACCATTCAAAAGTCGTTTCTGACAAGCTTCCAATGAACTGGCGAAGCAACAGTTTGTCGTCGCCTCTAGTTTTTCCACACAGAGCTCTGAACTGCGTGACATGCTGGTGTGGGATGCCTGTCCCCTTGTACACATGGAAATTAGGGATCGTACATCCCGGAGGGTACTTGATTTGGTCATACCAGCCTGGATACGGTCGCCCAGTTCTGACAGTTTGACCGGCCGATTCATTGTCTCGATGAGCTCGTATTTATTGAGCGATGTAATCATCGAGAGCAGCCTTGGAGATCGTTTCCTCCTTAGCTGTTGATAAAGCCGGAAGAGAGTTTGATGTTTCCCTTCTATCATCCTCGATAACTATCGGCGGATTCTCGATCGGGGGTTTTGGCTGGATCATCATTCCAACCATATCCTGAAACAAAAGAGCCATATGCTTTATGTTGGCAGCTTGCTCAGCAGCTTTCTTGTCCTTTCTTTCAAGCACCCTTCCAGGAACTCTGTATCAGTCTCCTGCTCTTGGCGTTGTTCAGATGCTGATTCCGGACTTTCTTTCTGTCCTGTGAGTGCTTCCATTTTGGTCAGCATTTCCTGGAGCTTTTGTTATTGCTCCTGAGCTTTTGTTAACGACCGAGTTTGCGGTCGATGAGACACGAAAGCACGGCTTTCCTCTTTTCTGGAAGCCATATAAACCGTGTGTACAATCATACCCCCAGCCTTGGGGCGTTTGGGTCCATCGCATTTGGAATTTACCGCAGGCGGTGGGATTTTCTCCGTCCTCCTCCTTTTGTGGGAGGTCGAAGTTGAAAGAGCTATTGTACCAGGAACCCGTGTGGAAGAAGTCCCTCGCAGTATGGTGGAGGGATGGTCTTCTTCTTGCTGAGCCTTCGATTTCTGTGGTCGACGAGAGTAGTTTTGATCAATCACGGAGTCCTGGAATTTTCGCTAGACTCTATGAATTTGGGAGGAGAGCCGTTGACGGGGCTGCTCCAGTTTTTCCTGCACTGTGGCTTCCACAGACGGGGGCGATTTCTTCATCACTGCCATTGGAGATTTCTTTCGCACCCTCCTAAGCAGGTTAAAGTTGTTCCCGGTTGGAACAGCAGCATCAATTTTCACCATTGGAGCTGGTGAAGTAAGTCCAGAAGGGGAGTTTCCCCCGGATTTTCTCATCCGGCGCCAGTGGCGACGTTGAGCGTGTCTTGAAGATGGGACTGTCTCGGTTTGGGAAACGGCTTCTTCATGTCCCTGGCTTTGGTGAGGGATTGTTGCTGGTGTCAGTCTATTGAAGATTGACGTCCTTGGTAGGGTTTGCGGAGGAATAGCCAATCTTCCGAAGACCGATCTTCTGGTAGGGGAAGCACTTTTGACGACTTCACCTGCAGGAGGAGTTGGGAGGGCTATCCATTTTGGGGCAGACCCTTCAGGTGTGACGAGCCTCTGTGTGAACCCGTTTTGGTTCTGGCTTAGCCTATTGAAGACTGAGACATCTGAGCTTCGACTCAGCCTGTTGAAGACTGAGGCATCGGATTTGGACGGCCCGTTGAGAGGGGCCGTTGTGGTTGCAAGTCGATCGAAGACTGACTTCCTGGGAGCCTCGTCTTGCTGCACTGGGGCGCTGAAACTCGTTGGTGGGATCATGGTCCCGAAGAACAATCCGGTAGTAGCTTGAGTTACTTGCCCCACCGGCATTGAAAAGATGGAGGTTGCTGTTCCCCTCCGAAAGACGGCGCACAAGACTGCGAGGTCTTGGCACTGAGATTCGGGGCAGATGCTAATAGGTGCTATCCGTCCACCTCTCTGAAGATGCCAAGTTAATTTATGACACCATACATCGAAGGTTTGAACGGATGCGTCCGATGTAGCAGACTTCGTCAGATTCCCCCTCGCTTGAGGGGTTTTTGATTGTGGGGACGCTCTTCCCTGCAGGCGCAAGCCCCTGCAGTTAATTACGCTACCGCATCGCGGTAACAACTTTCTCCTTCTCCAGATGGTCACTTCGTGTCGTGTGTGTTTATTTTATGTTTTGTTGCCCGTGGATTGTTTACGGAGACCGAGTTATGTCGTCGCCCGTAGGGCGTGGACTAGTCCAAATCCGTATTATCTTAGATTTGGGTTTGGGGGTTTGGTTTGAGGATACGTTAGCCATATTTGAGGCTAAGATCAACTCAAACGTTTGTTAAGGATACATTAGTCTAACTTGAGACTAAGATCAACTTAACGGGATCGTTTAGATCCGACAAAAGAGCATTTGGACTCCATTATTCCAGTTTAGGGACATAGTGGTCCATTGCATGTATGGCCGTCGGGACCCATCACCTCTCTAACGACGTTGAAGGATTACAACGACAGATGTCAGAGGAATTCAGAGATGTACCCTTGAACCAAAGTTGATTGGGGGATTTATAGTCCAATTTGGGACTAAAGTCTGTTTGAAGGTTTAAGGATACGTTAGCCATATTTGAGGCTAAGATCAGCTTAAACGGTTGTTAAGGATACGTTAGTCCAGTTTGGGACTAAGATCGACTTAACAGGATCGTTTAGATCCGACAAAAGAGCATTTGGGGGCTCTATTGTTCCAGTTTAGGGAGATAGTGGTCCATTGCCAGTTTAGGGACATGGTGGTCCATCTCCAGTTTAGGGACATAGTGGTCCATCTCCAGTTTAGGGACATAGTGGTCTATGTTCCAGTTTAGGGACGTGGTGGTCCATGGGTAGTTTAAGGACGCATAAGTCCATGGGTTTAAGGACCCCACAGTCCATTGTTAGTTTTAAGACATCTCGGTCAAGGTTAAGGACGTCGTAGTCCATGGGTTTAAGGACCCCACAGTCCATTGTTAGTTTTAAGACATCTCGGTCAAGGTTAAGGACGTCGTAGTCCATGGGTTTAAGGACCCCACAGTCCATATCAATGTGTGGTCATCGGGACCCGTCACCTCTTTGAAGACGTTGAGGGATTACAACGCCAAGTATCAAAGGAATGAAGAGATGTACCCTGGAACCGGAGTGGATTAAATAGTCTTCGGCCCAATTTGGGATCAAGACCAATTAATTATGTTCTGAGCCCATTAGCCCAGTTAATTACGAACTGAGGACTTATGGCCAGCTTGGGCTAAGTCCAATCATGTCTGGGACATCGGCCTTCCTGTTGGTCCCTTGAAGGAGAGGCTTTGCCTCTGGCCATTTAGCCAATTGGGCCAACGCCTAGTGTTAAACACTAAAGACCAATCAGTGTTGAACACTGGGAATGAGATTGATAGGTCAGTGTTTAACACTAGAAGATAGTTGGTGTCAACACCAGCAACAAGGCCTTCAAATTAGTGTTAAACACTAAAACAGACCAGTGTTAAACACAGGCAACAGAAATCCCAAATTAGTGTTGAACACTAAGGTAATCAATGTTGAACACTGCAAATAAAGTTCTTTGCTTAGTGTTGAACACTAAGGCCAAACAACGTTTTAACACTGAATTCAGAGGTTCCAATTTAGCGTTAGACGCAGAGGCAAGAGGGGTCACGTGGTAGCACGTGAGGGCGCCCTCCCCTCGTTTGTTCTGCTGAGAAGATCGCATCTTTTGGAGCATCACGTGTCATCACGTGACGGGTGTTTGAATGGAGTATGTTAAATCCTCTGCCAAGGGTCACATGGGTCACGTGAGGCACTGCCTCAAAGGGCTTTCTGTAGATCTTTTGGGGGGGTCACGTGGTGACACGTGACCCTGCTTTTCTGTAGTTGTTTAGAAGATCTGTTAATCCATTTCAGGAATTAAATTCCTCGTAGGGTTGAACCCTGACAATAATTTCAGAGGAATTAAATTCCTAGTTCCTTTTGAAGAGTTGAACTCTGAATTTTCTGTAGGAATTAAATTCCTCATATATGTGAAGAACTGAATAGGGTTAAACCCTAATAAAAGCTTTGGGGAATTAAACTCCCACTCTCTGTTAAAGAATTATTCTGGAGAATGAGATTAAGGGAATTAAATTCTCGTTGTTTTAACAGAACTAAGTTCTTAACTAGGGTTAAACCCTGATTCTTTTCATTCTGAAGGAATTAAATTCCCATACCACAGGGTCAAACCCTAATTTTATTTTGAAGGAATTAAATTCCTATAGTTCTGTGAGAATTAAATTCTCGTGTTTCCATTCCCTCTCTATGCTTTGGATCTGCATGGCAGGATCTCAACCCATTGAGAATTAAATTCTCAACTCAAGGGGAGATGTGCACTTTACAGATCCTCCATCAAAGAGAGAAGAAATATGTCCCTCTGTTTTATATCAGAGTTAAACTCTGTTGAGAATTAAATTCTCTTTTCTTTCAATGAAACCTTCCCTTTCTTACCTAGGGTTTTCTTTTGCAGAAGATCCAAATTCTTCTAAAGTATTCAGGGCTCTCTCTCTTTTCTTCCCTCTGCATATATATTTTTGTGTGTCTCTTGGCTCCTATTTATAGGAGAAGCAGCCGAGTCAATTAGTTTTGGTGAATCTTTCATTAGAAGATTTGATTTGTATCCATCATTTGTTTTGGACCTTTGGATTATTAGGTGAATTTTACTCACCATTGGATTTTAAATCCAGAGATTCTCCTTTGTTATTTTGGTTAGATTTTAAGGGGAAATCTTTCCTAATTCGAGATTTTCCCATAGATAAATGATATTTAATCACCTTTAAATCTTTAATTCAATCAGTTGCTTTTGAAAAGATTTGAGAGGTCTTTTCTCAGAATTTAATTCTGTTAACAAATGGGCTTTGAAGTCGATCACGTGTGGCCACGTGACCCTTGGTCACGTGTGGGCACGTGACCCCCTTGGAACGAGCCTTCTTCTTTCTTTTTTGCGCTCTGTCATCTGGTTGCTGCTTAACCGTCATGTGCCATCACGTGACCCCTGGTCACGTGTGAGCACGTGACCCTCGTCTGGACTCTTTTTCTTGATTTAACCGGAGAACAAGTCTGCTGCTTTTGAGTATCACGTGCCAACACGTGACCCTGGTCACGTGGGAGCACGTGACCTCTTCTGAAGCCTTTTCCTTGATTTGATCAGGAAACCGGTTTGCCTTTGAAGCTGCTTTTAATTGTCACGTGCCAACACGTGACCCAGATCACGTGGGAGCACGTGACCCTTTCTGAAGCCCCTTTTCTTTGATGTAGTCGGGAAGCTGAATTTTCCTTGCTGATGCTTTTAGATGTCACGTGCCAACACGTGACTGCTGGTCACGTGTAAGCACGTGACCCTTTTCTGAAGCCTTCCCCGTAAGCTTTCCTGATTTTAAATCAGGAAACAAATGCCCCCACAGCGTTGTTCTCACGTGTCCGCACGTGAGTGCAACGCTGTCACCTTTTGTGACCGTTGGATTCCTCTAGGGATTTGGGGAGATGAAGCGTCTCCATCACATCCTATAAATGTTCATGTCCCTTCCGAAGAGCCTTCACTTTGCTCATCTTCTTTCTTTGAGAACTTTTTCTGAGAATTTAATTCTCCTCTTCCAGAGCTTAGTTCTCTGTCTCAGACATTTTCCAGAGTTTAACTCTGTTGAAGGATCCCTTTTCCTCAGGTAATAATGTTGAACGGCCAAAGCACCTTTGTTTTAGAAGAACTCTCTGGATTTTAAATCCACATTAAGGATTTCACAAAGAACCCATTTTTCTTCAATTTCTTTAACCAAATATGAGACCACTTAACCTCCAACAGTAGATCTCTTAGGGTCGGATGATCCTTGGGGAGATGATGATGGCGGTTCAACTCCATGGAATTTAATTCCATCCAAAAATGTTTCTGGGAATTTAATTCCCTTCTCTTAATAAGGAATTTAATTCCAATGAAGAACTCAGTTTCTTCACACGGAGGCTTCTTGGGGTCTCTTGACCCGAGGTTGTCCTTCTGCAATTAATGCAACAGGAGCTTTCTAATGATTCTCATGACCTTTATTTCAGGTATCATGGATGCCCATCTGTATGGTCTTGACGAGATCATCTCCTATGGGAATATTCGTGCATTGGGCCGCAGTCAGAGCCGGGAGTTCACCGATGCTCAGTGTGCCGAGATCATGAGCCGCTTTGACGAGTACAACCATCGGCTACTCCCCCGTCGCTCTTCTCTTCTGAGGCTGATCGTGCTGGCGATCCGGGAGGCACTTCCTCTCTTTTGCACCGGCATACCGCTCAGGGTCTTAGACACTGCTGAGGATAAGGTACATTCGGTGTACCTGATGGGCTTGATCTCAAAGAGGAGGCGAGATCACCTCATCGATCTCTTGCACCAAGCCTTTCAGCAGTCAGCCATACTTGCCGCCTATCGGAGGGTGGAGGATATTCGTGAGGATCCCGACGCTTGCGACCGCGAGAGGAAGCATACTCGGGAGGTTCGAAATGCTTGGAGAATCTTGGACAAAGTTAATCTTGAGTTTCTCAACCCATGCCCCGCGTCTGAAGTCTTACCCTTGTAAACGTGTCCTCTTTATTTTGTATGAACTTCTTGAAAGATTCAGTGACAAGTTTTATTATGTCTTGCCATGTTTGCATGCCTTTCTCTGGGATTTTATCATTTTGCTACTGTTGTTGTTGGCGCTTTCAATATGCAGGGTGCTATTCCATTTTTCGTGTACATCAGGTTTAGGCCTCACATGTTCTGCACGTGGGTTCTCTTGATGGGGCTGTTCACAAAATTTTCCCGTGCCATATTTCCAGTGCACAATATCAGATGCAGAAAAAGGGCCTTGGAAATAGTTCCATTTCCTTGATTTTCGATGCCTTTCCTTTTTTGGGCCTTGGAAATAGCTTCACCATGCAAGATTTTCCGCGTACAGCACTTAATGCACTTCTTTATATATGGGGCTATAGCTTTCTTTTCCCTTCACAGAGAGATTTATGTTATTTTTTTTATTTTGGTGTAACTTGTCTTGAGAAACAAGCGAGCGCCATGGCCTGCAATCGTCCTCATACTCGTCGACAGCCATGGGAAGTTCCTATTGAGGAGATGATCCCCCGCTTTGCTGCTCGGTTGGTGGATCCCCTCCTTACCGACAACGAATGCGACTCAGCCATGTATGAACTCTCGATCCATAGGGGGTCCCCCCTCCCGATGGGTTCCCTCTGGCTCCGGATGATCCTCACGGCCGTGCTTGCCGACATCCCTCCTCATCCGGCGGAGATGACCCTGGCGATGCTTGACGCGGCGGAAGAAAAGCTCGAGGGCTTTCATGAAGCGTGCCTGATTACTCAGGCTTTGAAGGATTGCTCAATTCATCTGCTGAGCCAGATAAAGGCCCGGCGAGCTATTATGTTTGCTTTCACGGACGAACATGGCGCCAATCGATGGGGAGCGACTCCTCGCGAGAACCGTCGCTTAGACGTGCTGGAGAGAGCGGAAAGAGACATGGAGAACCTTGTTCTTTGTTTTGTTAACCCTTGTGCCATTGATCCCGTGTTTGGTGACCTTTTTCCATTAGCGTAGCATTTTCAAATTAGTCCCTCCTTTTCCTTATGTTCTAGGCCGAATTTCTCTGTAGGCTTAGTGCTAGAATGTATGTTTCCGCTTGCATAAATAAACTTTGTATTCTTCTTATGAGAACCTTCTTTAGTTGCAAATGCTATCATCACTTTCATGCGTATCAGACCTTCTTGGGCATTATGTTCATACGATTGCAAATGTTATTATTATTATTTTTTTTTTGAATACTCATATGATTGCGAATGCATGCTTGAAATACGTCGGAAATCTTTCTTGTTGCTTTTCACATCAGGTGATGTGAGCGCGTTTTAGATCGATTATTCTCGTCAAGTGGAAGCCCATTTATAGGGTCTTGTAAATGTTTTGTATCCAAGGCTGCGGTCACGAAAGCGATCTTACGCGGCCTGATAAAGCAACACGTAGCGAACATATTGTTGTGCGAGAAAAGGCCTTGACCGTAAATTTTCGGAGAGGGAGCTAGCTTCTAAGTCGTTGAGCGAGCTTCAGGCCAGCCTCACAGCCAAGGCCAACAAAGCATACGAACTCTGGCGAGTGCTCCAGGAGTCCATAAAAGAGGTGGTGGCTCTCGATAAAGCTGCCACGTTCACTCGTGAGAGGGTCGAGGCTCATAAAGCCACCGAGAAAGAACTTGAAGCTCGGCTTGCTTTGTATCAGGCTCAGCAAGCTCAGGCGGAGGCTCGTCTTCTGGAGATCTTGCGTCATGAAGCCGTAGCTCAGCAACAAAACGATGAGCTGATAAAATTACTACACCGCCCGCCGGCTTGAGGACTTGTATCTTTTCCCTTTTTTTTTTGTACATACTCATGGATGAGAGTATCTTCTTTTTGTTTCTTTCATGAATTGTACTTTGTATCCATTTTGGTTTATGAATAAAAGATACATTTTTCTTTTCAACGGCGTGTCTCTTTTCATTGAATGCGTTTGCGGACAATTTATCTTGATCTCTTTGCAGGGCAGCGATGGCTTAGGATTCAGGGTTAAGATCTGCTTCCTAAGACTTTTGCATTTTATGAGCCACGAGGGTCTCATAAAGAGTTTTCTCCCCATGGGTCGAGAGGATCCCATAGGTGTAAGTCTTTCTTAAGAATCGTGAGGATTCTTAAGCGGGTTTTCCCTTGAGAGTCGTAAGGATCTTACAAGTGAGTTTTCTTCCTTACAGGTCGTGAGGACCCGCAAGTGCTGGATGTGGTCGCCCTTATCCGTGTTTCACGGGGCCAGGGGGCTGCTCCAGGTATCGTAGTTTAAAGACGTCGCGGTCAAGGTTAAGGACCTCATAGTCCGTGGATTTAAGGACTCCACAGTACGATGTTAGTTTTAAGACATCACGGTCAAGGTTAAGGACCTCATAGTCCGTGGATTTAGGGACTCCACAGTCCGATGTTTGGTTGCAGGGACCCGTCACCTCTTTGAAGACGTTGAGGAATTACAACGCCAAGTATCAAAAGAGTGAAGAGATGTACCCTTAAACCAAGGCAGAATCCGTAGGGAATCAGGGTGGTTGATCGTTAGTTTTAAGACATCACGGTCGAGGTTAAGGACGTCATAGTCCGTGGATTTTAAGGACTCCACAGTCCGGTATTTGCTCTGGATGCTTCACACGGGTTCACTGCCATTCTTGGCGAGGACCAGGCTCCGCTCTGGGCGTTTTCCGCGGGGTCAAAGAGTGAATTTATCCGCGTTCCACGTAACCAGGAATTTTGCACTAGATGCTTCACACGGGTTCACTGCCGTGCTCGGCGAGGACTAGGCTCCGCTCTGGATGCTTCACACGGGTTCACTGCCGTGCTCTGCGAGGACCAGGATCCGCTCTGGACGTTTTCCACGGGGTCAAAGAGTGACGTTATCCGCGTTCCACGTAACCAGGAATTTTGCACTAGATGCTTCACACGGGTTCACTGCCGTGCTCAGCGAGGACTAGGCTCCGCTCTGGATGCTTCACACGGGTTCACTGCCGTGCTCTGCGAGGACCAGGATCCGCTCTGGACATTTTCCACGGGGTCAAAGAGTGACGTTATCCGCGTTCCACGTAACCAGGGATTTTGCACTAGATGCTTCACACGGGTTCACTGCCGTGCTCGGCGAGGACTAGGCTTCGCTCTGGATGCTTCACACGGGTCCACTGTCGTGCTCTGCGAGGACCAGGATCCGCTCTGGACGTTTTCCACGGGGTCAAAGAGTGACGTTATCCGCGTTCCACGTAACCAGGAATTTTGCACTATATGCTTCACACGGGTTCACTGCCGTGCTCGGCGAGGACTAGGCTCCGCTCTGGATGCTTCACACGGGTTCACTGCCGTGCTCTGCGAGGACCAGGATCCGCTCTGGACGTTTTCCATGGGGTCAAAGAGTGACGTTATCCGCGTTCCACGTAACCAGGGATTTTGCACTAGATGCTTCACACGGGTTCACTGCCGTGCTCGGCGAGGACTAGGCTCCGCTCTGGATGCTTCACACGGGTTCACTGCCGTGCTCTGCGAGGACCAGGATCCGCTCTGGACATTTTCCACGGGCTCAAAGAGTGACGTTATCCGTGTTCCACGTAACCAGGAATTTTGCTGATTATATCCGCATTTCACGGGATGGAGGTTTGACTGTTGGCGATACGTATACCACCGAGCCATGGAACTGGGAGTTGCCACTGTTCCGCTTAGCTTGAAGTTGTGTCCGTCGTTACGAGACGAGTGTTAGGATGATCTCTAGGTCACTTGTGGCCCGTCGAGATTTAGCTTCTTTCTTTGGTGAAACCTGGGGGGGAGGTGTGTTCCCTTCTTTGTTTACGCCCTTGGATTGTGTACAGGGTGTGATGAAACATCACCTGTAGGGCATAAATTTTATTTTTATTTTATTTCTTTTCCCGCGATGCTCTATCATTTCAGCTTCTATATCGCAAAGGTCACGATTGCCCTATCATTTCGGCTATTTTTCACGGTGCCCAATCATTTCGGCTATTTATTTCATTTTTACTCGCTGCTTTTTTTTATTGCGAGTTGCCCAATCATTTCGGCTATTTTTATATGCATACATTTTTACTTGCTGCTTTTTATTGCAAGTTGCCCCATCATTTCGACTATTTCGTATGCATGTGTGGCTTGCTAGCTTTTTCGTCGCAAGCTTGGATTTTAGACACCGATTTCGACATCAGCGCCGCTGCAACTGGGATGTTGCCAGGAGCGAATCATCATTTGCCTCTGTCGATGTTTGAACAAAGGTGGCTTGGCAAACAGGGTTAAGGGTCCTGTCGACCAAGGCTTTTGACTTCATGAGCCGTAAGGGTCTCACAAAGGTATTTCTCCCTACAAGTCGTGAGGATCTTGCAGGTGTATTTTCTCCTTAGGGATCGTGAGGATTCCTAGGTGTATGTTCCTCTGCAAGTCGTAAGGATCCTACAATAGGGCTTTCTCCTTATGGGTCGAGAGGACCTACAAGGGTTGCTCATCATATGGACATATCCCTAGTCACGGGTGGGACTTTGCTGGGGAAATGTTTATTCGCGCCCGTGGATTGTATACAAGGGTCAGTATTGAGCCTCTTGTAGGGCAATATCGAAGGTTGTGGAGGATTTGCTTAAGAACAGGTTTAGGTTTCTGTAACTTAAGACTTTCAAATCTCTTGAGCCATGAGGGTCCCATAAGAGAATTCTTCTTACGAGTCGTAAGGATCTCGCAAGTGCATTTCCTCCTTAGGAATCGTGAGGATCCCTAAGTGTGTTGCTCCTTTGTGAGTCGTAAGGATCTCACGCAGGTGGTTTCTCCTTACAAGGTCGAGAGGACTCTGAAGTGTCCTTTTAACGAGGTTGCGCCCTTTCAGGTTTTCACAAACACTCGCCGGTAGTCCTGCTGTTTTTACTCACGGAGCCCTTTCGGGTTTTCATCCGTGCCCCTTTTGCTTATGGACATACCGTTTTTTTTTTTATTATTCTTTTTCTCATTTTTTTTTTACAAGGTCGCGCCCTTTCGGGTTTTCACGAACACTTGCCGGCAGCCCTGCTGTTTTTACTCACGGAGCCCTTTCGGGTTTTCATCCGTGCCCATTTTGCTTATGGACATACCGTTTTTTTTTATCATTTTTTTTTTCTTCTTTTTTTTTATCCATCTCGTCAGCCTAAGGATGCTGCGGTAGTAGTTTTAGGGACGTTTCAGTCCGTCGTTAGTTTAAAGACGTTTCGGTCCATCGATAGTTTAAGGACGTTTCGGTCCGTCGATAGTTTAAGGACGTTTCGGTCCGTCGTTAGTTTAAGGACGTTTCGGTCCGGCGTTCAGGGGAAGGCCAGCTACTGCTTATAAAATCTGAGCTTAGGAAGATAGCGAGCGGACATAGTCGTCGTCATCTATTATTGATCCAGGCTGTGGCTCATTAAGCATAGTACTTCTTTAAGAAACGGTCGTTTATTTGCCTGAAAGCCCTTTCACCGTGCACGTCCATGAGTAGATAGGCTCCAGCCTGGTAGACCTTGTCTATGATGTACGGGCCTTCATAGTTCGGCTCAAATTTTCCCCGCTTGGCACGATTGGGGATCATAGGTCTTTTGACCACTAGTACGAGTTCGCCTTGGCGGAATGTCCTCGGCCTGGTCAATCTTTCGTATGAGCGCGTCATCTTTGCTTTGTAGGCCTCTAGATTTTGTTACGCTATGGGTCGGGTTTCATCGAGGGCATCAAGCTCCTCGAGCCGAAGGTGAGCATTTTCTTCGTCCGTCAGCTCATAGTGGACCGCCACTCATAGAGAGGGTAACTCTATCTCGAGGGGGAGCACTGCTTCCGTCCCAAATACCAACGCGTACGGCGTTGTGTTCGTGGCCGTCTTGAACGTAGTTCGATAGGCCCAAAGGGCCTCTTGCAGCCTCTCGTGCCAGTCTTTCTTATTTCGGGACACCGTCTTTTTTATGATCTTTGTCAAGGTCTTATTGAAGGCCTCTGCCAGACCGTTAGCTCGTGGATTGTAAACTGAAGAATATCTCCAGTCTATATTGTGCTACTGCGTGAAGCGGCTAATCTTATGGCTTCTGTAGGCTGGCCCGTTATCGGAGACAATCCGCCGTGGGGTTCCAAACCGATAGATGACGTGCGTCTTGAAGAAGTGGAGGATGTTCTCCGTCTTCACTTCCCTCAACGGTACTGCTTCTGCCCATTTGGAGAAGTAATCAGTTGTCGCCAGGATGAAACGATGTCCCCGGGACGATACTGGCTCGATGGGGCCGACTATGTCAGTCCCCCACATTTCGAATGGCCAACTAGCCACCGTTGGGTGTAGTGGATTCGGATGTTGGTGGATAAAGTCTCCATGAATCTGGCACGAGTGGCATTGCTTCGCATACTCGAGGCAGTCCTGGATCATCGTGGGCCAGTAGTAACCCATCCGTTTAATTTTTAACTTCATCTTTGGGCCTGCTTAGTGAGAACCGCAGAGTCCGTCGTGAACTTCCTGAACGACTCTTTCTGCTTCGTCAGGTCCTAGGCATCTCAGCCATAGAGAATCAAACGATCTCTTGTATAGAGTATCGTTGACGAAAGCGAAAGATAGAGCTCGTTTCATGAGCTGATGTCTTGAGGACGCTTCTTCGGGCATTCGGTGGGACTTAAAGTAGTCTATGAAGACTTCCCTCCAGTCATCGGCCTTCTCACGGTCTTTTATTTGTAGGGTCGTCTGCTCAGTCGCTCCCTTTTCTTCGTATGATTCTGGAGATATTTCCGCTGGGACGAGCACTCGACGGCTTTGTACCATGATTCTGACGTCATCGAGGTTCTCGTCAGCCAGTTCTTTAGCGAGCTTAGCTAACGCGTCTGCTTTGCTATTTTCCGCGCGTGGTATACTTTCCAAAGTATAGGAGGGAATTTGGGTCAACAGGTGTTGCACCTTTTCGCCGTATTTCACCAATTCTGGTTTACATGTCTGGTAGTCGCCGTTTACTTGACTAACGACCAGTTGAGAATCCTCGTACACGAGGAGATTTTCAATTCCCATGTCGATGGCGATCTCGAGGCCTGCTATCAGAGCTTCGTATTCAGCTTCATTGTTTGTCCTCGGCTCTGTTAAGGAGAAGGCGAAGCGCATTATCCTTCCTTGTGGAGTTACGAAGATGAGGCCTATCCCCGATTTGATCATTGGGATACCTTGTTTCCGCTTCTTTACGGAGGACGCTCCATCAAAATAGAGTTCCCATCGGGTACTACCGCCGCCGGTCGCATCAAATGCATGCTCGTCCGGCAAATCGCAGTTCAGAGGAGAACCGGCAGGTACTGGATGCTCAGCGAGGAAGTCGGCAATGGCCTGGCCTTTCACTGCCTTAAGGGGTCGATACGTTATTGAGAACTCCATCAGGAGTAGAGCCCATTTCGCGAGTCGACCCGTCAATATAGCCTTTGACATCAAATATTTAAGAGGGTCCACCTTCGAGATGAGACGGACTTCATGTGCCAACGCATAGTGCCTGAGGTTTGTTATCGCGAAGATTAAGGCCAAGCAATGTTTTTCAATGGGAGAGTAGTTGCTTTCTGCCCCCAGCAGAACTCGACTTAAGTAGTAGAGTGCTCTCTCTTTCCCTTGATCGTTCTCTTGTGCCCATAATGCGCCTAAGGAACCTTCGAGGGCGGTTGTATAAAGAATGAGGGGTTTTCCCTTGACCGGCGCAGCCAACACCGGAGGGTTCTGCAGGTACTGCTTGATCTCGTCTAGTGCACCCTGGCATTTGTGATCCCAAACGAATGGAGTTCCCTTCTTCATCAGGTGGCTGTAAGGACGGCATTTGCCTGAAAGATTGGCGATAAACCGCCGGATGTATGCGAGCTTCCCTTGGAGAGACCGCAACTGTTTGAGGGTTCTTGGCGGAGGCATTTCCATGATCGCCTTGATCTTAGATGGATCTATTTCGATACCTCGGTGTCGGATGATGAATCCCAGGAATTTACCTGAGGAGACTCCAAACGCGCATTTGAGGGGATTCATCTTCAAATTATATTGCCGAAGGCATTGAAATACAGTCTCCAGATGCTTTAAATGCTCTTCGTATGACATGCTCTTTACTACAAGGTCATCGATATAGCATTCGACGATGTCATGTATGAGGTCGTCGAAGATCTTTGTCATGGCCCTTTGATAGGTAGCGCCAGCGTTCTTTAGACCAAAGGGCATAACCCTGTAGCAGAATATACCCAAAGGGGTCCGGAAAGCGGTGTGCTTCTGGTCTTCGGGATGCATCTTTATCTGATTGTATCCTGATGAACCGTCCATAAAGGAGAAAACCTCGTGAGTGGACGTGTTATCTATCATTAGCTCGGTTACTGGTACTGGGAAATCGTCCTTTGGACAGGCTTTATTGAGATCCCTGAAATCCAGGCATATGCGTACCGTCCCATTTTTCTTCATTACCGGGACGATATTGGCGATCCAGTCGGGATACTGGACTTCTTGGATAAATCCAGAATCGATCAGCTTCTTGACTTCGGCGTTGATGCTCATTTCAAGTTCGAGTCGCATCCTTCTTGGCGCCTGCTTGACCGGCTTGACATCTGGGGATATTGCTAATTTATGCACAGCAATCTCCGGATCTAATCCTGGCATCTCGGAGTAGTTCCACGCGAAGCAGTCTTTATGCCGTAGAAGCACGTTCTTTAACGCAGCCACCCTTTCTTCAGATAGCAGCTCGCTGACAAATGTCGGTCGCGGGTCATCTGCCGATCCCAACTCAATCTTCTTGAGGTTATCTGCAGTAGTATGTATGCCGTCTTCCAGTTCTTTCGGAGCTGGCGGAAATTCTGAAATCACCTCATCATCGCTGTTCTCAAACCACCAGGGAAAGTCATCCATGTTCTAGGGTTCTTCTTTTAATATCGTAACCGTGTAACAGGTGCGAATCCGCTTCCAGGACTGAGGTGGATCTGATTCTGCTTTTGCGGCTTTGAGTTCGTGCTTTTGTGGCGGCGTTACCCTCCAGCCGTCGGATAAAGCGAATCTGCCCTGTTGGTACTGGTCCTCGACCCAGTTCTTGAAGGTGAAGCAGTCTTCGGTAGGATGTCCTATGGCTCGGTGATAAGAGCAATAGTTCAGATGAGACGCCTTGTTAGCTTGCTCAGGGCATCTAGACTCTGGAAGCGCGATCATTTGATGTTTTATAGCGAGCTCGAGTAACCTCTCCGTCTTGTCTCGGGGGAAGGAGTACGCTCGACTCATCTTCTTCATGAGGGACAAATCCGAGCCGCGCAATACCCGATCACGTAACTCTCTAATCCTGCGTCGTTGTTGTCGGCTCCTCTTTCCGCTTCTTGATTTATTTCTGCCTCTGCGTCGGGCCTTTCGTACAACGGGTTGACAAGGATGAGCATCTTTGTCTTTTGCAGCCTGTTGAAACAGACGTTGCGTCCTGGCCTTCTCGTAGATGGCCCTCTCACGGTTGTAGTCTTCCCGAGCTTTTTGACCCACTTTCCTGATAAGCTTGTCCATTCGTTCTTCAAACGACGGACTCGGCCCTTCAATCGCGGGATCTAGTTTTGATGAGGGGTTGGCATTTCCTGACAGGGCGTCCTCTTCTTCATCGAAGGTATATATAGCATAGCTACTGTGGGCCCGTTCCCATTTTCCGGTTCTCGCGTATCCAAGTCCAAGTGTTTCCATTTTCCCGTTGGGCAATTTGCGTTGAGTCCCAGGGACATCCCAAATCCTGTTGTAGAACCGAGCCTGTCGAACAGTCTGTTTTAAGGGTACTCCTTGGCGCTTCAATAGCCTTTTTAGTCCATTTGTGTAGTACCTGGGCAAACGGATAGGTTGGAGCCTGTCGAGTGTAACATCCGTGCCATGCCAGATCTCTTTCTCTATTTTCGACTCTATGGATCGGTAGAATAGGATCACCTTCTCACCCTTTTGCCTGGGAGGGACGTAAAACGTTTGCAGGTCCTGCACATTGTAAGCTTGAAGTGTGTCGAGATCCTTATAGTGTTCTCGCGGCACCATGGTGATTTGCAAACTCTGATCATCGCTAGGGGGTGCTTGTATTGACAGCCGATTGGAGAACACGGCATTAACCTCATCTTCCGAGTCACTTCCGAAGACCAACATGGGGGCGGACGTCCCCGGGTTGTTGCGTTGAGATGGCCCAGCATAAACTATCTCTTCTTCTTCTTCGGTGTCGCTCCCGAAAACAGGGATGGTGGCGGCGGCTTTGTTCTCCAGCTTGCGACACCTTTCTGTATCCTCGAAATCTGGCAAAAAGTACTTTGCATCTTCGTATTTGCGAACTTCGTTCACGGAAAATGGGTTCAGTTCACCTGTTACGGTATACTCGAAACCATCCTTAAAGTACTTCATACACTGATGTTGTGTAGAAGGGATGATGTTGTACTCGTGTAGCCAAGGACGACCGAGCAAGGCGTTGTAGCAGGTCTTGGCGTCAATGACATGGAATTTGATTTCTGTGACGAGTAGTCCGAAGCGTAGTGTTAGTATTATGGATCCGAGAGTCCGCGACGATTGTGAATCGAAACCGGAGATGGTAATTTTGTCACGAGCAAGGTGTTGCACACTCATGCAAATTTCCTTTAACACCCGAACGTTAAGGAGATTGACGAAGGATCCATTATCCACTAGGATCTTGCCTATCTTGATATCATGGCAGTATCCAGAGATATATAGGGGACGGTTGTGGTCGCACGTCCCGAGAAGGAGGTCTTCGTCCCCGAAAGTGATGTCGGCCGTATGCACTTCCTCCAGTTCATCCTTCATCCTTTCAGTGGCGAGGAAAGCTTGGAATTGCTCAGGTTCTTGTAACGCCTTAATCAGTGAATCTCGCGCTTCTTTCGATAATAGGAGGGCATCGAGAATGCTAAGCTGAGAAGGTAGCTTCCTTAGGTGTGCCAGGATATTGTAGTCCACCTTACCCTTTCTAGGAGGGTCTTTGGTAGTCAGCTCTTTCATGACTTGGTCATCTAAAGTGATATCCTCAGTGACCTTTTCCTTTCCCTTATCTTTTCTATTTGCGGGCCCGAGATTCTTTTCTGGGAGCGTGCGATTGCGCAGCTGAATGTTCTCGCAGGCCTCCGATTCCTCCTCTTTCCCTAAAACGGATTCTTTAAAGAGAGGGCCCAGAGCCATTTCTTCGTTAGAGTCGCTCCCAAAGGTGAGAATTTGTAACCCTCCGGTGTTAACCATGTAACAGTTGCCAGTAGTTCTGTTGTGCCCGTCGATAGTACTTCTTCGTTCCCGACGAATCTTGCGTTTCATGCGCTTAAAATGTTGCCGATGAGCAACATATCCTTGCCACCATATCCTAAAGGCATCGCACTCCTCCGTGGGGTGTGAAATTTTCCGATGATATGCGCAATAATTAGGGTGCCTCTCCGCCCCATTGAGCGTGTTTCCTTCCGAGGGTGGTAGCTTCATTCCCATTGACATGGGTTTGGCAAACCTTTTCCTCGTCTTGAATATCTTCTTGTCTACTTCGGATGCCTTTCGATCTGGCGGGGGTAGTTCCACTCTTTCGTTCAGTCGCCTGCATTTGGCTCCTTCCGATGCGGCCATCTCACGCTCCTGATCCGCTTTACTCTTTAAACGAATCTCGTCTAAAAAGGCGTTGATCATTTCATCTGTTGGCCACACACGCTCTGGTTAAGGCTCTGTCCCCAGCTTCTTAGCGCCAGGAGTTTTTTCATCGTCAGTAAACGAGTGGGAGGTTACGTTACAACTCGCCACATATCCCTCGGATTCATCCGACGAACTCTCTCTATCATCTCCCTCTTGAAATATGTGGTTGAGGAACTCTTGCAGTGTGACAGGAGTTCGCGCCTTTTGATTGTACTCTTCCAGCGCGTCGATTTGCTTCTGCAAGTTCGTGTGCTCGGCTCCAAGCTTCACGGGCTTCTTGGATTTCTTCTTCTTTTTCTTCGAAGATTTTGACGGTTGGGCGTGAGTATTTGGGCCATTATCGCGAGTCTTCGTAGTTGGGCGCGGCTTCAACATCCCTTCGATAATTTGAGGTTCAAGAAGGTCCTTCCATTCGATCGCAGGGCACGCATGAAGGTCTCTCAGCATTCTTTTGGTTTTAGTTGATAGCACGACCTCCCATGGAGCTTCTTCAATAAAGGAGCAGGTTACCCCCGGTGTATCTGCTTTCTTAGGAGTATGCGGCTGTGGTGGGTTCACCCTCTACTTTTCGGACAGTACAAACTTCCCCTGGAGGTATTGATCTTCAATCCATCCTTTGAAGACGAAACAATCTTCAATCGGATGACTCACCGTTTGATGGTAAGGGCAATAGTTAGGGTTATTCACCACAGTGGGTTGCGGCGGTCGCCTTGGATTTGGTAGGTTTATAAGTCTGTTGCGTACTGCCAGCTCGAATAACCGTTTCGTCTTGTCTCGTGGGAACGAGTAGGGACGCTTCATCTTCTCATTATAATACCGGCGTCTTTCTTCCAATTGATCTGCCGGCTTCGGGGCGTTAGGTTGCTGCTGGGCATTCGCGACGAAGGTTGCCTTTCCTTTACCCTTGTCATTCCGAGGTTCCGACTTCGGGGGAGGTGGTCTATAACCCATCTGGTCCATCTGAGCCAACTTGTCGATTAAAGCCTGGAATGTGGTTGGCTTAAAGAACATCATAAACTGGGAAATAGTTGCGTGAGGGTCTAGAGTTCCCACGAACATGCCCACCGCAGGTGCTTTCTCAATGCGTTGCTCGCATCTCGACCATAAATTCCGCCAGCGTATAGCATACTGGACCCAGGTTTCGCCTGGTTTTACCCTGGCGTTAATCAGTGCCGTTATTGGAGTGCGTTCGCTGGCGCTTGCGAATCGCTGAGTGAATAGAAGCTCCATTTCAGTGAACGTCTTGATAGAATCGTTCGGGAGTTCTGAATACCATTCGAACGCTTTTTCTGATAAGCTGCCCACGAACTGGTGAAGCAATAGTTTATCATCACCGCCGGTGTTACCGCAAAGGGCCCTGAACCGGGCAACATGTTGATGGGGATTGCCGGTCCCCTTATACACGTGGAATTTTGGTATTGTATAACCCGACGGGTATTTGATTTGGTCGTACCAGCTTGGATACGGCCGGCCCGTCTTTACGACTTGACCAGCTGTCTCAGTCGCATGATGAACCCGGATTTGCTGGGCTATATAGTCGACCAAACCAGCCTTAGAGATTGTCTCCTCTTTGGCCGTTGAGAGGGCCGGTGGTGGATTTGACGTTTCTCCTCGGTCGTCTTCAAGAACGATTGGGGGATCCTCGGCGGGTGGGTCCTGCTGGATCATCATTCCTATCATGTCTTAGAAGAGAAGGCCCATACGCTGTATGTTGGCTGCTTGTTCAGCAGCCTCTTTGTCCTTCTTCTCCAGGATCCGGCGAAGGAATTCGGCGTCGGTTTCTTCCTCGTGGCGTTCGTCTGAGGACGTTTCTGGGTTTTCTTTTGGCCCGGTAAGTGCGGCCATAGCATTCATCATTTCCTGGAGCTTTTGCTGTTGCTCCTGAGCTTTGGTCACCGACCGTGTAAGCGGTCTATGACCTGTAGACGCACGGCCGTCTTCTTTTCCTGACGCCATGTATACGGTGTGGACCATCATGCCCCCAGACTTAGGGCGTCTGGGCTCAGTGCTTTTAGCTGTCGTTGCAGGCTGGGGGATCTTCTCTGGCTTCCTCCTTTTATAAGCAGTGGAGGTTAAGGAGGCCGTTGAGGTGGACGTCCAGACAGCCTTTCGTGGTTTAGCCTGGTGACCGGCTTCCGATTGGATTTTCAGCTTCTTGCGCTGGTGGGAGAAGTTTGGATCGATCATCGAGTCTCGGGCCTGCCGCAAAACCTTATAGATTTTGGAAGACAGCCGTTGAGGGGATCGGGGCTGTTCTGACTTTATTTCCACAACCTTTTTTAGTGGGGGAGGAGATCTCTTTAGCACCGCAGTAGGAGAATTCCTTCGCACCTTATTTAGCATCTCAAAGCTGTTCCCTGTTGGAACAGCAGCATTAACTTCTGCCATCGGGGCTGATGGAGTTAGCCCAGAGGGGGAGTTGCCCCCCGCCTTCCTTACTCGGCGCCAATGGCGACGTCAAGCGTGTCGAGCGGACGGCGTTGGTTCAGCGGTGAGAATGGCTTCGTCTTGCCCCCTGTGTGGGTGGGGGGTCACTGCTGATGTTAGCCTGTCAAAGACCGATGTCCTTTGGGTAGCAGGAGCGGGAGCTGGGGCCGTCAATCTTGTAAGGACCGACCTTCTGGCCGGGGAAGCCGCCTTGGCGATTTCGGGAGCAGGACCGGCCACTATCTTAGAAACAGCCTTCTCTGGGATTGTAGGCCCCATGATGGGTCCACAGGATTTCTGGCCCAATCTAGAGAAGACCGAGGCGCTGATTTGGGGCGACCCGTTGAGAGGAGCCGCGGCAGGGGTAAGACGATCGAAGACCGACTTCTTGAGAGCTTCCTTTGTCAGCACCGGCGCCGTGAAGCTTGTTGGTGGGAACATAGTCCCAAAGAACAATCCGATAGTGGCCTGAGTCACCTGGTCCACCGGTATTGTGAATAACGAAGCAGCTTGGGGTCCGTAGGCTATACCTCCTGGCGAGGTAGAGCGTTGGTCGCAATTGCAGTCCGAGCAGTTGGAGCATTTCGCAGAAGTAGAAGCCATCGATTCTTTGCTTTCTGCAATAAGCAAGACGCCAATTCTTAGTATCTTGAAACCCAAGGGCAACCATTAGCGAACCGCGATTGTTGCACGAATCACGACACATGAAGTGTGGAGTGGAAAGAGGAAAAGGTCCCACCGGGCATGCCAGAATCTGTTCCCCTCCGAAAGACGGCGCACAAGACTGCGAGGTCTTGGCACTGAGATTCGGGGCAGATGCTAATAGGTGCTATCCGTCCACCTCTCCGAAGATGCCAAGTTAATTTATGGCACCATACATCGAAGGTTTGAACGGATGCGTCCCATGTAGCAGACTTCGTCAGATTTCCCCTCGCTTGAGGGGGTTTTGATTGTGGGGACGCTCTTCCCTGCAGGCGCAAGCCCCTGCAGTTAATTACGCTACCGCATCGCGGTAACAACTTTCTCCTTCTCCAGATGGTCACTTCGTGTCGTGTGTGTTTATTTTATGTTTTGTTGCCCATGGATTGTTTACGGAGACCGAGTTATGTCGTCGCCCGTAGGGCGTGGACTAGTTGATCAGTCGAAAATATTGTATATTTTAGCCGGCAATTTCCTTAACATTTGCATACATTTAGAAGTGTTCGGCATTCATATTCTACATATTAGCAAATCTGTCACAAAATATGAGATTGCATGTATTAGACTTTTAAACCGACACTTTAAAGGAAATTAACCGCATTTCATGGCATCGCATCATTTCTGTATTTGCGCAACACTTGTCTTGAGTCTGTGCAGGAAATACGGAAGAAAAGCAAAAGAGCTGATCAAAAATACACCAACTAAATCATTTCAAATCTGGTAGCAATTCAGAAGGAATTATACAATTATATATATCAAAAGAAGGCCCAACAATCATCCCAAGACTGTACCAGAAGAATGGAAGCCCAAAGCCCACATGTAGCCGCGGATCCGCGGCAGGAACCTGCATGAGCCGCGGATCCGCGCCTCTTCTGCCACGTCATCAATTCATTTTTACTGCAGAATCTCAATCTCTGGGCCCACAGTCCTTTCTGATACTTCAAATTCCAGAATTCTCTCGAAGCTACTGCCAGATCAGCAAAGTAGATTAAGCAAGGCTAATCCTAATTAAGCTCCTAACTAACCTCTTCTAGAAGCTCCCTCCTAACTAATCACATCTAGAAGCTTCTCCCCTAACTAACTTTTGGAGGGAAATTTGAATTCCCTCAACAAACTTTTGGAGGGAAACTTAGAATTTGAAATCCTAGATCTAGGGTTAGTTATCTATAAATAGGAACCTAGACTTAGGGTTAAAGGCTAATCATTCTTTAGTGGTTCAATCTTCATTAGTTAAATAATTCCCTCTTTCACCATTTTCTTCCACAAGTCTCGTGACAAGGCTTGTGCGAAACCCTAACCCTAATTCCACTCCAAATCCAAGATCTTGAGTACCAAATCAAGCAAGAAGCCTTCAACCTTTTAGGAGCCGAGCCGATCTTCAATCGGGCAAGTGATCCAAGCCGATCCGCGATCCACGGAGACGAGCGAAGCCAAGTCGACGATCAAGTTCCTCCTCTTGTAGTTCTTGAGCGAATGTAACTAAATTGTTGATATAAATAAAAGGTGAAATTCTTTAATCTTGCTTTCTTTTAATTCTTGCATCATGATTAGATCTCAATTTGTAATTGTTGCTCTTGTTGTGATGTGTGAGTGAAACTCCGCTCGTTAAAGAGTCGAGACGATTGTAGAATGATGATGTAACAAATCTTAATACGATTTTTAAGTCCTACGAGTTTTGTAAACCCTAGCAAGTTCAAGAATCGATGACCTAGTTTCGTAGCGATACTTTCTTGATTGTGATCGCTCGAAATTAGGGATCTACGATCGTTTCTTGAATTTACTAGAGGCTAGAATATGAATGGTATCAATGAAAGAACAAGAGATAAGATGAAACCCTAGTTTCACAAGAAATCCCTAATTCTCGTCGATCATCATCGATCTAGTATCAATTCATCGAAGGATAAGAATACGTAATTGTAAGATTACATCACATCTATAGATCCGATCGATTCCTACGAGCCTCATTTCGATTCTTGATATTTGGTTTGAAAAAAATCAACAAACTATAAATTCTTGATTCTATCTTTTCTTGTTATTAGATCGAGATATTTTCTTTTTCTTGAAATACAAAATTTAAATCATGAATTGTTTGTTTTCTTTTCTTTAAAGTTTCGACTCATCTAAATTCGAAAAGACGAACGATTACACTTTCCCTGTGGACGATCCGCACTCACTAACAATCTACATCCGACACCGTAGTTGATTGCGGTCAAATAATTTTTGGTTGTGATTTCTTTACAATTTCATACTACACATCAAGAATTCTTTTCAATCAAATGGCGCCGTTGCCGGGGACAGTGCGCTAATAGTTCGTATTTTGAAATTTGAGTTGAAAATTTTATTTCATCATAAATTTTGTGATCAAAATTCGTGCAAACACTAATACGTGTTTTGTGGTTTGATTGCGAGGAATTCTGGAATCATTGGAGTTGGAGAAAAAAATTTCTGAGCATTCCAGAGAGCTTTGTATGTTAACAGGAGCTTGTGCAGAAAAGATTGTGCAGTGATCCCCTAAAAGTACCGCTCATCCGCGGCATATACCCCTCAAACGCGGCTGATCCGCGGCAACCCTAGCTCCTCTCTGCATCAATTTTGCTCTGTAACTTTCTCACTTTCTTATCTTCTCCTCTGTCTGCTCCAATAACAATTTTACTGCAGGTTTCTTTGCAAATAAATCGCTGCGCGCAAAAGCAAAATAAAATTTGTGCGTGTTTTTGATTCTTGGTTGTTTGCATATTAATACGGAAATTAAGGGGCACGACCAAATCCAAATTAGGTGGGGATTTCATTACCCTTCCTAGGCCCCGAAAATCACAAACTTGCATCCGCATTGACCCTCATTAATTAAAAGAAATCTAGAGATGACTCTAAGGACTGTCGCGCTCAATTAGGACAAGAGAAGGCCGTGGGTAATTCATTGCTTATCCGAGTTTTCCTGTGGTGCCTAAGGCGAGTGTGTCTAAGGCTAGTGGTTATTAATTAGGCCCACTGTAGTGGTGGTTCCTTCCCACTTACCTGGCACTTATCCGGCCACAGGAGGACAAAGAGGCAGTGGAGGATTTATCCTGCGACTTGTCTTTTGGCAGTTAGGAGCGGTCTAGAGCCAGACCTAGGTGACCCCTAGATTTTAGGGTTTTTTGTGTTGCATTTGTTTTGTTGCATCATTTTTTTCAAAAATCCGTATCAATTTTCAAAACAAACACCAATCACATTCATTCTTTCCCCTAATTATAAATTCACGCTGCCACTTGTACTAACCCTTTTTAGTGCAAGATAGGCTGGACAACAGGATTCTAGTGCCTGTTTAGTCCGCGTCCCCCGATCGACCCAAAAGTCGGTATTTCTACATTTACCCTTTCTTTTACCCACCACCACACCCACATCGATGGATCCACCTCCATCGAACTTCTTTTCCACTACTCTGCCGCCGTCCGTTGGTGCGCAGATTCCACCTCGCATCTCTCTCCAAGAGAGATGTTATCCTACACGAGGTCCACTTTCCACTTGTCTTTCCATTCCACCAGCCAACGGGGAAAATTTTCAAATAAAACCCCAATACATCAACCTTCTACCAAAATTTCACGGTCTCGAGTCTGAAGACGCATACGTGTTTATCACGAAATTTGAAAATGTATGCGCAATGATGGGTACTTCACAGCTTTCTGTGGATGCTTTCCGTCTACGTCTTCTCCCATTCACTTTGTGCGATTTAGCCGAGAAGTGGCTATATAACACTACCGCACATTCCATTTCAAATTGGGACGAATTCGTCAAAGCATTCCTTAATAAATTCTACCCACATCACAAAACAGCTCGAGTCCGTAGCGAAATCTATCAATTCACCCAGCTTCCAAATGAAACATTTTCAAAATGTCTTGACCGCTTCAAGGATCTGTTAGTCCAATGTCCACATCACGGCATCCCGAGATGGGAATTGTGCCGAATCATTTATGAGGGCATTACTCCTTACACAAGACAGTCCCTTGAATCCATGTGTCAAGGCAACTTTATGACCAAAGATGATGGGGAAGCCTGGAAATTCCTAGAAAATTTCGCTGAAAAATCTTTACAGTGGGAGGGTGTAAGTCAATCGTCTAGGGAAGGCAATGATATTTCCATAGGAGTTAGAGCTGACATTTCGGCTATGCAAAAGAAACTTGAGACTATGGAAAACAAATTTTTAGCCGCCCTAAGTCAATTGCATGTATGGCCGTCGGGACCCATCACCTCTCTGACGACGTTGAAGGATTACAACGACAGATGTCAGAGGAGTTCAGAGATGTACCCTTGAACCAAAGTTGATTGGGGGATTTATAGTCCAATTTGGGACTAAAGTCTGTTTGAAGGTTTAAGGATACGTTAGCCATATTTGAGGCTAAGATCAGCTTAAACGGTTGTTAAGGATACGTTAGTCCAGTTTGGGACTAAGATCGACTTAACAGGATCGTTTAGATCCGACAAAAGAGCATTTGGGGGCTCTATTGTTCCAGTTTAGGGACATAGTGGTCCATTGCCAGTTTAGGGACATGGTGGTCCATCTCCAGTTTAGGGACATAGTGGTCCATGTTCCAGTTTAGGGACGTGGTGGTCCATGGGTAGTTTAAGAACGCATAAGTCCATGGGTTTAAGGACCCCACAGTCCATTGTTAGTTTTAAGACATCTCGGTCAAGGTTAAGGACGTCGTAGTCCATGGGTTTAAGGACCCCACAGTCCATTGTTAGTTTTAAGACATCTCGGTCAAGGTTAAGGACGTCGTAGTCCATGGGTTTAAGGACCCCACAGTCCATATCAATGTGTGGTCATCGGGACCCGGCACCTCTTTGAAGACGTTGAGGGATTACAACGCCAAGTATCAAAGGAATGAAGAGATGTACCCTGGAACCGGAGTGGATTAAATAGTCTTCGGCCCAATTTGGGATCAAGACCAATTAATTATGTTATGAGCCCATTAGCCCGGTTAATTACGAACTGAGGACTTATGGCCAGCTTGGGCTAAGTCCAATCATGTCTGGGACATCGGCCTTCCTGTTGGTCTCTTGAAGGAGAGGCTTTGCCTCTGGCCATTTAGCCAATTGGGCCAACGCCTAGTGTTAAACACTAAAGACCAATCAGTGTTGAACACTGGGAATGAGATTGATAGGTCAGTGTTTAACACTAGAAGATAGTTGGTGTCAACACCAGCAACAAGGCCTTCAAATTAGTGTTAAACACTAAAACAGACCAGTGTTAAACACTGGCAACAGAAATCCCAAATTAGTGTTGAACACTAAGGTAATCAGTGTTGAACACTGCAAATAAAGTTCTTTGCTTAGTGTTGAACACTAAGGCCAAACAACGTTTTAACACTGAATTCAGGGGTTCCAATTTAGCGTTAGACGCTGAAGCAAGAGGGGTCACGTGGTAGCACGTGAGGGCGCCCTCCCCTCGTTTGTTCTGCTGAGAAGATCGCATCTTTTGGAGCATCATGTGTCATCACGTGACGGGTGTTTGAATGGAGTATGTTAAAGCCTCTGCCAAGGGTCACATGGGTCACGTGAGGCACTGCCTCAAAGGGCTTTCTGTAGATCTTTTGGGGGGGTCACGTGGTGACACGTGACCCTGCTTTTCTGTAGTTGTTTAGAAGATCTGTTAATCCCTTTCAGGAATTAAATTCCTCGTAGGGTTGAACCCTGACAATAATTTCAGAGGAATTAAATTCCTAGTTCCTTTTGAAGAGTTGAACTCTGAATTTTCTGTAGGAATTAAATTCCTCATATATGTGAAGAACTGAATAGGGTTAAACCCTAATAAAAGCTTTGGGGAATTAAACTCCCACTCTCTGTTAAAGAATTATTCTGGGGAATGAGATTAAGGGAATTAAATTCTCGTTGTTTTAACAGAACTAAGTTCTTAACTAGGGTTAAACCCTGATTCTTTTCATTCTGAAGGAATTAAATTCCCATACCACAGGGTCAAACCCTAATTTTATTTTGAAGGAATTAAATTCCTATAGTTCTGTGAGAATTAAATTCTCGTGTTTCCATTCCCTCTCTATGCTTTGGATCTGCATGGCAGGATCTTAACCCATTGAGAATTAAATTCTTAACTCAAGGGGAAATGTGCACTTTACAGATCCTCTATCAAAGAGAGAAGAAATATGTCCCTCTGTTTTATATCAGAATTAAACTCTGTTGAGAATTAAATTCTCTTTTCTTTCAATGAAACCTTCCCTTTCTTACCTAGGGTTTTCTTTTGCAGAAGATCCAAATTCTTCTAAAGTATTCAGGGCTCTCTCTCTTTTCTTCCCTCTGCATATATATTTTTGTGTGTCTCTTGGCTCCTATTTATAGGAGAAGCAGCCGAGTCAATTAGTTTTGGTGAATCTTTCATTAGGAGATTTGATTTGTATCCATCATTCGTTTTGGACCTTTGGATTATTAGGTGAATTTTACTCACCATTGGATTTTAAATCCAGAGATTCTCCTTTGTTATTTTGGTTAGATTTTAAGGGGAAATCTTTCCTAATTCGAGATTTTTCCATAGATAGATGATATTTAATCACCTTTAAATCTTTAATTCAATAGGTTGCTTTTGGAAAGATTTGAGAGGTCTTTTCTCAGAATTTAATTCTGTTAACAAATGGGCTTTGAAGTCGGTCACGTGTGGCCACGTGACCCTTGGTCACGTGTGGGCACGTGACCCCCTTGGAACGAGCCTTCTTCTTCCTTTTTTGCGCTCTGTCTTCTGGTTGCTGCTTAACCGTCACGTGCCATCACGTGACCCCTGGTCACGTGTGAGCACGTGACCCTCGTCTGGACTCTTTTTCTTGATTTAACCGGAGAACAAGTCTGCTGCTTTTGAGTATCACGTGCCAACACGTGACCCTGGTCACGTGGGAGCACGTGACCTCTTCTGAAGCCTTTTCCTTGATTTGATCAGGGAACCGGTTTGCCTTTGAAGCCGCTTTTAATTGTCACGTGCTAACACGTGACCCAGATCACGTGGGAGCACGTGACCCTTTCTGAAGCCCCTTTTCTTTGATGTAGTCGGGAAGCTGAATTTGCCTTGCTGATGCTTTTAGATGTCACATGCCAACACGTGACTGCTGGTCACGTGTAAGCACGTGACCCTTTTCTGAAGCCTTCCCCGTAAGCTTTCCTGATTTTAAATCAGGAAACAGCTGCATTGGGCCCATAAGTCACTCCTCCAGTTGGGGCGGAGCGAGAGTTGCTGTTGCAAGTTGTGTAGCTGGAAGTCATCAATATTCTCTTCTTCTGCACAGGAACAAGACACCAAATCTTAGTACCTTGAATCCAAGGGCAACCATAGCGGACCGTGATTTTGTTCGCGAATACGACACAAGAAGTATGGAGTGGAAAGAGGAAAAAGTCCCACCGGGCGTGCCCGAATCTGTTCACCGCCGGAAGATGGACCGGGACGTCGGGACGTCTGGCCTGAATCCTGGGGGCAGATGCTAGTTGGTTTATCCGTCCACCTCTCCATATATGCCAAGTTGATTTATGGCACCGTATATTGGAGGTTTGGACGGATGAAGTCGTTGTAGCAAATTTTATCAGATTCCCCCTCATTTGCGAGGGGTTTTGATTGTGGGGACGCTCTTCCCTGCAGACGCAAGCCCCTATGATTAATTACGTTACTGCATCACGATAACCACTTTCTCCTGCTTCGGAGGTTCATTTCGTGTCGTATGTATGTTTGTTTTATTTTGGTTGCCCGTGGATTGTATACGGAAACTAATTTATGTCGTCGCCCGTAAGGCATGGATTAGTCCAAATCCGTATATTTTTAGATTTGGGTTTGGGTTGATTTAAGGATTGTTAATCTGGTATGAGATTAAGATCGTCTTAAATATATGAGCATTTGGGCTCGATTATTTTAGTTTAAGGACATCGCGGTCCATTATCGCTATATTTGAGACAAGGTGTTAGTTTAAAGACGTTTCAGTCCTTTAACACCATTTTGGAGGCGAATATTAGTTTAAGGACATTTCGGTCCATTATTCATCTTGCGCGCACATGTATTTGTTAGATGACGAAGTGAACGATGGAGATATGGAATGTGCCCAATTTGGGACACGATCCGATTTGAGGCATGCACGACAATTTGGAAGTGCATCAGCAAAAGAAGTTGTTGGTCATCGGGACCCGCCACCTCTTTGAAGACGTTGAGGAATTACAATGACATATATCAGAGATGTGGAGAGATGTACCCTTTCGAACCAAATCCCGTATTTGAGGGAAAAAGGGTTGTTGTAGACCTAAGGATCATTAATCGTATTTGAAACTAAGATTACTTTAGGAGACAAAGGATGAATATCATTTTGGATATCATTAATGAGAGATCATTAGTCATTTTTGAGACTAAGATCGGTTTAGGAAACCATGAGCCATATGAGCTCGATTGATTTTAAAATCAAAGAGATTTAACCTTAGGAAACTTAGCCGATTTGGGCTGAGATATAATTACTCCACAGTGCTAAGCACTGAGACATAAAGCGCTCACATGCGTTTCACGTGGGCACTGGATTAGTGGTAAACACTAGAGTTCTGTGGCGCTCACGTGTGAAACACGTGAGGCCCCCAGATATGGGGCGCTGCCCCTCTTTTACATAAGTGCTAAGCACTTGATTAGATCCCTCGAGCAAAAAACGTAGCTGCATTCTTTTGGAACGGCTGCCTAATTGACAAAGGAGTTTTTCTTTGCTTTTTAGGCGCCCACATGAGAATCACGTGAGGCAGTTTTGGCTTTTCTTTTGCTTGTTTCCCCTTTTTTTAAGCTCACATGTGGGAAACACGTGAGGGAGTTTTTGTTATTCTTTTGTTCGTTTGAAGCACTCATGTGGGAAAAATGTGAAGCTTCAGAATAGTGCTAAGCACTAACGAGTCACCAAGCTATTCTTGTGTTTTCTTAGAGATATCGATCTCCTGTTAATGACATTTTTAGTCATTGATGATCATCAAGATTTCGGTTTTGAGGATCTTGGATCATCATTATTTTTTGAAGAAATAAGTTCTTTATATAGGGTTAAACCCTAATTTTTGGAGGAATTAAATTCCCATATGCTCCTGTTATTTCTTTTTCTTTTATGACCTAGTTCTATTCCCCTAAGTTTTGAATCTGCAGAACAGAATCTTCCCGATGAGAATTAAATTCTTAACTTGTGGGAAGATCTGCTTCTGCAGATCTCAACCAGAGGAAAAACTAAGTTCTTATATGAAGGGTTAAACCTTTAGATAGGCAAAGAAGAGACAATATGATCTCTGTGTGTTTTTTTACTTAGGGTTTCAATGAAGCAAGTCTTCTTCTTCTTTTGAGAATTAAATTCTCTTTCTTTTTTCAGAGCTCACTGTATATTTTTTTTGCAGAAACTTATGGGGAGTTCTGTGTGTCGCTTCTCTCTCCTTCCCTTTTTTTTCTTTTTTCTCTTCTATTTATAGGATAAGAGAAAAGATCAACTTGTTAGGAAAATCTCTTATTGAGAAATCATGATTGATTTCATAATCAATCCAAAATGATCTCTCGGATCACTTGGTGAATTTTATTTACCATTGGATTTTAATCCAAAGGCTCTCTGTTTAACAGAGAAGTTTTCTTATTTATTTAACAAGATTAGAAAATATCTTTTTCTAAGATAGAATTTTTATTCTATCAGATGATCGGTGGGTGATTTTATAATCACCGTTGGATCTTTGATCCAAGGGTCCTCTGTTTAACAGAGAAGATATTTCTAGTTTGAGAAAGATCAAGAAAATATTTCCCACATAGAATTTAATTCTATTAGGTGGTTTGATTGGTGATCTTTTTCACAATTGGATTTTAAATCCAAAATTCTCTGTCAGAGAAGAAACTTTTTGTATCAGCAAGATCAAGGAAAATATTTCCCAAATAGAATTTAATTCTATCTTGCCAAAGAGTGCAGTAGAAGAACTCACGTGTTTAACACGTAACACTTAGCATGGGTTTCAACATGCTTTATTTTCAGCGCTCGTATGCGTATAAACTCTCACGTGTTTAACACGTGAGGCCTGTTTAGCTTGCAAATTATTTGATTGCAGCGCCTATATGCTTTGCATATAGGTGCTCACGTGTTTAACGCGTGAGGCTCTTTTAGCCCATTTGTTTTTAATTGCAGCGCCTATATGCTTTTGCATATAGGTGCTCACGTGTTTAACACGTGAGACTTTAATAGTGGGGAATTTTTCCCCTTTTCCTTTTTTTTATGAGGGAACAGAGCCGAGCCAGGAGGACTTGGACCAGCATACTGCTCAGCCTGACTATTAGTTCTTCCTGCACTTATTTTCTGTATGCCATTATTTAGGCATTGCTTTATCATTGTATCTTTTTATTAAAAATAATTGTATGTAAAGTTGAATGTAAATAAATATGCTGTTTCATTTTATTACTCTTGTCATTCTTGTTCATTGTTATATTGCTTAATTATGCTTAACGTATTTATTTCGTAGTAAATACGTTGCGGGCTTAGCCGCGTCACCGTTTCCGTCTATTGGGAAGCGGGGCGTGACCAGTACAGTATAGAAAATAATGTCGTATTTTTCTTGTATTGCTATTTATTTAAATCAGAGCATGATGACCAATCAGGTAGAGATTACTTTGTAACCAAAGGGTTTTCCAATTGGAAAAATAAATGTAAATTGGACAATCATATTGGAGACCAAAATAGCAACCACAACAAATGCTTCTTGGCTTGTGAGGCACTTTTCCGACAAAAGAAACACGTCGATGTTGCTTTACGTAAGCAATCCAATCAAGCTCAAAATGACTATCATGCAATGTTGAACACATCGCTTGATTGTGTTCGATTTCTAATACGTCAACGGCTATCCTTTCGCAGACTTGATGAATGTAATAACTCCAGGAACCAAGGGAACTTTTTTGAGCTCTTGACCTTTCTTGCAAAACACAATGAGGATATTAATAGAATGGTGTTGGACAATGCTCCCGGAAATCTTAAAATGAAAGCACCATCAATCCAAAAGGAGAGAGGTCAAGCTGCAGCAATGGAGACAACGAAGGTCATCATTGAAGATAGAGGGGATGAATTATTCTCCATCATGGTGGATGATTCTGGTGACATCTCAATTAGAGAACAAATGGCCGGTTGTTTACGCTATGTAAACAAAAAAGGACATATTATTGAGTGTTTCCTTGGCATTGTACATGTTGCTGAAACTTCTGCTGAAACTATCAAAGCAACAATAAATATTCTTTTCTCAAATCATGGACTAAGCATCTCAAGCTTACGTGGTCAAGAGCATGATGGAGCAAGCAACATGCAAGGGGAGTTCAAAGGTCTTAAAAGTTTGATTTTGAGTGAGAACAAATGTTCTTACTATATCCACTGCTTTGCACGTCAGCTTCAACAACACTTGTAACCGTTGCAAAGAAAAACATTCAAGTTGGTTCCTTCTTTAATACGATTGGAAGTTTGGTGAATATGTGTAGCGTCTCTTGCAAACGTACAGATATCCTGCAAGATAAACACTTTATTGAATTTATTCATGCAACTAGTCACGGTGATCTTGTTATGAGGAGGGGTTTAAATCAAGAGACTACAATAAAATGCTCGGGAGATACAAGATGGAGCTCACACTATGTCATGCCCCATTTCCCAGTAGACGGAAACGATGACATAGCAAGCCTGCAACATATTTACTATGAAAATACGTTAAGCGTAATTAAGCAATATAACAATGTGCAAGAATGATAAGAGTAATAAAATGAAACAACAACTTTATTTACATTCAACTTTATACACAACTGTCTGAAATAAAAAGATATAATGATAAAAAAAATGCCTAAACAATGACATACTGAAAGTAAATGCAGGCATGAGCTAATAGTCAGGCTGAGCAGCAAATTGGTCCAAGCCTGCAACATATTTACTATGAACATTCTAACAGGAGATGTGTTTTGAGTGTGGAACGTGAGGGAAAAAATGATGAGAAGCGTCCTAAGGACAGGTGCGTGGCTTATGGGCGCTGAGCGCCCGCAGATCACGTGAGTAGCGCGTGGGCACTGGGCGCCTGTAATGACCCCAATATTCCTATAATTTCGTATTATTTTTCTTGAATAAAATACTGTATTTATTTGTTTGGGGTATTTTCCGCATATTTTATTTTCTATTAAATATATTATTTATTTATGTCTATTTTATCCCTCCATTTATTTTACCTATTATTTTCTAAGCCCAAATTTCTTTTCCTTATATTTAAATTTTTAACTTATCATTCTCTTATAAATCTTAATCCCAAATCCAGTCTCCTTACCCAAATCAAATAAGCCATTTCAAATAAAAATCAAAATCCAAACACAACCCATGCACAGCCCAGACGCATCTATATTCTAATTAAAATAAACCCAAACCCAAATCCAAACCCATCCCAAACCCAGCCAAACCCTTCCAATACCAAAATCTATCCCAACTGTTCAATTCCTTCTTCTTATTTAACTCCTTTCTTTAATCTAAACACTTATTCCTATTAAACAAAATCTTAATCTATATTATTAAATTTATTTTCTTTCCTATGGGTTTTTCAAACCCATCACCTTCTCTCCTTCACTCTCCTTCATCTCTTCTCTTCCATTTAAATAAAAATGAGAACCCCTTCCCTCTTCACCCCCTCTCACCGCCTGCACCACCCTGAACCACCGCCTCCACCGTCGATCATAACCACCACCTAGAACCTCCATCCTCTCTCTCCCCTACAACTCTTTTCCCTCTCAAAACCATTCTTGCTTCTCCGAGCACCCACCGGTGATTTGCAGCATCGCCGCCTGAGTCACCAACACCACCGTCGTCCGTCACCAGCAACCGAGCACACCGCTGCACCCTTCTCCGCCGGCGAGCTCGAGCCCAGATCCACCATAACCAACACCACTACATTCACCCTCGACATTCGACCCCTATTCGACGTGACCACGAGCTATGAAGCAAGGTTCCAAGGCCGGGCCCGAGTCTCGATCGTTTCGCCGCCTCCGGATCTCCGTTCCGTCAACGTTTCGGTTTTGTGCGCGACAATGTTCGATGAAATGCCCCAATAGAAATTCCGTCATAAGTACTCTCTCCCCCACCATTATTTGTTTTGATTTCATTTTGCATGACCTTTCACTGGTTCTTACTTATGTCGATGCTGTCAACGTATGTTAGACAATTACATCTTTTAGGTATCTATTTCATTGTCCTTATTCATAATAGAACCTAAGGAAAGTTTATTTTAAGTTCTTGATGGCTGAAGCTTGAAGCATCCCACCTAATTTATGTTTCAATACATGCAATTCTCTACCTTTCTTTAAATATCTCACCAGTTTTGAAACGATCTGTGTTGATTGTATACACAGCCTAGCAAGCAACAAGCAGAAGTTAGCTTGGTTGTTCCTTGAGTTAATCATGTTAATCATTCATGCTAAAATATTCACATAATTTCTCAAATTTTAATTGGCTTGCTTGGTCATATGAAAGTATTTGGACATTTGAGGGCAAATACTTACTGGGTCACAATATTATGATCTGAATTGCTTGCTAGATTATGGAGAAATCATAGCGAATCCCTCTCTCCCTCTCCTCTTGTATTTTATTATTTTGCCACTTCATTAGAATACACAAGTTGGAAAATATAATAAGTTAAATTAATTGGTTAATTTATAATTAGTTTAAAAAAAGATTTCAAATTAGATATTTTTTTCAATAAAATACCCTTAACTTTTAAAAGGCCAGGTTTTCACAAAAACGCCCAAAAATTAGGTTTTTCACTAAAATACCATCCAATTATCAAAAATTGAATTTAATCATTGTTCTTATTCCTTGGCAATTCCGCTCCTCACAACCCTCGTTAGGGGAGTCATGTTAAAGATGGTGCGGATTATCACACGTCTTGGGTCTAGTGGGTGAGATCGGAGCTCTTCATGGAACGCGTTCTCAAAAGAAAAAAAATACGAGATTGTTTTTAAAACAAAGTTAAACAATTTAAATATAAGTTCAATATCTAATACTCGTAACTTCAAGAAAAACAAAGTTGCAAGATTTGACTTTAAATAGAATACCTTAAAATGAAAAGATTTAATTTCAATTAAAATACTTTAATGTTTATAAAAAATAGATTTTTTTCATTAAGATACCATAAACTTTAAAAGCTAGGTTTTATCAAATACCACTAAATTTAATATACATTTTATAAAAATTCTTGACATTTTAATTAATATATTTTATCAAAACGCCTAGACTTTTAATTAATAATTTCTTTTATCAAAACAATCTAGAGATATTAAAATATAGTATTTTACCTAAATACCATGAATTTTTCCAAATGGTCTACTTACACATATATACCCCATACATGATATACTACAAGACTTAACATGAATTCTTGAACACTTACTTGTTTACATGGCCATTTGATATGACTTGTACTAAACTAATATGCTTGATCTAACTTGACTCGAACCATGAATACAATTGACATGACTTGTACTTGACATGATACATGATTTTTGACATAAATTCAATCTTGAAAACTTGATATTATACATCACCTTTTGTATTCATGGATTCGAGCAAGACTTGTAACTGTAATTGTAATTTTAGAAGCGCGGGGTGTTGGGGTAGTTTGAGTTGTGAGTCCAATGAAATCTCAAGGGTCCCATACTAACAATCATGAATACTAACAATCGGCCCGTGTTTCCTTGCTCCTGAATTATAGCCTGTTGAGTTTGGAATACTTCGACGACAATCGAAGTCCTGTTACTAACTATCATGAGGGCCCATGATTCCTTACCCCTGGATTACAGCCTGTTGGGTTTAAGAACACTCTTGAAATTTTGTTGATACTCACACATTGAACTCACGTTAGTTACTTTTACCCTTTTAGAGACCTTTTAGGACACTTACATTCCCTTCATGTTCACTATACCAACACTCCACGGCCATGTTATACATGTTTGCCATGCAAATATAGTTGACATACTCATTACCATGCACGCTACTATACTTGTTTTGCAGGGTTGTCTAGCATGGCAGCAAGGTTTCGGGAGGCATCGTCTATGCCAATTTCAAAAAAAAGTTGTCGTTCTAGCTAACCATAACCCTATAATCGTTACTAGAAAATCCGACGATACTAAATGTAAACATTTTATATCTAAGTGAATGAGAGAATACAACCTTTGTAGACCGGTCCTTCACTTCTAAATCTCCATGTCGCAGTCCCTTCGCTGCAAGTTGTGAAGTCCCGGACTCTAGTAAGGGTTCACATGAAGAAACGAACAAGCTTGCTCAATGTTTTCGAGGCTGAAGATGATCTATGTCGAGAAGACTCGAGCTCATTCTACCTCTTCACTAATAGTGAAATTAGTGAAGCAAACACCCTAAACTAAATGGATAATAGTAGAGGATGATGAAGTAAGAAATGGGCTCACTTTAGATTTATTTTTCTCGCAATATTTCATCACTTCTCAAAACCCTAGAAATCTTTTTGAGCTCATGAAGAAGATGAATCTCAAGTGATGAAAGGATGAAGAGAATGAAACTCTCATGTGGTTAGAAATGCACCCATGGTGAGTTAATGTCATGCCTAACTCATGTAGAGAATAAACCATGGCTTGTAGTTAAGGTTGGGTTAACAAATATCTTAAGCAAGACAAACAAGTGGACTTGGTCAATGTTCTACAAACTTCATCCAAGCTTGAAACAGTATCCACTAATTTGTAATAACTTAATGATAAATATTAACCATAACATAAACCCTAGCATGGTATAAGTCTCATAAACCCTTGTTGCATATGTAACCTAGCATGACACATGAATATATATCATATATATATTTATATGTAAAAAGAAAACAATACATATATCACATATATGTAAAGTGTATCAAATGTGAGAAAAAGAATTACTTAAGTGAGCTAATATTAGTTAATGTAATGTAATATATTAAATATATAATTATACATTAAATTATTAATTCAACTCTTGATTTAATAATCCGGCTATATCACATATAACCGACTAAAATCAAATATAACAACTTATCGAATCAACACTTGATCCGATAACTTGGCTATATCACATATAACCGACGAATGTCACATATTGCGAGAATAGAAAGCGGTATCACATACTCGCATTAATCTCGGTCCCGCACATATCACAATGTGCTCCTACTTCGTTTTGCATGAACCAGGAAACCTCTGTGTAGGACCTCAAAGACTCGTCAATACGCCGGTAGTAGGTGATGATCATATCAAACACCCACAAGCCGCATGCGGTTTGCTAAACGTAATGGCCACCTGAGTATTGAGTGATCAGAAGATCAACAAGCAAGTATGCTCGTACTCCTGCGAATCCAATCAGCAACACTACCGTACAGTCCAGTCTCTTCGTTAGATATGTCACATATCACAGCCTGGGGGTGGTATAACGGCAGACCCCAAAAGCCTGATAAGTCATGCCGATGCAAGGTCCATAACGGTTCGAGAAACTACTGATAACACTTACCAGTAGATCTCAGCAATCCTGGTCAGGGATTTCCTGTTATGGCCAATCGAGCATAGCGCAACATCAACTCTCAATACCGGGAGAGACGAATCCCCTCCTATCGCTCATTGCCTCCATGTGACTCGGGACTGTACCCAAAAACCACCTTTTTGCACGATCTCTTGACCGTGGTATGGTGGAAATCAAAGCACGGTGGGAATCACACAAGACACTATGACGATCTCGAGTCGACAGACTGACCTGTACCAGTGTCACCAAAGAACTGCTATCTGACGATAGGTATAATACCATCTAGGAGTTCTCGGAGAGTCCGTTCAGTGTACCCAGTCTCCACCGAGCACCCGTATACCTTCTCTGATGTCAAACACCAATGGATGTGGGATTATCCATTGCCCATCATATAGGTCGAGAAGCGTATACGCTAGTCTACTCTGGAATATCGATGCCCCGTCTCGATACTCCCTCGTTTAGGAACAATTATAGGGTGTACTTATGGACTACTCTTGGCCCCACTAGTATGATCTACATCATAGTCCTGGTATTCAAGTACACATCCTAAGGGTTTTATCAACATGTGAGAGCAAGACAGTATCACTTATATAAGTCAACATGTTAAGACAAAGAGCAACCAGATAGCATACTATCATATCGAGCAAGAAAGTCCGCCCTATATATGTCCAACCATCCACTACAATATACATCCCATGTACAGTAATGGCCTCTAGGGCATACATATAACTAACAATCTTCCACTTGCACTAAAGTCATCTGTTGTAGTATCCTATACCCAACAATATAGCAATGGTTGTAGTATCCCATACTCAACCATCCCAAAATCTCTCAAATAGTATTTGGGGAAGTAGGCCTTAGTGAGTGGATCCGCCGTGTTATCCTTCGTGTCAAATCTCCTTAACCTCGATCCCTTCGAGATCAACCATCTTCCTGATCAGGTGATACTGTTCTCAGAATATGTCTGGAACGATGATGGGACGTTCGTTCCTAGGCTCAAGCCACAACTCCATTGTTGTCACAATAGCAGTTATTGGACACTCAATGGTAGGAACCATGTTCATCTCATGAACAAGAAATGCCCAAATAGCCACTTTGGCAGCATCATTGGTAGCAATGTATTCAGCCTTTATCGTCTGGTATGTCACGGTATCTAGCTTGGAACTCTTCCAACATACCGTCCCTCCACTGAGGGTAAAGGCAATGCCTATGACTGACTTTCAGTCGACCATATCACTCTGGAAGCTCGAACTAAGAACTTTCTTTTAGTGCTTCTCAAGTACTTAAGAATGCTCTCCACAGCTGTCCAGTGATTTTCCCAAGATCCGATTGATTCCTGATCACTACTCCTAGTGATTCATCTACATCCGGTCTGGTACATAACATCGCATACTTTGATAGAGACTACTGCCGAAGCATAGGTTATCCCTTGCACGCGAGCTCTCTCCAAATCAGTCTTGGAAGACATCTTTTTGGAGAGGGTGATTCCTGAGTAAGTGGACGAACCACCACGCTTAGAATCCTCCATACTAAACCCCTTTAGTATGGTGTTAATGTACCTGGATTTAGTACACTCCCAACATCCATTTAGATCTATCACCATAGATCATAATTCACAAGATATAATAGGTATCATTCAGATCTTATATTGAGAATCCTCGTGATAAGAGGAGCTTGACTAAGTGTAGCATAGGAAACCATTTCCTATCAAGAGTATGTCATCTACGTATAATACGTGAAAGACAACCTTACTCTCTACATCCTTCTTGTATATACAAGGTTCATATACCATTTTGATGAAGTCAAACTCTTTGACTGTCACATCCAAACAGATGTTCCAACTCCGCGATACTTGCATTGATCCTGATGGACTTAAGCATAGCATAGCTTTGAAAGTCTCAACTTTTCCATCTATACTAAGAATCTTCTTAAGATCCATTTGCTCCCAATAGGTTTTACCTCTTCAGGTGCAATAATCAAAGTCATACTTTGTTGGTGTACATGCATTCCATCTTTGATCGCACAGCATCCAGCCTTTACACAGAGTCACCACTTGTGATGGCCTGCCTGAACCTAGTCGGGCCATCATCAACCATGATGCAATCCTCGCTCCCACTGTTACCGAGAAGACCGTAGTATCTCTTAAGTGGATGAGGAACCCTACCAGATTCGCGGAGAGGTTGAGGTTCGTTGGAGACTATTGAATCCTTTGGTTTCACCAAATCATCAGCTGTTAGTTTGTCAAGATGGAACAACTTCCAGTTCTACCTCATGACCACAAATTTCTTCACAAGAAATTCCTTTTCTAAAAAGGTGGCATGATGAGAAACAAAACACCTTTTGCTCCTCAGTTAGGTAGAAGATATACCCTTGCAAATGTTTGGGATATCTTAACAAACTTACAGAACTGAGCTTGCCTCGAGCTTGTCCGGATTTTGCCTTTCAACATAGGCCGGACAATCCCATATCTTAACTCGTTTAAGACATGGTCTCTTCCCATACCATATCTCATATGGAGTGATAGGCACTGATTTGGATGGAACCCCATTCAATAGGTATGCAGCTTCTCAAGTGCATAACACCAAAAGAAAATAGGTAACTCGGCAGTACTCATCATAGAGCGCGCTATATCTCATAGGGTGCGATACCTCCACCTTGATACACCGTTGTGCTGTGGTGTGCTCGAAGGAGTAAGCTGAGGGGGAATCACATTCTTCTTTTAGAAAATCCAGGAACTCCATGCCCAAGTATTCTCCTCCTCGATCACATCGTAGAACTTTAATACTTCTACCCGTCTGGTTCTCAACTTCAAGCTTATATTCCTTGAATTTCTTAAAAAGTCTCAGACTCTTGTTTCAATAGGAACACATGTCTGAATCATGAGAGATAGTCGATGAATGTAATGAAGTACAAGAACCAACCCTGGCATTTGTAGACATCGGACCTTATACATCATCATGTATCCATCCTAAGAGTTCAATAACTCTTTCTCTGTTTCGAGTAAACGGAGTATTGGTTATTTTACCTTTGAGACAAGACTGGCAAGTAGCATAAGATGAAAATTCGAACAGATTCTCATATTCATCCGTATGCAACTTAGCTGGTCGTGTCGCATTGATATGACCTAATCTACAATGCCTTAAGAAGGATTCGTTCATTTCTAAACTACTCCTCTTGTGTGTGTTCTATATACTTTGAACTGTGGTTTGATTAAGAACTTATATGCTATTACATAACGTGCCTGATCCAATCAACACTTGATTAAGGAAAATGTTCATAACATTATCCAGCAATACAAAATTATATCTTTCTTCAACTCATTAAACAAACCGATGTAATTTTGTATATCAGGTTCGGTATGCAATAACATTCGTTCAGAATCAATGTATTTAATACAAGGTGATATTTTCCAACTGATTTGGCTGCAACACTTGCACCATTCTCTACATTTAGAGACATATCACCCAATCCCAGTTCTCTATCTTTCTGTAGCCCATGTAACATATTACATATGCGGGATCCTGATCCGATATTATATACCCAGGACTTAGAGAATACTGAGAAACAGTTCATGGTAATGAACACACCTGAAGAATATACATCAACATGCTTATTTCTCGATTGGGTCGCATGGAAATCCGGATATTCTCCTATTTCCTGCTCGGACTTATAACAGTTATAAGATAGAGCGGAACCAACATTCCCTAGCTCAGTATAATAAGCAGGTTCGGTCAAAACATCCATATTATTATCTTGATTAAGGCGTGACATGGTCGCTACTAGGAGAGAGAGAGAATAAAACACTCTGCATGCGCTCTTGCAAGATTAGATTGATTATTATTTTATCTAATCAGGATGGCTCCCACTGTTTTAGTCAAATCTTCCTTCAAACCCTAAAAGACAAGACTAGCCGGGATTAATTACACCCTACAAGTTCGCCAATCTTTCGGCCAGGCCAGTGTCGGTACTTTGAGGGAGGTTCCCCGTGCTTTCACACGGACCTAATTAAAATAAACCTCATTTTCCGAGGGGCGTAACCTCGTTAACACCTTTCTAGACACCTACTTGATCGGCTAATTGTAATATGTAAAACTCTCCCAGGAGTAACTCTTACTCGCAGTAGGTATCGGGATCCAACTATCTCATAGAAGGTATGCAATCTCATTGCAAATTTCAACACTTGAAATTCCCGATAATATTTTACCCCTAGCGTCCTATGACCTTGATGGAGATCAACAAACCACAGGCTGCTAGTCAAGTTCTACCCGTACATTTCATGATTGAATTAAACCCACCCGCACGACCTTTGACGGAGGTCAACAAAGCCGCATGACTACCCTAATCCAATCGCATCGTATGCAGTAGATAAGCACTAGTCAACTACCGCACACTACGTCTTGATGGAGGTCAACAAACGTAGCACGAATACTAAGTAGTACTTATCTGAAATGACGGAGGGCTATGAAAGGTTTTTAAGAAAACCCTTTGCGTAATGAACTTGATATCGTTGTAGAATCGAGTGATTTTGAAAAGGAGTATTTTTTAGGCTTTTACTAGTTTTGCTAAAGAGGTCACTCCCGGTGAAGGGATCTCGGCTCTTTCCTTATCGAATAAGGTGCAGGGTATTTCATAAATACCACTATGTAAAGCAAAAACTATAGAAGTAATCAAAAGACAAACCGTGTGGGTTGTAGCATCTGCTAGTTTTGCTAAAGAGGTCACTCCCGGTGAAGGGATCTCGGCTCTTTCCCTATCGAATAAGGTGCTGGATATTCTACAAGGAACACCGCTATGCAAAGCAAGAACTAGAGCTACCAGTTTTTAAACAAGTTTCAACAACATCTTTTAGCTTTCTTTTATTTCATTAATCTCATTAATGAAGTCCCATTAATTATGCTTACTGAGCATCACATATGAAACGAAAGCAGCAATATTAATTATATCTCATATATATAATATAGGCATTCGTCTCAGAACATATCAAGTGATCACATCACAGAATATCAGCAGCAGCAGAATCACATATGAAATATTGGATATACTAGGAACACCGTGTTTTATTTAAGCCAGTAAAAAACGAGGATTCCACGGTCGTGATGAATAGCCAAACCTACATCCCTAGACCCCTACGAGAGCGGCAAGCAACCCTACCAATTCTAGAGTTAGGAGACCCAGTCTCGACTCCTCAAGATGGTCTCCCACTGGACCCTAGAACCCGGTTACTTGTGCTCCCCGCCTTGGGTCTATCCTAATGCAGAAAATTAAATAATATACACCAATTGTGACATCATCCCAACCCGGAAGTGCCCCAATAAAAGAATATTACATACAAGCTTTTACATGAATAAAAATGAAAAACTTTCATCTCACATAAAAACCCCGGTTATTCAGAACACGACGATCCAATATAACATATCGCAGCAACACATAACATCGCATGTCATCAATGTAAGTAAATATGCGTATCCCAGTTATCGTTGACATATAGCACCAAAACCCGGCGATACACCACATATTACACTTACGGTCGCAGAAAAGAAAGTGAAAAACTACAACAGTTAGAATCCGCAACCACCTTAGACATCGTAAACCCAATATATCACATACTTTGGATTTCATGCCCAACCAAATGAATTTCTTAGACATCATATACCTAACAATTATAAACCCCGCATTTTAGTCTCGATATTGAAAACTCTTTCCAATAACCTGTCGGGTAATTCAACAAGATTCCCGATAACCTGATCGAATACTCGTCGGAAACTTTAGTAGAGGGTCGCACCCCCGATGCCGTTGACGAAGTGCACTAAGGCGGAATACCGCGGCCGCGAGCACCCGAACGGATGCTTTTGGCGACGGGGTTATCCTACAGTCACTTGGTCGGGGCTATAGGGCGTGGCTATTTGGTAAGGTTACCCGACGAGTATCTGCGTACACTACGTAATTGCGACAGACTTTTGATCCACATCAAAATTCCGTGGTAACCGATCAAATGAAACTAAACTGCTAGATTTATAAAATTCAAACTAGTTATCTCGTAACTCCTTTTGTGAATTCCAAATATTGTATCACAATCACAGATAGCTAGACGATGTTAAACTTTTCGATTGAATAAACAAACACCCAAAATTTCCCAATAAGCTCAACACTTGAGCGGAGTCTAAAAAGCACCCAGAACATGCCACAGCACCTATGAACCAGCCGTAGAAGGGTCAACCAATGCCTCACCTGTGGCACCGCTGAACTACCACAAACCCTAGGATTTGACGGCGGTTCTGACGGTCACAGAATCGAGTTAGGGTTTTGTTCTTCTAGAGGGTCCACATAATCACCTGCATGATTTTCTGAATATTTTAAACTAGAAAAAATCCAACACTTGGAAAATTTCCAGCGAGGGAAAATATGAGTTATTGATATCCGTTCAAACTTTTTATCACCGTCTAAAATACCAGAAACAAACATTAGAATTACGAATATGAAACAGTCCGAGTTGCTTATGTAGAAAATTAACATCACATGCAATTTTAGCACAAACAAACAAAACCTGAAACACCAAAATTCAGAGACTGGAGCACGAAAAAAATTTGAAGCCAAAACTCCCAAATTGGGCCGAACTCGCCGGTTTTTACATGGTTTTGGCCGGCCAAAGTATGCCAAAATTGCTTCAATTTTGTTCTGTGCTCATGATATATCTCATATAATATTCTGCAATTGTTTAAAAAAAAATTTGAAGACTTTTTAAAATCGACAGAAACCAAGTTCAAGTGTTTCAGGTTTCAGAGTCGTTTCGGTTTCGTAATCTAACAAACATCGTCTAATTTTCTAGCATGACTCTAATACCACTGCAGGAATGTCTAGCACGGCAGCAAGGTTTCGGGAGGCATTGTCCATGCCAATTTCAAAAAAAAACTGCCGTTCTAGCTAACCCTAACCCTAGAATCGTTACTAGAAAATCCGACGATACTAAATGTAAACACTTTACATCTAAGTGAATGAGGAAATACAACATTTATAGATCGGTCCTTCACTTCTAAAGCTCCATGTCGTAGTCCCTTCGCTGCAAGTTGTGAAGGGTTCACATGAAGAAACGAACAGGCTTGGTCAATGTCTTTGAGGCCGAAAATGATCTACGTCGAGGAGACTCGAGCCCATGCTATCTCTTCACTAATGGTGAAATTAGTGAAGAAAACACCTCAAAATAAATGGCTAATAGTAGAGGATGATGAAGTAGGAAGTGGGCTCACTTTAGATTTATTTTTCTCACAATATTTCATCACTTCTCAAAACCCTAGAAAGTTTTTTGAGCTCATGAAGAAGATGAATCTCAAGTGTTGAAAGGATGAAGAGAATGAAACTCTCATGTGGTTAGAAATGCAACCATGGTGATTAATGTCATGCCTAACTCATGTAGAGAATAAACCATGGCTTGTGGTTAAGATTGGGTTAACAAATATCTTAAGCAAGACAAACAAGTGGACTTGGTCAATGTTCGACAAACTTCATCCAAGCTTGAAACAGTATCCACTAATTTGTAATAACTTAATGATAAATATTAACCATAACATAAACCCTAGCATGGTATAAGTCTCATACACCCTTGTTGCATATGTAACCTAGCATGACACATGAATATATATCACATATATATTTATATGTAAAAAGAAAACAATACATATATCACATATATGTAAAGTGTATCAAATGTGAGAAAAAGAATTACTTAAGTGAGCTAATATTAGTTAATGTAATGTAATATATCAAATATATAATTATACATTAAATTATTAAATCAACTCTTGATTTAATAATCCGACTATATCACATATAACCGACTAAAATCAAATGTAACAGCTTATCGAATCAACACTTGATCCGATAACTTGGCTATATCACATATAACCGATGAATGTCACATATCGCGAGAATAGAAAGCGGTATCACATACTCGCATTGATCTCGGTCCCGCACATATCACATATGTGCTCCTACATCGTTTCGCATGAACCAGGAAACCTCTGTGTTGGACTCCAAAGACTCATCAATACGCCGGCTGTAGGTGATGATCATATCAAACACCCACAAGCCGTAAGTGGTCTGCTAAACGTAACGTCCACCCGGGTATTGGGCGATCAGAAGATCAATAAGCAAGCATGCTCGTACTCCTGCGAATCCAATTAGTAACACTACTGTACAGTCCGATCTCTTCGTCAGATATGTCGCATATCACAGCCTGCGGGTGGTATAACGTCAGACCCCAATAGCCTGATAAGTCATGCCGATGCAAGGTCCATAACGGTTCGAGAAACTACTGATAACACTTACCAGTAGATCTCAGCAAGCCTGGTCAGGGATTTCCTGTTATGGCCAATTGAGCATAGCGCAACATCAACTCTCAATACCGGGAGAGACGAATCCCTTCCTATCGCTCATTGCCTCCATGTGACTCGGGACTGTACCCAAAAACCATCTTTTTGCACGATCTCTTGACCGTGGTATGGTGGAAATCAAAGCACGGTGGGAATCACACAAGACACTATGACGATCTCGAGTCGACAGACTGACCTGTACCAGTGTCACCAAAGAACTGCTATCTGACGATATGTATAATACCATCTAGGAGTTCTCGGAGAGTCCGTTCAGTATACCCAGTCTCCATGTAGCACCCGTATACCTTCTCTGATGTCAAATACCAATGGATGTGGGATCATCCATCGCCCATCATATGGGTCGAGAAGCGTATACGCTAGTCTACTCTGGAGTATCGATGCCCCGTCTTGATACTCTCTCGACTAGGAACAATTATATGGTGTACTTATGGACTACCCTTGGCCCCACAAGTATGATCTACATCATAGTCCTGGTAGTCAAGTACACATCCTAAAGGCTTTATCAACATGTGAGAGCAAGACAACATCACCTATACAAGTCAACATGTTAAGACAAAGAGCAAACAGATAGCATACTATCATATCGAGCAAGAAAGTCCTCCCTATATATGTCCAAGCATCCACTACAATATACATCCCATGTACAGTAATAGCCTTTAGGGTATACATATAACTAACATGTTTACATGTTCATAATTTATATATATGTTATACCATATATCACATTACACCTTACATTTCATTTATATACATCACGCCATCCTTTTAGAGACTTGCCGAGCATTAGTTTGCTAACGGACATTCCACCCATCTTTCTTTCTTTCTTGGACTATTCGTCAGGTGGTATTGAGACAGAGGAGATAGAAGCGGTCAAAGAAGAGTACAACTAGTTTGCATCACAACCGGACGTCTGGTTTCATTCAGCTTTTCATTTCATTTCAGCTTATTTATGTATGCATTCTTGTACTCAGTGCTGTATATGGAGTGCTAAGCACTTTTACTCAGTGCCCACGTGTGTTTCACGTGAGGCATTGACCTTCTGCTTTGGGCGCCAGTGTGGTGCTCACGTGAGGCGCCAGGTGCTGTTCAAAGGGCGTCCACATGGAAAGTACGTGAGACGCTAGTCTTTTTCCCTTTTTTTAGAGATTAAATCTCTGTTAATGGCATTTTGACCACTAATGATCACCAAGATCTTCGATTTTTGAAGATCTGGAATCGGGTTTTTCTTTAAGGACGAAGTTCTTTTATAGGTTCTTTTTCCTTTTGTTTTTCTTTTGGACCTAGCTCTTTTCTGAATTTTTTATTCCCAAGAACAAGATCTTTCCAATGAGAATTAAATTCTCAACTCGTGGGGGACTTGTTTTGTGGATCTCTGATCCAGAAAAAGAACTAAGTTCTTTAAGAAGGGTTAAACCTTTAAAATAGGTAAAAGAGATATTTTTATCTCTATGTTTTCTTTATCTCGGTTTTTTTTTGAAAAGTGAAGTCTTCCTCTTTGAGAATTAAATTCTTTGTTATTTTTTTAGAGCTCACTGTATTTTTGCAGAAACTTATAGAGAGGTTTTTCTATCTGTGGTCTCTCTGTGTCTTTGAGATCTGTCCCTTTTTTGAGACTTAAAGTCTCGGGTCCTTTATATATTGGAGGCAAGTTTGTTAATTAATTTTGAGAAAATCTCTCATTGACAAATTCCAATTGAATTAATTGGACTCAAAATTGATTTGGGGAATTTTGCCCACCGTTGGATCTTTGATCCAAGAACTTCTGTTTTACAGAATATATTTTCTTCTTTTTAACAAGATTGGAAAAATATTTTCCCATATAAAGAATTTATTCTGTAAAATGGTGATTTTTAACCACTATTGGATTTTTAATCTAAGCGTTCTCTGTTTTACAGAGAGTGGTCTCTTTTTGCTCAGAAAGATTGAGGGAATATATTCCCAAAATAGAATTTTATTCTATTATTGGATTATTGATCCAACCGAGAGTATATTTCTTATTTAGAAAGATTTGGAAGATATTTTCTCCTAATAGAATTTAATTCTATATTTTGATGATTTATCATCTCTATTGGATCTTTGATCCAACAGCTCTGTTTAACAGAGAGTATCCCAAATTCTTATATAGAATTTAATTCTATTGAGCTTGAAATGGGCGTTGGCGTTCACATTTTATGCACGTGGGCACCGCTTAAGAATTTAATTCTTATGATGGGTACTCCTGTGCTTTGCACATTGGCGCCCACGTGATGAGCACATGTGGCGCCATATAAGAATTTAATTCCTACTCAGAAAACGTTTCTGTGCTTTGAATATTGGCGCTGGCGCCCTCGTGACAAGCATGTGAGGTGCTGCCCTGTTAAATTTTAATAGAGCTTTGCTCTTTTAATATTGGGGGAACAAATTCTCCCCACTGTTGCTCTCACGTGGCTCACACATGAGTGCAACGGTGTCACTTTTTCCACCGTTTGATTTCCTAAGGAGTTGAACCGTCCCTTCACATCTTATAAATAGGGCCTTTGGCCCTTTAGATGACTGTCATTTCATCATCTTCCTTCTTCTTCCTCAAGAATTTAATTCTCCTCTCAGAACTTAGATCTCTGCCCAAAGAAACTCTTAAAGTTTGAACTCTGTTTTAAAAAAAAATTAGTAAGGATTATGACCAACTTTTTAACTCTTATAAGAAACTCTTTTTTGCTTTGGATCTTAAACCCATCAACAGAGCTTGGCTCTTTTTCTTGAAGTGATCTCTTAGAGATCTAAGAAAAAAAACTTTATCTGGGTAGATCGTGGGTCTTTGGAGATCTTAGGGTTTTATCCTATTATTAATTCTGGTCTTTGAGGGTTCTCTGGAATTTTATTCCAGTATATTTCCCGTGGGGATTTCTGAAATTTAATCCCTTCATCAGAGGAATTTTATTCTAGTTTGTATGACTGAGCTTAGCTTTGGGGAATTTTGAAAATCTTTAGGAATTTTATTCCTCTTTCTTCTTTTCTTTTTAGGGTTTCTATTTATAGATTCTTCTTACAGGTTTGGATCTGTTGTAGAACACGTTCTTCAAGAACATTAGAAGTTTTGAACTCCACCGCTTAATGAGAATCCTTTTGGATTCTCGCAATGTGTGCATGTCTCATCATTGATGGGGCGTCACCCTGATTTTGTGGGGCCCACTGTAGTGACTTTAGTATATTAATCGCTAACCTTTTTTTTAAGGTACTATGGCTGGTTATCTGTACGATCTTGAAGAGATTATTTCTAATGAGGAGATTCGCATCTAAGGGCGCTGCCAAGGCCAGGAATTTACTGACACCCAATGAGCTGATGTGATGCGTCGCTTCGACGATTATAACGGTCGATTACTCCCCCGCCGTTCTGCCCTTTTAAAGATCGTCGTTGGGTCGATCTGAGAAGTTATACCCGGACGTCTTGAAGTTATGCCGCTTCAAGCGCTCGATGATGCTGAGGATAAGGTATATTCAGTGTACTTGATGGGGTTGATCTCAAAGAAACGGAGAAATAATCTCATCACCATCTTGCACCGCGTCTTTCAGCAGAAAGCAATAGTATCAGCATATCAGAGGGTGGAGGACATCGGTGGTGACCCTGGCGCTTGCATCCGAGAGAAGATGCATAAAAAGATGGTCGATGAAGCTGAAGGCGCCCTGCTCAAACTTGCTTTTAAGTTTGAGAATCCGTGTCCGGAGTTTAGCGTTTTGTCGTTGTAAACATTTTGATGATTTTTCTTTTTGTATCATCTTTATCACCAATGTATAAATTTTTTCGAAGTATGAATGACCAAGCTCCCCCTTTTCATTACGCCAATACTCATATGTGCCTTACGTGACGTGTTGTTATATATATATATATAAACTAGTGCCGGTGCTCACGTGTCATGCGCATGAGGCGCTGCTATAGGATTTAATCCTGAACTAGCGCCGGCACTCACATATTATGCATATGAGGCGCCGCTACAAGTTCTAATCCTGTAAAGAATCGGTGCTGGCGCTCACGTGTCATGCACGCGAGGCGCTGTTGAAGGAATCGTTTCATCTTCTTGCTCTGATTTCCATGAGTCGACTTGTTCTTTTCCCATGCCTTTTTTGTCAGGATTTGGAAACAGCTTCACAATGCACAATATTTTCTGTGCCTAGACTTGAATGCTTCTCTTTATAATCTGAAGTTATGTTTTCCTCTTTCTTCACAAGGAGAGAACCATTTTTAACAAACAAAGAGTTATAGCTTGCAATCGTCCGCATGCTCTTCGGCAACCGTGGGAGGTACTTATCGAGGGAATTGTTCCTCGTTTTGCTGCGCGTTTAGTGGATCCCGTTCTCACATATGACCAATGCGACACGGTGATGTACAAGCTTCTAGCTCGTAGAGGCTTTCCTCTTCCAATCGGCTCCATTTGGCTCCGGATGATCTTCCTGTCTGTACTTGCTGACATTCCCCCTCATGTAGCAGAGATGACTCCGGCGATGCTCGACGCAGCGGAGGACAAGATCGAGTGCTTTTATGAGGCGCATTTGATTACCCAGCCTCTGAAGGACCGTTTTGTTCGGTTGCTAAGTCAGATGCGGGCTCAGCGGGCCGTCATGTCCGCCTTCGCTTATGGGTACTGCACTAAACGATGGGGAGAGACCCCTCGCGAAGATCTCCGCTTCGACATGGTGGAGAAGGCAGAAAGGGAGTTATAGAATCTTGTTTATTATTTTGTTAATCCCTGTATCATTGATCCCATATTTGGTGATCTTTTTTCTATGGAATAAAAAAATTGTTGACCGCTGAACGTTTCATCCCAGCACATATCCATGTGGGCATCTTGCCTCTGCACATATACTTTGCATTTTAACCTTAGAAGTTTCTGACGCATGCAACTAAATATAGGTGAACACTGGACTGATGCGAACAAATGCTTCCCCCTGCCATCTTGCTCATGGTAGTATACCCGTAAGTGAAGTAATGCATAGCATATGGCTGGTTTCTGGCAGGCATGTCATACACAATTTTTATTTTTATTTTTTTAGATAGAATTTTAATCTGAGAAGATAGCGAGCGGACACAAGCGTCGTCATCTATCATTAACTCAGATCTCGATCCTTAAGAAATGTAATTCTGAGCCCTGAAGCCTATGAGTTGCGCCTTTCTGTTTCTTGACGTCTTGATCTAGCGCGGAGTAGTTTATGTACTCATTTCGGAGTCTGTAGTTTATTTACTCGTTTTGGAGTTTGTAGTTTATTCACTCGTTTCGGAGTTTGTAGTATATTCACCCATTTCGGAGTCTCTAGTTTATATACTCATTTCGGAGTTTGTAGCTTATTCACTTATTTCGGAGTCTCTAGTTTATGTACTCATTTCAGAGTTTGTAATTTATTCACTCATTTCGGAGTCTCTTTAGTTTACCTTCCTTGGGTTTACAGGCAAACTTGTCCTAACATTGTATGTAGAAAACCCCCATTCTTTACGACAGAAGTCTGTTAGGTTTGTGGTACTAGGGTTTTAGTCCGTGGTACCGTCGCATTAGCTGATGTATTCCTCGATATGCAGTCTTTAAACCGTTGTTCGAGTATCCCCGTGACTTTCGTGTCTCTGATCCCTTCGGGGGCTGGACAAGACGTCTTCAAGTAATCTCCTTAGTTCATATTACCGTTGGAAGAGCAAGCGTTAGAAATTTTCCATGACGCTTTTTACCTGAGGTTAGGCTCAATTTGGAGCCCCGATGAGTCATAACCACACCCTTCTGAGGTAAGATGATCTCCAATGGTCTTTTAGGCTTTATATGAGTTGCCGTCAAGACCCGAAACTGGGAATATGTCGTCATTTCATTTTTTGCTTTGACGATGTCGTGCCGATTCTTTGCTGAAATAGGGTAGACATCTGTAAGACCTCTATGCTGCATGTATTGAAATTGAAGTCCGGAGCTATGAATATGCCATTGCTCCAATTTCATTTGATAGTCACGTCCGCATCCTGCTGAAATGAGGAGAGTGTAGGGGTGATCTCTAGGTTGTATATGAACCGTCAAGACTTGGAGCTAGGATTTTGCCGTCACTCCATTTCTATTTGACCCTTGGGTCTTTGTTGACGTTGTGTCTATATCTTGTTGACATGAGAAGCACATCTAACTGGAGCTGGGATTTTGCCATTACTCCATTTTTATCTGATTGTTATGTCCGCACCCTGCTGTAATGAGAAGAGCGTCGGGGTGATCTCTAGGCTTTAGATGTTGCCAGTGAGACCTGAAGCTAGAATTTTGCCGTCACTTTATTTTTATTTGATTGTTGTGACTGCCCCTGCTGGAATGAGGGGGAACGTCGAGATAGTCTCTAAGTTGTATATGAACCGTCAAGACTTGGTTCTCCTTTTAACGAAGCGTGGTGGGAAAATATGGTCTCTTCCTTTCATTTGTGCCCATGGATCGTATACAAGAGTCAAAATGGACATACTTGCAGGGAAGGAAAATTTATTTTATTTTTTTTCTTTATTTCCACGATGCTCTATCTTTTTAGCTTTTATATCGCGAAAGTTGCGATTACCCAATCATTTCGGCTTTTTATCCGCGGTGCCCAATCATTTCGGCTAATTTTTTTAGGATTTGAAATCTAATACCAATCTTGGCATCAGCATCGCTACCACTGGGATATTGCTAGGAGCGAATCATCATTTGCCGTGAGAGAACTTGAAATTTGATACCTATTTAGACATCAGCATCGCTACAACTGGAACATTGCCAGGAGCGGATCATCATTTGCCTTTTATCGATTTGAACAAAGATGGCTTAGCAAATAGGGGTGGGATCCTGTCGACTAAGGCTTTTGACTTTATGAGCTGTAAGGGTCTCATAAAGGTATTTCTCCCTACAAGTCGAAAGGATCTCGTAGGTGTATTTTCTCATTAGGAGTCGTAAGGATTTCTAAGTGTGTTTTCTCTTGTAAGTCGTAAGAATCTTATAAGAGTGTTTTCTCCATGTAAGTCGAGAGGACTTATGAGTGTTGCTCACCATATGGGAACATTTCTCGCCATTGGTGGAACTTGGTGGAGGGATTGTGTATTTATGCCCATGGATTGTATACAAGGGTCAATATTAGACCTCCTGTAGGGCAACTTGGTGGATATGACAGCTTAAGAATGGGTTCATATCCCCGTAGCTTAAGGCTTTTGAATCCTACGAACCATGCAGAACTCATGGCAGTGAAATCCTCCTTACGAGTCGTGAAGATCTTGCAAGTGTTTTATATTTTTTTTACGAGACTGCGCCCTTCCGGGTTATCACAAGCTCGCCTGTAGTCCTGCTGTTTTTACTTACGGCACCCTTTCGGGTTTTCATTCGTGCCCATTTTGCTTATGGACATACGTGTTTTTTTACAAGATTGCGCCCTTCCGGGTTTTCATAAGCTCGTCAGTATTCCTGTTGTTTTTACTCACGGAGCCTTTTCGGGTTTTCATCCGTGCCCATTTCGCTTGTGAACATACCCTTTTTTGGCGAAACTCTCGAAAGTAGGTTCGTCGCAGGTGACCCACTTGTTTGCCGGTGGGATTTGGAAGGTGGCTTCATCGCTAGAGTAGCTGTGTAGCCAGCGGGACTTGAGTTGCAACCTTCGCCATTAGGACTTCGATTGCAATATAGATCTCAAGGGTGCATATCACCGTACTTAGGGGAGATATGCTAGTTTAGGGACATCTTGGTCCGTTATCGCTATGTTTGAGGCAAAATTTTAGTTTAGGAACTTTTTGATCCATTATTGCCATATTTGAGACGAATTTCTAGTTTAGGGACATCTCGGTCCGTTGTTAGTTTAGGGACATCTCGGTCCATTGTCGCCATATTTGAAGTGGATAGTTAGTTTAAGGACTTCTCGGTCCGACATTCCCATTTTGGGACGAATGCTAATTTAAAGACATTTCAGTTCATTATTAGTTTAGGGACATCTCGGTCCTTTGTCGCCGTTTTCGAAGTGACGGAGCTTTCTGGATACTACTTTTGGGATTCTGATACAGGAAGATAGCGAGCGGACACAAGCGTCGTCATCTATCATTGACTTAAGTCGTGATTCGTGAAGCGTAGTATTTTTTAAGGAATCGGCCGTTTATTGGCTGGAAGGGTCTTTCGCCATGCATATCCGTGAGCAGGTAGGCTCCACCTTGGTAGACTATCTACAATATACGGGCCTTCATAGTTCGGCTCGAACTTTCCCCGTTTTGCATGATTGGGGATCATTGGTCTTTTGACGACTAGTATGAGTTCACCTTGGCGAAATGTTCTCGGCCTGGTCAGTTTTTCGTACGACCGCGTCATCCTTGCCTTATAAGTTTCCAAATTTTGCTGTGCTATAAGGCGAGCTTCGTCGAAGGCATCAAGCTCCTCAAGCCGAAAATGAGTATTTTCTTCATCTGTCAGCTCGTATCAAACCACTACTTGTAGAGAAGGGAGTTTTATTTGTAGAGGAAGCACTAATTCCATGCCGAATACCAACGCGTATGGTGTTGTATTCGTGGCCGTTTTGAACGTTGTTCGGTACGCCCGGAGAGCTTCGTGCAGCCTTTCGTACCAGTCTTTTTTGTTTCTGGACACCATCTTTTTATAATCTTTGTCAAGATCTTGTTGAAAGCTTCAGCTAGACTGTTGGCCCGAGGGTTATAGACTGAAGGGTATCTCTAATCTATTTTATGTTGTTATGCGAAGCGGCTGATTTTATGATTTCTATAAGCTAACCCATTATACGAGATAATTCGTCACGGAGTTCCGAACCGATGGATGACATTGGTTCTGAAGAAATGGAGAATATTCTCTGTTTTCACCTCCCTTAATGGTACTGCTTCTGCCCACTTAGAAAATTAGTCGGTCGTTGCTAATATAAACTGATGTCCTTTGGATGATACCGGTTTAATGGGGAAAATTATATCGGTTCCCCACATTTCGAACGGCCGGCTAGCCATTATTGGGTGTAGCGGATTTGGATGTTGGTGGATGAAGTCCCCATGAATTTGGCATGAGTGACATTGCTTCGCATATTCAAGACAGACCTGAATCATTGTAGACCAATAGTAACCCATTCTTTTTATCTTCAGCTTTATTTTTGGCCCGGCTTGATAAGAACCGAAGAGTCCGTCGTGAGTTTCCTAGACGACTCTCTTCTCTTCTTCTGGTCCCAGGCATCTTAGCCACAGACAGTCGAACGATCTCTTATATAGAGTATCATTGACGAAGGTGAAGGACAAAGCTTGTTTCATGAGCTGATATCTAAACGACGCATTTTTGGGCGTTCGTTGGGATTTGAAGTAGTCTATGAAGACTTCCCTCCAATCCTTGACCTTTTCTTTGTCCTCTATTTGAAGGGCTACTTGTTCGGTCTTTTCTTTTCTTTCGGATGGCTCTATCAGGTCTTCTGAAGATATATTTGTTGGCGAGAGAATCATGCACCTTTGCACAATGATCCTTACGTCATCGAGGTCTTCATCGGCCAGTTCCTTAGCCAATTTGGCCAATGCATCCGCCTTTCTATTTTCTGCACGCGGTATACTCACCAAGATGTAGGAGGGGATTTGTGTCAACAGTTGCTGCACTCTTTCGCCATACTTTATCAGCTCTGGTTTGCATTTCTGATAGTCGCCATTTACTTGGCTAACGATCAGCTGGGAGTCTCCATATATGAGGAGGTCTTTGATTCCCATGTAGATAACGATCTCGAGGCCTGCTATCAAAGCTTCATATTCAGCTTCGTTATTAGTCCTTGGCTCCGTTAAGGAGAGGACGTAACGCAATATCCCTCCTTACTGAGTCACGAAGATAAGGCCCACCCCGGTTTTGATTATAGGGGTGTTCCGCTTTCGTTGCTTCACGGAGGATGCTCCATCGAAGTAGAGTTCCAATTGGGAATCATTTCTTCTTTCTCTTCTTCGATTGTGTTGAACGCATGTTTGTATGGCAATTCGCAATTTAATGGGGAGTCGGCTGGCATCAGATGCTCCGCAAGAAATTCAGCTATGGCCTGACCTTTTACTGCTTTAAGGGGTCGATACGTCACTGAGAACTCCATCAGGAAGAAGGCCCATTTGGCGAGCCTTCCTGTTAGTATGGCCCTTGATATCAGATATTTGAGAGCATCCACCTTTGATATGAGATGGACCTCATGTTCCAAGGCGTAATGTTTAAGCTTCATTATCGCAAAGATCAGTGCCAAGCAATGTTTTTCGATTGGGGGGTAGTTGTTTTCTGCCCTCAGGGGAACTCGACTCAAATAGTACAGAGCTCTCTCCTTTCCCTGATCGTTCTCTTGTGCTCATAGCGCGCCTAGAAAACCCTCAAAGGCTGTTGGATAAGGGTTTTCCTTTAACCGGAGCGGTCAATACCAGCGGATTTTGTAGGTATTGCTTGATTTCGTCTAGTGCATTTTAGCACTTTTGATCCCAGATGAACGGGGTCTCCTTCTTCATCAAATGACTGTATAGACGGCATTTTCCGGAGAGGTTGGCTATAAACCACCGGATATATGCGAGCTTTTCTTGAAGAGATCGCAACTTTTTAAGAGTTCTTGGCTTGGGCATTTCCATAATCGCCTTGATCTTTGAGGGATCGATTTCGATACCCTGGTGCCGTATGATGAATCCTAGGAATTTTCCTGAGGAGACTCCAAACGCGCATTTTAGAGGATTCATCTTCAGATTATACTTCCGAAGACGTCGTAACACTATTTTTAAATGTTCCCAATGTTCCTCGTGAGATCTGCTCTTTACCATAAGGTCGTCAATGTAGCATTCAACGATCTCATGTATGATGTCATCGAAGATATTTGTCATGGCCCTTTGGTAGGTAGCGCCAGCGTTCTTTAAACCTAAAGACATCACCTTATAACAGAATATGCCCAGCGGAGTCCGGAAAGCGGTATACTTTTGGTCTTCATGATGCATTTTTATTTGATTGTATCCTAAAGATCCATCCATGAAGGAGAAGAACTCATGGGTAGACGTGTTATCGACCGTCGGCTCGGTAACAGGTACTGGAAAATCATCCTTCGAGCAAGGTTTGTTGAGATCCCGAAAGTCCATGCAGATGCGCACCGTCCCATTTTTCTTCATCACCAAAATGATGTTATCGATCCAATCGGGATATTGAACCTCTTGAATGAAGTCGGGGTCGATTAGTTTCTTGAATTCAGCGTTGATACTCATCTCAAGTTCGAGCCGCATTCTTCTTGGCCCCTGTTTGACTGTCTTAATGTCCGGCGATATGGCCAGTTTATGTACTGCTACCTTTGGATCTAGACCTGGCATTTCGGAATTGTTCCACACGAAACATTCTTTATATTACATGAGCACGTCTTTTAACGTGGCTACCTGTTTTTCAAATAGTAGCTCACTGACGAATTTGGTACTCGAATCATTTTCTGTCCCAAAGTCAATTTTCTTAGGTTGTCCGCCGTGGTGTGTATCCTATCTTCTAGCTCTTTTGGTGCTGGTGGAAAGTCGGAGATCACATCATCCTTGTCTTCATTTGCGAAGCACATATGGAAGTCATTCATAGTCCCGTGCCCTCCCTCTTTTGAGAGTGTTATCATATGGCAAGTACAAGTTCGCTTTCACTCTTGATGTTGAGCTGGTCCCATCCTCATGGTATAGGTCCTTTTTGGCTCATGCTTTTGCGGCGGGATTACCCTCCAGCTGTCGGATAAAACGAACCTTCCTTGTTGATATTGGTCTTCTACCCAGTCTTTGAAGGTGAAGCAGTCTTTGAGGGGATGACCTATTACTCGGTGATAGGAGCAATAATCCGGATGGTGGATCTCATTTATTTGTTCGGGGTGCCAAGACTCTGAAAGTGTCATCATTTGGTACTTCATGACAAGGTTGAATATTTTTCTCGTCTTGTCTTGGGGGAAAGAGCATTCCCGATTCATCTTCTTTATAAAAGACGGGTTCCAATCTACCTTTTCTTGATTGCACGGCTTCTTGGATCCGCTTCATTGTTTTCGAACGTTGTTTGTGTTCTTTGCCATGTTTTGCTTCTATTTCGGGATTTTCCCCTTTCGCGAGAACATACAGCGGGTCGGGGATGAAGAGCATTATAGTCTTCCTTCTTCGCAGATTGCTGATTGAGGCGCTGCGTCCTGGCCTTTTTATAAATGGCCATTTCGCGGCTGTGATTGTTTCGGCTCTTTTGACAAGCTTCTTTTATTAGCTTGTCTATTTATTCTTCGAGTGGCGGACTTAACGTTCTTAGAGCAGGATTTCGCTCTGTTTCAACGTCACGGCCATTTGGAAGAGCGTTTTCCCCTTCACTGGAGCTGTTTAGGACGTGGCAACCATGGAACCACTCCCGTTTCTTGGACTGAACATATCCGAGCCTGGTTGTCTCCATCTTCCCGTTGAGCATATTTCGTTGAGTCCCGAGAATATCCCAATTTTTTATGTAGAATTGGGCTTGTCGAACAGTTTGTTCGAGGGGTACACCTTGGCATCTTAACAGCCTTTTCAATCCCTCCGCGTAGTATCTTGGTAGACGGATTGGTTTAAGCCTGTCAAGTGCAAAATCGGCACCATGCCAGACTTCTTTTTCTACTTTGGTCTCCGTAAATTGGTAGAAGAGGATCGCCTTTTCATCTCTTTGCTTGGGAGGGATGTAGAAAGTCTATAGTTCTTGTATGCTGTATGTATCGATCACATCAATTTCTTTGTAATGCCGAGGCGGAGCCATTGTAATTTATAAACTCTGATATGTTCCGGCAAAGGTTTGCACTAACGAGCGGATGGAGAACACTGTATTGGCTTCGTCTTCTGAGTCGCTATCGAAGACCAAAATAGGAGTAGATGGTCCGGGCCTAGTGTTTTCTTTCTGGGGTTTCCCCGAGTAGACTATTTCTTCATCTTCCTCGGAATTGCTCCCAAAGATCGGAATAGTGACGACGGACTTCTGTTTATCCTCCAGCTTATGACACCTTTCCGTATCCTCGAAGTCTGGTAGGAAGTACTTTCGTCTTCATATTTTCGGACCTCGTTTACAGAGAACGGATTTAATTTCCCTGTGACGGTGTATTCCAAGCCATCTTTGAAATACGTCATACACTGATATTATGTAGAAGGGATAATGTTGTACTCATGTAACCAAGGCCTGCCGAGCAAAGCGTTATAACAAGTCTTAGCGTCAATGACATGAAATTTGATGTCAGTGACGAGCAGCCCGAAGTGTAACGTCAGTATTACGGACCCGGGCGTCCGTAACAACTGGGAGTCAAAACCCGGAGATGGTAATTTTTTCTCGGGCCAGGTGTTGAACGTTCATGCAAATCTCCTTCAGCACTCTCACATTGAGAAGGTTGACGGAGGATCCATTGTCGATAAGGATTTTCCCTATCTTGATATCGTGGCAGTACCCGGTGACATATAACAGGCGATTATGTTCGTAGGTACCGAGAAGGAGATCTTCATCGCTGAATGTAATGTTAGCCATGTAGATCTCTGCCAGTTCATCTTTCATCTTCTCTTCCACGAAGAAAGCTTAGAACTGATCGGGCTTTTGTAAAGCCTTGATCAGAGAATCTCGTGCGTCTTTGGACAGGATAAGAACATCCAATATGCTCAGTTGTGAGGGTATTTTCCTTAGATGTGCTAGGACATTTTAATCCACCTTATTTTTCTTAAGTGGGTCCTTTGCGGTGAGCTCTTTGACAACTCCATCGTCGAGGGCAATTTCCTCAGAGATTTTTTCTTTCCCTTTGTCTTTTTTGCTCGAACCTTTGTTTGTAGGTCCAGATTCTTCTCAAGCAGCGTGCGGTTATGCAGCTGAATATTCTCGCAGCTTTTCTCCTCTTCTTTTTCAGAGGTGGAGTCTTTGAAGAGAGGGCTGAGGGGTATTTCGTCCTCATAATCGCTCCCGAAAGTAAGAACTTTGGGGGGTTTCCCCTTCCGAACTGGTATCAATCATATGAAAGTTGCCAGTCATTTTTTCATGCGGATCTGTCGCACTATTTTTCCGTCGATGAGCTTCGCGCTTCATCCCCTTGAAGTTTTTTTGATAGGAAACATATCATTACCACCACTTCTTGAAGGTACCGCATTCCTCGGTAGGATGGGTAACCCTCCGATGATATAGGCAGTAATTTGGATGTGAATCCTCTACGGAGAGGCATATGACCCCGGGAGTGTTTCCTATAAGAGGTGGTAGCTTCATTCCCATTGACAGGGCTTTGGCGAACCGCTTCTCTGTTTTGATCCTGCTCTTATTTGTCGTAGGTATGCTTTGATTTGGTTGGAGTACTTTATGACTCATCCTTGCTGCAGCTTTTTCATCCTGACGCTGACGCTTAGCCTTTTCGTATATGATTGTTTCATGTTCTCGATCAGCTTTACTTTTTCGAAAGGCTTCATTTAACAGCCTATCGATCTGGTCTTCTAGCAGCTCCAAGGGTTTTAGCACCGATTCTGCACCCAGTTCCTCCGCGTTGTTTTCTGATGCCGAGAGAATTTTTTCGTCATTTAACAATGAATGGGAGACCATGTGACAACTTGCTACACGGTCCTCAGTATCTCCTGATGAGTCATTTTCCTCATCATTGTCACTACCTTCGTTCTCAAGAATATGCTTGAGAAACTCTTCGAGCGTAACCAGTGTCTGCGCCTTCTGGTTGTACTCTTCCAGTACGTTAATGTACTTTTGTAGGTCTGTGCGCTTGTCGTCATACTCGGCAGGCTGCACAGGCTTCTTGATCTTCTTCTTTTTTTTCGAAGACTTTGAAGGCTTGACTTGGGGGTTTTACCCTTTGTCAACAACTTTCTGTGCGGGACGTGGTTTCAGCATCCCTTCGATGATTTCGGGTTCAAGTGTGCTTTTCCACCTGACTGCTGGACATGCCTATAGATTCTTCAGCATTCTTTTGGTTTTAGCTGAAAGAACGACTTCCCATGGAATTTCTTCCACAAGTGAGCATGATGCCCCCGGCGTATCCACATTTTTGGGAGTGTGCTTCTGTGGTAGGTTTACCTTTCAGTTATCAGACAGTGTGAATTTCCCCTGTTGATACCGGTCCTCGACCCAGTTCTTGAAGACGTAGCAATTGTCAATTGGGTGGCTCACCATTCTGTGATATGAGCAGTAGTTAGGGTTGTTGATGTCGCCGGGTTGCGGTGAACGCCGCGGGTCTGGTAATGTGTTGAGTTTATTACACATTGCCAATTCAAACAATCTCCTCGTCTTGTCGCGTGGAAACGAGTAAGCGCGTCCTAGCCTTTCTTCCAAGGACGGGCGCAGGCGCGCGCTGTTTTGGCAAGCAGCTGGTTTTAGGCCACTTAGTTGTTGTTGCGTGTTGGCAATGAAGGCTGCTTTCCCTTTACCCTTGTTATTTTGAGGGTCCTTATTTGAGGAGGAAGGCCTGTGGCCCATCTGGTCCATTTGGGCCAGTTTATCGATCAGAGCCTGGAAGGTGGTTGGTTTGAAGAATGCCATGAACTGGGACACAGTCGTTTGAGGATCAAGGGTCCAGATGAACATGCCCATGGCAGGAGATTCTTCAATGCGCTGTTCGCACTTAGACCATAAGTTCCGCCACCGGATCGCGTATTGGACCCAAGTTTCTCCTGGCCTTACCCTGGCATTGATTAATGCCGTGATCGGGGTGTGCTCGCTTGCGCTGGCAAAACATTGTGTGAACAGTAGTTCCATCTCTGTCAATGTCTTGATGGAGTCATTTGGGAGCTCCGAGTACCATTCAAAGGCCGTTTCTGACAAGCTGCCAACAAACTGGCGAAGCAACAGTTTGTCGTCGCCTCCGGTATTGCCGCACAAAGCTCTGAACTGCGCGACGTGCTGATGGGGGTTGCCAGTCCCTTTGTATACATGGAACTTGAGGATCGTATATCCCGGCGGGTACTTGATTTGATCATACCAACCTGGATACAGTCGCCCGGTTCTGACGATTTGGCCAGCCGCTTCATTTGCTTGATGGGCTCTTATTTGTTGAGCAATATAATCATCAAGAGCAACCTTGGAGATCGTTTCCTCCTTGGCTGTTGATAAAGTCGAAAGAAGGTTTGATGTTTCCCCTCTGTCATCCTCGACGATTATCAGCGGATCCTCGACTGGGGGTTCTGGCTGGATCATCATTCCAACCATATCCTGAAACAAGAGCGCCATCTACTTCATGTTAGCAGCTTGTTCAGCGGCTTCTTTGTCTTTTCTTTCAAGCACCCTTCGTAGAAACTCTGTATCGGTCTCCTGCTCCTGGCGCTGTTCGGCCTCTTTGTCTAGACTTTCTTTTACCATTTTGGTCAGCATTTCCTGGAGCTTCTATTGTTGCTCCTGAGCTTTAGTCAGCGACCAAGTTTGTGGTCAGTGACTCGCCGAAGCACGGTTTTCTTCTTTCCCAGAAGCCATGTAGACCGTATGTACCATCATGCCCGCAGACTTGAGGCGTTTGGGTCCATCGCCTTTGGAATTTGCCGCCGGCGGTGGGATTTTCTCCAGCCTCATCCTTTTGTAGGAGGTTGAAGTTGAAGGAGCCGTTATAACAGGCACCTGTGTATAAGAAGTCCCTCACCGTATGATGTAAGGGTGGTATTTTTCTTGCCAACCCTTCAATTTCTTCAGCCAAGAAGAGTAATCTTTGTTGATCATAGAGTCCTGGACTTTCCGCCAGACCCTGTGAATTTGTAAGGAGAGCCGCTGATGGGGATGCTCTAGCTTTCCCTGCACTGTGGCTTCTGCAGGCGGGGCCGATTTCTTTAGTGCCTCCGTTGGAGAGTTCCTATGCACCTTCCTGAGCAGATCAAACCTGCTCCCGGTTGGAACAGTAGCATCAACTTTCACCATTGGAGATGGTGGGGTAAGTCCAGAGGGGGAGTTGCCCCCAGCTTTTCTCACTCGACACCAGTGGTGATGTCGAGCGTGTCTTACAGAAGGGACCGCCTCATTTTTGGAAGCGGCTTCTTCATGCTCCTGGCTTTGCTGAGGGGCTTCAGTCGGCGTCAGCCTGTTGAAGACCAATGTCCTTGGCAGAGTTTGAGTAGAAAGGACCAGCCTTTCGAAGACCGACTTTCTGACAAGGGAAGCACTTTTGATGACTTCACCTATAGGAGGAGTTGGGAGGGCTATCCGTTTTGGGGCAGCCCCTTCAGGTATCACGAGCCTCTTTGCACTCTCGTTTAAGCTTTTGCTCAGCCTATTGAAGAATGAGATACCAGAATTGAACGGCCCGTTGAGAGGAACCGTTATGGTCGCCAGTCGATCAAAGACCGATCTCTTGGGGGCTTCCTCTTGCAGCGCTGAGGCACCGAAACTCACCGGTAGGAACATGGTCCCGAGGAATAGTCCAGTAGTAGCTTGCATAACTTGCTCCACTGGCATTGAGAAAATTGAGACCGTGTTGGGCCCGTAGGTCACTCCTCCAGTTAGGGTGGAGCGAGAGTTGCTGTTGCAAAAGGTGCAGTTGGAAGCCATCGATTTTTTCTGCACAGGTGCAAGACACCAAGTTTTAGTATCTCGAATCCAAGGGCAACCATAGCAAACCACGATTTTATTCACGAAACACGACACACGAAGTGTAGAGTGGAAAGAGTAAGAGGTCCCACCGGGCATGCCAGAATCTGTTTACCGCCGAAAGATAGGGACAAACCAGGATAGATCGTCTTGCCTGAATCTGGAGGGCAGATACTATTTGGATTTATCCGTCCACCTCTCCGAAGATACCAAGTTGATTTATGGCACCATATATCGGAGGTTTGAACAGACGCGGCCGTTGTAGCAGACTTTATCAGATTCCCCCTCATTTTATGAGGGTTTTTTTTATTGTGGGGACGCTCTTCCCTACAGGCACAAGCCCCTACAGTTAATTATGTTACCGCATTGCGATAACCACTTTCTCCTTCTCCAGCAATTCACTTCGTGTCGTGTGTGTTTTTGTTTATTTTGGTTGCCCGTGGATTGTATACGGAGACTAGTTTATGTCGTCACCCGTACGGCGCGGATTAGTCTAAATCCGTATATTTGAGATTTGGGTTTCGGTCAAGAATTTGCTTGATGGGGTTTTGAACTTAGGTTGTATATTCCTACAGTTCAGAAATATCTTTGTTTATTTAAGGATTGTTAATCTAGCTTGAGATTAAGATCAACTTAAATCTATAAGGGAGCATTTGGACTCAGTTTGTTTTCGCTAAGGATACGTTAGTCTTATTTGAGAATAAGATCAACTTAACAACATTTTATGATCAATTTTACTTAAGATCCAGCAAAAGAGCATTTGGGCTCAGATGCAAGAAAACTTCAGAGACTTGGCAAATTTGGGCTTAGTCTACTTAGTCTTTTTTCATTCAAAAGTGCTAAGGACTTATTTGGGCTCTGTTTGTTCAGCCCTTTTCTTTTTATGTAAAAGTGCTAAGCACTTGTTTGAACTCTGATGCTTACATTTATGACATGTGAAGTATTCAGTCATAGGTGCTGCCCAATAAATGTTGAACACTTTGTAGGGTGTTTTTCGTCACCCCATTGAGATGGGAATACGTGCGCGCTTGTTAGGCATACTACAGATTCCCCTTGCCTAGGGTAGGCGGGGGTTAATGATTGTGGGGATCCGAATCTCCGGCAGCCGCGGACTAAGCTACCGTTAATTACCCCTCGCCTTTAGAGCGAGAGAACCTCCGATTGACTGGTCAAACTGTTCATGTGAACTCAATATGCAGTTTTGTGTTTTGAAGGGGTTTTGGATATATCGGGGGCCCCGCAGAGTTTTTACGGGGGTCCCGCTATCCGGATAGCGGGCTGGGGGTCAAAGAGGTTAGCAGCCCCCTTGAGGGGTGCGGAGCAGCGCCCCGTTAGAAATTTTTTCTAACGGGGGAGGTATTTTTAGTGTGGAGTACATGTAAAATGAGGGGAAAATGGCGTCTAAAGGACGCGTAAGCGCCAGCACCTCACGTGCCTAGCACGCTGGCGCCGGGCGCTAGGGCCGGGCACTGGGGCCGGACGCTGGCGCTAGCGCCTCGCGTGCCCGGCACGTGGGCGCTTGGGCTCCGACGCTAGCGCTTTGGGCGCTAGCGCCTCACGTGTCCAGCACATGGGCACTTGGGCGGTGGCGCTGGGCACTGGCGCCTCACATGTCTGGCATGTGGGCGTAGTGGCGCTGAGCGCTTGGGCGCTGGCGTCTCACATGTCCGTCACGTGGACGCTTAGGCGCTGGGCGCTTGGACGCTGGCGCTAGCGCTTTGGGCGCTAGTGCCTCACGTGTCCGGTACGTAGGCGCTTGGGCACTGGCGCTTGGGCACTGGCGCTGGCGCTTTGGGCGCGAGCGCCTCACGTGTCCGGCACGTGGGCGCTTAGGCGCCGGCAAAAAGAAATGGTTTTTACCCCCCAGAAATACGAGTTAGACTCCAAAAGAGGATTTTGAGTGGAGTTAAACTCCAAAAGATTTAGATTTGGAGTTAAACTCCTAAAGGATCTGGATTAGGAGTTAAACTCCTTTGAGGATTTGGGTCCTGGAGTTGAACTCCCTAAAAATCTTCAGAGGTTCTTCTCTCTTAAGTCTTGGATCTTCCCCAAAATGGGGTCTTTGGAGATGAGTCTCCTTCTTCCTACTCTGTTGGCCGAATCTTGAAGAACAAGAAGTATGAAATTTTAAAAATCTCTTATTTTTGAGATCTGATGGGAGATCTGAATTCACCTTTGTGGGTTTTATGATGAAAAACTATTTATTTTTTAGAAAGGAAGAGTTAAACTCTTGATTTAATTCAAAAAGGGAAAAAGGTTTTAGAACCTTGAGGAAGGAGAAGCAGGCACAAGAACCCTAACTTTTTTTTGAGAGGAATTAAAGTATATTTTATTTCATTATCATGTTGCCTTATATAGGCATACACATTTACATATAGCCTCTTGGGCTTTACAAAATGGCATTTTGCCCATCCTATGTTTCATGTGCTCATTTCTTTTGCACATAAGTCATGGGCTTTTCAGAAATTTGGCTTTATGCCCATTTTCTTACATTCATGCATAAAAAATCAAAATTATTTATTACATGATTTTTTATTTCGGCATGGGGGAAGCCGGCCGCGAGGTTCAACCTGGGCATGGGCCTGCTTGCTTGAGGTTGACCTTGACTTTGACTTGGTCAACTGGGGTGCAAATTTTGACCCCAACAAAGTGCCCCCCATCAATGAATGCACATCGCACATATGAGTCACGTGCATGAAATTGATGGATTTTCTTTCGCATGAAGGCGGCTTGATTTGGTTCCCGCATTTTGAAAAGCTGGCACTGTCCTTTTTACAACATGGACGGTCGATGCCTGACGTGTCTCCGACATGGAGTGTCTGGTTGACTTGATTCCAAGGCGGAGCATAATTCCGACGAGGAGGTCGTTGCTGCCATTTTTCCGACTTGGACGGTAGGTGCTGCACTTTTAGCTATGTGGATGGTCGGTGCTACCCTTTTAGTGACGTGGACGGTCGGTGCTGCCCTTTTAGCGATTTGGACGATCAGTGTTGCCCTTTTAGCGACTTGGACGGACGATTCTGCCCTTTTAGCGACTTGGACGGTCGGTGTTGTCCTTTTTGCCACTTGGACGGTCGGTGCTGTCCTTTTTGCGACTTGGACGGTCGGTGCTGCCCTTTTAGCGACTTGGACGGTCGGTGCTGCCTTTTTTGCGATGTGGATGGTCGATGCTACCCTTTTTCCGACGTGGACGGTCGATGCTGCCCGTTTTGCGACTTGGACGGTCGGTTCTGCCCTTTTAGCGACTTGGACGGTCGGTGCTACCCTTTTAGTGACGTGGACGGTCGATACTGCCCTTTTTGCAACTTGGACCGTCGGTGTTGCCCTTTTAGTGACGTGGATGGTCGGTGCTGCCTTTTTAGCGACTTGGACGGTCGATTCTGCCCTTTAGCGACTTGGACGGTCGATTCTGCCCTTTTTGCGACTTGGACGATCGATGCTGCCCTTTTTGCGACTTGGACGGTCGGTGCTGCCCTTTTAGCGACTTGGACGGTCGGTGCTGCCCTTTTAGCGACTTGGACGGTCGGTTCTGCCCTTTTAGCGACTTAGACGGTCGGTTTTGCTCTTTTTGCGACGTGGACGGTCGGTGCTTGATTTGACTTGTTCCGCTTCTTGCGGTGTCGGGGGTTGGATTTGACATGCTCCGCTTTCTGCAGTGTTGGGATTTAACTTGCTTTCGAGGTGGAGCTTGATTCCGCCAGGGAGGTCATTGGTTGTTTTGCTGATTTGATGTGATTTGGGTTGACATCAGCACCGCTACACTGGAATATGGTACCAGGAGTGAATCATCATCTGTCATGACAGGATTTGGGGATTTTGTTTTTGGTTTGATATCAGCACTGCTGCACTGGAATATGGTACCAGGAGCGAATCATCATTTGCCATGAGGGGATTTCCCTCGTTCCTAGTTTAACGACTTAGGGGTCATCTGTTCCCAATTTAATGACTTAGGGGTCATATATTCCCAGTTTAAAGACTTAGGCGTCTATTGGATTGGAGTTTGGAATTTTAGGGTTAGGGTAGGCATCAGTGTTGCTAACACTGAAGCACATGTGCCAGGAGCAACTCATCATTTGCCCCGGGAGGACTTAGGAATTGTTTTTTGGGTCGGCATCAGCACCGCTACACTAGAATATGGTACCAGGAACGAATCACCATTTGCCTTTGCCTATTGGGAAGCGATGGCTTAGGAGACAGGTTTAGATCCCTACCACCTAAGGCTTTTCAATTTTATGGGCCGTAAGGATCCCATAAAAGCATTTTCTCCATACAATTCGTAAGGATCCCGTAAATGTATTTTCTTCTTAGGAGTCGTGAGGACCCCAAGTGTGTTTTTCCTTTGGGAGTCGTAAGGATCCGACGAAGATGTTTTCTTACGAGTTGTAAGGATCTCATAAGTTTTGTTCTCCTCATGCATCGTGAGGACACATGAGTGGGTCTTTCCATATGGAGCACAATTCCAAGGGCGGAGACTGGCCGCTGGACTGGTGATTGCAGTGGGGCATGAGTGTGATAAGAATTATTTGAGCCCGTGAATTGTATACGGTAGGCAATTTGGGGACTAACCGTAGGGCTGAAAGAATTTTGGGAAATTGGATTTTGGTCGGCGTCTGCATCGCTGCACTGGATTATGGTACCAGGAGCGACTCATCATTCGCCGTTGGGACATTCAGAGTTTGGTTGGCATCTGCATCGCTGCACTGAAATATGGTACCAAGAGCGACTCATCATTCGCCGTCGGGGATTTGAGTTTTGGACAGCGTCTGCATCGCTGCATTGGAATATGGTACCAGAAGCAACTCATCATTCGCCGTTAGAATATTCAGAGTTTGGTTGGCGTCTGCATCGCTGCACTGGAATATGGTACCAGAAGCGACTCATCATTCGCCATTTTTTGCTTTTTGCTTTTTTTTTTTTGCTTTTTTTTTGTTTTATCGCGATTGCTCTATCATTTCAGCTTTTCTTATCGCGAAGGTCGCGATTGCCCTATCATTTCGGCTATTTATTCGCGGTTGCCCCATCATTTCGGCTTTATTTTCATCTTTATTTTTACTTGTTGTTTTTTATTGCGAGTTGCCCCATCATTTTGGCTTTTTATTTTTTGTTTTATTTACACATTTTTACACCCCCAGTTTAACGACTTAGAGGTCGATTGTTCCCAGTTTAACGACGTGGTGGTCAGTTGTTCCCAGTTTAATGACGTAGTGGTCAATCACTCCCAGTTTAACGACATGGTGGTCAGCTGTTTTCAAAGAAAGGTAAATGTCTGAAAGAATCGGGTTCCCGAAGGACTTCGGTTTCCATTTGTATGAAATTGGCGGTCGTAACTTGACTGTTTGTTAACATACCTTTAGACAGTTCTATCTCTCTTACCTTGTATTGCTTTTCGACCCAATCTTAGAAGACGAAGCAGTCCTCAATGGCATGACCTATCACTTTGTGATAGGGGAAGTATTTAGGGTCATCGGTCATATTCTCTTCTTGCGGTCTTTTTGATTCTGGCAATTATAAACCGTTTCTTAGGGCGTTCTTGAATATCTTGTGGATTTTGTCCCTTCTGAAGGAATAGACTTTATCCAGCTTCTCTTTCAGTAGAAATCCTCCTCCTTCTCTGAATACTGGCTTCCGAGGCTGGTTGGCATTAGGTCCGCTCATCTCTCGCTTATTTCGGTTAGCTGAAGTGTTCAAAGAGTCGGCATCGTCAGAATTTCGGCCTTCATGATTATCGTCCTTTCGGTTTCTCCAGGACCTATTGTTATTTTAGGAATTAGGGGAGGACTCCTGCTTTGAGCGCTCCAACATCTGGACTTTCCTGGTCAGCTCCTGGAATGTTTTGAGACCCACGGTGCATAGAAATGAGGCCATCTAATTGTTGAGATTTCCGACGAGAAGGCTGAGAAATTGGTCCTGCTCTATCGGCGGTTCACACTTGACGGAGAGATTGCGCCATCGGGTTATAAAATCCGTGCTGTTTTCGTTGTTCTTTGGTTTAGTCCTTACGAGGTCAGCAATGGTGATCTTATCGCTGACACTCATGAACCTTTGTCGGAACAAAGATTCCATTTGGACGAAAGCAGTAACAGAGCCATCCGGTATGCTCGCGTACCAGTCGAAAGAGGCATCGGTCAGGCTATTAACAAACTGGCGGAGGAGAAGCGCATCATTGCCCCCAGTAATCCCGCATGAGGCTTTGAAGTGGGCGATGTGCTGATTCGCATTTCCCGTCCCATCAAATCTTCCGAATTTGGGTATGACATAGCCGCTAGGAAATTTTACCAGATCATACTAAGTAGGATATGGTCTCCCGCTACTGCTAACATCTTTTTGCGCTTTGACTTTAGCTACCAATGTTTTGATTTTGTTGGCAACCAAATCCATGATTTGATCTTGAGTTAGCGGGCTACTATCATCGGTAGCCAAAACATTTCCCGAGATAGGATGCGACTGACTTTCATGCGGTCCGCCCACCTTTGGATTTGAGGGAATAAGCGCCGGCTGTCTTGGAACACCGTTTCCAGGTTCATGAGCAGGACGCTGCACTTGATTGGATGGCTGAGAGGCAAGTTGGGTCGTGAGCTGTAAGACGACGTTTGTCAAGTTGGCAATTTTTTAGTAGAGCTTGGCCATCTCCTTGTCTTTACTTCTGAGCTGTTTTCGGAGCTCTTGGAGAAGTTGCTGCTCTGCGTTCTTGGGATGGAAGATTGGCTCCTTTTCGCCTTCTGAGCCCGACTCCTCATGAACCGAGGGATTTCTCTGCCTATCAGCCTCACTGGAGGATTTTCATCACCCTCAGGAAGAAGTTGGTCTTGGTAAGTGACAACCACATTCACACCAGATTGGATTTGAGATGTAGTAGCCGCATCCTTGCTCTTGCTGCACGTGCCCACCATGTAGACAGTATGGACCATATATCCAGCCGTCTCTTTGTCTTTGGTGCGGTAACCCTGTTCCTGGAACCTCATGAAGCTCAGCCTAGCATGAGTCTTGGCCCTTTTGTTGGCTCTATATCTGAGCCTTTTCTGTCTCAGCTTCTCAATTTTGAGGGCTTGGCGGGCATCCGTCATCCAGGAAGCCATCGTGAGCCGATTAACGGGGAGCTTAGAGAAGATACCCAATTGAGCAGTTGTCAGGAGCGTCACTGAAGCTTGCCGGAGATGCCGTGTTGCTTTGTTGGTGTTGAGGCTTTGCCCCCAACTGGGGCCAAGGAAAGTCCTTCAAACACCGACCTGCGTTCGGGTAGTGGTGCCCTCGAATCACCATATTTGGCCTCTTACCTTTCGAGACCGGTTTGTCTGTTACCGGAGCTTGAGGAGCTGGGATGGCGTTAGCTAACAAGAACAGAATAGAGCCAAATGGTAGCGGCGGCTCCTCCCATTGTCGCTCGAGACTGGCCGGGAGGACCGTCCTGGCGTCCATCTTCATCGTGTAGGAGATGGAAGCTGTGTCGAGAGCTGAGCTGATCCTTGGAGACATTTTGTTCTGTCTGGAGATTGCAATTTAAAATTTGTGAACCTGTACAAAGAAGCATGATTTCAGTACAGGCAATCGATATGTATATTGATTGAGTTCGCTTTAACCCGAAATATAGGAGGAGAGATGGTCTCATCGGGCGTGCCAGAATCTGTAGGGTGTTTTTCGTCACCCCATTGATATGAGAATATGCGCGTGCTTGTTAGACGTACTACAGATTCCCCCTGCCTAGGGTAGGCGGGGATTTAATGATTGTGGGGATCCGAATCTCCGACAGCCGCGGACTAAGCTGCCATTAATTACCCCACGCCTTTGGAGCAAGAGAACCTCCGATTGACGGGTCAAACTGGTCATGCAAACTCAATGTGCAGTTTTGTGTTTTGAAGGGGTTTTGGATATATCAGGGGCCCCGCAGAGTTTTTACGGGGGTCCCGCTACCCGGGTAGCAGGCTGGGGGTCAAGAGGTCTAGCAACCCCCTTGCGGGGTGCGGGACAGCGTCCCGTTAGAAATTTTTTCTAACGGGGGAGGTATTTTTAGTGTAGAGTACATGTGAAATGAGGGGGAAATGGCGTCCAAAGGACGCGTAAGCGCCAGCGCCTCACGTGCCTAGCACGCTGGCGCTGGGCGCTGGCGCTAGCGTTGGGCACTGGCGCCTCACGTGTCCGGCACGTGGGCGCTTGGGCGCTGGGCGCTTCGGCGCTGGGCGCTAGCACCTCACGTGTCCGGCACGTAGGCGCTTGGGCGCTGGGTGCTAACACCTCACGTGTCCGGCACATGGGCACTGTGGCGCAGGGCGCTTGGGCGCTGCGCCTCACGTGTCCGGTACGTGGGCGCTTGGGCGCTAGGCGTTTGGACGCTGGCGCTAGTGTTTTAGGTGCTAGCGCCTCACGTGTCCGGCACGTGGGAGGTTGGGCGCTAGCGCCTCACGTATCCGGCACATGGGCGCTTGGGCGCTAGCGCCTCACATGTCCGGCACGTGGGCGCTTGGGCGCCGGCAAAAAGAAGGGGGTTTTACCCCCAGAAATACGAGTTAGACTCCAAAAGAGGATTTTGAGTGGAGTTAAACTCCAAAAGATTTAGATTTGGAGTTAAACTCCTAAAGGATCTGGATTAGGAGTTAAACTCCTTTGAGGATTTGGGTCCTGGAGTTGAACTCCCTAAAAATCTTCAGTGGTTCTTCTCTTTTAAGTCTTGGATCTTCCCCAAAATAGGGTCTTTGGAGATGAGTCTCCTTCTTCCTCCTCTATTGGCCAGATCTTGAAGAACAAGAAGTATGAGATTTTAAAAATCTCTTATTTTTGAGATCTGATGGGAGATCTGAGTTCGCCTTTGTGAGTTTTGTGGTGAAAAACTATTTATTTTTTAGAAAGGAAGAGTTAAACTCTTGATTTAATTCAAAAAGGGAAGAAGGTTTTAGAAGCTTGACGAAGGAGAAGGAGGAACAAGAACCCTAACCTTTTTTAAGAGGAATAAAAGTATATTTTATTTTATTATCATGTTACCTTATTTAGGCTTACACATTTATATATAGCCCCTTGGGCTTTATAAAATGGCATTTTGCCCATCCCATGTCTTATGTGCTCATTTCTTTTGCACATAAGCCATGGGCTTTACAGAAATTTGGCTTTATGCCCATTTTCTTACATTCATGCATAAAAAATTACATCAAAATTATTTATTACATGATGTTTTATTTCGGCATGGGGGAGGCTGGCCGCGGGGCTCGACCTGGGCATGGGCCCGCTTGCTTGGGGTTGACCTTGATTTTGACTTGGTCAACTGGGGTGCAAATTTTGACCCCAACACACTTTAGTCCTTTTGACTAAATGTGAAGTGCTAAGCACTCTTTATGGCATCCACGTAAGGTGCACGTGCGACGCTGGGCGCTGCCCAATTAGTGCTAAGCACTCAGCTGTTTTGGCTAAATATGAAGTGCCAAGCACTTTTTATATGGCGTCCACATGAGGAGCACGTGCAGCGCTAGGCGTTGCCCAATCAGTGCTAAGCACTTAGCCATTTTGGCTGTATATGGAGTGCTAAGCACTTTTACTCAGTGCCCATGTGTGTTTCACGTGAGACGCTGGCCTTTTGCTTTGGGCGTCGCGTGTTGCTCACGTGAGGCGCCAGGCGTTGTTAAAAGGAGGCCCACATGGGAAGCACGTGAGGCGCTAGTCTTTTTCCCTTTTTTTAAAGATTAAATCTCTCTTAATGGAATTTTGACCATTAATGATCACTAAGATCTTCGTTTTTTGACGATCTGGGATCGGGTTTTTCTTTAAGGACTAAGTTCTTTTATAGGTTCTTTTTCCTTTTGTTTTTTTTTTGGACATAACTCTTTTCTGAATCTTTTATTCTCAAGAACAAGATCTTCCCGATGAGAATTAAATTCTCAACTCGTGGGAGACTTGTTTTGTGGATCTCTGATTCAGAAAAAGAACTAAATTCTTTGAGAAGGGTTAAACCCTTAAAATAGGTAAAAGTGATATTTTTATCTCTGTGTTTTCTTTACCTCGTTTTTTTTTTGAAAAGGGAAGTCTTCCTTTTTGAGAATTAAATTCTCTGTTGTTTTTTAGAGCTCGCTGTATTTTTGCAGAAACTTATAGGGTTTTTTTCTATCTGTGGTCTCTCTGTATCTCTGAGGTCTGTCCCTTTTTTGAGACTTGAAGTCTCGGGTCTTTTATATAGTAGAGGCAAGTTTATTAATTAATTTTGAGAAAATCTCTCATTGAGAGATTCCAATTGATTTAATTGGACTCAAAATTGATTTAGGGAATTTTGCCCACCGTTGGATCTTTGATCCAAGGATTTCTATTTTACAGAATATGTTTTCTTGTTTTTAATAAGATTGGGGAAATATTTTTCCATATACAGAATTTATTCCGTAAAATGGTGATTTTTAATCACCATTGGATTTTTAATCCAAGGGTTCTCTATTTTACAGAGACCAATCTCTTTTTGTTCAGAAAGTTTGAGTGAATATATTCCCAAAATAGAATTTTATTCTATTATTGGATCATTAATCCAACCAAGAGTATCTTTCTTATTTAGAAAGATTTGGGAGATATTTTCTCCTAATAGAATTTAATTCTATATTTTGATGATTTATCATCTCCATTGGATGTTTGATCCAACGGCTCTGTTTAACAAAGAGTATCCCAAATTCTTATATAGAATTTAATTCTATTGATCTTGACTTGGGCGCTGGCGTTCACGTTTTGTACGTAGGCGCCGCTTAAGAATTTAATTCTTATAATGGGTACTTCTGTGCTTTGCACATTGGCGCCCGCATGATAAGCACGTGCGGCGCCATATAAGAATTTAATTCTTACTCAGAAAGTGTTTCTGTGCTTTGCACATTAGCGCTAGCGCCCTAGTGAGAAGCACGTGAGGCGCTGCCCTGTTAAATTTCAATAGAGCTTTGCTCTTTTAATATTGGGGGAATACTTGGTCAATCGATCAACAATCACCCAAACTGCATTATTACCTTTTGGACTCCGTGGTAAAGCTGTCACGAAATCTATGGTTATATGTTCCCACTTCCACTGAGAAATCCGAAGTAGTTGCAACAAACCAGCTACTAGGGGTGTAACAGAGCCGAGCTTGAACGGGCCGACCTTTCTCGAAGCTCGGTTCGGTTTAGTTTATGCTAGCTCATGTTCAGCTCGGGTTCATCTTAAGCTAAGCAGGTCTGGCTCATGTCCAGCTCGTTAGCTTACCGAGCCTTAAACGGGCCAAAGTCAAGCTCGGATGCATCTTCTATTAGGCATTCTCTGAAAGAAAAACGACAAAGAAACGTTTGCTGGAGGCTGAAGATAAGTTAATGGCCATTACAAGTGTTTTAGAAGAAAACATGAAAGTATTTTGTAAGAGCTAAGGCTGGGGACAACAATCACAGAGTCTAAGACGTGTGTCTTTAAGATATGGAAATATTTAAAAAAAAATTAATATCTAGAGCATGGAATGCGTCTAAATGTTGGGTTTTATATTCACCTCAGTCGCACTTTATATACCGTCCCTTAATTAAATTAAGCGTCTTGAGAGTTGTACAGAATCTGCTCTATACTATATAGTAATGTTTTTTTTTCAAACTATGTAACCGATCCGAACTCGAGTCAATACCGAACGAGCCTGGCTGAGCTCGAGCTTGAGCTCGGCTCATTTAATAAACGAGCCGGGTTATATGACTCATGTTCAGCTCATTAATTAATGGACCGAGTTTGAATGAGCCGATAGCAAGCTGAACCCTAATCGAACCCGAGCTGGGTCGTTCAATTACCACCCCTACCAGCTACCCTTTGATGTTCAGCCTTGACTTACTGACACACCAAGCACTTTGATATGTAGCGAACAATCTCTCTTTTCATTCCTTCCCACCAGAAATGTTGTCGCAGATCTCTGTACAACTTCGTTCCTCCCGGATGTACGGAATATACGGAACTATGAGCCTCCTTCATGACTTCTTCACGAACATCTCCTTTAGGTACACATAGACGACTACCATATCATAACGAACCATCTTCATGAATTAACAAGTCCGTTTGAAATCCCGCTTCTACTTGTTCTCGAAACTTCTGCAACCTTGGATTGTGCGACTGAGCTGCTTTAATGTTATCGATCAAGAACAACTGTACTTACAATTGCATCAACTGTCCCGAAGAATTCGGTAGTACAATCTCCAATTCGAATCTCTGAAAATAATTTATAATCGCCTTTTGTGTAGTCAACATCCGTATTGCTGGCAACCGATTTAGAGCATCCGGCACTACATTAACTTTTCCCGGATGGTATTTTAGATCAAGATCATAGTCAGCCATTAGCTCCAACCATCTACGCTGCCTCATGTTGAGCTCTTTCTATTTGAACACATACTTTAGGATCTTGTGATCGATAAATACTTCTACCATTTCGCCCAATAAGTAATGTCTCCAAATCCTCAAAGCAAAAATCACTGCTGCTAGCTCCAAATCATGATTTGGGTAGTTCTTCTCATGAGTCTTCAATTGTCTTGACGCATAAGCTATAACCTTCCCATGCTGCATTAGAACACATCCCAAGCTTTTCCCAAATGCGTCACTGTGAATAACCAGCCCTCCGAAATCATCTGGCACTGTCAAGATAGGAGCGGTGGTCAATCTTTTCTTCAACGCTTCAAAAGCCAACGCACATTTCTCCATCCATACGATTGGTACCTCCTTTCGCGTTAGCTTGGTCAATGGTTCTGCTATTTGGGCGAAGTTCTCCACAAACTTTTTATAATATCTGGCAAGCCCAAGAAAATTTCTGATCTCCCCTACATTCTTTGGAATTGACCAATCATGAACTGCTGCAATTTTTTCAGGGTCAACGGCAATTCCATCTCCAGATACGACATGACCCAAGAACTTCACTTCTTCGAGCCAAAACTCGCACTTGCTCAACTTAGGATATAACCTTTCTTGTCGTTTGCAGCGCGATCCTCAAGTATTCTGTGTTCTCTTCTTTGCTTCTCGAATAGACCAGAATATCATCAATAAATGCCACTACGAACTGGTCCAGGTACGGTTGTTCCCGCCAAAATCTTTGTCCAAGGGCTATTAGTTCCTGTTTATGCCAGCTTAAGTTTCATTTACAGATATGTGTGAAACCAGGCTCATTCATATACGCACATGCACACATCAGAGAAAGAACAGGTGTTCAATGACAAAAACAAAGCATTTAATTGAACATTTTATTTTACAGGAAATAGATCGCCAAACATGGGATTGAAAGTACAGGGATTCACAAAACTATGGATAAAATTATCTAACTTCCTCTCTGCCTTCTCCACCATGACAAAGCGGCGATCTTCACGAAGAGTAGCTACCCATCAGTCAGCAGCGCACCCATCAGCAAAGGCAGACATGACGACCCGCTGAGCCCGTATCTGGCTTAGCAGCCGAACAGAGCGATCCCTCAGAGCTGTGGTGATCAAAAGTTCCTCGTGGAAACACTCGATCTTGTCTTCCGTGGTGTCAAACATTGCCGGAGTCATCTCCGCCGGAGGAGGGGGAATATCATTGATCACAGACAAGGAAACTATCCGGAGCCAAATGGAGCCGATGGGGAGAGGAGATCCTATACGAGTCAAGAGCTCGTGCAGCACCGTGTCGCATTGGTCATCTGTAAGAGTAAGGTTCACCAAGCGTGCAGCAAAACGAGGAACAATTTCCTCAATGGGCACCTCCCATAGCTGACAGCGAGCATGTGGGCGATTACAAGCCATAGCTCTTCTCTGTTAAAATGATTCTCTGAAAATGAGAGAGAAAAGAAGCATGACTTCAGATTATGAAGGGAGACATTTAAGTCTAGGCACAGAAAATGTTGTGCATGATGGAACTATTTCCAAGCTCTGGGAAAGAGAAGCTTGACTCAGGAAAAGTGGAGAAGGAAGGTGAATAGACGCCTTCAGTAATGAGGCAGCGCCTCACGTGCAAAGCACGAGAGCGCTGAGCGCCAGCGCCTCACGTGCAAAGCACGGGAGCGCTAAGCGCCAGCGCCATGAGTCAAAGACTCTGAGGCAGCGCCTCATGTGCAAAGCACGAGAGCGCTGAGCGCCAGTGCTAAAGAGTCAAAGACTTTGAAGCAGCGCTCACGTGGAAAGCACGAGAGCGCGAAGCGCCAGAACTAAATGTTCTCCACCGTTGGATCAAAGATCCAACGAAGATGATAAACCATCAAAATTCATAATAAAATTCTGTTAAGGAAATACTCCTCGGAATCTTTCCAAACAGGAAAGATTGTGCTCTGTAATTCAGAGCACCATTGGATCAATGATCCAATGGTGATTAAAAATCACCAAGATACAGAATAAGTTCTGTATGGGAAAATATTTTTCCAATCTTGTTAAAAACAAAAAGATTTCCTTCTGTAAAACAAAAGCCCTAGGATCAAAGATCCAACGGCGGGAAACATTCCCAAATCAATTAGAGAAAAGATCTCTTCAACTGATTCAACAAATCAGCCTCCCCTATATAAATGATCCAAGACTTCAAGTCTTAAAGAGAGGAACCCCCCCCCCTCCCACACACACACACAAACAAGCTTTGAGAAATTTCAAAGAAAAGAGCAAGCTCTGAGAAGAAGAACTTTTCTTCAAGGTAAAAACAGAGAGATAAAAAACATCTCATCAGGAAAGAAGAACATAGTTCTTTTTCAGATCATAGATCTATAAGACAGAGGTCTTTCACAAAAAGAGATCATAGCATCTCATCATAAAAAGGGGGGAAGAATTTCATTCTCTTCAGATCATAGATCTACAAAGACAAAATCTTTCACAAAAGAAAATAGAAGAGATTGTAACATCTCCTATAAAAATAAGAACTTTGTTCTTAGAACCATGAGACAAAGTCTCTTGTAAGAGAGAACTTATTTCTCAGATCACAAAATTGATCAGGAGCGCTCTGCGCTCATTGTCTGGCGCTCAGCGCCAAGCGCGCCATGTGCTCCTCACGTGTGCGCTACTTCATAAGAAACGCCTTAGCACTCCAAATCTGGTGACCAGCGCCAAGCACGCCATGTGCTCCTCACGTGTGCGCTACTTAACAGAATCGCTCTGTGCTCGTTGACTGGCGCACAGCGCCAAGCGCACCACGTGCTCTTACATGTGCGCTACTTAACAGAAGCGCTCTGCGCTCATTGACTGACGCTCAGCGCCAAGCGCGCCACGTGCTCCTCACGTGTGCGCTACTTAACAGAAGCGCTCTGCGCTCGTTGACTGACGCTCAGCGCCAACCGCACCACGTGCTCCTCACGTGTGCGCTACTTAACAGAAGCACTCTGCGCTCATTGACTGGTGCTCAGTGCCAAGCGCATCACGTGCTCATCACGTGTGCGCTGAAGGAACATAAACTATTCTTTAAATAAAGCCCCAGAGCTATAATGAGTGCTCAGCACTCAATAAAAGACAAAAACGGTTGTCAGAACCAAAACCAATGCTCAGCATTGTTAAATGAAAAAGGACTGAGCCTAATTAAATGTCCAACATTTTAAATGAATGGACCGAGCCCAAGTTGGCAACAGATCCCTAATTCAAATTAATTGAGCCCATATACTCATAAATCTTTGATCGTAGTCCTAAATTGGACTACAGATCTCCCAACCAATATTTGTTCAAGGGTACATCTCTTCACTCCTTTGATATTTGTCGTTGTAATCCTTCAACGTCTTCAGAGATGTGACGGATCCCAACAACCAGACATTCCACGGACTGTGTGGTCCTTAAACTCATGGACTATGATGTCCTTAAACTTTATGGACTGTAATGTCCTTAAACTCATAGACTATGATGTCTTTAAACTTTACATACGTCTTTAAACTATGGACTGTGATGTCCTTAAACTTTTTGGACTGTGATGTCCTTAAACTTTATGGACTATGATGTCCTTAAACTTATGGACCGCAATGTCCCTAAACTAAAACAATAGAGTCCAAATGCTCTTTTGTTGGATCTAAATGATCCTGTTAAGTAGATCTTAGTCTAAAATTAGACTAACGTATCCTCAACAAACGTTTAAGTTGATCTTAGTCTCAAATGAGATTAATGATCCTTAAACCCAACCCAAACCCAAATCTAAGAAAATACGGATTTGAACTAATTCACGCCCTACGGGCGACAATATAAATTAGTCTCTGTGTACAATCCACGGGCAACCAAAAATAAAACAAACATATACGACACGAAGTGACCATCTGGAGAAGGAGAAAGTGGTTACCGCGATGCAGTAGCGTAATTAACTGCAGGGGCTTGTGCCTGCAAAGAAGAGCGTCCTCACAATCAAAAACCCCTCACAACGAGGGGGAATCTGACGAAGTCTGCTATATCGGTCGCATCTGTCTAAACCTCCGATATACGGTGCCATAAATCAACTTGACATCTTCGAAGAGGTGGACGGATAAGCCCAAATAGCATCTGCCCCTAAAATTCAGACCAGACGTCCCAACGTCCCAGTCGCGTCTTTCGGCGGAGAACAGATTCTAGCACGCCCGGTGGGACCTTTTCCTCTTTCCACTTCACACTTCGTGTGTCATGTTTCGCGAACTAATCACGGTTTGCTATGGTTGCCTGTGGATTCGAGGTACTAAGATTTGGTGTCTTGCTCCTGTGCAGAGAAAAGAAGAGCAATGGCCTCCAACTGCACTAACTGCAACAGCAACTCCCACTCCGTCCTCGCTAGAGGAGTGACCTATGGGCCCCTAGCGGCCTCCATCTTCACCATGCCAGTAGGACAGGTGACTCAGGCCACCACTGGACTGTTCTTCGAGACCATGCTCCCGCCAATAAGCTTCAACGCTCCAGTACCGTCACAAGAAGTTCCGAAGAAGTCGGTCTTTGATCGGCTTACGACTACCGCGGCCCCTTTCAACGGGTCGCCCAAATCCAACGCCTCGGTTTTCAACAGACTGGGCCAAAACTCAGGTGGGCCCATAAAGAAGCCCGCAATACCTGAAAGGGTTATCCCGAAACGGATAGCCATCCCTGCTCCAGTAAATGAAGTCGTCAAAGCGGCTTCTCCTGCTAAAGAATCAGTCTTTGCAAGACTGACCGCTCTAACTCCCGTTCCAGGCGAAGTCACCAAGACTGCTACCCCTGTTCGAAAGTCTGCCTTCGACAGGTTGGCCATCCCCTCTCAGCGGACGTCGGTCTTCGATAGGCTGGCACCAACAGCAACCCCTCATCAGAGCGGGGGGCATGAAGAAGCTCATCCAATAACAGAGGTGGTCCCATCTGCTCGACATGCTCGACGTCGATACTGGCGCCGAATGAGGAAAGCTGGGGGCAGTTCCCCTTCTGGACTGACTCCGCCAGCTCCAACGGTGGAAGTCGATACTGCTGTTCCAACTGGGAACAGCTTTGAACCACTTAAGAGGGTCCGCAAGAACTCTCCGACTGCCGTGCTGAAAAGATCTCCTCCACCTGTAGAGAATGCTACAAAAACAAAACTGGAGCAGCCCCCTCAGCGGCTGTCCTCTAAAATTCACATGATCTGGCGAAAGGTCCAAGACTCGGTGATCAACCAAGACTACTCCCGCCAACCGAAGAAGATGAAAGTTCGGCAAGAGAAGGACCACCCTGTTGTACCTCAAAAGGTGTCGTCTACTTGGGTGCCCACTGCAACGGCTCCCTCAACTTCGACCGCTCACAAAAGGGGAAGGCCGGAAAAAATTCCTGTGTCTGCGACGAATCTCAAGGGCACTAAATCTAAACGCCCCAAATCTGGGGGCATGGTGGTGCACACTGTTTATATGGCATCCGGGAAAGAGGATAGTCGTATCTCTACGGGTCATCGACCACTCACCAGATCCGTAACAAAGGCCCAAGAGCAACAACAGAAGCTCCAGGAAATGTTAAAACAGATGGCCGCACTCACTAGGCCAAAAGAAAGCCCGGAGACATCGTCAGAGCAGCGTCATGAACAAGAAACCGATGCTGAGTTCCTCCGCAGAATCCTCGAAAAGAAAGACAGAGAGGCCGCGGAACAAGCGGCCAATATAAAACGAATGGCGTTTTTATTCCAAGATATGGTCGGAATGATGATACAGCCGGATCCTCCAGCTGAAGACCCTCCGATTGTCCTTGAAGACGACAGAGGGGAGACATCGAACCCTCTTCCGGCTCTATCAACAGCCAAAGAGAAGACAATCTCTAAAGCCGCCCTAGATGACTATATAGCTCAACAGATACGAGCTCATCAAGCGAACGAAGCGGCTGGCCAAATCGTTAAAACTGGACGACCCTATCCGGGTTGGTACGATCAAATAAAGTACCCGCCAGGATATACGATCCCTAAATTCCACGTATATAAGTGGATGGGAAATCCACACCAGCACGTTGCTCAATTCAGATCCTTTTGCGGTAATACTGGGGGTGACGATAAACTGCTGCTTCGCCAAATCGTTGGCAGCTTGTCGGAGACAGCATTCGAGTAGTATTCCGAGCTCCCGAATGACTCTGTCAAGACATTTGCAGAAATGGAGGTACTTTTTACACAGCGTTTCATGAGCGCTAGAGATCGCACCCCAATCACGGTGTTGATCAATGCCAGGGTAAAGCCGGGAGAGACATGAGTGCAGTATGCAATCCGGTGGCGGAACCTATGGTAAAAATGCGAACATCGCATAGAAGAGGCTCCTGCAGTAGGCATGTTTGTGGGAACCCTCGATCCGTAGGTGACCATATCTCAATTCATGATGTTCTTCAAGCCAACTACCTTCCAGGCCCTGATAGACAAGCTGGCCCAGATGGACCAGATGGGCCACAGACCATCCTCTCCAAAAACGGAGCTCCGAAATGAAAAGGGGAAAGGAAAAGCGACATTTGTCGCTAACACTCAACAACAGCCGAGTAACATAAAATCGATAGTTTGCCAAAGCAATGTGCGCCCACGCCAATCCCTCGAGGAGAAATTAGGATGTCCTTACTCATTTTCCAGAGATAAAACAAGGAGACTGTTCGAACTGGCAATACGCAATGGGCTCATCACCATACCGGAGCCGATACACTCATCGCAACCTGGTGATGCCAACCATCCTAACTATTATCTCTACCATCGAGTAATGGGTCATCCAATTGAAGATTGCTATGTCTTCAAAAACTGGGTTGAAGACCAGTACCAGCAAAGCAAATTCGCATTGTCTGAAAATTGGAAAGTGAACCCGCCACAACCACATGCTCCGAAAAAGATGGACATGCCGGGGGCATCGTGCTCATTCATAGAGGAAGCTCCATGGGAAGTTGTTCTTTCGGCAAAAACTAAAAGAATGTTCAAAGATCTTCAAACATGTCCGGCGATCAGGTGGAAAAGCCTTCAAGAACCGGAGATCATCGATGGGATGCTGAAACCACGCCCAACATCGGGAGTTAGTAGCAATGGTAAAATCACCCAGGCCCAGCCGTCAAAGTCTTCGAAGAAAAAGAAGAAGACCAAAAAGCCCGCGCAGTCTAAAGACAAGCACACGGGTCTGCAAAAGCATATTGACGCGCTGGAGGAATACAACCAGAAGGCGCGAGCCCTAGTCACGTTTCAAGAGTTTCTCAATCACATCCTTGAAAGTGAAGATAACGACAATGATGAGGGAGGCGACTCGTCAGAGGAACCCGAGGATTATGTAGCAAGTTGCCACATGATCTCTCATTCGACGTTAAGTAACAAAGAAGCTCACTTGGCGTTAGAAGATAACATAGAGAAGCTGGGGGCAGGAGCAGTGCCAAAATCCTTGGATTATGTGACAAGGTCTATCAAGAGGAAATCTACTTGTTCATAGAGCATCCGGCGAAACTTCGCCTCAAAGCTACTATGGACCGAAAAGTTCGTAAACTAGAAATTCGCCTCAAATATGGCAACAATGGACCGAAATGTCCTAAAAACTAACTATGGACCAAAACGTCCTTAAACTACTACAAACCCGCAGTATTTTTGGGCTGACTCGTAAATTAAAAAAAAGGGTACGTCCATAAGCAAAATGGGCACGGATGAAAACCCGAAAGGGCTCCATGAGTAAAAACAGCAGGACTACCGGCGATATTTATGAAAACCGAAAAGGGCGCAGACTCGTAAAAAAAAGGGGGGAAACGGTACGTCCATAAGCAAAATGGGCACGGATGAAAACCTGAAAGGGCGCCGTGAGTAAAAACAGCAGGGATACCGGCGAGTTTGTGAAAACCCGAAAGGGTGCAATCTCGTTAAAAGACACTTGTAAGGTCCTCTCGACCTTGTAAGGAGAAAACTACCTGCGTGAGATTCTTACGACTCACAAAGGAGCGATACACTTAGGAATCCTCACGATTCCTAAGGAGAAATTACACTTACGAGATCCTCACGACTCGTAAGAAGAACCCTCTTATGAGACCCTCACGGCTCATAAGATTTAAAAGCCTTAAGCTATAGGGATCTGAACATGTTCTTAAGCTACCACCTTTCCCAGATTGCCCTACAAGTGGTTCAATACTGACCCTTGTATACAATCCACGAGCACAAATAATCATTTCCTTGCCGAGTCCCACCAACGACGAGGAATGCCTTCATTTGATGAATAAACACTTGTAGGTCCTCTCGATTTACAAGGAGAAAACACTCTTGCAAGATCCTTACGACTTACAAGAGAATATACACTTAGGAATTCTTACAATTCCTGAAGAGAAAAGACACCTACGAGTTCCTCACGACTCGTAAGGAGAAACATCTTTATGAGACCCTTACGGCTCATGAAGTCAAAAGCCTTAGTCAACAGGATCTTAACCCTGTTTGCTAAGCCACCTTTGTTCGAATCGACAAAGGCAGATGATGATTCGCTCCTGGAAATATCCCAGTCGTAACGATGTTGATGCCTAAATCGGTATCAAATTCTAAGTCCTTTCATGGCAAATGATGATTCGCCCCTGGAAATATTCCAGTCGCAGCGATACTGATGCAAGATTGGTATCAGGCCTTGAGTTCCATACTCGGAAAAAATGCATATGAAATAGCCGAAATGATGGGGCAACTTGCAACAAAATCAGTAAGTAAAATATATGCATACAAAATAGCCGAAATGATTGGGCAACTCGCAATAAAAACCAGCGAGTAAAAAAAAGCCGAAATGATTGGGCACCGCGAAAAAATAGCCGAAATGATTGGGCAATCGCGACTTTCGCGATATAAAAAACTGAAATGATAGAGCATCGCGGAAAGAAAACAAAAAAAAATACATATGAGATGAAACTTTTGCCCTGCAGGTAAGTCCATACTGACTCCTGTATACAATCCATGGGCATAAACGAAAAGGAGAACCACATGTCCCAACAAACTCTGTCAAAGGGAAAGTCAGATCTCGACAGCAACATCTGCATCCCAGAAGACCAATAACGGCATTCTTCCTCCCCTCTAGCAGGATACATGTGCAACATCAACAAATGGAGCCATGGAAAAGTTCCCTAGTTCCAAATCTCGACGGTTCACAGACAACTTAGAGACTACCTCGGAGCCATGGCAGAATCCCTAGTTCCAAGTCTCGATGGCAACATCTACAGCCTAGAGATCAACAACAGTGTTCTTCCTCCTTCCAGCAGGACGCAGATGTGACATCAACAAACGGAGCCATGGCAAATTCCCCTAGTTCTAAATCTCGACGGTTCATAGACAACCTAGAGAGTACCTCGGAACCATGGCAGAGTCCCTAGTTCCAAGGCTTGACGGCTACATCTACGGCCTAGAGATCAACAACAGCGTCCTTCCTCCCTCCAGCAAGATACAGGCGCGACATCAACAAATGGAGCCATGGCAAAGTCCCCTAGTTCCAAACCTCAACGGTTCACAGACAACCCAGAGACAACCTCGACATTCGTCGTAATATTGCAGACACAATGTCAACAAACGAAGCCAAGGAAAATCCCTCGCTTCAGGGTCTTGACGGCAACTCAAATGAGACCTGAAAAGACTATCGGAGATCATCCCACACCAGTGCGGAGTGGTCATGACTCATCGGGGCTCCCAAACTGAGCCTAACCTCAAGTAAAAAGTGACATGGAATATCCCTAACACTTGCTCTTTCGACGGTAATATCACCTGGAAGATTACTTGAAGACGTCTTGTCCAGCCCCCGAAGGGATCAGAGACACGACAGTCGCGGGGCTACTCGAACAGCATGATTGCGTATCTAGGAATACACCAGCCAATACGACGGTGCGATGGGTAGAAAACCCTAGTACCACAGACCCTAACGGACTTCTATTGGCAGGAGTTAACTGTGACGTTAGGAAACCCTTGCGAGAACTTCTCGATTCATCTCGACCCGTGAGGAAATTAGTGTTCTTGCGAGAACTTCTCGATTCGTCTCAACTCGTAGGGAAAAGCCTTAGGCAATGGGGATAAGGACCTATTTTCTAAGCACTGGGGCCCTACAAGTCGGTCCAAAATGGACTATTGTATACTATTCACGGGCCACACTCTCCAAAGTCAAATCTCGACAAGGAGGGAAACAACCACTTACGAATCCTCTCAACTTGTAAGCGGAAAAATTCTCTTGTGAGATATTTACGACTCTTAAGAGAAAATGCACTTAGGAATCCTCACGATTCCTAAGGAGAAAATACACCTACGAGATCCTCTCGACTCGTAGGGAGAAAACCCTTTATGAGACCCTCACGGCTCATAAAGTTGAAAAGTCTTAGGCGGGAAATCTGAACCTGTTTCCTAAGCCATCGCTTCCTATCTCGATTCAGGGAAATCAGTGTCCTTGACAAGAACATCTCAATTCACGTCGACCCGCAACGAAATCAGTGTCTTTGCAGGAATATCTCGATTCTTTTCAACCCCAAGGAAATCAGTGTCCTTGACAAAGATCTCGATTCAGGGAAATCAGTGTCCTTAACGAGAACATCTCAACTCGCGTCGACCTGCAAGGAAATCAGTGTCTTTACAGGAATACCTCGATTCGTTTCAACCCCAAGGAAATCAGTGTCCTTGGCAAAAACCTCGATTCAGGAAAATCAGCGTCCTTGACGAGAGCATCTCGATTCGCGTCGACCCGCAAGGAAATCAGTGTCTTTGCAGGAATCTCTCGATTAGTCTCAACTCCGAGGAAATCAGTGTCCTTGGCAAAAACCTCGATTCAGGGAAATCAGCGTCCTTGACGAGAACATCTCGATTCGCGTCGACCCGCAGAGAAATCAGTGTCTTTGCAGGAATACCTCGATTCGTCTCGACCCTCGGGGAAATCAGTGTCCTTGGCAAATGTCTCGATTCAGGGAGTGTCCTTGATGAAAACATCTCGATTCGCGTCGACCCGCATAGAAATCGGTGTCTTTGCAGGAATACCTCGATTCGATTCGACCCCAAGGAAATCAATGTCCTTGGTAAAAACCTCGATTCAGAGAAATCAGCGTCCTTGATGAGAGCATCTCGATTTGCGTCGACCCGTAGAGAAATCAGTGTCTTTGCAGGAATACCTCGACTCGTCTCGACCTCTAGGGAAATCAATGTCCTTGGTAAAACCTCTCGATTCAGGGAAATCAATGTCCTTGGAGAGAATCTCTCGATCCGTTTCGATCCGCAAGGAAATCAGTGTCTTTGCGAGAATCTCTCGATTCGTCTCGACCGGCAGGGAAATTAGTGTCCCCGCACATGAAAAGAAAATTCTCTTATGAGATCCATACGATTCTCAAGAGACAACGCACTTAGGAGTCCTCATGACCCCTAAGGAGAAAATACACCTACGAGATCCTCTCGACTCGTAGGGAGAAAAGTATTTATGAGACCCCCACGGCTCATAAAATTGAAAAGTCTTAGGCGGCAAATCCTAACACTGTTTTCTAAGCCATTGCTGCCCTACAAGCAGGTCCAAACTGACTCTTGTATATTATTCACAGGCTACACTCTCCCAAGTCGAATATTGACAAGGGGGAAACAACCACTTACGAGTTCTTTCGACTTGTAAGGGAGAAAATTCTCCTGTGAGATCCTTACGACTCTCAAGAGAAAACGCACTTAGGAATCCTTACGATTCCTAAGGAGAAAATACACCTACGATATCCTCACGACTCGTAGGGAGAAAAGTCTTTATGAGACCCTCACGGCTCATAAAGTTGGAATGTCATAGGCAACAGATCCTAACCATGTTTCCTAAGCCATCGCTACCCTATAAAGAGTTCAAGATGAACTGTTATCTACAATCTATGGGCTACACTTGCCAAACCTACATGCTACTGAAATGGAGAAGTTACTCATGAGCATATAAACTACTTCATGCCAGAGTAAGACATAAAGAAATAGAAGGGTGCGGCTCATGGGGTAGAGGATTTGGAACTATATCCCTTAAGAGTCTTGATTTGAGTCAATGATAAATGACGACGCTTGTGTCCGCTCGTTATCTTCTTAGATCAAGATTCTGAAAGTTATATATCAACCCGAAACTGGTCATAGGCTATGAATTACTCTGCACTACTTCACCCACGTATATACTTACGTGGGCAAAGTAATGGGGGCATTTGTTCCCGCCAAAATCTTCGGCCAAGAGCTATTAGTTCCTGTTTATGCTGGCTTAAGTTTCGTTTACAGATATGTATGAAACCAGGCCCATTCATATACGCACATGCACACATCAGAGGAAGAACAGGTGTTCAACGACAAAAATAAAGCATTTAACTGAACATTTTATTCTACAGGAAATAGATCACCAAATATGGGATCGAAAATACAGGGATTCACAAAACTATGGATAAAATTATCTAACTCCCTCTCTGCCTTCTCTACCATGACAAAGCGGCGATCTTCACGAAGAGTAGCTACCCATCAGTCAGCACCGCACCCATCAGCAAAGGCAGACATGACGACCCGCTGAGCCCGTATCTGGCTTAGCAGCCAGACAAAGCGATCCCTCAGAGCTGTGGTGATCAAAAGTGCCTCGTGGAAACACTCGATCTTGTCTTCCGCGGGGTCAAGCATTGCCGGAGTCATCTCCGCCGGAGGAGGGGGAATATCATTGATCACAGACAAGAAAACCATCCGGAGCCAAATGGAGCCGATGGGGAGAGAAGATCCTATACGAGTCAAGAGCTCGTGCAGTACCGTGTCACATTGGTCATCCGTAAGAGTAAAGTTCACCAAGCGCGTAGCAAAACGAGAAACAATTTCCTAAATGGGCACCTCCCATGGCTGACGGCGAGCATGTGGGCGATTACAAGCCATAACTCTTCTCTGTTAAAATGATTCTATGAAAATGAGAAAGAAAAGAAGCATGACTTCAGATTATGAAGGGAGACATTTAAGTCTAGGCACAGAAAATGTTGTGCATGATGGATCTATTTCCAAGCTCTAGGAAAGAAAAGCTTGACTCAGGAAAAGTGGAGAAGGAAGGTGAAAAGACGCCTTCAGTAATGAGGCGGCGCCTCACGTGCAAAGCACGAGAGCGCTGAGCGCCAGCGCCAAAGAGTCAAAGACTCTGAGGCAGTGCCTCACGTGCAAAACACGGGAGCGCTAAGCACCAGCGCCATGAGTCAAAGACTCTGAGGCAGCGTCTCACGTGCAAAGCACGAGAGCGCTGAACGCCAGCGCTAAAGAGTCAAAGTCTCTGAAGCAGCGCTTAGGTGCAAGCAAGAGAGCGCCAAGCGCCAGAACTAAATGTTCTCCACCGTTGGATCAAAGATCCAACGAAGATGATAAACCATCAAAATTCATAATAAAATTCTGTTAAGAAAATACTCCTCAGAATCTTTCCAAACAAGAAAAATTATGCTTTGTAAATCAGAGCACCGTTGGATCTTTGATCCAATGGTGATTAAAAACCACCAAGATACAGAATAAGTTCTGAATGCGAAAATATTTTCCCAATCTTGTTAGTAATAAGAAGATTGCCTTCTATAAAACAGAAGCCCTAGGATCAAAGATCGAACGGTGGGAAACATTCCCAAATCAATTAAAGAAAAGATCTCTTCAACTGATTCAACAAATCAGCCTCCCCTATATAAAGGACCCAAGACTTCAAGTCTTAAAGAGAGGAACCCCCCCCCCCCACACACACACACACAAGCTTTGAGAAATTTCAAAGAAAAGAGCAAGCTCTGAGAAGAAGAACTTTTCTTCAAGATAAAAACAGAGAGATAAAAAATATCTCATCAGGGAAGAAGAACATAGTTCTTTTTCAGATCATAGATCTATAAGGCAGAGGTCTTTCACAAAAAGAGATCATAGCATCTCATCATAAAAAAAAGGGAGAAGAATTTCATTCTCTTCAGATCATAGATCTATAATAACAAAGTCTTTCACAAAAGAAAATAGAAGAGATTGTAACATCTCCTATAAAAATAAGAACTTTGTTCTTATAACCATGAGACAAAGTCTTTTGTAAGCGAGAACTTATTTCTCAGATCACAAAATTGATCAGGAGCGCTCTGCGCTCATTTTCTGGCGCTCAGCGCCAAGCGCGCCATGTGCTCCTCACGTGTGCGCAACTTCATAAGAAGTGTCTTAGTGCTCCAAATCTGGTGACCAGCGCCAAGCGCGCCACGTGCTCCTCACGTGTGCGCTACTTAACAAAAGCGCTCTACGTTCATTGACTGGCGCACAGCGCCAAGCGCGCCACATGCTCCTCACATGTGCGCTACTTAACAGAAGCGCTCTGCGCTCATTGACTAGTGCTCAGCGCTAAGCGTGCCACGTGTTCCTCACGTGTGCGCTACTTAACAGAAGCGCTCTGCGCTCATTGACTGGCGCTCAGCGCTAAGCGCACCACATGCTCATCACGTGTGCACTGAGAGAACATAAACTATTTTTTAAATAAAGCCCCAGAGCTATAATGAGTGCTCAGCACTCAATAAAAGACAAAATCGGTTGTCAGAACCCAAACCAATGCTCAGCATTGTTAAATGAAAAAGGACTAAGCCTAATTAAATGTCCAACATTTTAACTGAATGGGCCAAGCCCAAGTTGGCAACAGATCCTTAATTCAGATTAATTGAGCCCATATGCTCATAAAATCTTTCATCTTAGTCCCAAATTGGACTACAGATCTCCCAACCAATATTGGTTCAAGGATACATCTCTTCACTCCTTTGATATTTGTCGTTGTAATCCTTCAACGTCTTCAGAGAGGTGACAGGTCCCGACAACCAGACATTCCACGGATTGTGGGGTCCTTAAACTCATGGACTATGATGTCCTTAAACTTTATGGACTGTGAGGTCCTTAAACTCATAGACTATGATGTCTTTAAACTTTACAGACTATGACGTCTTTAAACTATGGACTGTGATGTCTTAAACTTCATGGACTATGATGTCCTTAAACTTATGGACCGCAATGTCTCTAAACTAAAACAATAGAGTCCAAATACTCTTTTGTTGGATCTAAATGATCCTATTAAGTAGATCTTAGTCTAAAATTAGACTAATGTATTCTCAACAAATGTTTAAGTTGATCTTATTCTCAAATGAGATTAACGATCCTTAAACCCAACCCAAACCCAAATCTAAGAAAATACGGATTTGGATTAATTCACGCCCTACGGGCGACAACATAAATTAGTCTCCGTATACAATCCACGGGCAACCAAAAATAAAACAAACATACACAACACGAAATGACCATCTTGAGAAGAAGAAAGTGGTTACTGCGATACGGTAGCATAATTAACTGCAAGGGCTTGCGCCTGCTGGGAAGGGCGTCCCCACAATCAAAAACCCCTCACAACGAGGGGAAATCTGACGAAGTCTATTATATCGGCCGCATCTGTCTAAACCTCCGATATACGGTGCCATAAATCAACTTGGCATCTTCGGAGAGGTGGATGGATAAACCCAAATAGCATCTGCCCCCAAAATTCAGGCCAGACGTCTCAACGTCCCGGTCGCATCTTTCGGCGGAGAACAACGGTGAAAAGATTCGGTTCATCAAGTCCATAAATATTGCCGGTGCGTTAGTAACTCCAAATGGCATCACTAAGTAAACGTAATGCCCATATCGAGATCGGAACGCTGTCTTGCAAATATATTCTGATTTCATCCAAACTTGATGATATCCGGATCGCAAATCCAACTTCGAGAATACCCTCGCGCCACTAAGTTGATCGAATAATTCTCCAATGCGAGGAATTGGGTACTTGTTATTAATAGTCACCCGGTCTAATTCTCGATAATCAATGCACATCCTCCGCGTGCCATCCTTCTTCTTGACTAGAAGAACTGGAGCTCCTCAGGATGAATTGCTGCTGCAAATCCAGCCCTTCTTTAGTAATTCAGCAACTTGTTTCTTTACCTCTTCTAGTTCCACCGACGCCATTGGATAATAAGCCTTTGAAATTGGCGCTGCTCCAGGAATAAGATCAATCGCGAACTCCACATCTCGTTTTGGCTGTAAACCCGAGATGTCCTCGAACACATCCATAAACTCCCGAACTACTGCTGGCGCTTCCTCCTTGTATACTTCCATCGATGAAAGAAAGGCACTTGTCGGCCTAACCCTAAATTCGACTGGCCCGACAGATCTGCTACCTCCCGAAAATATAAACTCCGGATGTCCGGGAATATGGAAAATCACTTTCTTTGCTCTACAATCGATGTGAGTATGGAAAGTGCCAAGAATGTCCATTCCCAAGACAACATCGTAGCTGCCAGTATCAATCACCAAGAAATCCACGAATAACTCTCGTCCGCATATAACAATTGAACAATCCTTGCACTCACTACTAGATATAATTTTTCCATTCCCAGTGTGTATGTTCCAGCAGCTAGACAGGGTCATGCGTAGAATAGAGTGTGCACCAATAAACTTGGACGACATAAAACAATGGGATGCACCAGAATCGAATAATGCCAATGCGGGAAAATTATAAACGGGTAGGATACCTGAAACAATTTCGTCTGAAGTTTTGGTCTCCTCGACCGTCAAAGTGAACGCCTGTGCTTGGTTAAGCCCCTAAGTAATCTGCATCTGCTGTGCTCTTGGAGCATCACCCTTCAACTGAACTCTCGATGGACAAGCATGCATTCGATGATCAGCAACTCCGCAAATCAGACACTGCCCAAGCCCCATCCGGCACTCTTTCCGGAAATGACCCGGTCGTTGGCAGTAGTCACAAAACGCACTTCTTTTCTGATCGGATACAGCGGGCTTCTTCATGGGTACAGTGCCTCGCTTGTTCACCGGAATGCCTCTGCGTACAGGAGCTCGGTTTGGCGTAAATGTCGGCTTCCGCACTACGATGGCTTGCTGTTGAGTACCCTTCGCTTTCACCGATAAACTCTGCTGCTCCATGGTTGCCTTGAGAACTTAGGAGAAGGTGGTCAATCCCAGAGATATGATTTGTCTCTGAATCTCTACATCCAAGCTACGCATAAACCTTCATGCCCTATCTGCCTCGTTGGCAACCAAAGGCCCCACAAATCGACTGAGCCGAGTCCACTCAGCCGCATGCGCATCAACGGATCCGTCATTCTGCTTCAGGCTAAAAAAATTCTCTTCCATCTGTTCCCAAGCAGACTGCAAAAAGAACTTCTCCAAGAAACTCCACAAAAACGTTGCCCAACTGATCGACTTGGTCAGGCGGGTCTCCTCTACGAGCCACCACTTGCGAGCGTAATCTACCAACTGGATGCGTACTACATCCACCATTTTCTCATCTGGAATCTGCGCGGTGACAAACAGATTCTCTGTGTCAACTAGCCACTACTCTGCTGGCAATGTCTCCTCCAATCCTGTAAATGTGGACGGACCGACCTTTCTAAAGTCTGCCACGGTACCCTCACGTTGTGTGGGCCTGGGTGCTACTGCAACTACGGACCGCTGGACCGTCCACAGACCCTCCTAGAAAGCCTCGGCCTGCCGCTAGTTCAGATCAGTTTGCCGCTTCTGGTTTTCAAGCATACCACGTACAACACCAAGCAATGCGGCGTTATCAACATGCCTCTGGTATGATCGTAAGTCTCTATCCGCCATGATTCTGAAGCCAAGACACAGAAGAAAATTAGCAATGGTAACAGGATTCAATAAACAAGATAGCTATAGGTTCAAGACCGGCAAGATAGTAATGTGGCAGGAGATGTTCCTAATTCGGGATTTTCTGGTTAGTGTATTGGATTTAATACCCAACTACAAAAGAACCAAACTCGACTAACCCGAAATCCTAAGGCTCTGATACCAAACAAACCCTGTCACGCACCGCTTCCCAAGATACGTAAACTACGACACGTGACGGAGCCAACCATGCTACCTGTGGTTAGGAATCATCCCTCCACAGTCACGTTACGGCTGTCTATCGTATATCAAGAACAGAAAAGAATATAATCTAGCTAGTACATATCCATATGCCACAATAAATAAAATCAAGAAAATGCATAAATCAGAAATGAATCAAGATCCAATAAACAATATCTGAATCATGTCCCAATATGGGCTCACATCCATAAACAAAACTACGGAAATAGAATAGACTAAATATCTCTAACAACACATGTTCAACTCCTTATTGCTCGACTTGATTTCTAAAATACTCTTGATCTGTATGCGATAAAGGTAGAGGAACTGGGCCATGCAAAACCCAGACGTCAGTGCGTCATAACATCAAAATAACAGTAATGACCAGGATATAATGATATGATTAAATATGAATATAAATAAATAACACAAATATAAATAGTGAACTATATGTATGTATGGGCGTGTGATGTGTAACCTAAATCTGTGCTTCTAGGTTATCTATTCTAAAAGTCTTTGAAATCAATTAATATAATTCTCATCGTAACCCAACAGTATATATCTCGTTCATTCCCCATGAGACCAGGGTAACAGTATTTATTCCGTAACGTCCGGAAAAACAGCAAACAAGTGTTTATTCCGTAACGCCCGGAAAAACGGCAAACAATAATAATATCCTCTTGAGTTACGTTTCGGCTACATTCTTGATTTCCCATTTTCCTCCAGATTTGTGTTCAAGTCAAGTATTGCCGATATAAATCTAATGCTAACACAAGATCAAGTAGGTACAGTTCTCGTCTATGCAGACAACAAGTTACATCCATCAGGACAACACGTCAGTATTGTTGGCATTAGTAAGCAGATCCAAGTAACAAGTCCGGTGATGTGTCGTGAACATGTCATGTGATGCATATTAACCAAATAGATATCCCATGTGAAACTGTAATCAATATTGAAACACGGTAAACAAAACTGATGCTAAGATGCATATATATCTATCTGTAATAACCATTATACGTTCACTACCAAGTATGATGCAAACTAGATAGCATGTTATACTAATATCGTAGTTTAGTGATATCATGATGTTCCGGCATGCAACTAGGTAAACGATTATCAGTACGGATACGAACGGATACCGTAAAACTGGAAATCGGTAATATTTGCTGAATAATAAAACACATGATCTATTCTTATTCATATAGATATCGATATAATAACATAGCATGTTGCAAGTTAAAACTTGCCTGATCGGATCTCACGTCGAGATACGGATGCTACGTCCGACGCCGGAATAACGTCGCGATGCAAACTTACACGCGCAGGACTGGACCTTGCTGAGCAATGACGTGACGTGGTGACTAGGCTGGATGACGACGGTGACTTGGTCGTCTGGATCGTCGGCGACATGCGCAACTCCAACGAGACGATCGGAGAATCAAGAAACGATCAAGAAAAGAACAAGAAATGAAGAGGAAGAAGAATGGGTGCTGTTGAGTCGGGCTCTGAGGTGGTGGGGTAGCGAGAACATAGGCACGATGACAGCGACGGTGGGCTGCCGTCGGCGGCGAGGTGGCTTTGGGTTTCTTGAGTTGGTGTTCGAGGTGCAGGAGATGTCGTGGAGTTGGTGTTGGTAGTCTGGAGTGTCGGGAGAGGAGAGGGAGGTGAAGAGGTGAAGGCGGGGTGAGGGTGCTGGCGACGGCGAGGTTGTGGGGGTTCTCTGGGGTCGGGGTTTGTTGCAGAGGTCGAGTGCAGATGTTCTCGGGAATGGGAAAGGTGAGGTGTTTTTTATATATTAGGTTATATAATAATTATATATATAGAGAGAGAGAGAATAGAGACAGAGAGAGACGTAAGGGGCGAGAGAGAGAATAATAAATTAGTTATTATAAATATATTATATATATACTTATATAACTGTTCGGTTTTAAAAGAATATTATATTATAATATATATATTTTGGGTTTTTACAGCTAATATCAAATTACTCCGAATATTACCCGGGTCCCTTCTAAAATTTAGTTTTTAAATATGGAGAATATACGTAAAAATTAAAACCATAATACGATATCCGGTCAATAAAAATGTATACCCCCAAGTACGGATCTATGTAAATATACGTAGCGATCCAAATAAGTCTATTTTAACAATTAGGGCATTAACTTGCTACATGGGTGCAATCATATAATATGGGGTACGATAACATACCATGCTAGATATCAAAATATATTATTTGGTTATAATTTGTATTATTAAAAGATATGCAGATACAAAATATATTGTGTATGTGTGTATGGAATCTAGATGTGCATGGATTCTCTGTATTAGCAAATATATGACGTAATCTTGAACCATGATGGCTTTCAAATATGCGGGTCGGGTCCGATACTAACCACAGTTGCCAAATGCACTATCCGCACCCAAAAACAATAATAATCAAAAATTTGTCGCAAGATTTGAAAAACCCCAAATAAAATATGGTATAACTGTGCTAGAGTGTTACACTAGTCTTAACCCTTCTTGGACTTAGAGAATTTTTAAGAAGTTTTCAGCATAGAGAAGTGCTAGGGAATGGATGTGGTAATTATAGGAATGAAATGAGAGTGTGTGAATACAAAATTAGAATTAAAAAGAATTAAAATAATATTATTGGGGGAATTGAAGAATCTCTGGTTAATTGCAGAGAAATCAAACAATAAAGTGGAGAGGAGGGGAGCTAAAGGGGTGCACGGGCAAAGAATGGAGGGGTTTGGGCTCATCTTCGCCGCCGATAGCGGTTTTTAGGGGGTTTCAGCCGTTGGATTTGTACCACGTGGTTCGAAACTTTGGGCATGGGCATTATTCTATGTTAACTTCTTTTTTATTTCGTATGATTTTTCTGAAACTTTTGCTTCTCCGTGTATTGCACGTGCAACTCTTGGGCTTCCAAAAAGTTAAAAAGAAAAATATAAAAAAATAATTGAGATTGATGGGATTCAAACACACAGGCTATATCACAGAAGTGTAAAGGTTTTACCAATGAGCTACAAGTTGTTTCTTACTTTTACTGAACAAAAATAACTTATAACTCTTAATCAGGCCGAAATACTCTTTTTATATATTTGAATAAAATACATTTGTACAGGGATTTCAGAGTCGTTACACACTATGATAACTTGCTTAATGTAGTTTGCAATTTCTTTCCGGCGACTTCTATGCTCGAAGTAATTGTGGAAGATGGGATCAGGGCAAATGTGTGAAGCACATGATCTATTGAATGCTATATTGTGTTTTGAGTTTGCTTTATGCTTTATTTGATTATAAAAGTTTTGGGAATCATCAATGAGTTATCACAAGCATTGCAGGAAAGATCAAGATCTTGTAAATGCCATGAATATGGCGGACTTATCAAAGAAGCGGCTCATGAGTACGGCGGACTTATCAAAGAAGCGGCTACAAATATTAAGAAATAAAGAATGACACCAGTTATTGGAGAAAGTTTATTTATTTTGTGAATCGCATGATATAACAATACCAAAAATGGAGAATCTTTTTGTGTTGCAAGGGAGATCACGGCGTCGCACTCAAGAGCTCACAAACCTTCACCATTATCAAATTGATTTGTTTTATGCGGTGATTGATATGCAACTTCAAGAGCTTAATGGTCGTTTCAATGAGGTGAATGCTGATTTACTTTCTTGTATGGCATGTCTTGATCCGAGCAATTCATTCTCTAGCTTTGATAAGGAAAAGTTGGTTAAATATGCTTAGTTTTATCCATCTGAATTTTCACCACCAAAGTTTATTTTCCTTGATAATCAACTTGAGACTTATATTGTAGATGTTTCTACCGCTGTTGACTTTACTAACGTGAAAGGAATATGTGGTCTTGCACAAAAGTTAGTTGAAACAAAAAAGGATCAAGCATATTCTCTAGTGTATTTGTTTCTGAAATTGGCTTTAATTTTTCCCGTTGCAACTGCTACTATGGAATGGGCATTTTCTGCAATGAAAATCATAAAAACTCCACCATGCAATCTAATGGAAGATGATTGGTTGGATGATCTTATGGGGACATATATTTTGAGAGAGATATTTAATACCATTGACAATGAAAGCATCATCTAAACCTTTTAAAATTTAAAGAATAAAAGAGGTGTGCTTCCACATCGGTAAATTATTGGATGGCTTCGTAAATTTTTTTTTGTATCAACACTTTTTGTATATAGAATTAAAAAATATCAATATATATATTAAAGTTATTTTAGCAATGTTTATGAACTCCGTCACACCTGAACAAAAATCCTGGATTCGCCACTGGATGTTGATACACCAAATTTCATATGATTTTAATACCTTTTCGCCGTTGATTTAGTGAGTGCAAAATTAACGGTTTACCGACAATAGAACTTTTTACATTGTTAAATCAACAGTGAAAAGTATTAAAATCATATGAAATTTGGTGTATCGATATATTAGACGATGAAGATCAAGATAGGTACCGATCGTTGAATAAAATGGTGAAGGATGCAGATTTCGACGCCACCTGACGAGAAAAGTCTGAGAAGACCTCTTTCCTCCATATATATATATAGAGAGAGACAGAGAGAGAGAGAGAGAAGAGGCCATAGGGTGGATTCCTTCCTATGGCGTCGAAAAAATACCCCCTCCCAAGTTTTTTCCGACGACCGGCACCCACCATCTTCATCGTCATCATCTAAGATGTGGGTACACCAAATTTCATGTGATTCTACAACTTTTTCACCGTTGATTTAGTGGGTTCAAAATTAACGGTTTACCGACAATAGAACTTTTTACATTACTAAATCAACAGTGAAAAAGTTGTAGAATCACATGAAATTTGGTATACCCATATCTTAGATGACGACGATGAAGATGGTGGGTGCCGATCGTCGGAAAAAAACAGGGAGGGGGTATTTTATCGACGCCATAGGAGGGAATTCCCTACTACGGCCTCTTTCCTCCATTATTCTATATATATATATATATATATATATATATATATATATATATATATATTAAAAGAATAACTTACAAGATGGTATATAAAAAGACTAACTTACAAGATGGTTTCAATACATGGGCCGGAAGGTCGCATAGATTAACCTCATTTTGATTGGTGTCAAGCTTTCCTTGATGTAGCTTCGTCTTACTTTTAATCTCTTTCTAATTTGACCAAATAAAAATCATGTGGATTTGATTCTCTTATTGTATTATATGTGTGTATATATATATATATATATATATATATATATATATATATATATATATTTTAGTTACAACGATCCATAGTGAATGAAGAATAAAATAAAGCATGGGCTCATTGGAGCCATAAGCCCATATCTTGAATCAAATGATCTCTGCTTTCGATTCTTTGATAATTGATAATATTTCAAGAAAAAAGATTAAAGGAGAACATTGTAGCCATCCATTAGAAAAAGATTAAAGGATTTTGAGATCGGCTTTATAAGTATTTCTCTTCCATTATACTCTGTTTAGGACATCTTCTCACACTACTACAAATAAGGGTTGCCCCTACGGATTTATCCGTAGGAGCAAACCACTGCCTCTACGGATATCTCCGTAGGAGCAATAAATTACCCTGTAGGTACAAACGTCGTAGGTGCAAGTCGCAGCCTTGAACATGCCCCTACGGTCAAAAACTTGCCCCTGTGGAGTTATGTGTAAGTCCAGTTGTCTCTACGGATTAGGCCATAGAGACAAAAAATTTATTTAATTTATGATTTTATAAAATAAATTAGGTGTCCCTACGGACTAATCCGTAGGGACAAGAAGGTGCCCTAAGGATAAGTGCGTAGGTATAAATCCGTAGGGACAAAATATCAGGATACCTGATATTTTGTCCCTACGGATACCTGTGTAGGGGCATTGGTTTGCCCCTATGGAGATATCCGTAGGGGCAAGCGTAACCCCTAATACTGAGATCATAGGGGCAAAATATCAGGTATCCTGATATTTTGCCCCTACGGATAAATCTGTAAGTACATTGTTGGGCCCTACGGATTAATCCGTAGGGGCAATGTTGGGCCCTACGGTTATATCCGTAGGTACATATTATCAGGTTTGTTTTTTAAAAAAGGGCTGCCTATTTTTTTCTCGTCCTGTGCACAATAATATATACATCATATATAAAATTAATGATCACGTAGAACATATATCGCAGTATTCATAATCACATCTCAAGCATAATATACAAAAGAAATCAACAAGCAGAATATGATATCAATATAAACACGCAAACACCACCAATATCAATATCGTCCAAAATGTAGTACAATATGTATCATATAAATAAATACATGTTTAAAATATAAGAATAAAAAAGCTATCCTAGCTCGGTCCAGCTCCACCTCTGATAAACGCAAGAAGACGCTGCGCCTGCTCCTCGGATATATCCTAAGTCAATAAATCATGCAATGCGGAGCATGCGGGAGTCTGAGCGGGCTGTGGAGCTGGCGATGTGGTATGCGCAGCCGCCGTCGAGGTAGTGGCTTGCGGAGCCACGACTGCGGGAGTCTGAGCGGGCAGTGGAACTATAGGAGCTGTCTGCGAAACCGCAGCCGATATAGTGGCTTGCGGAGCTGCAGCCGAAGGAGATGCATATGGAGGCTCGGCCGATATACCCTGTCGCGTCTGGACCTACGTGTGTAATAAGTGAGTAAGAACTGTGTATTATTCGAATTCGTATCATTATCAAGTTATTTCGAAACCCCAATCTATGTATACTTAGGGACTTAGGCCTCGTTTGGATATCTAGTTTGGAAAACCAAATAAGCTCGGGCTATGTACTAATATTGGATATGTTGCTATCTATAATATGACATAATATTTTACTATTAAGTAGTATACATACCAGCATCTCCTTCAACTCATGAACGGTGGCCTTCAAGCTCTCCAGTTCCTACCGGAAATGTCGCTCACTGGAGACGGAGGAAGTAACCGCCGGGGTGGAGTCCAACCTCATATGGGCCCTGCTAGGGCCCAGTCCCCGGCCTCTCTCCCAACCTCCATGGTGCCCTCCGTGTGCGGCGTCCAGGACTGGGGTCGGCAGCATCGGATCGTTCTGTCCGGTAAAATCGATCCCCGATGCCTCGACCTGCTCAACCACCCGCTCCTACACCCACATTAACCAGTAAAATATAAGTATATCATTTAAATTTGAACCTTTCAAAACTAAAATTTCAAATAGGGGTTGAATAAATATTAACACTTACGCAATACTCCTGGGTAGCGACGTCGGGGTATCGAAGCTCACCCGTGGCGGGATCTGTCGAGATGCCGTGGACGGCAAGATATGCGGACAGCACGCTCGGTGTAACACCTTGCGCCAGGGTCTGAGCTCTCTACAATATTAGAAAATAACTCTTAATATTAGATATATTAGAAAATAACTCTTAATATTGCATTATATCACAAAGGCCGGTCTATTGTAATTTACCGATAACTCCATGGCTCGAGTAATATTCCTCGAGCCACCTGTATAAGTAGGGCGACCCCTCTTCGCCGACTTCCTATTCTCTATATTTTAAGCAGCATGTTTCTGCACAACACATTCACATTTAGTTTTCTAATTAAGGAACACAAAAAAATAAATTATATACTAAACAATGAATTACATTTAAAATACAAACCTGTTTGCGTTAAGAATCGAAATATTCGCACAATAGAGACCATGTCTCTACGTCGACTCTCACAAAGGCCGGAGTAGATAGAAGGGCCGCTCTCTCTGCCTTGGGGGTCTGTCACGACCCGAATGTACGGAACATGACCGGCACGTAAACTACGAACGTCTCGAGGCGTACGTAATCTAAGTAAACCGAAAACCCAGAAATCCAAACCAAGAAAAGTAGTAGAGTGAAGGAAAACCAATTTAAAATCAAGTAGTTTTAATAGCATAAGCCGAGTTATGCGGTTTTAAAAACATCAAGTATTTCCTGAAAATTTCGGCAGAGTCTCCTTTGTAAATACTGGCTCCCAAACGGGATACAACATGAATAGTATACGAAATCAATAAAAAGGCATCCCCAAGCGGGAGCTAGCTCTTCGTCAATCGACGGTCACAACCACACAAGCAATATAATATACAACGCCAACGACGAGGATTAAAATTCAAAGGAAACTCAAAACCACAAGAAAACCACAGAAATATAACGCGCGACTCTAGGGTCGAAGGAATAACATCACTGGTCTCTATCTCAATATAAATACATGTTTGGTTGATGGAACTTCTAGATACAACAGAGTAATAATATACAAGTTATATAATGGAGGGTACGATACAAGTAAACCCACCTGCTAGCAAATCACCCGAAGGAAACTATGCCCGCAAGCCGTAAAGAAACCTGTACGGAAAACCTGTAAGGAACTGGGGCACAACGGGGGTGAGTTGCCAACTCGTGAATAGAAAAACATCTACGGAAAGAAATCGCATAAATAACGCAACCTAGGTCAATGATCATAATATATCCTCAATTATATATATAACATTTAACCTACAACAAGGCTAGGGTAAATATCTAACCCGAGTGTAATCTCATGTGCCCGTGTCAGTGCCCCAGGTAGCAATATATCATATGAATGAGGTATGAATGTATGAAAACAGAATACATGTAAATGAAGAAACTGTTTTCATAATTTAGTGAGATTTCATTTGTATTTTTAAAATGAGATATCATAAATGAAATCAGCATAAAACAGTGCCTAGCATCGGCACAAAACGTAATCCCAATATCTCGATATCTCTGTATCACGGTCTCTGTACCTCAATATCTCGAAATCTCAATGTCTCAATCACAATATCTAGGGCGCCGTCAGTCCAGACCGGCCCCTACCATCCATCTCAAGACCACGACGGTATCCTCCGGATATCCGACGCGTCGGGAAATATCACCGGTAGGTAGTGCTCCCCTGCCAGGCTCACATCGTCATCATCACGCGCTTCTTGCCCCGGGGTACCTTACCGGGTCCACCATGTACCCGAAACGGTTCATCCGTCTCCTCGAATCGGGTCTCGAAATCCATCAACAAACTCATGGTGGACGACTCATACATCATGGGAAAAACCGCACTTTTTATTTAAAAAGAGAAAGAAGAAGTTTGTATATGTTTTGCGGTTTTCCCCAAATCCAGAAAATCTCATGGAAATCCGAATCATCAATAGCATGTAAAACCATGAATATAAGCATGAGAATCCATGAATACGGCATAACAATGAATAACAGTATGCACGAAGCGACAAGTAATAACTACAATATCTAAACTAGCATATAACGCAAGCAACTAATCATCATGTCAAAACTACTAGTTAACAAGCTACATTAGGCGATAATATTTTCTAAGGTGTGCGTGACATGGCAATCACCGATGAAGATGTGTGTGAGCCGGCAAGTAAGTGTACGTGGTACATACGCATCATCGGTAATGGTGCTGGTGTCCTAACAGCATGATATCAATAATGGAGTATGAAACATAATATAAGCATGCGATGCGAAGCGAACCACAATAATGAGCGGGAGCAGAATACTAGACGCAACTATAACTAATCTGCATTAATCTAATATAAGTCCTACAAATGGTGCCTTTTGAAATAACACGAATCATGGGGTTTTGAAAATAGGGGCTACGGTGTTTTTATGAAAAGATGCGTCTTTTGAAATATCCGTAGGATCCCTTGGGCTGTCCTTTAAAATACCCACGATTCGTTAGTTTTTGAAATAGGTAAGAATCGAATCTAATCTAACAACTAAACTAAACTAAAGGGCTAAGCTAACAAGCTGGACTACAGGTAAGGAAACCGCCTAATATCTGAGTCGATACATATACATACCTGTATATATATTAGTCGGTGATCCCGCCTCAATAATATCATATCCGATACCATATCTATAATCAGACATCCCAAGTCAAGAGTGCGGATCAATCATCAAAATATAGCTCGTACGTAAATCCGTCGTACGGCATCCCCAAATCTGGGTACGGGTTAATATCATATTCATCACACTATTCATCTGGTATCCTCTTTATCCAAGATCATAGTCCAGGGTACTGACCTATGTCTAGTACAATACTAATATCACTATTCACATAGCATTGTCATCCAAAGATCCGCTATAACATCAGGACGTATCTCAAATACGAATCCTGCCATATCACCGATATTACAACCTCAACACAAATCTTATCGACTCATCTCAAACCGAAGTATCATCCTCAAATCCGTATGTGAACACATAGTCCCATACCCATGTGAACACATAACTATATATTCCCAAAAAAAGTACAAATGAAAGAAGAAAGTATGCAAGTATGGGTGGTTGTGTGCATGTGTGGTGCGACCACTACTCTAGGGTTTCGCGACACTAAATCATCCAAGAACACCAAATATCCATATTATCATCAATATACTCAAACAAAATATAATCAATATATATATATGTGTGTAAACGTATTCGTATACATCACCACGAACTGCGGGGGTGCTATACGCCATCCACCCGACTTCTCCCCGTAGATATAAATCTACTCACCTGGTCCTCGCTCGCCGGTGCCGACGTCGCCACGCGCTTGCTTGTCGTCTCGAAGTCCACATGGGGTACCTACATATCATAACGCACCGTATCGCATTAAAATCCAACTCATGACCAAAACGACGCACGAATCTCACATAGGTCAAAACCTATGGTTGCCTTCACAAATCGACCCAAAAACCCTCGACGTCGGCGTACAAACGCCAAACCATCGAGAAAGCTCCCAACACACTCATTTGTACAATTACAAGCACTAATTATAATATAAAATAGCTTAAAATTCACAAAAACCCCAATTTCACTTAAAAAGTCATTTTTCCGAAAATCTAGCAAGCACAAATCACCGTTTTAGTACAAAACTCGATGTATAAATGAATCTAGAGGCCACAATATTCACTAAATATCCTAAATAAGTCATAAAAACAATTCCCATAATTTAATCTCATTAAATTTCATTAACCCCAAAATTCTAGTATGCAATTTATCCAATTTTGACAATTTTCATGGTAAAATTCACAATTCAACAACTAAGCTTGGTTTTGCATAACCTAAGGTATTAAACCACTCATTATAATGTTAATGATGTGATGAAACCCTAACCATATTTTTAATCTCGCATTTTGAATTAAATCTAAAAACCTAGTTTGCAATATTATGCAAATTGGACAATTTTTAAAAAAAACAATTGTAATATAGCAACTAGCTTAGATTTTAGGATGCCACAACAAGTTAATCTACCCATCACAACCATAAACCAATGATCAAACCCTAATGATGTAGTAAAATCCTAACTAGAATTTTAGAAACCCTTCTCTTGAAGGTTAAACCTTGCAATAAAAACCATATTTATCATCTAATTTAGTTGAATTATGGTAATAACAAACAATTTAACAAAAAGGTCAAGATTTTTATACCTCACAACCCATTGATCCAACTTGAAATCTAGCCTCTCAAATTGCCATCTTGTTCTCTAGATCCATACTAGAATGGTCAAGTAAAAATGGGTAGGGATTAGATTTTGATTTTGTGGGATTTTTGAAGCATTTTGGATGATTTTTTGAAGGAATTTGAAGGAAAATGAGAAGGGGAAAATGGAGGGGGAGTGGCTGCAGAATTCGACCAGAGGAGGAATGGGGTGGTGTGTGGGTGATTTGTGGGTAAATTTCAAAGTCAAACCCCTCTCATATCAAGATACACCATGCCTCCAAATTAATATATTTAAATCCTACACTTTCATTCCTATTTCCTCACACACAAATGAGTTGAAGGGAAAAATTTGGGGGGGACAATTCCAGCAGTGGGCTCAGCCCAAATGAGGTGTGAGGATTTGTGAGAGGTTGCCAAAAAAAAATCCCATACAAAAAGACCCCCCTCAAGTTACCAAATTGCAAGATTTCGCTAATTTCACCAAAAAAACCCTTTTTTCAATAATTTCCAACACCGTTTTAGCAAACCATTTTATTTCAAAAACCACATGATAAAATTTTGTTTAATGTGTTATGATGCACAAAATTTGTTTCAACTCATTCCAATTTATAATTTTCCCTAATTAAATGTATTAGTGACGGCTTAAAATAATATTAAAATAATTAATTTCGGAAAAATTTTCAGAAAATTTGAAATTTCACCAGTGGGTCAATAAACACCAAATACTAGCAAATTCATAGCTAGAATATGTATATTTAATTTTTATAATAAGATATTTGTATTTTGACTTTTTACAGAAAACCCCCTTATTTTACCGTTTTTTCGAAATTTCACCGAAACGATTTTTTTTTTCAAAACGTTACAATCTTCCCCCCTTAAAGAAATTCGGTCCCCGAATTTAAATTAAAACTCCCCCCAAAATACTAAAACATCTAAGCAAAACCATCAAGTCGTCGGGGCTCCGAAATCGTAAATACATAAAACAAATCGTAGCGCAACGCATGCGCATGAAAAAATGAGCATAAAACTCAAAATCAAAACTCCGTCAAGCATCCCGCAATCATCGGAGTCATGGAGAAGACATCAATGTCAAATCTCAAGCAAGACCGATATGCTCTAAATCGGAACTATACATGCAAATATCAGGAGGAAATGCATGCCAAATCCTTTAAGTTGCTGTGCAATGCACATAACACTGCACAGTGGCGGACGTCTATCATAAGAAAATAACTATATACATATATACCTTTGTTTGAAATGTACGTTCCGCCGTTTTGGGAAACAATTTAGAAGGGTTTTCCTTATTTTAAACATTTCGCGTCATATCAGACACGTAGGTAAATACTGAGACTATAGCTCGCTTTTTGGAATTCCTTTCAATAGCTATCAATGCATGCAAAATACATTCAGGTACTGTCCTCTGACTAGTCCTGCTTAGTACGAAAACACATCGCAATTATCATAAAAAAAACGTACTGCTCTATAAGAAATCAATCCCAAAATACGCGTATGAATACTTCGTGCGTCTGGTGCGCACGACAATCAAAATCCATATACGTGCCATACAAGTGCACAGAAACAAGATCTAAGTGCATCGGGTGTGCACAAAGCATCTGTCGTAGGCAACGTGTGTGCCTGACAGCAAAATCAGGTGCATCTGACATGCACGAAGAATCTCGATTTAGTGCATCTGGTGTGCACCAAAATCGTATCTCAAGACATGCGCTCAACATGCGCAAAAATCCAAGGCAGGTGCATCCATCATGCACGAAATTATGAAATCCAATATCAAGCGCCGAACATGCACAAAATCAAATCAGGTGCACAAGGTGCACAAAAAAAATATCGAGTATCACAATCGAAATCGAAGTCCAGTGCATCTAAGTGCACAAAATGTGTATCACTGCACTGCAAGCATATGTGAATCATACCGAGTGCAAAAACCAAATCGTATGTGTATATACGCACAATCAACTCAACTGTATGAAATCCATATAATCACAAACATGAGGAACCAAGGCACGAAAACTATCTCAAGTGCAACAACTGTGCAAAAATCGTGAATACTCAGAAGGTGCAACCATGGTCCATGGAAACAAATATCACGAAACTCCATCATCAAAATCAATCATGCAAATAGATCGCTCAAAATACCAAAATCAAGTATGGCGGAATAGTCCCGCTCAAGCACATCCTCCAAGAATCTCTGGCCAACTGTCGTTGTCACTCATAGCATGTCTCATCGACGAACCTGAGCTCTGGCCTGCCGGTGTGCGTAACATGACCACTCCTGGGTCCAAGTCTTCTTGTAATTCATTCCAGAAAGGTCCTGTCGAGATCTCTCCCAAATCTCGTCTCTGCCGAACTGTCCGGAAGTCATCGTCCCTTACTAGATCTGTTCTCGTTCCGGAACGGCTGCATACTCATCGCGACTCCTTCTGGAAGGTATATCCAAGTACAATGCCTTGGCATGCGTATCGCATCTCTGATGTCGGCGGAGTGGAACGTCGTTTCATCTAGATCTGGTACAAAACTCTTACTTCACCTTTCTCTAGTGTCGACCGCTTCGGACTCGTCTCGTCGTGGCTGCATGGACTGAGCTCTAACGGCTATCCTTGTATCTGGAGTCTCCCAAGAATGCATCTCACCACCTAGCATCCGAATTAAGTCGAGCCATCCGATCAAGTCGTCAAAACCTCATAATCCCCCAAGAGCTCAACATCTTGGACACAGTTTAATAGTATCGGGTACATACCACAGCATCGGTGGTCCAGCCGTAGAAGGGCAAACCCAAGCCTCACTAATGGCGCCGTAGAACTGCCGCAAACCCGAAGGTTCAAAGGCTTTCACACGGTCATTAAGTCGAGTTAGGGTTTCATTCTTCTAGAGGGTCCATAGAATTGCCTGCATGCCCTTCCGAATACTTTAAACTTGGAATAATAGGTTTCTGACATTCGATCATCTCTTTCGACTCCCAACGTCTCCGCGTGAAGTCGTCTCTAGCTGGAATCAATCTATCTGATGACCTCGCATCGGGGTAGGCGAACGATCCACATGTCCTAGTCATTCATCCTCGGGTGACTAGCGACCTTCTATCATCTCTTAGTACAACCTGCACTGCAATAGCTCCAACATATGGGGCGATATCTCGTCGCTCGCAGCAACAACTGGCTCACTCGTCTGCACGCTGAACAGTGCCTCAATCATCATGAGTAAGCAATACACCAACGGTCATCAAAATCTGGCTGGCCTCTATGATTGGCTCAATCCTCTAGTGCCGATCAGCACATCCGAGTAACCTCATAAAGGCGATCCGCCAAACGCTCGTGGCGCGGAAACACAGTAAAAAGACACATCTCCGCAATCGTGTGTCGCCGGAATTTCACCCTGGTCAGTCCTCGTTCGTGACGAGCTCGTGCTGACGCAACTCTAGCTGTAGCTCTCCCTGCCCGTAATCATGGCAGCAAAACCATAACTGGTACTGATGAGGCTAGATCGGAATGAATATAATACTGAGCAAAGAAATGTACATCTTAAGGCTCCTTAAGTGGAGTAGCGTATCGTAAATATGCCGCGGAACATACCTACGGTACGTCACTCTACTTTAGTCACCTATTCCATCAACCAAGGGTCATCCTACGCTCCGAAGGTAAAACCTAACGCTCTGATACCAACTTTGTCACGACCCAAATGTACGGAACATGACCGGCACGTAAACTACGAACGTCTCGAGACGTACGTAATCTAAGTAAACCGAAAACCCAGAAATCCAAACCAAGAAAAGTAGTAGAGTGAAGGAAAACCAATTTAAAATCAAGTAGTTTTAATAGCATAAGCCGAGTTATGCGGTTTTAAAAACATCAAGTATTTCCTGAAAATTTCGGCAGAGTCTCCTTTGTAAATACTGGCTCCCAAACGGGATACAACATGAATAGTATATGAAATCAATAAAAAGGCATCCCCAAGCGGAAGCTAGCTCTTCGTCAATCGACGGTCACAACCACACAAGCAATATAATATACAACGCCAACGGCGAGGATTAAAATTCAAAGGAAACTCAAAACCACAAGAAAACCACAGAAATATAACGCGCGACTCTAAGGTCGAAGGAATAACATCACTGGTCTCTATCTCAATATAAATACATGTTTGGTTGATGGAACTTCTAGATACAACAGAGTAATAATATACAAGTTATATAATGGGGGGTACGATACAAGTAAACCCACCTGCTAGCAAATCACCCGAAGGAAACTATGCCCGCAGGCCGTAAAGAAACCTGTACGGCAAACCTGCAAGAAACTGGGGTACAACGGGGGTGAGTTGCCAACTCGTGAATAGAAAAACATCTACGGAAAGAAATCGCATAAATAACGCAACCTAGGTCAATGATCATAATATATCCTCAATTATATATATAACATTTAACCTACAACAAGGTTAGGGTAAATATCTAATCCGAGTGTAATCTCATGTGCCCGTGTCAGTGCCCCAGGTAGCAATATATCATATGAATGAGGTATGAATGCATGAAAACAGAATACATGTAAATGAAGAAACTGTTTTCATAATTTAGTGAGATTTCCTTTGTATTTTTAAAATGAGATATCATAAATGAAATCAGCATAAAACAGTGCCTAGCATCGGCACAAAACGTAATCCCAATATCTCGATATCTCTGTATCACAGTCTCTGTACCTCAATATCTCGAAATCTCAATGTCTCAATCACAATATCTAGGGCGCCGTCAGTCCAGACCGGCCCCTACCATCCATCTCAAGACCACGACGGTATCCTCCGGATATCCGACGCGTCGAATAATATCACCGGTAGGTAGTGCTCCCCTGCCAGGCTCACATCGTCATCATCACACGCTTCTTGCCCCGGGGTACCTTACCGGGTCCACCATGTACCCGAAACGGTTCATCCGTCTCCTCGAATCGGGTCTCGAAATCCATCAGCAAACTCATGGTGGACGACTCATACATCATGGGAAAAACCGCACTTTTTATTTAAAAAGAGAAAGAAGAAGTTTGTATATGTTTTGCGGTTTTCCCCAAATCCAGAAAATCTCATGGAAATCCGAATCATCAATAGCATGTAAAACCATGAATATAAGCATGAGAATCCATGAATACGGCATAACAATGAATAACAGTATGCACGAAGCGACAAGTAATAACTACAATATCTAAACTAGCATATAACGCAAGCAACTAATCATCATGTCAAAACTACTAGTTAACAAGATACATTAGGCGATAATATTTTCTAAGGTGTGCGTGACATGGCAATCACCGATGAAGATGTGTGTGAGCCGGCAAGTAAGTGTACGTGGTACATACGCATCATCGGTAATGGTGCTGGTGTACTAACAGCATGATATCAATAATGGAGTATGAAACATAATATAAGCATGCGATGCGAAGCGAACCACAATAATGAGCGGGAGCTGAATACTAGACGCAACTATAACTAATCTGCATTAATCTAATATAAATCTTACAAATGGTGCCTTTTGAAATAACACGAATCATGGGGTTTTGAAAATAGGGGCTACGGTGTTTTTATGAAAAGATACGTCTTTTGAAATATCCGTAGGATCCCTTGGGCTGTCCTTTAAAATACCCACGATTCGTTAGTTTTTGAAATAGGTAAGAATCGAATCTAATCTAACAACTAAACTAAACTAAAGGGCTAAGCTAACAAGCTGGACTACAGGTAAGGAAACCGCCTAACATCTGAGTCGATACATATACATACCTGTATATATATTAGTCGGTGATCCCGCCTCAATAATATCATATCCGATACCATATCTATAATCAGACATCCCAAGTCAAGAGTGCGGATCAATCATCAAAATATAGCTCGTACGTAAATCCGTCGTACGGCATCCCCAAATCTGGGTACGGGTTAATATCATATTCATCACACTATTCATCTGGTATCCACTTTATCCAAGATCATAGTCCAGGGTACTGACCTATGTCTAGTACAATACTAATATCACTATTCACATGGCATTGTCATCCAAAGATCCGCTATAACATCAGGACGTATCTCAAATACGAATCCTGCCATATCACCGATATTACAACCTCAACACAAATCTTATCGACTCATCTCAAACCCAAGTATCATCCTCAAATCCGTATGTGAACACATAGTCCCATACCCATGTGAACACATAACTATATATTCCCGAAAAAAGTACAAATGAAAGAAGAAAGTATGCAAGTATGGGTGGTTGTGTGCATGTGTGGTGCGACCACTACTCTAGGGTTTCGCGACACTAAATCATCCAAGAACACCAAATATCCATATTATCATCAATATACTCAAACAAAATATAATCAATATATATATATATGTGTGTAAACGTATTCGTATACATCACCACGAACTGCGGGGGTGCTATACGCCATCCACCCGACTTCTCCCCGTAGATATAAATCTACTCACCTGGTCCTCGCTCGCCGGTGCCGACGTCGCCACGCGCTTGCTTGTCGTCTCGAAGTCCACATGGGGTACCTACATATCATAACGCACCGTATCGCATTAAAATCCGACTCATGACCAAAACGACGCACGAATCTCACATAGGTCAAAACCTATGGTTGCCTTCACAAATCGACCCAAAAACCCTCGACGTCGGCGTACAAACGCCAAACCATCGAGAAAGCTCCCAACACACTCATTTGTACAATTACAAGCACTAATTATAATATAAAATAGCTTAAAATTCACAAAAACCCCAATTTCACTTAAAAAGTCATTTTTCCGAAAATCTAGCAAGCACAAATCACCGTTTTAGTACAAAACTCGATGTATAAATGAATCTAGAGGCCACAATATTCACTAAATATCCTAAATAAGTCATAAAAACAATTCCCATAATTTAATCTCATTAAATTTCATTAACCCCAAAATTCTAGTATGCAATTTATCCAATTTTGACAATTTTCATGGTAAAATTCACAATTCAACAACTAAGCTTGGTTTTGCATAACCTAAGGTATTAAACCACTCATTATAATGTTAATGATGTGATGAAACCCTAACCATATTTTTAATCTCGCATTTTGAATTAAATCTAAAAACCTAGTTTGCAATATTATGCAAATTGGACAATTTTTTAAAAAAACAATTGTAATATAGCAACTAGCTTAGATTTTAGGATGCCACAACAAGTTAATCTACCCATCACAACCATAAACCAATGATCAAACCCTAATGATGTAGTAAAATCCTAACTAGAATTTTAGAAACCCTTCTCTTGAAGGTTAAACCTTGCAATAAAAACCATATTTATCATCTAATTTAGTTGAATTATGGTAATAACAAACAATTTAACAAAAAGGTCAAGATTTTTATACCTCACAACCCATTGATCCAACTTGAAATCTAGCCTCTCAAATTGCCATCTTGTTCTCTAGATCCATACTAGAATGGTCAAGTAAAAATGGGTAGGGATTAGATTTTGATTTTGTGGGATTTTTGAAGCATTTTGGATGATTTTTTGATGGAATTTGAAGGAAAATGAGAAGGGGAAAATGGAGGGGGAGTGGCTGCAGAATTCGACCAGAGGAGGAATGGGGTGGTGTGTGGGTGATTTTTGGGTAAATTTCAAAGTCAAACCCCTCTCATATCAAGATACACCATGCCTCCAAATTAATATATTTAAATCCTACACTTTCATTCCTATTTCCTCACACACAAATGAGTTGAAGGGAAAAATTTGGGGGGGACAATTCCAGTAGTGGGCTCAGCCCAAATGAGGTGTGAGGATTTGTGAGAGGTTGCCAAAAAAAAATCCCATACAAAAAGACCCCCCTCAAGTTACCAAATTGTAAGATTTCGCTAATTTCACCAAAAAAGCCCTTTTTTCAATAATTTCCAACACCGTTTTAGCAAACCATTTTATTTCAAAAACCACATGATAAAATTTTGTTTAATGTGTTATGATGCACAAAATTTGTTTCAACTCATTCCAATTTATAATTTTCCCTAATTAAATGTATTAGTGACGGCTTAAAATAATATTAAAATAATTAATTTCGGAAAAAATTTCAGAAAATTTGAAATTTCACCAGTGGCTCAATAAACACCAAATACTAGCAAATTCATAGCTAGAATATGTATATTTAATTTTTATAATAAGATATTTGTATTTTGACTTTTTACAGAAAACCCCCTTATTTTACCGTTTTTTTCGAAATTTCACCGAAACGATTTTTTTTCTTCAAAACGTTACAGGGTCGCCATCCACAGGGAGTAGCAGTCGGCCTTCAGCTCATTCCTGTTGTATCGGATCTTGGTCTGCATGTTCTTCATCAGGCCATTGTACAGAGCATGAAGGTCGAGCATCCTTCCAGGATGATCAGGGTCGGGCGCAGGCTGAAAATCGTAATCTAACTAAAATATAAAAAAAACATTGTTATTAGATTGCAAGTGTTAATAATAAATATATTGGATAAATCAAATAAAAATATATATTAATACCCGAGCCTGATCAAAGAAGAGGGCGAATGAGCGCCGGTGCTGGTCGCCCCACTCAACGTGAAGTGGGTAGTTCTTCACGAGCCGGCTCTCATCCCACATATACCGGCCGAACCTCTCAGCATGATCACCGGTATAGCGATAATCAGGGGTAAAAAAGAGGGGGAATGCTGTCTCCCCCTAGCTCTATCAGGCCTCAGCCTGTGGGACTGATTCGGGCCTCGAGTCCCCCTCTGGAGATAGGGAGGCCCTGCGTCTGCAAGAAATATCAAGACAATCAATATTAAGACAAAGTTGTATTAAGAAATCAAGGTTAAACGAAAATTGAAGTGTGATATATACTTCCGGTGACTAAAGCACGAGCCTGGGCCCGGACAGCAGCACGAGCGGGACGATAGTTCCTCCGGTGAGGAACAGCCGGTGTCCCGGATGTGAACGCATCCCCTCCAACTAGAAAATAAACATTGACGCTAAATTTCCATGAAGTTCATATTTATTCTTTAGAGGATATGTAAAATGAATAAATATTTTATATTTATTCATACTAACCTACAGACTGAGCGGAGGGTACGGAAGTGGCAGGAGTGGCCCCTGCGTCAGATGTGGACGCACCACCTATAATTAGACAATTAAAAATATATTATATAAGTAATTGCAAAAAGAATGTGTAGATCAATAATATAACATTCTAAATCAATATGCATGCACTATAGGATATATAAACATATCCGCAGGTGCGGTGGTGTCACCACCTACAGCTAGACAATAAAAAAAATGATTATCTAAGTAAGAGCAAAAGGAATGTGTATATATTTATGATATAGCATTCTAAATCAATATACATACGCTATATGATATATAAACATACCTGGAGGTGCGGGAGTGGCCTCTGTCCCTGATGTGGACGCATCACCAACAACTAGACAATCAAACATTGACAATATAAGTAATTTTGACATGAACATGCATGAATATCTATAATATTACATTCAAAATGGATATGCGTGCAATATACCTGGAGGTGTGGCAAAGTCCACACGGAAGGAGGCATCCGAAGGGGTCTCCGATCTGGGTGCAAGACCGGCCCTGTGAAGCTCCCTACGTAGCTCTCCGGGCGACAGAACCACTCTGCCTCTGCCTCTGCCTCTGCCAGTGCCACGGCTGGAGCTCCTGCCGCCCCTCGCTACTCCCGTCATCGTCATCAAATCTAGATAAACGGTTCGTGGACGCATTAGACAATCATTACAAGTATTGACTATATATATATAGATCGTAAAATGTGAAGTAATAATATAACATTACTGATAACCTTTTTCGTTTCGTGGGCGCATTAAACATATCTACTTGGATTTCATCATCGATATCATTTCTAACCCACGTAACTTCATGATCGGCCGAAGACAACCCATCTTTCGAAACAGACGGTCGGAGCACTCTAAACCTTCTCTCTTCTTCATCCTCATCGCTGTCCTCGAATTCTGGGACATAGTAGACATCCCTGGGTTTCCAACGGCATACGACACTCCATCCCGGATGCTTCAAACACTGTGAGTAGTATACTTGGAACGCTTGGTTCGGAAAGATAAACGGATCTTCCTGACCGTAAAATCAAAGTGTATTCACACTGGTCAATCCATATTCATCTTTCCAAGTCCCAAGATTGCTTCTCCACTTATCCGTATCGGTTCACGTATCGTACCAAGTATACTGGAATATATAAAAGGGTTCTGATCGTCCGGGATAGTGGATGCCGAGTATACAATTTAAGTACCCATAATAAATCATACCGTCCGATCCTACCATCGCAATCCCACTATTCTGAGTGGTTCTAAATGTTTCTATGTCCTTAACTTCAAATTTGTATCCAAGGACACCGAATCCTTTATAATATGCAACCTCCATACTAGGAAATTGAGCTAAACATTTTGAATCACTCTCAAATGATGCAGACAAGTTCGGATCGTGGATCCAACAAAACAAATTTTACGACAAATACATAACGATATAAGTTTAGATTAAAACTGATAGCAATAACATGTTATTCGAATAACTTACATGATCTGTGACCCAATCGCAAAAATTATCCTGATGATATTTTTTCAATCGTTCATCGTTCCAATCAGGATGCCTCTCACGTACCTTGTTAAAATGAATTATGTTTTCGACATATAAGGGTGACATTAATATTATATCATTTCATACACACACAAACACAAATATAACAATTAATCCAAAAAAACTTACTCTCTAATTTGTTCAAGACGTGCGTAATTAAGCAAGATAAACCGGTATATCTTGTTGATAAATATAGTGTCTACCCTCTTCTAATCGGCTTTACCATATGGCCCGTCTTGAATTCTTCGAGGCCGGTTAAGTCCTGTCTCAATGTTCTCGTCCAGATAGCGGGAACAAAATGTGGTTGCTTCATCAAGAAGATAACCTTGCATGATAGAACCCTCTGGTCGATTTTTACTGCGTATATACTTTTTAAGAGTGTAGAGGTACCTAAAGAAAATATGTTGAATAAATAAATACGGGCATACAGAACAACAATAATTTTAAAAATTGAGCGAAATGAAAAATTTCACGTACCTCTCGACGGGATACATACATCGATATTGTACCGGTCCGGCTAACTTAGCCTCAGTTGCAAGATGAACCGTCAAGTGTATTATGATATCGAAGAATGACGGTGGGAAAATACGCTCAAACTTACAAAATATCAACGCAATAGAATTTTCTAGTTTATCCAGCGTCACAACCTCCAGTGTTTTAGCACACAACTCTCTAAAAAAACAACATAGGTCGTTGATTACTAGACCAACCGATTCGGGAAAAGAAGTCATGAGGGCTAATGGAAGAAGGTGCTCCACGATAATATGGTGATCATGACTTTTAAGCCCATCGATCTTGCCTTTCACAATTTTTATTTTCTTGCTGAATGATCCTGAGAAACTTATGGGAACTTTCAAATCATGCAACACCTGCAGGAATCTTTTCTTCTCCGGTTGTGACATATGATAAGCGGCATTGGGAAGTACAAACTTGCCTGGTTTACCTGCTGCCGGTCTAGGGTGCAATTCACTTCTTATTCCCCACTCCTGTAGATCCATCCGAGCATTCAGGTTGTCTTTCGATTTCCCGTCTTTACAAAGAAACAAGTTGAGTATGTTCTATGATACTCCCTTCTCTATATGCATGATGTCCAGACAATGACGCACTAAATTTGTTGACTAGTACGGAAGCTCGAAGAAAATGCTTAACTTGTTCCAAAATAGTGATTTGACTTGTTCCAAAATGGATCCATCCCGAAGGTCATATTATTGTAACCATCCCACTGAGCAGTCACGTCCTCTCCGGACAATGGGGCTGGAGGTCCAAGAAGCTCTTGATGACCATCAAAGTGAACAGTGTCTAACATGTAGGGGTGGTCTAGAGGCAGGAAACGTCGATGGCCGCAATAACAAACCTTCCTGCTAAAATTCAAGAATTTTGATGTTGTGTGTTGATGGCAATGAGGACATGCTTTGTGACCATGTACGGACCAACTTGATAGCATTCCATACGCAGGAAAGTCATTAATTGTCCATATTAAAGCCGCACGCAGTATGAAGGTTTTATTTGTGTTTGTATCGTAAGTCTCTACACCATCAATGAACAAAGATTTTAACTCCTCGATCAGAGGTCGGAGATAGACGTCGATATTGTTTCCCGGTGAGTTTGGTCCGTCGATAAGAAGAGGCATCATAAAGTATGATTGGTCCATAGCCAACCAAGACGACAGATTATAAATTATCATTACAACGGGCCATGTGCTGTGACTTCCAGCCATATAGCTGAATGGGCAGAAGCCATTACTAGCCAGTCCGAGCCGGACATTGCGAGGATCGCTACTGAATATTGCGTGCCTCCTATCGAAATCCTTCCATGCCGGTGAATCTCTTGGATGGCTCATTTTTCCATCTTCACTTGGAGGAGCACGGTGATGCCAAATCATTGCCTCGGCTGTTTTCTTGCACCTGAATAGCCTCTGTAGCCTCTGTGTTATGCGAAAGTATCGTGCTATCTTGACAGGTATATCAGGCTTCTTATCAGAATCTTTCAGCTTATACCTGGCCTCTCCGCATGTTGGACACTCTTTAAAATCTGAATTCTCTTTCCGGTACAACACGCAATTTTTAGGACATACTTGAATCTTCTCGCAGTTTAGACCCAAATAAGACATCATCTTCTGGGCTCCATACCAGCTGTCGGGCACGTTATTTCCCGGAGGCATAGAATCTTTCAAGAACGAAAAAGCATTGTGAATGACTTGTTGCTCCATCCATTTAGGCACTTAATCTGGAAAAGTTGGATGAACCATGAGAGGGTGGAATACTTTGCATTCTCATAATTGGTTTTCTAGTATCATTCATGAAATTTTCATATTTATCCTCACGCGGTCCTTGACCGGAAGGAATGTCATCTTTGCTACGAATAGATTCACCTAGGGCAGCCTCTACCATATCCTCCATTTCTTCTGATGGAAATAAATTACCGTCTTCTCCTTCTTCTCCTGCCGCATTATCGTGTTCTCCTTCTTCTTCTGCCGCATTACTGCGTTCTTCTCCTTCCCCGTGATATTTCCAAGTTGTATAAAGTCTAGTAAAACCATATTTTACGATATGAAGTTCTGCCAATTCTACTTTCTGCCAGTACTTATTGCCACATCTATCGCACGGGCAGAGAATCTTCTCTATCACGATCTTCTTATGTGCGTGTGCAAATTCAATAAAAGCAGCAACTCCTGCGACAAACTTAGGTTGCATACATTGTTGTCAATCCACATACATCCAGTCCTTAACTCTGACGTACTCATGAGCCATGTTAGACTGTATAACATATAAATTGTAGGTTATGGTGACTATATTAAGAAATCTAAGAACGGGATAGTTACTGACAAAGGAGAAAATCCGTGTATATGCTTTGTGTGTGCGTTTATCGTTGAAAAGAATAAATTATCGAACGTATGTTAACCGATAGACGGGGACTAAGTGGCGCTTTTAGTTTCATATATGAGTATCGATGAGAATATGAAATTTTCATATTATCATCGAGTATCATATATTGGTTTTAACTTGAACATCTTGAATCACTCTCTAATGATGTGTTTGTTGTGTATTCTTGTTGTATGTGTGTGTTTCGGCTGTCGGGGGTAAGGCTTCTATTCCATTAAGAATGTATAGAGCGAACACCCATTCGCTTGTGTTTTCAACCGTTTCAAGTAAATTTCGGCAGCACCTCCCCGCTGTTCTCCGAGTACACTGTAATAGAATAGATAATCATTTCAAAGCTGTGAAACAACATTGAAATGAACATCTAATCTATCTTTGTACACGGAGAACCAGCGGAAATGTACCGACGAAATATCTCGAAACGGATGAAAACACAAGTGAATGAAAGTGTTTGCTTTATACATTCCTAACTTGTCCACACGGGACAAATCTATCGGTTATCATACGATTGAATCTTCTCGTCACATAGACTATACGACGGTTGTTAGTATCGAGCTATACCGTCCGATATTTAACAACTTTCGTATAGTTCTATGTCACGACGAATATCGAACGTATGTTAACCGATAGAAGGGGACTAAGTGGCGCTTTTAGTTTCATATATGAGTATCGATGAGAATATGAAAGTTTCATATTATCATCGAGTATCATATATTGGTTTTAACTTGAACATCTTAAATCACTCTCTAATGATGAGTTTGTTGTGTATTCTTTTTGTATGTGTGTGTTTCGGCTGTCAGGGGTAAGGCTTCTATCCCATTAAGAATGTATAGAGCGAACACCCATTCGCTTGTGCTTTCAACCGTTTCGAGTAAATTTTGGCAGCACTTCCCCGCTGTTCTCCGAGTACACTGTAATAGAATAGATAATCATTTCAAAACTGTGAAACAATGTTGAAATGAACATCTAATCTGTCATTGTACACGGAGAACCAGCGGAAAGGTACCGACGAGATATCTCGAAACGGATGAAAACTCAAGTGAATGAAAGTGTTTGCTTTATACATTCCTAACTTGTCCATACGGGACAAATCTATCGGTTATCATACGGTTGAATCTTCTCGTCACATAGACTATACGACGGTTGTTAGTATCGAGCTATACCGTCCGATATTTAACAACTTTCGTATAGTTCTATGTCACGACGAACATCAAACGTATGTTAACCGATAGACGGGGACTAAGTGGCGCTTTTAGTTTCATATATGAGTATCGATGATAATATGAAAGTTTCATATTATCATCGAGTATCATATATTGGTTTTAACTTGAACATCTTGAATCACTCTCTAATGATGCGTTTGTTGTGTATTCTTGTTGTATGTGTGTGTTTCGGCTGTCAGGGGTAAGACTTCTATCCCATTAAGAATGTATAGAGCGAACACCCATTCGCTTGTGCTTTTCGGCAGCACCTCTCCGCTGTTCTCCGAGTACACTAGATAATCATTTCAAAGCTGTGAAACAACGTTGAAATAAATATCTAATTTATCTTTGTACACGGAGAACCAGCGGAAAGGTACCGACGAAATATCTCGAAACGGATGAAAACACAAGTGAATGAAAGTGTTTGCTTTATACATTCCTAACTTGTCCACACGGGACAAATCTATCGGTTATCATGCGATTGAATTCTCGTCACATAGACTATACGACGGTTGTTAGTATCGAGCTATACCGTCCGATATTTAACAACCTTCGTATAGTTCTATGTCACGACGAACATCGAACATATGTTAACCGATAGACGGGGACTAAGTGGCGCTTTTAGTTTCATATATGAGTATCGATGAGAATATGAAAGTTTCATATTATCATCGAGTATCATATATTGGTTTTAACTTGAACATCTTGAATCACTCTCTAATGATGCGTTTGTTGTGTATTCTTGTTGTATGTGTGTGTTTCGGCTGTCGGGGGTAAGGCTTCTATCCCATTAAGAATGTATAGAGCGAACACCCATTCGCTTGTGCTTTCAACCGTTTCGAATAAATTTCGGCAGCACCTCCCCGCTGTTCTCTGAGTACACTGTAATAGAATAGATAATCATTTCAAAGCTGTGAAACAACGTTGAAATGAATATCTAATCTATCTTTGTACACGGAGAACCAGCGGAAAGGTACCGACGAAATATCTCGAAACGGATGAAAACATAAGTGAATGAAAGTGTTTGCTTTATACATTCCTAACTTGTCCATACGGGACAAATCTATCAGTTATCATACGATTGAATCTTCTCGTCACATAGACTATACGACGGTTGTTAGTATCGAGCTATACCGTCCGATATTTAACAACCTTCGTATAGTTCTATGTCGCGACGAACATCGAACGTAAGTTAACGGATAGACGGGGACTAAGTGGCACTTTTAGTTTCATATATGAGTATCGATGAGAATATGAAAGTTTCATATTATTATCGAGTATCATATATTGGTTTTAACTTGAACATCTTGAATCACTTTCTAATGATGCGTTTGTTGTGTATTCTTGTTGTGTGTGTGTTTCGGCTGTCGGGGGTAAGGCTTCTATCCCATTAAGAATGTATAGAGCGAGTACCCATTCGCCTGTATTTTCAACCGTTTCGAGTAAATTTCGGCAGCACCTCCCCGCTGTTCTCCGAGTACACTGTAATAAAATAGATAATCATTTCAAAACTGTGAAACGATGTTGAAATGAACATCTAATCTATCTTTGTATATGGAGAACCAGCGGAAAGGTACCAACGAAATATCTCGAAACGGATAAAAACACAAGTGAATGAAAGTGTTTGCTTTATACATTCCTAAGTTGTCCACACGGGACAAATCTATCGGTTATCATACGATTGAATCTTTTCGTCACATAGACTATACGACGGTTGTTAGTATCGAGCTATACCGTCCGATATTTAACAACCTTCGTATAGTTCTATGTCACGACAAATATCGAACGTATGTTAACCGATAGACGGGGACTAAGTGGCGCTTTTAGTTTTATATATGAGTATCGATGAGAATATGAAAGTTTCATATTATCATCGAGTATCATATATTGGTTTTAACTTGAACATCTTGAATCACTCTCTAATGATGCGTTTGTTGTGTATTCTTGTTGTATGTGTGTGTTTCGGCTGTCGGGGGTAAGGCTTCTATCCCATTAAGAATGTATAGAGCGAACACCCATTCGCTTGTGCTTTCAACCGTTTCGAGTAAATTTCGGCAGCACCTCCCCGCTGTTCTCCGAGTACACTGTAATAGAATAGATAATCATTTCAAAGCTGTGAAACAACGTTGAAATGAACATCTAATCTATCTTTATATACGGAGAACCAGCGGAAAGGTACCGACGAAATATCTTGAAACGGATGAAAACACAAGTGAATGAAAGTGTTTGCTTTATACATTCCTAAGTTGTCCACACGGGACAAATCTATCGGTTATCATACGATTGAATCTTCTCGTCACATAGAATATACGACGGTTGTTAGTATTGAGCTATACCGTCCGATATTTAACAACTTTCGAATAGTTCTATGTCACGACAAATATCGAACGTATGTTAACCGATAGACGGGGACTAAGTGGCGCTTTTAGTTTCATATATGAGTATCGATGAGAATATGAAAGTTTCATATTATCATCGAGTATCATATATTGGTTTTAACTTGAACATCTTGAATCACTCTCTAATGATGCGTTTGTTGTGTATTCTTATTGTGTGTGTGTGTTTCGGCTGTCGGGGGTAAGGCTTCTATCGGTTATCATACGATTGAATATTCTCGTCACATAGACTATACGAAGTATTTAAATAAATATAACTGGTATCAGAAACCCGGTCCTGACACACAGGAAGCAACCCTTATCCTCAACTAGCCTGCATACTGAATATTATCTGTCGAGTTAACAAATTTAACCTGATCAGATATACTCGCTGGGTAAAACCTCACAAAGATAGGCACGAATTGAATGTAGATGGTGCAAAATCAAGTATAACAAATTTACCATACATCAGATTTACATTCAAGGAAGTTCAATCCCAAGCTCTAAATTTTTAATTACTTTTGCTAAAAATGAAAGTGTATTCAGCTTTGTTGTCTCTGTTGTATATGCAGTTGTACTCAGCAGATCATAAATAAAATCTCCGTCCCCTGAGACCAGTTTTCCCACAAAAAAAACAATCTGTATCTTAACATGCACTGCACCATCAGAATCTATTCGTTCAAGAGTTACGCCTGAGAAAAATGCAAGCAACATTTTCAATTTTCAGCTCTAATTTGAACTGATCTGCAGTCCATGCTCTCACACACTTTTCTCCAGGAAAATTAGTAGCACACCTATCATACTCTAAAATTTAAGAACCCCAACCCTAACCCTAGCCCTAGCCCCAGCCCCAGCCAAACCCCAACCTCAGCCCCAGCCCCAGCCCCAGCCGAACCCCAACCTTAACTGTCACGCCCCACTTCCCAGTGTACGGCGAAGTGGACGCGACGAGGCCCGCTACGTATATACTCAGAAGTATATACGCTAAGCGTAGCTAAGCAATATAAAATAAATCATAAGAGACAAATGATATTGAAATAACAGCAACTTTTATTAATAACATTCTTTGTACAATGCATGAAAAGAAAATACAACTGGAATGAAAAGCAATGCCTAAACAGTGGCATAACATAAAATGAAATAAACTGGAAAGAACAAGGTACAGTATCTAGAGCTCTGGATCTTCCTGGAACTGCTCCAAATCTTCACCGGTGGGCTAGATCTCAGCTTGGTCCAACGCACCTGACGACATTCAAAGAAGAAAGAAATAGAATGTCGTCAGCGAACAGGTCGCTCGGTAAGTCCCAAAGAATAAGAAGAATGAGAATGACAGAGTAACAGTATTTTCTAAATTATTATATTGTTGAATATTATGGAACATTGTGTAACGCTGTTGTTTGTAGCTTGGTACAGAAGGATGCTAGTGTATACGAGGGGGATCTCTATATGCTAGAGATCAGGGCAAAAGGAAAGTACAAGGAACCGTTATGCCACGGTACAACAGCAATAGGATTCAGGTTAGGTGTCTTAATCTGACCACCTCGTGCCACCTTTAACACCTTCCGTACCAATCTACCTCTTAAACCCCGTAGTGTTTTAACAGTATTGTAGTATTGGAATATGTAAGTTGGGTGACTGACCAAAACCATGATATCAGTAAACATGATGTAACTGTATAATCAGGTAAATGGAATATCAGGATAATGGATGAATATCCATGATTTGATTCAGTCAAAAGGAATATATTGTTAACTGGATTCAGGGTTTCATGTATTCAAATTGTGTTGGAGTATAGAAGAATATAGATTGACTTGAATCATATTCGAGTCAGGAATAGTCAGACTCTAACCCGAGTCAGACTAAAAGAAAGATAATTTGAAGTTCAATATTAGCTAGGGGCCTTATTGTAATTTGTAAAACTTGAGGGGGTTTTATGTAAAAATACTTTTGTATAGTTTCAAAATACACCTCAAGTATTTAATAATCGTCTTTATTGTTATAATGAATGTGAATTTTATTTGTGTTATTCTAGTGAATATATCCTAATAAAAGTATTAATTGTTTTATCTGAAATTCATGGTATTTTAATGTAAATTTTAATCTTGTAATTTTTTTTAGGAAAATGTGGAAACTTTATATTATAATAAAATAGGTGTTTAAATGATAATTATATATGTATAAACACTTGGATAATTTTTAAATGAATATTTTATTTTCAAAAATCTCATTTTTCTTAAATGTCGTATTTTAAACCTTTCGAGACCGAATGCTCCTTGCGGAGGTCTGAATCTCGCACTACTAGCCTGCGGGTGCACGATGAACCGTACTATCCCTAACAGGTTCCCCAAAAATGGGTTGTAGCGGCGCTTTGCTTAGGTTTAACAAATACTTTTCATTTGGGGAAAACGGTTTTATAAATATGGGGTATTTATTTGCAAAAAAGTATAGTTTTCCGTATTTTAGTTGTTAGGGTTTCCTAAGCCAACTAGCCTACTTCTAAGGTCTAAACGATGAGTCATTAGAAGCCTCAAATCGCCTCTTCACCGTCAATTGCGGCCAGATAAGTGCCAGGTAAGTGGGAAGGAACCACAGTCGTGGGCCTAATTAAAAACCACTAGCCTTAGACATACTTACCTAGTCACCACAAGACAGTTTAGATAAACGATCGATATCCATGACCAATCGTGTTTTCATTTTATTAAAAGATTTTATCTAGAAATGTTTACAACTTAAAGCTTTCAATAAAGGTTATAAAGATTAGGGTATTTTAGTGAAAAGTCCTTTAATTTCGTATTCTGTATTTTGATATTTATCAATTAGGGTTATATTGAGTGTGTGTAGAGGTAGGTCATTACCTCGTGACTTATTTTAAGGTTTAATGAATTTTTAGAGATTAAATATGATGTATTAAACTTGAAGGTATTAAAACGCAAGAATACGGTATTCGAAAACGTTATCATTTTATGTGTGAAATTTCATTCAAATTGGGTTCTACAAGTTTAGTGATCAAAATAAACATATTTAGGAGTGAGGTAATTAATTAAACTAAGAAAAATGAATTTCATGGTATTTTTATGAAAAGAATACGGTTTTGCAAAGAAATTATCATTTCATATGAAAAAGTTTGATTAAATTGGTTTATGGGTGATTAATAGTCAACATGAATATGGGTAGATAATATGTATTAGGTGACAAGTGGAAATTTATAGAAAAACCGAATCGGAAATCGGTTTGTCCGATTTCCGTCGGGTTCCAAAAAGTCATATTTTTACATTTATAGAAAAGAGAGAGAGAAGAGGTGGGACTTACAGTTTGGACAAGCTAAGGAAGCTAAGGGATGTGGTGGTTGTCGATTCGTCGAAAACGTCGCGAAGGTTCTGATCCGGTCGCCGGAATCCGTCGTCGATTTCGGCAGCGCTTCGCTTCTCGCTCTTCGTACCGAGTTCTCGAGAATTTGAGAGAGTGGACTTAGAGTTGTGAGGGGAAAAGGTAGAGGATAGGGGTCTTTATATAGGGCTAGGCTAGGGTTAGGGTTTGGATTAAAAATATTTTTAAAAAATATAAAAAACATTAAAAATTCATTAAAAATCATTAAAGCTAGGAGTAAAAGGGATTTATTGGCCAAATCAAAACCGATCCAGGTATAATAAGTGTGCAAGAGGGTTGACCAAGTCAAGAGCCAACTTTTCTCAGTTGGTGACTCGGCCGTCCGGCCAAGTCCGGCCGGCGGCGCCGGACCGAGTCGGCCGAGTCGCCTGCCGGCGGCGCCGAGTCGGGCCGAGTCAAGGGTCCAATGGCCGGGGGTTTTCCTGAGGAACAACTTGGTATTTTTACTTTTTATTGTCCAGTACATATTTTGGGAGTTATGGCCTTTTTACCATTGACTTCCAAAAAAAATAAAACAAAATAAATACAAAAATAATGTGGGGCATGGGATTTGAACTCCGGTGGCTTGGTTCAGCAGTGCAAGGTATTACCAATGAGCTACAAGCTCTTTCTTGTAATTATTGTAAGGAATTAGATACTTAAATTGTTTCCAGCAACATTAATACTCCCAGTATACACTATATTTAAAGCAAATTTTTGGTATACAAAATTGGAGTTGTTACAATCTACCCTCCTTACAAAAATTTCGTCCTCGAAATTTACAACTTTTATTTAAGGACTAATTTACAAAAAGGTGCGGATATTTTGCACGCATCTCATCCTCCCTTTCCCACGTGGATTCTCCTGGAGTGTCTTTCCTCCACATTACCCGGACCAAATTAACTTCTTTGTTCCGAAGTGTCTTCACTTTCCTGTCCAGGATTTCCACAGGTTGTTGCTCATAAGACAAATCGGGCTGTATCGTGAGTTCGGAATGATCAAGTACATGGCTGGGGTCACTCACATACCTTCTGAGTTGAGATATGTGGAACACGTTATGCACTCCTTCCAATGAGGGTGGAAGCGCTAAACGATATGCCACTTCACCGACTCGTTCGAGTATATCGAACGGTCCAATGTATCTCGGACTCAACTTTCCCCGTCTTCTAAATCTGATCACTCCGCGGTTCGGAGAGATTTTCAGAAATACATGATCTCCTGGCTGGAACTCCAAGTGTCGTCTCTTCATATCAGCCCAGTGTTTCTGTCTATCTTGGGCTATGCACATTCTTTCCCTGATAGTACGAACCACATCAACGGTCGCTACTATCATCTCTGGTCCAAGGAGTTCTCTCTCTCCGATGTCGTCCCAACTTAATGGCGATCGACACTTCCTTCCATATAATGCTGCAAAAGGTGTCATTCCTATACTTGCTTGGTAGCTGTTATTGTACGCGAACTCCATAAGATGCAGGTGATCTTCCCACGATCCCTTGAAGTCGAGCATACATGCTCTGAGCATATCCTCCAAGATCTGAATAGTTCGTTCCGACTGACCATCTGTTTGTGGATGATAAGCCGTGCTGAAGTTCAGACTTGTTCCCAAGCTAGCTTGCAGACTTTGCCAAAATTGCGATCGGAACCTGGTGTCACGATCGGAGACAATGCAGACCGGTACTCCATGAAGTCTCACAATTTCCTGTATGAGTTCATGGGTATCAGAGATAGTACAGTATGAAGAGTTTAAATCTTAAATTAGATTATTACCTCCATGTACTTCTTCGCTAATGTCTCAGTTGATTGGCCAACTCGAAATGGGATGAAGTGAGCCGACTTTGTGAGTCGATCCACAATGACCCAAATCGCATCGTTACCCTTTGTGCTGCGAGGAAGAGCAGTTACAAAGTCCATCGTGATGTGCTGCCACTTCCATTCTGGAATTGGTAACGGTTGAAGTAGTCCAGCTGTCCTGTGATGTTCAGCCTTTACCTGCTGACACACCAAACATTTTGCGACACTCCTGGCTACTTCACGCTTCATTCCATGCCACCAATAATTCTGACGTAGATCTTTGTACATTTTGGTACCTCCAGGATGTACTGAATAGGGAGAGCTGTGAGCTTCTTTCATTAACTCTTCCCGAACAGGACCCTTTGGTACACACAATCTGCTGCCGTATCTCAAAGATCCGTCTTCATGAATGATGAAATCTGTTCTGAGTCCATTCTCCACTTGTTCTCTGATCTTTTGCAACTTAGCATCGCTGGCTTGAGCTGCTTTGATCTGATTGACAATATTTGATTGAACTTGCAGATTCATCAAATTTGAAACATCACCTGGCATGACTAGTTCGATCTCCATCTGATGTAGGTCTTGCTGAAGCTTCCACTGAGCGGTGAGATTCATTGCTAATGGTTGGCGACTAAGAGCATCAGGTACTACGTTTACCTTTCCTGGATGATATTGCAAGTTGATGTCGAAGTCCGCCATGAGTTCTAACCATCTTCTGTGTCGCATATTCAACTCCTTCTGAGTAAACACATATTTCAGACTCTTGTGATCTGTGTAGATGTTCACTCGTTCACCAAGTAAGTAGTGGCGCCAAATCATGAGAGCAAAAATGACGGCTGCCAACTCCAGATCATGCGTCGGATAATTGCGCTCATGAGTCTTCAGTTGTCTTGAAGCATAAGCCACAACCTTACCGTGCTGATGTAGAACACATCCTAGTCCCTTACCGGATGCATCACAATGTACTTCAAATCCTCCAGATTGATCCGGTATGACGAGAATAGGTGCAGATGTCAGTCTTGATTTGAGTTCTACGAAAGCTTGCTCGCATGTTTCTGACCACACAAATTCTTCATCTTTTCGTGTGAGCTTGGTCAGGGGTGTTGCTATCTTCGAAAAGCCTTCAATGAATCTTCTGTAATATCCAGCTAAGCCCAAGAAACTCCGAATATCCTTCACTGATTTTGGTGTAGGCCATTTGCTGACTGCTGAAACTTTTGCTGGATCCACAGAAATCCCTTCTCCTGATACGATGTGTCCAAGAAAACCAACTTGTTTTAGCCAAAACTCGCACTTGCTGTATTTGGCGTAAAGCTTATGTTGTCGAAGTGTTTCCAGGACAATTCGTAAGTGCTCCGCATGCTCTTTCCGGTTCTTAGAATATACCAGGATGTCGTCGATGAAGATGACAACGAACCTGTCTAAATACTCCCGGAAAACTTAGTTCATAAGGTTCATGAAGATTGCTGGTGCATTGGTTACTCCAAATGGCATTACTAGAAATTCGTAATGTCCATAGCGAGTTCTGAAAGCTGTTTTGTGAATATCAGCTTCCTTGACCTTCACTTGATGATAACCTGAACGAAGATCTAGTTTAGAGAAGACACAAGATCCACTTAGCTGATCGAATAAATCGTCGATGTGCGGGAGTGGATACTTGTTCTTTATAGTAACTTCGTTCAAGGCCCTATAGTCGATGCACATTCTGTATGAACCTTCCTTCTTCTTCACCAATAGTACAGGTGCTCCCCAACTTGAAGTGCTGGGACGAATCCATCTTTTCGCCAATAATTCGTCCAACTGTGTTCGAACTTCTTTCAATCCTTCCGGACTTAGTCTATATGGTGCTTTGATCACTGGTTGTGCTCCTAGTACTAAGTCAATACTGAATTCAAGAGCTCGATCGGGAGGCAAACCTGATATATCGTCAGGGAATACATCGCCGAACTCTCGAACTACCTCCAGTCTTGATTCTTCCTCTGCCTGAGCTGCTGCAACTACTGCTTCCCTTGGCTTTGCTTTGTAAGTACTTGGCTCCAGTGTACGATCTCCACTCTTGAAATAGAAGACCGGATGATCGGGAATCTCAAATACTACCCTCCTTTGACGACAGTCGATGGTAGCATAAAAGGCTCCAAGCCAGTCCATTCCTAGAACCACATCGAAATTTGGTATGTCCAGTACCTTGAAGTCAGCGTAAAACTCTCGACTGCAGACGACGACTGGACACATGCTGTATCCCATAGTTGCCTTTAGAACACCATTTCCAGAACTGACGTTCCAGCTGGATACAAGCGGTGAGACTGGAATCGCATGGGTTCAAACAAACCGTTGCGACATAAAGTAGTGGGATGCTCCAGTATCAAACAATGCAAGTGCAGGTAGTGAAGCTACTAGGATTGTACCTAAGGTATTAGGGATAGGTTTTAGGTATAGGGAAAATGTGTAGTTAAACAAGACTAAAAGATAAGTTTGAGAAAGAAGGTTTACCAGTAATGAATTGGCCAGTGGCCTCAGCTTCTTCCACAGACATCATGAAAGCCTGGCGCTTCGGCACATTCCTCCTGGCCTGAGGAGCATTCCTCTGAACGTTCCTTTGAGCTTGATGGAACTGTCGAGGAGGTGGTGCAGCTTGTGGTCCCCTAGGTGGTGCAGGCAGTGCAAGTCTGGTAGCAGGTGCCTGAAGAGCTGGTCGCTGCTGATAAGTATTTGCTGGCCTGGGTGCAGCAACAGAGTTCTGCCTTTGTGGACAAGATCCAATATCATGAGTGGCTGAACCGCAGACTAAGCAGAGACGGTTGGCTCGACGGCAGTCCTTCATCATATGTCCAGTTCTCTTGCAGTAAGTGCAAAAGGCTGGGCTAGGACGATGAGTTGGTACTCCGGGTCGCCTTGGCACGAAAGATGGTCTGGACGTGGCTCCACCTGCCATCTGATTGGCAGGGCGCTTGACTCCTGCAGACTGAGATCTGCCCCTCTCTTTTATGACTGCCTCATAACTGTGGGCAGCTTCTAGGGCTTCCTCATGAGTCAAAAACTTTCCTGTGGCTAGAGCAGCCTTGATCTCTGTGTCCAAACCCTGCTGAAAACGACGGGCTCTGATCTCTCCGTCGGTATCAGGTGTGCCGCGAATCTGTTTAAAGATTGTGTTAGCTGTGTGATATGTGATATTTTAAAAAAATTGAACTATTGTGACATATCTTACCGGCTCAATATAGTGAACTCAGCATCGTATTCATCCACCGATTTCTCCCACATTGATCCTTGCTGTAGATGAATAAACTGCTGCTCCATAGCGAACCTGGCAGTCACAGGGAAATATTTCGCGTCAAACTTCTCGCGAAATGTCTTCCATTCAATCGGTTGTGCTAGACGGGTTTCTTCCGCTTTCCACCAATTGCGAGCGTTATCCGTGAGCTGTAGCTTCGCTACACGGACCCAAGCGTGGTCTGGCACTTGAGCTGCTGCCAGATCGTCTTCGATGCTTTGTGCCCATTCTTCCGCTTCGAGAGGGCTTCCTTTACCCGAAAATTGCTTTGGGTGCAAAGCTCTGAATTGCTTTATTCCCGGTGCATCTGTCTCAGGACGACTCAGAAGTTGTTGCTGTCCCTCGAGAAGACTGCGGATCGCATTGAATAGCATCGTTTGCTCAGTGGGTGGTGCCGGAACAACTGGTGTGAGAGGTAGTGCTGGTGGGGTGTTGTTAACGTTGGTGCTGGTGTTGTTCGTGGAATCCATAACCCTGAAGAAAAATTTGGATTAGGACACATTCAAATACATGAAATGATAAGATTCAAGAAATAGAGATTTGCAAGTTTCAAAGAACATGAATTTTAAAGAATGTTTTAGTTGCTGGTTCTTGTGTTATATTGCTTAGCTTGTTCACGCAGACCAGAACTGCATGACAGGGATTCATACAGCTCGAACCTGTATGGGCCACCAACAAAACCGTCGATTTCGGCAGCGCTTCGCTTCTCGCTCTTCGTACCGAGTTCTCGAGAATTTGAGAGAGTGGACTTAGAGTTGTGAGGGGAAAATGTAGAGGATAGGGGTCTTTATATAGGGCTAGGCTAGGGTTAGGGTTTGGATTAAAAATATTTTTAAAATATATAAAAAACATTAAAAATTCATTAAAAATCATTAAACCTAGAAGTAAAAGGGATTTATTGGCCAAATCAAAACCGATCCAGGTATAATAAGTGTGCAAGAGGGTTGACCAAGTCAAGAGCCAACTTTTCTCAGTTGGTGACTCGGCCGTCCGGCCAAGTCCGGCCGGCGGCTCCGGACCGAGTCGGCCGAGTCGCCGGCCGGCGGCGCCGAGTCGGGCCGAGTCAAGGGTCCAATGGCCGGGGGTTTTCCTGAGGAACAACTTGGTATTTTTACTTTTTGTTGTCCAGTACATATTTTGGGAGTTATGGCCTTTTTACCATTGACTTCCAAAAAAAAATAAAACAAAATAAATACAAAAATAATGTGGGGAATGAGATTTGAACTCCGGTGGCTTGGTTCAGCAGTGCAAGGTATTACCAATGAGCTACAAGCTCTTTCTTGTAATTATTGTAAGGAATTAGATACTTAAATTGTTTCCAGCAACATTAATACTCCCAGTATACACTATATTTAAAGCAAATTTTTGGTATACAAAATTGGAGTTGTTACATTAACCCTAACCCCAACCCCAAACCCAACCGCAACCCCCTGCCGAACCCCAACCCCAACCGCAACCCCAGCCCCAGCCCCAACCCCAACCCCAACCCTAACGCTAACCCCAACCGATGCCTCATCGGTTCCAAAACCATGAATCCTAACCCTAAAATAATCAAAAATTTGTTTAATTGAAGATTTACTAACCTGTGCAGTGGAGGAGACGATCGATCGGTGACGACGACGAAACGGAGGCGACGACGAAAACGGCGACGACGAAGAACCAGGCGGTGGCGACGACGAAACGGCCTACGGTGGCGACGACGAGAACGGCGATCGGCGAGAACGAAAGATTTGGGTTCGCACGCTCGAGAGATTATCGAGAGATAAAATAATCAGCGTAGGGGATCGATCTGTGCCTTTTAATTAAATCCCTATTTAAATGCCCCTACGGATTAGTCCGTAGGTCTTTGGTTTGCGGCTCCGTAGGGACAAACAACAATTTACGACTTAATATTTTTAAATTAATACGTCAGGACCGTAGGGGCAACCTTATAGCCCTACGGATTAGTCCGTAGGGCCAAAAGAAATCTGCCCCTACGGATTTCATTATCCGTAGGGGCAACCCCCTATTTTAGTAGTGTCGGTTAAATTAACAATTAACATATTGATCTGATTTGTCTCTATCCATGTTATTTTAGATCTATTTCTACCCCTAGTTGCATCATTAACTATAATTTTATCACTTCATATAATCGGGATATTGATTGCTCTGCGTTGCATATATCCAAACCATCTCAATCAATTTACACTCATCTTATCAGTATATATACCTCTAACTCATTATAAATACACTCATTTCATATGAATATAGTGTATTACACTTTTACACAAACATCTTAACACTCTTGTCTCATCCATGCTTATTTTTGCGATATGTCAATTTCTTAACTGTCCAATATTTTGATCAATAAAAAAGTGTTACTGTTATCGTCATCTTATAATAAAAAAATCCAATGCAAACTGAGAGAGAAAATATATACTATTGAATTTTATACAACTCATTGTAATAAAAAGGATAAAAAATAAAAATAACATAATTAATTAACTAATTCTATATTAAACCAGCCAGAAACAAGGTTTTGGTTGATCAAATTTTAAGGAAAGTCCCAAAATTGTTACAATGCAACCATGTACAAGGTGGAGATTCCTGCAACATGAGTAGCTACAATTTTTCGACAGCTAGAGCTCTCATCATAATGTGGAAATGATAATCTAAAACAGTATATTACAAGTGTTAGAAAAAATCCTCACAACTGGAGAAAGGACCGCAAAAATAAAATACAAATCTTGTTGTTGATCATCTTGGTAAAGTTGTTGAATTTCATTGCTGCTCTTTGTAGTGTTCTTGTTGTCGAATCTTTGTTTTTGCTTGTGAATCGACAACTGATTACTGTGCTGGTTCCAGCAAACTTTTGCGTAGTTTGCTCAAAAGATTTTGATATCATATTTCATATTTTAGAGAGATCAAATAAAAACAAAATAAACAGATAAATTTGGCGAGGTTCGGCCAAATCAATCTACGTACGTTCTCGAACGAAGGATAAGCAATCTACAGTAGTTTCGGAAATTGTGAAGACACAATGATGATGAAAAAGCCCTCAACCTCTGATCCTAGATATACCTCAAATCTCATATAAAAAAAGGGTTGCTTTATTTCTCACAAAGAATTTCCACAAAATTTTAGCCGATTACAGAAAAATATATATAGTCTTCAAAAACCCGCTTCTCAAATAAAGGCTTGGTCAGCATGGATTCCATTCATGGACCCCTAGGCCATGGGCTTCGAACTCGGCCAATTTCCAGACCCATCGGTCCACTGCATCGGCTCATCCTATAGCTTGACAACAAAGGAGGATTCGAATAACTTTATACGCTAAACAATATAGCTCAGAGAGAGCTCCGAAAGTAACCGAAATATAGCTCGATCAATAGCACTCGACAAGCAGGTCTGATAAGGGCTAATAAATTCAAGACAGGCGCAACATTTCCTTGGGCCAACGTAGGGCTCGTGAAATGGAGGGATAAGGAATAAACTAAGCCGATTTAATTAGGAAAGGGGACGCCTTGATGTGTTGAATTTGCTATGTACAAACAACATCTTTAAATACACTACAAGATTTGGTTTGAATTGGATATGTCTTTCATTAATATATATATATATATATATATATATATATATATATATATATCATCTCTACATAAGCAGAGATGTTATCGACCAAAAAATGTAATATGCAACAGTAACCATCGTGTACGTAGAGATTTTTATATTGAAGTTTTCTTCAACAACCAAGCAAACCGAAATTGATTATAAAACTAATCACTGCAAAATTTGCTCTATGATGGAAATAGACGCTATATAACATGAAACAACTTGACTTTTCCATAAAAATAATTGCAAGGGTGCTCTGCAAAAATCCTGACCACAAATCTTAGGGCCTATTGCAAAACTAATAATTGCAGAGGTGACTTCTGTTTTACACAAATCTCGACCATTGCTTTCGATCTTGAATGGGTCTGGACCGTTCGTCCCATTAGGATAGGTACTATTATGCTACTCACAGCAACCACACTTCCGATCCCTCAAATCCCTTGTGAATTTGATTTTAAAAAATGGGTCAATGCTTTGCGTTTCAATGAAATGTACTTGGCTGGTTTCATGTCTCCCTCACCTGATCATTTGGCATGCATGTGCCAATTTGAACCAGGAAATGTCAGCGTAATTAACACAGACAGTATGGGTTTTTAATTGGTTGTTTAAAATTGTTGGATTTATTAAAAAGATTAGCATGGATAACAAAAACATAATATTTTTTTCTTGGTCAGAAGAAATTAATATAGATTTGTTAATCTTGATTTGCATGGTGTAGCTGGCTAAAATAATATAATTTGTATAAGCCATGGATCGGTAGAATTCTTGCATTATAGACAGATAGGAGCGAGACTTATACGTGTGTATCTAGTTATTTTGAATTGTCCAAGCATATCATGTGCGTACCTGCTTTTTCACTGTACATTATGGCAAACATTCAAAATAGATAGAAGACTTTAGAAATGAGACTAGCACAACCAAAATAGCATAAAACATGTGTGGTTTTTGTGAGAAGCAGCTAATCGGACGAACATAGTAAAATTTATAGAAATCGGATTATTATATAGTTTCTCTTAAATAGAAGAAGTCCTTTTATTATTGTTGCTGCTGCTGCTGCTGTTGTTAAAAATATATCATTTTCTATCTTTTCCTTGCATCTTCTTCATCCCTGATTTCACTTGCAACCCCATCTTTTATCTTCTTTTTCAACATTTGTAAACTCAAGAGACAAATCATATTGGGTAAGCTTGTGAAGAATTCCCCATACATATTACACTTTAATATTTAAATTTTTTTTTGTTCCGCAATGGATTTAGGATAGAAGAAAATGAGAGGAAATGTGATTTTTTTTTTTGGAAGAAGGATGAAATTTCTGAGATGAAACGATATTGATAGTACTTTTCCCACATTTAATTCGATAAAAGACGTTTTGGGAACGCTCGAAGGATAATTATTAAAGACATCAAAAGGAGACGTTTTTAAAATAAATCTTCAAATAAATAGCATTTAATGCGAGGTTTTAAAAAGTTAGGGGTATTTTTTACTGTCTGGTTAAAGATAAGCGGTGTTTCTTGTAATTTAGCCAAAGTTATAACTGATCGGCACCATATTATATATTAGTCTATCATGTCTATTGTTAAACAAAGTATCCGCCGTACAAGATGCACCGCATCTGATTCGAACAGTTTGAATAGCCTTCTAACTTTGTGAGTTCTCGATATATATTATAAATGCTGTGTTTTTGCCTGTTAAAACTAGGTACATATCACCGTGTTTATATAGGATTGTTGATTTTCTAAGCCTAAATCACAGATAACACTTCTAACCTTTCTCATAATAATGGCACCATCGGATTCTTGAACTGGTTGGATTTGTAATGAGAAAATAAGGCAACTGGTCTTTTGGTTGCAGTGATAATTGAATGTTGCATAGGCATTGGGAATTGCTGCTGTATATCATTACAAAATCAAAGGTTCACAGTTGAGAACACAGCCACTCACACCATCATAAAATCTTCAATTGCAAAGAATAGGCTAGATATGAAAATTCCGACTCATAAGTGCATATTCGCCATTGCAATCCACACATTATATATAGTGATGTAAACCGATCGGATGCGGATCGGATATAGGCATTACCATATCCGTATCCGGCATTTATTTATGGACGCAAATATGGATACGGATAGTTGTTGGTAACAAAAATTTACTATCCATATATGCTACAAATCGAATACGGATACATATCGGATATTGTAGAAACCATATCCACTAAAATCAGATACGGATACTATCCGGATATATATAAAAAGCCATGATTCATAAGCGAATATATTACTATTTTAATCAATAGATATATTTCCCTTGTCGGAGGCGGAGGCAGGAAATAGTATAAAGGTGTGCGAAATATAATGTATCAAATATGGACAAAATGCCGCCAAAAATCATTATTTCGAAAAACATTTTAGAATAATCTATAAAATAAATAAATTAAGCATTATATTGAAATATTGGAATAGTTTCTAAATCAAACTATTTTTTAATATTCAAATTTTTTGTTGTAATTGAAATGAGGTTTCATACTATAAGTAGCAGTCCGTAAATAATTAATTCAAATCAGAAAATATATTAAAATCTTACCTTCTAACTTCTAAGAAGTATATTTCCTTACAGAGTTTTTTATTTTTGAACTTGAAAAATTAGGATTCATTGTGGATGAAATTAGTTAAAAGTTTAAAGCTAAAATAATTAACTGTAAGTTAGAGCCAGTAATATTCAGTTTATTGTTTGGTATTTGGATATCAACAAAATATTTTATATTAGTTTGTAATATAAACTAAATAGTAACCATAGCTGAGCTAAGAAAAAACACCACAACAAATTAAAATACTAAAATTAAACTTGAGCACCAATCATATCTAAAGAGATAGAGATGAGAAAGAGTAGTTATTTTTTCCCTAGAATTAAGGGCTAATCTCCACAGACGCATTAATTATCCGGGAAATTAATAGTCTCGCGTATATTTTCAGGAACCAAGTGTGGGCAATTAAAATGAAAGAGTGAAGGAGTACGCTAAAGAGAGAGAGAAAAGAGAAGGATATGGAACCCTGGGGTTATAAAATGTATATATATTACTATGAAAGGCTTTTTGTAAACTTGCAGGAAATAAATAAAGTTTTGCTAGCCTGCTTCCATCCAATTAAAATATAAAAAGGCATGGGCAATTGCCCACACATGCGAGTAGCTAGGTCAATTCCTATGCAAGCCGCATGCAAGACTTGACTATGGCTATGACATTCTTGTATATTTTTATTCAATGGTAAAAAGCATTGTTTATATATAAAAAAAATATTAAATTAACCGTTTTTTTGTATGTATGGTGCCGCCGATACTATATATATATATATAAAACTGTGATATGCGCATATAAAAATAATGATGATGGACGGAGAGTTTCCTTTTTCATTTCTCACCTCCAGACGTCTCATGGAATAAAAAGGGATCAATACAAATAGATCTACATATCTTGAAAATTAATGCAGTAGATAAATAAAAAAAATAAAATTATTATTTCCATATATTCTTATTGCATAAAAAAGCGTGAACCTACGATATCTATATAAATCGATAATCACAACCAACCTTTTCATCTTTTATCATCGTTTGCAGCCAACTCTCCACCTTTATTTCCATTGTATTCTATTTTTCATATCTATTGATTTAAGAGAGCAAAAGCTTAGAGAGATTGCAGGTATCCAAAATTCAAGGTATAATGTCTGATGTTATTTTATACAAGTTACATTCAACTTTCTTATTGAACATGAATCTTTCTTATTGAACAGAGAGTTTCCTTTTTCATTTCTCACCTTCAAACGTCTCTTGGAAAAAAAAAGGAGGAATAAAACAAATGCACACATTTTTCGTTAGGTTCAATACAGATAGAACTCCATATTTTGAAAATTAAAACAGTAGATAAATAAATAAATAAATTCATTATTTCCATATATTCTTAAGGCATAAAGGAGCATGAACCAACGACGTTTATATAAATCGATAATCACAACCAACCTTTTCATCTTTTATCATCGTCTGCAGCCAACTCTCCACCTTTATCTCCATCATGTTCTATTTTTCATATTTATTGATTTAGGGGAGCAAAAGCTTCGAGGGATTCCATGTATCCTAAATTCAAGATATGATGCCCGTTGTTATTTTATAGAAGTTACATTCAACTTTATTATTGAACTGGCATCTTTCCGAATTTCGATATTTGATATGTAGATAATCGGTCATCTGTATCAATTACAAAAAGATGCTAAATACAATATGGGTTATTGCATGGAACATCCATGTGATTTTACCCTATGTGGCATCTATGCTCTCTTAACTTATATTTTTGGCAACACACTACTTTTGCTCACCCAGCCCACACATGTATGCATGTATGTTAATATTCTATTACTAATTAGGTAGCTATAATTAAGCTATACTCTTGTTAAATAGGTGAGATTATCTCCTGAATATCCGGCTATACATATAAATAGGAGAGATTATCTCCTAAATATCCTCCTGTATATCTCCTGTACATCTATAATTACTAATGAATGCAAGGTTAATCCCTAAGGGGTAATTCACCAATCTTCATGGTATCAGAGCTAACAAAGCTCTAATCTCTTCTTTTCTCCCTCTTATTCTCTCCCTCATGGCCGGTCACGCCGCCGCCCCTCCTCCTACTTCTCCTCCTGCCACCGAAAACCCTTACGGCATCACCAACATCAAATCCTACATCCCTCTTTTCCTAGACCTCGACGAACTCAACTATGATGCCTGGAGAGAGATATTTGAGACCCATTGCGTTAGCTTTGGCGTTCTTGGTCATGTTGATGGTACAACCACAGCATCCGGGCCTACCGATAATGAATGGAAATGGCTCGACGGTTTGGCGAAACTGTGGATTTACGGTACTATCAGCAAATCCCTCCTCCAAATGATCTTGAAGAAAGGTGTCACCGCTCGCGATCTCTGGCTCAGTCTCGAGAATCTGTTCCGTGATAACAAGGATGCTAGAGCCATCCAACTCGACAATGATCTCCTTAATATCAAGATGGGTGATCTTTCGGTCACCGCCTATTGTCAACGTCTTAAAACTCTATCTGATCTGCTGTCCAACATCGACATGATAGTTCCCGAAAAGAATCTCGTCACCTACATGGTTAACGGCCTCCCTGAGAAGCCTGAGCAAATTGGCAATATCATCCGGCATCACAACCCCTTCCCTTCCTTCCTTCAAGCCCGATCCATGCTCCTCCTGGAGGAACAACGTCTCTCCAAAACCCGCAAACATCAAGCCTCTCACACCGACCATCCATCCTCTCCTACGATCCTTTACACTGCTGCACCGACCACTCAGTCCTCCAACAGCAAATTCGGCCGCCGTAACAACGGTCGTCCCGGCCGGAACTACAACCGCGACCGTCAGCAGTCCAACCAAGCATCACTGTACCAGCTCTCGGCCTAGCATCCGACACCCAACCTTTATGCCTGGGGTCCGTACTTCTGGCCTCCAAACTGGCCCGCTGCACCTCCTGCTGCCACCCCGTGGCCCGACCACTCTGCTGCAAAGCTATGCCCTACTACTGTGCCCTATCCCGCGCTTGGACTACTCGGCCCCAACCCACGTCCATCAGCCCAACAGGCTCTCTCGGTCTCCGTTCCTCTGCCATGGACCGGTTCGCGCCTGCGCCTGTCGATCAGCCCACTGCCTCGGTTGTGCCTACTACTTCTCTTCCTCAGGCCTTTCACACCCTGGCCCTTCAGGATCACGACAACACAGGATGATATATGGATATGGGAGCCTCCGCCCACTTGACATCCGACGCAGGTAACTTACATTCTGTTTTTAATAATAGCATCATACAGTCCGTACTTGTTGGTGACAGATCCTCAATCCCTATTACTAACATGGGCCATGGACGTTTACCCAATCCCCACCATTCTCTTTCACTACAGAATGTGCTTATCTCACCCAAAATTATTAAAAATCTCATTTCCGTGCGTCAATTTACCAAAGAAAATAATTGTACTGTTGAATTTGACCCTCATGGTTTTTCTGTGAAGGATCTCCAAACACAGCAAACTATCCATCGGTGTGATAGCACCGGTGATCTCTACCCCGTCACCACCAACTCCACTGCCGCTCCACCTCTCGCCCTCCTCACCTCCAGTCTCTCCATATGGCATAGACGTTTGGGTCATCCGGGCGACACTGTTCTTCAGTCTCTAGTGTCTCATGGTTTAATTTCTTGTAATAAACACAAAACTCAAAAGTTATTTCATGCGTGTTAATTAGGAAAATATGTTAGGCTTCCATTTTATCGTTCAGAGTCTATTGTTGAGTCCCCATTTGATATTGTTCATTCGGATTTATAGACTTCACCTATTTCCAGTATTAGTGGCATTAAATACTATGTTATCTTTTTGGATCACTTCTCACAATTCTTGTGGGTCTATCCTTTATGGCGTAAATCTGATTTATTCTCAAAATTCTTACATTTTCGTGCTTATGTCCACACTCAATTTAATCGGGAAATAAAAGCCTTTCAGTGTGACCACGGTGGTGAATTTGATAATACTCCCCTTCATGATCTTTTTGCTGCTAATGGTATGCTTGTTCGTTTTTCGTGACCCCATACCTCCCAACAAAACGGCAAATCAGAAAGGATGATACGGACTATTAACAATATTGTCCACACTCTTCTCTTTCAAGCCCACCTTCCTCCTGGGTATTGGGTAGAAGCCCTCCACATGGCCACACATCTTCTCGATCTCCTCCCATCCACCTCAATACAGAATGGCATTCCTTTTTCTAAACTCTTACAAAAGCCTGTCTCCTACTCGAGTTTTCGGGTGCCTATGCTATCCCTATCTCTCACCTCCTCATAAACTAGCCTCACGGTCTACCCCTTGTGTCTTCCTCGGCTATCCGACTAATCATCGGGGTTTCCGATGCCTTGATCTCACCACTAGAAAAACCATCATTTCTCGTCACGGCACCTTCGACGAGTCCGTCTTCCCGTTTGACTCTCTATCTCCTGCTCCTTCCACCACATACAACTTTCTCGACGTCTCCTTCGAACCGTCACATATCTAACGTCATCTCCTAGAGTCGCCCGTTTCCCCCAACATCAATACTACCCCTCACACTATGAGGGTGCCCCCTATTAGCCCCACAGCCTCCACCACCCCACCATCCCACTCCACGAACTCCACAACCTCAACATCCCCTTCAACGACATCCACGACCACACCTCCAACTCCCCCTCCCCCCTCCACCTCCACCTCCTTTGCATCCCATGGTCACCCGTTCACAACATGGGATATCCAAACCAATTCAAAAACTCAACCTCCATATATCCACTCCCTCCCCTATTCCCCGCTTTTATATCCAAGCCCTCAAGGATCCTCACTGGCGTGCAGCTATGCAGGCTGAATATGATGCTCTTATTAAAAATGGAACTTGGGTTCTGGAGTCTCGCCTACCTGGGGTGAATGTGGTTCGGTCTATGTGGTTGTATAAGCACAAGATTCACTCTGATGGGTCATTTGAGCGACACAAGGCTCGCATGGTTGCCAACGGCCGAGAGTTGACTGTGATGACACTTTCAGTCCGGTGGTCAAACCAACTACTATCCGCACTGTACTCAGCCTTGCTCTATTACGCTCTCGGCCTATACATCAGTTAGACGTGAAAAACGCCTTCCTTCATAGAGCCTTACATGAAACGGTCTACATGCATCAACCACCGGGTTTTATTGATCTTGTTCATCCCGACTATGACCGTCGCCTCCGTAAATCCTTCTAAGATCTTAAACAGGCACCCCGTGCCTGGTACCAGCGGTTTGCCGAGTATGTGGCGCGCATTGGGTTCCGCAACAGTCTGTCAGATACTTCTCTCTTCATTTACCGTCATGGGGGCGACTTAGCATTTCTCTTACTCTATGTGGACGACATCGTCCTCATGGCTTCGTCAGATGCGCTACTACGGCGGACCTTGGGGTATGGTTGCTTAGGGTTTGCAATGGAGTGAGAAGGAAAAGAAAAAGGAAAAGAAAATAAAAGTAAGTATGATGATGAGAGAGAAAGACAAGCTCAAACCTCTTTTGACCCATGCCCCCCCATCATTTCCCTTCTCATTTTCTCTCCCCTCTTCAACATAAGCTGGTGCTGCTCCTGCTCCCTCTTCTTCCTCCTCTCTCTTCAACCTAGATCCACCATGAATACAACCCCAAAATTCTATTCCCATTTCACAAAACTTACTCCCAAGCTCACTAGCTACACATTGAACCTAGCAAGAATGGATTCGGGGGACTTTGAGCAACTCAAGAATTTTCTTGAGTTGCCAAAGGAGGTAAATTCTGCACCTATTAGAGTAGTATTTCATTCTTATTGCCTCCATTCTAGTTTCATGTCGATATGGTGTCGTTTGATGGACTTTTGAAACTTCAAGTTAGGGTTTAGGGTTAGACCTGAAATTAAAAGTGAAATTGAGGCTTGTGGTGACCCTAGAACCCCTGGTGTGATGATAGATTAGACCAAACCTGAAGCTAAAACCCAGAATACAGATTTATGAGACGATATCGGGGAAAAACTGTGAATCTGTGATCGTATTTAGGAATCTGCTATCACCCCGAGACCCCTAAAATAAAATTGAGTTGACAGTGAGATGTGCAGACACCCTGGAACCACCACACCAAACCCTAGCCCCCAACTCCTGTTCCCGGCCGCCAATTAATCCCATCTGGCCGCAAATTGCGGCCAGAGCAGAGGGTTTGGCCTCGTTTTTGGTGCATGGCCCTATTTCCAGTTAACTTGACCCTTGGTATGTGCAATTTTGTCTGGTTCCATCTAGGGTAAAATCTGGGTTGATTTTCCTATGTTGGCGCATGGTTTACGACTTGTTTTAGCATGGATTTTGGTATTTGGTGATTCGTTTCTGTTGGGTGGCGTTTGGACGTCAACGACAAGTGGATATTGATCGTGTTTAAATGCGAGACGATAGGTTTTTACCTATGCGAGTAGCGTGTGCTGTTTTGGTTTTCCGATGTGATTTTCATGTGCTTTAGCATTTATGATATACTTGTAGGTACCCTACGTGATGTTGAGGCGAAGAAGATGAAGATGGCGACATCGGCATCGGCACACGAGAAGTAAGGTGAGTAGATTATATCTACGGGGGAAGTCAGGTGGATGGCGTATAGCATCCCCGCAGTCCGTGGTGATGTATACGAATACGTATACACACATATATTTATTATGTGTTGTTTAAGATTATTGATGGTAATAATGGATTATTGATGATAAGGATGTATTGGTTTAGTATAGTGCGAAACCCTAGAGTAGTGGTTGCACCCACACATACACGTACACATATACTTGCATACATTTTTTCTTTTACCGGTGCGCACATGGAGGTGTGTATATCTACACATGGGTATGGGACTATGTGTTCATATACGAGATTTGAGGATGATACGTGGGATTGAGATGAGTCGATGAGATTTGATTTGAGGCCGTGAGATCGGCGGTATGACAGAGTTCGTATTCGAGATACGACATGATGACTTAGCGGGTCCTTTGACGAAGTATTTCATACACGTGCATGCATATATTGATGATGTCGTTTGTACTAGGCTTAGGTCAGTACCCCAGATTTGGGATGCCGTACGATAGATTTACGTACGAGCTTTATATTGATGTTAGATCCGCACTCATGACTCGAGGATGTTATATGATATACTGTATCGTACGTGATACTATTGAGGCGGGATCACCGACTATTGTATATATGTATATATCGACTCGGATTTAGGTGGTTCCATACCCCTCCCGATTGACTTGATAGTTGGGTCCGTAGTTCGCATAGTAGGCGTTAGACTAGACCCGAGTCATACCTATTTCAAAATTAACGAATCGGGGATATTTTAAAGATAGGCAAAAGGGATTCTGCGGATATTTTCAAACGACGCATCTTTTCTTAAAACACGTAGCCCTTATTTTACCAAAAACCCCGATTTATCTTATTTCAAAAGGAAAGGCTGCATGATATATTTATTGAGGTAGGTTCTTCACTGTTGCGTTGATTATTCGATTCCGCACATTCATGCTATTTGCATTGCATTGCTTGTGTTTATGGATATGTTACAATCATGCTGCTAGGGCACCGGCACCATTATCGATGATGCATATGTTCCACGTACACTGCTCGCCGGCTCACACACTTTATCATCGATAATTGCCATGTCACTACACTGTAGTACTGTTGCATTCAGTATATGATTCTTGCATGACATAATGATATGCTTACATTTCTTCTACATGTCGCATACATCATGCTTTCTGATTATACGCATTGAGAGTTGCTGTTTCCATGATATTTCTGGATTTGGGAACCGTGGGTATTTCAAAAGAGAATATGTAATTGCTTTAAAAACCCGGTTACCCTTGATATGATATTTCAGTGCGTCCACCATGTGTTTTCTCGGTGCTGAGAGCGACATGTGGAACCCGATTCGAGGAGGCGGATGAGGCCGATTGCGGGTACATGGTGGACCCGGTATGGTTCCCCTCGGCAAGATGATCGATGGACTTTGCCGATTGAGCCTGGAGGTGGGCGAGTACCTACCGGTGATTGGTTGGACCTGGCGGTTATCCGGAGGATACCGACCAGAGTCGATAGATGGATATGGGCGTACTGCTGGGGCCGAGGGCCGATTCCGCAGACGGAGCCCGTGGGCTGATCCGGACTGACGGAGCCCGTTATATGAGGATTTACGTGCCGATGCTGGGCACAGTTTTCATGATGTTTTCGAGTGTCGATGCTGGACACTCCGGTTCCATGATTTTGACGTGTCGCGAGGGACACAGGTGGTTTATATCCTCATATTTCCATGCATATGTTGATGATATTTACATGGATGATGGTTATTGTCATTGGGTGACGAGTGGATGGGATCCACGTACATGCAGATTGATTACATTGATCATACCTCACATTTATGATATGCTATCACCTGAGGCACTGGCACGAGCACTTGGCACTACACTCATGTATAGAGATTACATTTCCAGTTTAGCATGCTGCAGACTTATTCATATTGAGGTTTATTTATATCTGATCATATTGACCTAGGATGGGTCATACATTCGATCTCTGCTTGTAGACATTTTCTATTCACGAGTTGGCAACTCACCCCCTGTTTCCTGATTTAAAATCAGGAAAGCTTATGGAAAAAGTTTCAGAAGGGGGTCACGTGCTTACACGTGACCAGCAGTCACGTGTTGGCACGTGACACCCAAAAGTATCGACAAGGCAGATTCAGCTTCCTGACTACATCAAAGAAAAGGGCTTGAGAAAGGGTCACGTGCTCCCACGTGACCAGGGTCACGTGTTGGCACGTGACATTTTAAAGCGGATTCAAAGGCACATCGTTTCCCTGATCAAATCAAGGAAAAAGCTTCAAAAGAGGTCACGTGCTCCCACGTGACCAGGGGTCACGTGTTGGCACGTGACGCTCAAAACATCAGAATTGTTCTCCAGTTAAATCAAGAAAAAGAGTCCAGACAAGGGTCACGTGCTCACACGTGACCAGGGGTCACGTGGTGGCACGTGACGGTTAAGCAGCAACCAGAAGACAGAGCGCAGAAAGAAGGAAGAAGGCTCGTTCCAAAGGGGGTCACGTGCCCACACGTGACCATGGGTCACGTGGTCACACGTGACCGGCTTTCAAAGCCCATTTTGTCAACAGAATTAAATTCTGAAAGAAATTCAAATCTTTCCAAAGGAAAGCGGCTATCTGGAACCAGTCGAATTAAAGATTCAAAGGTGATGAAATATCATCTATCTATGGGAAAATCTCGGGTTTGGAAAGATTTCCCCTTTAAATCTAACCGAAACAACAAAGGAGAATCCCTGGATTTGAAATCCAATGGTGAATAAAATTCACCTAATAATCCAAAGGTCCAAAACGAATGATGGATGCAAATCAAATCTCTCATGAAGATTCGTCAAAAACTGATTGATTCGGCTGCTTCTCCTATAAATAGGAGCCAAGAGACACAGAGAAAATATATACAGAGACAGGGAGAGAAAAAGAAAAGGAAGAGAGCTTCGATACTTGGAGAAACTTGGATCTTCTGCAAAAACCCTAGGTAAGAAAGGGAAAAGCTCCTTGAAAGAAAAAAGAGAATTTAATTCTCAACAGAGTTTAACTCTGATACATAAAACGGAAGAACATATTTCTTCTCTCTTTGATAGAGGATCTGCAAAGTGCACATCTCCCCTTGAGGTTGAGAATTTAATTCTCAATGGGTTGAGATCCTGCCATGCAGATCCAAAACATAGAGAGGGAATGCAAGCACGAGAATTTAATTCTCACAGAACTATAGGAATTTAATTCCTTTAAAATAAAATTAGGGCTTGACCCTGTATCATGGGAATTTAATTCCTTCAGAACAAAAAGAGACAGGGTTTAACCCTAATTAAGAACCTAGTTCTGTTGAAACAGCGGGAATTTAATTCCTTTAATCATAATTTAACAGAGGATGGAAGTTCAAATTCCCTAAAAAGCTTTTGTTAGGGTTTAACCCTATTTGGTTCTTCACATGTATGAGGAATTTAATTCCTACGGAAAATTCAGAGTTCAACTCTATTCAGAATATAAACCTTCAAAAGGAAGTAGGAATTTAATTCCTCTGAAATTACTGCCAGGGTTTAACCCTACGAGGAACTTGATTCCTGGAAAAGATTAACAGATCCTCTAAAACAACATACATAGAGGCAGGGTCACGTGTCACCACGTGACCCCCCCAAGAGATCTACAGAAAGCCCCTTTGAGGCAGCACCCCACGTGACCCACGTGACCCTCGGCAGAAGCTCTAATACATAGGCATTTGAATGCCCATCACGTGATGGCACGTGATGCTCTGAAAGACGCGATAATCTCAGCAGAACAAATAAAGGGAGGGCGCTCTCACGTGCTGCCACGTGACCCCTCTTGCCTTAGTGTTTAACACTAAATTGAAACTCTCGAACCCAGTGTTAAAACACTGTTGGGCCTTAGTGTTCAACACTAATTAAAAAGCTTTATTTGCAGTGTTCAACACTGATCTGTTTTAGTGTTTAACACTAATTTGAAAAGCCTTGTTGCTGGTGTTTAACACCGATTATCTTTTAGTGTTAAACACTAACTTGTCAACCTCGTTCCCGGTGTTCAACACTGATTGCTCTGTAGTGTTTAACATTAGGCTTTGGCCCAATTGGCTAAATGGATGGAGGCAAAGCCTCTCCTGATTGGACTTAGCCCAAGATGGCCATAAGTCCTCAATTTGTGATTAATTGGGCCAATGGGCTCATAACATAATTAATTCGTCTTGATCCCAAATTGGGCCAAGGACTATTTAATCTACTCCGGTTCTAGGGTACATCTCTTCACTCCTTTGATACTTGGTATTGTAATCCCTCAATGTCTTCAAAGAGGTGACGGGTCCCGACGACCACACATTGATACGGACTGTGGGGTCCTTAAACCCGTGTTTAATGCAAAATTCCTGGTTACGTGGAACGCGGATAATGTCACTCTTTGACCCCGTGGAAAACGTCCAGAGCGGAGCCTGGTCCTCGCAGAGCACGGCAGTGAACCCGTGTGAAGCATCCAGAGCACATACCGGACTGTGGGGTCCTTAAACCCATGGACTACGACGTCCTTAACCTTGACCGAAATGTCTTAAAACTAACAATGGACTGTGGGGTCCTTAAACCCATGGACTACGACGTCCTTAACCTTGACCGAGATGTCTTAAAACTAACAATGGACCGCAATGTCCTTAAACTACCCATGGACCGCAATGTCCTTAAACTACCCATGGACCGCAACGTCCTTAAACTACCCATGGACCGCAATGTCTTTAAACTAGAACAATAGAGCCCCGTATGCTCTTTTGTCGGATCTAAACGGTCCCGTTTAAGTTGATCTTAGCCTCAAAGATGGCTAACGTATCCTTAAACCTTCAAACAGACTGGACTATGAATCCCCCCAATTAACTCTGGCTCGAGGGTACATCTCTGAGCTCCTCTGACATCCGTCGTTGTAATCCTTCAACGTCGTCAGAGAGGTGAAGGGTCCCGACGGCCATACATACGATGGACCACTATGTCCCTAAATTGGAACATTAGAGCCCAAACGCTCCTTTGTCGGATCTAAACGATCCCGTTAAGTTGATCTTAGTCTCAAAGTGAGACTAACGTATCCTTAACAAACGTTTGAGTTGATCTTAGCCTCACGTATGGCTGACGTATCCTCAAACCAAACCCTCCCAAACCCAAATCTAAGATAATATGGATTTGGACTAGTCCACGCCCTACGGGCGACGACATAACTCAGTCTCCGTAAACAATCCACGGGCAACAAAATACAAAACAAACACCCACAACACGAAGTGACCATCTGGAGAAGAAGAAAGTTGTTACCGCAATGCGGTAGCGTAATTAATTGCAGGGGCTTGCGCCTGCAGGGAAGAGCGTCCCCACAATAAAAAAACCCCTCAAACGAGGGGGAATCTGACGAAGTCTGCTACATCGGACGCATCCGTCTAAACCTTCGATACATGGTGCCATAAATCAACTTGGCATCTTCGGAGAGGTGGACGGATAGCACCAATTAGCATCTGCCCCGAACCTCAGGCGAGACGTCATGTCGCACCGTCTTTCGAAGGGGAACACCCCCATTGTGCCACAGTTCTTGCAGGTTTTTGCCGTACAGACTCCATAGCGGGTTTTCTGGCACACTGCTTCCATACGGGTGACTTGCTTTGGTAGGTGGGTTCTTTTGCATCAGAACCACCCTTGTACATGTAATTTTCAGTTGTATCTAGTCATTCCATCAACCAAAACTTGTATATTGTTTCATACTTAGACACAGTGATGTATTATTTCGACCTTAGAGTCGCGCTTGTAGTCTTATGGTTTTCTGGCTGTTTTGAGTTTCTTTTTGGGTTTTGATTCTCGCCCTTTGGCGTTGTATATTATTATTACTTGCGTGGTTGTGACCGTCGATTGACGAAGAGCTAGCTCCCGCTCGGGGATGCCTTTTATCATTTCATATATATCATTCTTGTTGTACCTCGTTCGGGGCCAGTTTTTACAAAGGAAACTCTACCGAAATTTTCAGAAAAGACTACACATTTTTTTTAAAATGCATTTTCGGCTTAGTTATTTGAAAACTTTGATTTCAAACATGCTTTCTTTACTTATTAAAAACCAGTCCCTTTATTTACTCCTTAAATGGTTTTAGATTTCTGGGCTTTTGGCTTACTTGGATCAGATGGAGTCCTATAGACTTCATAGGATTCAAAGGCCAGTCACGTGCTTCTTCGGGTCGTGACAAAGTTGGTATCAGAGCACTAGGTTAACCTTGGTTCGAGTCTAAGTTTGACTATGTGGAGCTTAGGGCGTTTATCTATATACGGAACTTAGGCTTGACCTTACGGAACTTAGACTTAGTCGAGGGGGTATTATACCCGAATTTTCGTCGCATAGGATAACCCTTGGTTGATGGAGTAGGTAGCTTGAGTAGAGTGACGTACCGTACGTATGTTCTGCGGCATACTTACGACACTCCACTCCGCTTAAGAAACCTTAGGATGTACATTTCCTTGCACAGTATTATATTCCTTCCTATGATCTATCCTCATCGATACTGGTTATGATTTTGCTGCCACGATTGCACGGGCAGAGTGAGCTACGGCTCGAGTTGCGTCAGCATGAGCTCGTCGTGGACGAGGACTGACCAGGGCGTGTTTCCATAGACATACGATTGCATATAGAGGCGTCGTCTTATTGTGTTTTCGCGCCATGAGCGTTTGACTGATCGCTTTTACGCGATTTCTCAGACGTACCGATCGGTACCAGAGGATTGAGCCACTGATAGAGGCCAGCCAGGATGTGATGACCATTGATATATCGCTTATTCATGATGATTGAGGCGCTGTTCAGCGTACGGACGAATGAGCCAGTTGTTGCTGCAAATGACGAGATATCGCCCCAGATGTTGGAGCTACTGCAGCTTGAGCATATACTTAGAGATATGATGGTGGGTCGCTAGTCACCGAGGATGAATGACTAGGATATGTGGTTCGTTCGCTTACCCCGATGCGAGGTCATCAGATAGAATGTTTCCAGCTAGAGACGACTTCACGCAGATTCGTTGAGAGTTGATTGAGACGATCGAATGTCAGGAACCCATTTTCCAAGTTTAAAGTATTCGGAAAGACATGCAAGCGATTCTATGGACCCTCTAGAAGAATGAAACCCTAACTCGACATAATGACCGTGTGAAAGCCTTTGAACCTTAGGGTTTGCGGCAGTTCCGCGGAGCCATTAGTGAGGCTTGGGTTTGCCTTTCTACGGCTGGACCACCGATGCTGTGGTATGTACTCGATACTATTAAACTGTACCTAAGGTGTTGAGCTCTTGGGGGATTATGAGGTTCTGACGAGTCGATCGGATGGTTTGACATCTTTCGGATATTGTGATGGGACACACCGCTTGGGAGACTCCAGATACGAGTATAGCCATTGGAGCGTAGTCCATGCAGCCACGGGTAAACGAGTCCGAATCAGTCGACATTGGAACAAGCGGAGTAAAGAGTTCGCATGAGATTTCGACGAGATGACGTTCCACTCCGCTGACATCAGAGATGCGATACGCACGTTGAGGACGTGATCGGCTAGATATCTTCTACTGAGTGATGAAGATACCGAGTTCGTGATTTCGAGTCCGTGTGAAGGACTTCGGATGGACCGTAGCCGAGGACATTGCAGTGTGCAGATAGAGACGCGACGTTGAAATGGACAATGATACAAACAAGCGGGACAAGAAGTTCGTGCGAGATGCAGACGAGCTGTTACTACCCCCCGTTAAGATTAAAGGTCGGATATGCATATAGAGGCGCTGGGATGCGACCAGCTTCCGAGTAGATGTTGTACTAAGGAAGCAGATGTCCAGAGAGCGAGAAAAGATTACGCCAGAGTACCAGCCTCCGTACAGTTTGGCTTAGGCGAGATCAGACGAGACCTTGAGCAGGATTCCTTCAAGTACACTGCTGCAATAAGATTTGCACCAGGAGCAGATGTGTGATGTGCATTCAGAGGACCAGAGGTCGGCGCCAGAGATGTGCTACTTTACGAGTGGTCATGAGGATTGACCGAGAGATGACCAGAGAAGTGTCAGAACGGAATCGTTTCCGTTAGCACACCTGACAGGGCCGATGAGCCGATGGATTGCGAGATTGGTAATCCACAGGGAAGATAAGGAACCAGAGGCAGAGGACGCCAGCCGCGAGCAAGAGGCAAGTAGATATCTTACGCCGCTAGCATTAGATGTACCGGCACCTTCTCGACTTCAAAGGAGGATATACCAACGATGGTATTCTTGATTTATGATTTTTTGATTTGATTATCACGTATCCGTCACCTTGGATTTCGGTATTTTGGGCGTTCTATTTGCATGATTTAGTCTGGATGACCGAGTTTCATGATATTTTTTTTCTTGAACCATGGTTGCACCTACTGGATATTTATACCTGGCGCATAGTTATTACTCTTGAGGTATTGATTGTGATTTCATGCCTATGTTATGCCGGTGATTTGATTTACGCTTCCAGCATAGTTTTCATGCACTTTTAGTGTTTTGATTTGATTTGTGCACGCTGATGCACACGGTTGTGAGATTTTCCATCGCGGTACACCTGATTTTGATTGAGCCGCATTGTATATCGTCGATTTTGACCCTGATATTGATGATTGATTTTTGCACTCCGTGCTTTTGATTGGACTTACTCATGTTCGGCGTTGCTATTGGATTTCGTGATTCCGTGCATGTTGAGTGCGCAGGGTTTAGATTTTCATTCGTGCATGATGGATGCACCGATTTGGATTTTCGCGCAGGTTGGGCGCATGTTTTGAGATACGATTTTGGTGCACACCAGATGCACTAAATCGATATTTTTCATGCATGTCAGATGCACCTGATTTGGCTGTCAGGCACACACGTTGCCTATGACAGATACTTCGTGCACACCCGTTGCACCTAGATGTTGTTTTGTGCACCTGTATGGCACATATATGGATTTTGATTTCCATGCGCACCAGACGCACAGGGTGGTGCTATGTGCATTTTTGGGATTTATTCCTTTTGGAGCGGTACATTTTTATGATATTTGATATTCGTTTCGTACTGAGCAGGACTAGTCAGAGGACAGTACCCGGATATATTTTGCATGCATTGATAGTTATCGAAGGGATTTCCAAAAAGTGAGCTATAGTCTCAGCATATATACCTACGTGTCCGATATGACACGAAACATTTTAAAAATAAGGAAACCCTTCTAAATTGTTTTCAAAACGGCGGAACGTACATAGTAAACAAAAGATATATACATATATGGTTATTTTCTTATGAAAAACGTCCGCCACTGTGCAGTGTTATGTGCATCGCACAGCGACTTAAAAGATTTGGCATGCATTTACATCAGCTATTCACATGTATAGATTGGATGTCTACATGTATAGTTCCGATTGATATCGTATTGGTTTTTATTGGATTTGACATTTGTGTCTTTACCATGACTCCGATGATTGCATGATACTTGACGGAGTTTCGATTTTGAGTTGTCTGCTCAGTACTCATACGCATGCATTGCGCTATGATGTTTTATGTATTGATGATTCGGAGCCCCGACGACTTGGAATTTGTATCGAAATGTTTTAGTATTTGGGGGTTTAAATTTAAATTCGGGGACCGAATTTCTTTAAGGGGGGTAGATTGTAACATTTCAAAATAATAAAATATTATTTTTGGGAATTTTTATAATTTAATATTATTTTAATGAATATTTTAATATTCCGGTATAATTAAATACAAATAAATGGGAAAAAAATTATGGAAAATTCTAAAATAGGGTATTTTATGGAATTATGCCATTTTAAAGTTTTTATGATTAGTTATGTGCTAATTTAGTGCTAATCGCGATTAAAAATCGCTAATCAGATTTTTGGCATTTTTGTGCAAAAATGTGCACATATCATTTTTCCATACTTGTTACACTTGTTACATGTTTTGGGGTATGGTTGCTTAGGGTTTGCAATGGAGTGAGAAGGAAAAGAAAAAGGAAAAGAAAAAAAAAAGTAAGTATGATGATGAGAGAGAAAGACAAGCTCAAACCTCTTTTGACCCATGCCCCCCCATCATTTCCCTTCTCATTTTCTCTCCCCTCTTCAACATAAGCTGGTGCTGCTCCTGCTCCCTCTTCTTCCTCCTCTCTCTTCAACCTAGATCCACCATGAATACAACCCCAAAATCCTATTCCCATTTCACAAAACTTGCTCCCAAGCTCACTAGCTACACATTGAACCTAGCAAGAATGGATTCGGGGGACTTTGAGCAACTCAAGAATTTTCTTGAGTTGCCAAAGGAGGTAAATTCTGCACCTATTAGAGTAGTATTTCATTCTTATTGCCTCCATTCTAGTTTCATGTCGATATGGTGTCGTTTGATGGACTTTTGAAACTTCAAGTTAGGGTTTAGAGTTATACCTGAAATTAAAAGTGAAATTGAGGCTTGTGGTGACCCTAGAACCCCTGGTGTGATGATAGATTAGACCAAACCTGAAGCTAAAACCCAGAATACAGATTTATGAGACGATATCGGGGAAAAACTGTGAATCTGTGATCGTATTTAGGAATCTGCTATCACTCCGAGACCCCTAAAATAAAATTGAGTTGACAGTGAGATGTGCAGGCACCCTGGAACCACCACACCAAACCCTAGCCCCCAACTCCTGTTCCCGGCCGCCAATTAATCCCATCTGGCCGCAAATTGCGGCCAGAGCAGGGGGTTTGGCCTCGTTTTTGGTGCATGGCCCTATTTCCAGTTAACTTGACCCTTGGTATGTGCAATTTTGTCTGGTTCCATCTAGGGTAAAATCTAGGTTGATTTTCCTATGTTGGCGCATGGTTTACGACTTGTTTTAGATTTTGGTATTTGGTGATTCGTTTCTGTTGGGTGGCGTTTGGACGTCAACGACAAGTGGATATTGATCGTGTTTACATGCGAGACGATAGGTTTTTACCTATGCGAGTAGCGTGTGCTGTTTTGGTTTTCCGATGTGATTTTCATGTGCTTTAGCATTTTTGATATACTTGTAGGTACCCTACGTGATGTTGAGGCGAAGAAGATGAAGATGGCGACATCGGCATCGGCACACGAGAAGTAAGGTGAGTAGATTATATCTACGGGGGAAATCGGGTGGATGGCGTATAGCATCCCCGCAGTCCGTGGTGATGTATACGAATACGTATACACACATATATTTATTATGTGTTGTTTAAGATTATTGATGGTAATAATGGATTATTGATGATAAGGATGTATTGGTTTAGTATAGTGCGAAACCCTAGAGTAGTGGTTGCACCCACACATACACGTACACATATACTTGCATACATTTTTTCTTTTACCGGTGCGCACATGGAGGTGTGTATATCTACACATGGGTATGGGACTATGTGTTCATATACGAGATTTGAGGATGATACGTGGGATTGAGATGAGTCGATGAGATTTGATTTGAGGCCGTGAGATTGGCGGTATGACAGAGTTCGTATTCGAGATACGACATGATGACTTAGCGGGTCCTTTGACGAAGTATTTCATACACGTGCATGCATATATTGATGATGTCGTTTGTACTAGGCTTAGGTCAGTACCCCAGATTTGGGATGCCGTACGATAGATTTACGTACGAGCTTTATATTGATGTTAGATCCACACTCATGACTCGAGGATGTTATATGATATACTGTATCGTACGTGATACTATTGAGGCGGGATCACCGACTATTGTATATATGTATATATCGACTCGGATTTAGGTGGTTCCATACCCCTCCCGATTGACTTGATAGTTGGGTCCGTAGTTCGCATAGTAGGCGTTAGACTAGACCCGAGTCATACCTATTTCAAAATTAACGAATCGGGGATATTTTAAAGATAGGCAAAAGGGATTCTGCGGATATTTTCAAACGACGCATCTTTTCTTAAAACACGTAGCCCTTATTTTACCAAAAACCCCGATTCGTCTTATTTCAAAAGGCAAGGCTGCATGATATATTTATTGAGGTAGGTTCTTCACTGTTGCGTTGATTATTCGATTCCGCACATTCATGCTATTTGCATTGCATTGCTTGTGTTTATGGATATGTTACAATCATGCTGCTAGGGCACCGGCACCATTATCGATGATGCATATGTTCCACGTACACTGCTCGCCGGCTCACACACTTTATCATCGATAATTGCCATGTCACTACACTGTAGTACTGTTGCATTCAGTATATGATTCTTGCATGACATAATGATATGCTTACATTTCTTCTACATGTCGCATACATCATGCTTTCTGATTATACGCATTGAGAGTTGCTGTTTCCATGATATTTCTGGATTTGGGAACCGTGGGTATTTCAAAAGAGAATATGTAATTGCTTTAAAAACCCGGTTACCCTTGATATGATATTTCAGTGCGTCCACCATGTGTTTTCTCGGTGCTGAGAGCGACATGTGGAACCCGATTCGAGGAGGCGGATGAGGCCGATTGCGGGTACATGGTGGACCCGGTATGGTTCCCCTCGGCAAGATGATCGATGGACTTTGCCGATTGAGCCTGGAGGTGGGCGAGTACCTACCGGTGATTGGTTGGACCTGGCGGTTATCCGGAGGATACCGACCAGAGTCGATAGATGGATATGGGCGTACTGCTGGGGCCGAGGGCCGATTCCGCAGACGGAGCCCGTGGGCTGATCCGGACTGACAGAGCCCGTTATATGAGGATTTACGTGCCGATGCTGGGCACAGTTTTCATGATGTTTTCGAGTGTCGATGCTGGACACTCCGGTTCCATGATTTTGACGTGTCGCGAGAGACACAGGTGGTTTATATCCTCATATTTCCATGCATATGCTGATGATATTTACATGCATGATGGTTATTGTCATTGGGTGACGAGTGGATGGGATCCACGTACATGCAGATTGATTACATTGATCATACCTCACATTTATGATATGCTATCACCTGAGGCACTGGCACGAGCACTTGGCACTACACTCATGTATAGAGATTACATTTCCAGTTTAGCATGCTGCAGACTTATTCATATTGAGGTTTATTTATATCTGATCATATTGACCTAGGATGGGTCATACATTCGATCTCTGCTTGTAGACATTTTCTATTCACGAGTTGGCAACTCACCCCCTGTTTCCTGATTTAAAATCAGGAAAGCTTATGGAAAAAGTTTCAGAAGGGGGTCACGTGCTTACACGTGACCAGCAGTCACGTGTTGGCACGTGACACCCAAAAGTATCGACAAGGCAGATTCAGCTTCCTGACTACATCAAAGAAAAGGGCTTGAGAAAGGGTCACGTGCTCCCACGTGACCAGGGTCACGTGTTGGCACGTGACATTTTAAAGCGGATTCAAAGGCACATCGTTTCCCTGATCAAATCAAGGAAAAAGCTTCAAAAGAGGTCACGTGCTCCCACGTGACCAGGGGTCACGTGTTGGCACGTGACGCTCAAAACATCAGAATTGTTCTCCAGTTAAATCAAGAAAAAGAGTCCAGACAAGGGTCACGTGCTCACACGTGACCAGGGGTCACGTGGTGGCACGTGACGGTTAAGCAGCAACCAGAAGACAGAGCGCAGAAAGAAGGAAGAAGGCTCGTTCCAAAGGGGGTCACGTGCCCACACGTGACCATGGGTCACGTGGTCACACGTGACCGGCTTTCAAAGCCCATTTTGTCAACAGAATTAAATTCTGAAAGAAATTCAAATCTTTCCAAAGGAAAGCGGCTATCTGGAACCAGTCGAATTAAAGATTCAAAGGTGATGAAATATCATCTATCTATGGGAAAATCTCGGGTTTGGAAAGATTTCCCCTTTAAATCTAACCGAAACAACAAAGGAGAATCCCTGGATTTGAAATCCAATGGTGAATAAAATTCACCTAATAATCCAAAGGTCCAAAACGAATGATGGATGCAAATCAAATCTCTCATGAAGATTCGTCAAAAACTGATTGATTCGGCTGCTTCTCCTATAAATAGGAGCCAAGAGACACAGAGAAAATATATACAGAGACAGGGAGAGAAAAAGAAAAGGAAGAGAGCTTCGATACTTGGAGAAACTTGGATCTTCTGCAAAAACCCTAGGTAAGAAAGGGAAAAGCTCCTTGAAAGAAAAAAGAGAATTTAATTCTCAACAGAGTTTAACTCTGATACATAAAACGGAAGAACATATTTCTTCTCTCTTTGATAGAGGATCTGCAAAGTGCACATCTCCCCTTGAGGTTGAGAATTTAATTCTCAATGGGTTGAGATCCTGCCATGCAGATCCAAAACATAGAGAGGGAATGCAAGCACGAGAATTTAATTCTCACAGAACTATAGGAATTTAATTCCTTTAAAATAAAATTAGGGCTTGACCCTGTATCATGGGAATTTAATTCCTTCAGAACAAAAAGAGACAGGGTTTAACCCTAATTAAGAACCTAGTTCTGTTGAAACAGCGGGAATTTAATTCCTTTAATCATAATTTAACAGAGGATGGAAGTTCAAATTCCCTAAAAAGCTTTTGTTAGGGTTTAACCCTATTTGGTTCTTCACATGTATGAGGAATTTAATTCCTACGGAAAATTCAGAGTTCAACTCTATTCAGAATATAAACCTTCAAAAGGAAGTAGGAATTTAATTCCTCTGAAATTACTGCCAGGGTTTAACCCTACGAGGAACTTGATTCCTGGAAAAGATTAACAGATCCTCTAAAACAACATACATAGAGGCAGGGTCACGTGTCACCACGTGACCCCCCCAAGAGATCTACAGAAAGCCCCTTTGAGGCAGCACCCCACGTGACCCACGTGACCCTCGGCAGAAGCTCTAATACATAGGCATTTGAATGCCCATCACGTGATGGCACGTGATGCTCTGAAAGACGCGATAATCTCAGCAGAACAAATAAAGGGAGGGCGCTCTCACGTGCTGCCACGTGACCCCTCTTGCCTTAGTGTTTAACACTAAATTGAAACTCTCGAACCCAGTGTTAAAACACTGTTGGGCCTTAGTGTTCAACACTAATTAAAAAGCTTTATTTGCAGTGTTCAACACTGATCTGTTTTAGTGTTTAACACTAATTTGAAAAGCCTTGTTGCTGGTGTTTAACACCGATTATCTTTTAGTGTTAAACACTAACTTGTCAACCTCGTTCCCGGTGTTCAACACTGATTGCTCTGTAGTGTTTAACATTAGGCTTTGGCCCAATTGGCTAAATGGATGGAGGCAAAGCCTCTCCTGATTGGACTTAGCCCAAGATGGCCATAAGTCCTCAATTTGTGATTAATTGGGCCAATGGGCTCATAACATAATTAATTCGTCTTGATCCCAAATTGGGCCAAGGACTATTTAATCCACTCCGGTTCTAGGGTACATCTCTTCACTCCTTTGATACTTGGTATTGTAATCCCTCAATGTCTTCAAAGAGGTGACGGGTCCCGACGACCACACATTGATACGGACTGTGGGGTCCTTAAACCCGTGTTTAATGCAAAATTCCTGGTTACGTGGAACGCGGATAATGTCACTCTTTGACCCCGTGGAAAACGTCCAGAGCGGAGCCTGGTCCTCGCAGAGCACGGCAGTGAACCCGTGTGAAGCATCCAGAGCACATACCGGACTGTGGGGTCCTTAAACCCATGGACTACGACGTCCTTAACCTTGACCGAATGTCTTAAAACTAACAAAGGACTGTGGGGTCCTTAAACCCATGGACTACGACGTCCTTAACCTTGACCGAGATGTCTTAAAACTAACAATGGACCGCAATGTCCTTAAACTACCCATGGACCGCAATGTCCTTAAACTACCCATGGACCGCAACGTCCTTAAACTACCCATGGACCGCAATGTCTTTAAACTAGAACAATAGAGCCCCGTATGCTCTTTTGTCGGATCTAAACGGTCCCGTTTAAGTTGATCTTAGCCTCAAAGATGGCTAACGTATCCTTAAACCTTCAAACAGACTGGACTATGAATCCCCCCAATTAACTCTGGCTCGAGGGTACATCTCTGAGCTCCTCTGACATCCGTCGTTGTAATCCTTCAACGTCGTCAGAGAGGTGACGGGTCCCGACGGCCATACATACGATGGACCACTATGTCCCTAAATTGGAACATTAGAGCCCAAACGCTCCTTTGTCGGATCTAAACGATCCCGTTAAGTTGATCTTAGTCTCAAAGTGAGACTAACGTATCCTTAACAAACGTTTGAGTTGATCTTAGCCTCACGTATGGCTGACGTATCCTCAAACCAAACCCCCCCAAACCCAAATCTAAGATAATACGGATTTGGACTAGTCCACGCCCTACGGGCGACGACATAACTCAGTCTCCGTAAACAATCCACGGGCAACAAAATACAAAACAAACACCCACAACACGAAGTGACCATCTGGAGAAGAAGAAAGTTGTTACCGCAATGCGGTAGCGTAATTAACTGCAGGGGCTTGCGCCTGCAGGGAAGAGCGTCCCCACAATAAAAAAACCCCTCAAACGAGGGGGAATCTGACGAAGTCTGCTACATCGGACGCATCCGTCTAAACCTTCGATACATGGTGCCATAAATCAACTTGGCATCTTCGGAGAGGTGGACGGATAGCACCAATTAGCATCTGCCCCGAACCTCAGGCGAGACGTCATGTCGCACCGTCTTTCGAAGGGGAACACCCCCATTGTGCCACAGTTCTTGCAGGTTTTTGCCGTACAGACTCCATAGCGGGTTTTCTGGCACACTGCTTCCATACGGGTGACTTGCTTTGGTAGGTGGGTTCTTTTGCATCAGAACCACCCTTGTACATGTAATTTTCAGTTGTATCTAGTCATTCCATCAACCAAAACTTGTATATTGTTTCATACTTAGACACAGTGATGTATTATTTCGACCTTAGAGTCGCGCTTGTAGTCTTATGGTTTTCTGGCTGTTTTGAGTTTCTTTTTGGGTTTTGATTCTCGCCCTTTGGCGTTGTATATTATTATTACTTGCGTGGTTGTGACCGTCGATTGACGAAGAGCTAGCTCCCGCTCGGGGATGCCTTTTATCATTTCATATATATCATTCTTGTTGTACCTCGTTCGGGGCCAGTTTTTACAAAGGAAACTCTACCGAAATTTTCAGAAAAGACTACACATTTTTTTTAAAATGCATTTTCGGCTTAGTTATTTGAAAACTTTGATTTCAAACATGCTTTCTTTACTTATTAAAAACCAGTCCCTTTATTTACTCCTTAAATGGTTTTAGATTTCTGGGCTTTTGGCTTACTTGGATCAGATGGAGTCCTATAGACTTCATAGGATTCAAAGGCCAGTCACGTGCTTCTTCGGGTCGTGACAAAGTTGGTATCAGAGCACTAGGTTAACCTTGGTTCGAGTCTAAGTTTGACTATGTGGAGCTTAGGGCGTTTATCTATATACGGAACTTAGGCTTGACCTTACGGAACTTAGACTTAGTCGAGGGGGTATTATACCCGAATTTTCGTCGCATAGGATAACCCTTGGTTGATGGAGTAGGTAGCTTGAGTAGAGTGACGTACCGTACGTATGTTCTGCGGCATACTTACGACACTCCACTCCGCTTAAGAAACCTTAGGATGTACATTTCCTTGCACAGTATTATATTCCTTCCTATGATCTATCCTCATCGATACTGGTTATGATTTTGCTGCCACGATTGCACGGGCAGAGTGAGCTACGGCTCGAGTTGCGTCAGCATGAGCTCGTCGTGGACGAGGACTGACCAGGGCGTGTTTCCATAGACATACGATTGCATATAGAGGCGTCGTCTTATTGTGTTTTCGCGCCATGAGCGTTTGACTGATCGCTTTTACGCGATTTCTCAGACGTACCGATCGGTACCAGAGGATTGAGCCACTGATAGAGGCCAGCCAGGATGTGATGACCATTGATATATCGCTTATTCATGATGATTGAGGCGCTGTTCAGCGTACGGACGAATGAGCCAGTTGTTGCTGCAAATGACGAGATATCGCCCCAGATGTTGGAGCTACTGCAGCTTGAGCATATACTTAGAGATATGATGGTGGGTCGCTAGTCACCGAGGATGAATGACTAGGATATGTGGTTCGTTCGCTTACCCCGATGCGAGGTCATCAGATAGAATGTTTCCAGCTAGAGACGACTTCACGCAGATTCGTTGAGAGTTGATTGAGACGATCGAATGTCAGGAACCCATTTTCCAAGTTTAAAGTATTCGGAAAGACATGCAAGCGATTCTATGGACCCTCTAGAAGAATGAAACCCTAACTCGACATAATGACCGTGTGAAAGCCTTTGAACCTTAGGGTTTGCGGCAGTTCCGCGGAGCCATTAGTGAGGCTTGGGTTTGCCCTTCTACGGCTGGACCACCGATGCTGTGGTATGTACTCGATACTATTAAACTGTACCCAAGGTGTTGAGCTCTTGGGGGATTATGAGGTTCTGACGAGTCGATCGGATGGTTTGACATCTTTCGGATATTGTGATGGGACACACCGCTTGGGAGACTCCAGATACGAGTATAGCCATTGGAGCGTAGTCCATGCAGCCACGGGTAGACGAGTCCGAATCAGTCGACATTGGAACAAGCAGAGTAAAGAGTTCGCATGAGATTTCGACGAGATGACGTTCCACTCCGCTGACATCAGAGATGCGATACGCACGTTGAGGACGTGATCGGCTAGATATCTTCTACTGAGTGATGAAGATACCGAGTTCGTGATTTCGAGTCCGTATGAAGGACTTCGGATGGACCGTAGCCGAGGACATTGCAGTGTGCAGATAGAGACGCGACGTTGAAATGGACAATGATACAAACAAGCGGGACAAGAAGTTCGTGCGAGATGCAGACGAGCTGTTACTACCCCCCGTTAAGATTAAATGTCGGATATGCATATAGAGGCGCTGGGATGCGACCAGCTTCCGAGTAGATGTTGTACTAAGGAAGCAGATGTCCAGAGAGCGAGAAAAGATTACGCCAGAGTACCAGCCTCCGTACAGTTTGGCTTAGGCGAGATCAGACGAGACCTTGAGCAGGATTCCTTCCAGTACACTGCTGCAATAAGATTTGCACCAGGAGCAGATGTGTGATGTGCATTCAGAGGACCAGAGGTCGGCGCCAGAGATGTGCTACTTTACGAGTGGTCATGAGGATTGACCGAGAGATGACCAGAGAAGTGTCAGAACGGAATCGTTTCCGTTAGCACACCTGACAGGGCCGATGAGCCGATGGATTGCGAGATTGGTAATCCACAGGGAAGATAAGGAACCAGAGGCAGAGGACGCCAGCCGCGAGCAAGAGGCAAGTAGATATCTTACGCCGCTAGCATTAGATGTACCGGCACCTTCTCGACTTCAAAGGAGGATATACCAACGATGGTATTCTTGATTTATGATTTTTTGATTTGATTATCACGTATCCGTCACCTTGGATTTCGGTATTTTGGGCGTTCTATTTGCATGATTTAGTCTGGATGACCGAGTTTCATGATATTTTTTTTCTTGAACCATGGTTGCACCTACTGGATATTTATACCTGGCGCATAGTTATTACTCTTGAGGTATTGATTGTGATTTCATGCCTATTTTATGCCGGTGATTTGATTTACGCTTCCAGCATAGTTTTCATGCACTTTTAGTGTTTTGATTTGATTTGTGCACGCTGATGCACACGGTTGTGAGATTTTCCATCGCGGTACACCTGATTTTGATTGAGCCGCATTGTATATCGTCGATTTTGACCCTGATATTGATGATTGATTTTTGCACTCCGTGCTTTTGATTGGACTTACTCATGTTCGGCGTTGCTATTGGATTTCGTGATTCCGTGCATGTTGAGTGCGCAGGGTTTAGATTTTCATTCGTGCATGATGGATGCACCGATTTGGATTTTCGCGCAGGTTGGGCGCATGTTTTGAGATACGATTTTGGTGCACACCAGATGCACTAAATCGATATTTTTCATGCATGTCAGATGCACCTGATTTGGCTGTCAGGCACACACGTTGCCTATGACAGATACTTCGTGCACACCCGTTGCACCTAGATGTTGTTTTATGCACCTGTATGGCACATATATGGATTTTGATTTCCATGCGCACCAGACGCACAGGGTGGTGCTATGTGCATTTTTGGGATTTATTCCTTTTGGAGCGGTACATTTTTATGATATTTGATATTCGTTTCGTACTGAGCAGGACTAGTCAGAGGACAGTACCCGGATATATTTTGCATGCATTGATAGTTATCGAAGGGATTTCCAAAAAGTGAGCTATAGTCTCAGCATATATACCTACGTGTCCGATATGACACGAAACGTTTTAAAAATAAGGAAACCCTTCTAAATTGTTTTCAAAACGGCGGAACGTACATAGTAAACAAAAGATATATACATATATGGTTATTTTCTTATGAAAAACGTCCGCCACTGTGCAGTGTTATGTGCATCGCACAGCGACTTAAAAGATTTGGCATGCATTTACATCAGCTATTCACATGTATAGATTGGATGTCTACATGTATAGTTCCGATTGATATCGTATTGGTTTTTATTGGATTTGACATTTGTGTCTTTACCATGACTCCGATGATTGCATGATACTTGACGGAGTTTCGATTTTGAGTTGTCTGCTCAGTACTCATGCGCATGCATTGCGCTATGATGTTTTATGTATTGATGATTCGGAGCCCCGACGACTTGGAATTTGTATCGAAATGTTTTAGTATTTGGGGGTTTAAATTTAAATTCGGGGACCGAATTTCTTTAAGGGGGGTAGATTGTAACATTTCAAAATAATAAAATATTATTTTTGGGAATTTTTATAATTTAATATTATTTTAATGAATATTTTAATATTCCGGTATAATTAAATACAAATAAATGGGAAAAAAATTATGGAAAATTCTAAAATAGGGTATTTTATGGAATTATGCCATTTTAAAGTTTTTATGATTAGTTATGTGCTAATTTAGTGCTAATCGCGATTAAAAATCGCTAATCAGATTTTTGGCATTTTTGTGCAAAAATGTGCACATATCATTTTTCCATACTTGTTACACTTGTTACATGTTTTGGGGTATGGTTGCTTAGGGTTTGCAATGGAGTGAGAAGGAAAAGAAAAAGGAAAAGAAAAAAAAAAGTAAGTATGATGATGAGAGAGAAAGACAAGCTCAAACCTCTTTTGACCCATGCCCCCCCATCATTTCCCTTCTCATTTTCTCTCCCCTCTTCAACATAAGCTGGTGCTGCTCCTGCTCCCTCTTCTTCCTCCTCTCTCTTCAACCTAGATCCACCATGAATACAACCCTAAAATCCTATTCCCATTTCACAAAACTTGCTCCCAAGCTCACTAGCTACACATTGAACCTAGCAAGAATGGATTCGGGGGACTTTGAGCAACTCAAGAATTTTCTTGAGTTGCCAAAGAAGGTAAATTCTACACCTATTAGAGTAGTATTTCATTCTTATTGCCTCCATTCTAGTTTCATGTCGATATGGTGTCGTTTGATGGACTTTTGAAACTTCAAGTTAGGGTTTAGAGTTATACCTGAAATTAAAAGTGAAATTGAGGCTTGTGGTGACCCTAGAACCCCTGGTGTGATGATAGATTAGACCAAACCTGAAGCTAAAACCCAGAATACAGATTTATGAGACGATATCGGGGAAAAACTGTGAATCTGTGATCGTATTTAGGAATCTGCTATCACCCCGAGACCCCTAAAATAAAATTGAGTTGACAGTGAGATGTGCAGGCACCCTGGAACCACCACACCAAACCCTAGCCCCCAACTCCTGTTCCCGGCCGCCAATTAATCCCATCTGGCCGCAAATTGCGGCCAGAGCAGGGGGTTTGGCCTCGTTTTTGGTGCATGGCCCTATTTCCAGTTAACTTGACCCTTGGTATGTGCAATTTTGTCTGGTTCCATCTAGGGTAAAATCTAGGTTGATTTTCCTATGTTGGCGCATGGTTTACGACTTGTTTTAGATTTTGGTATTTGGTGATTCGTTTCTGTTGGGTGGCGTTTGGACGTCAACGACAAGTGGATATTGATCGTGTTTACATGCGAGACGATAGGTTTTTACCTATGCGAGTAGCGTGTGCTGTTTTGGTTTTCCGATGTGATTTTCATGTGCTTTAGCATTTTTGATATACTTATAGGTACCCTACGTGATGTTGAGGCGAAGAAGATGAAGATGGCGACATCGGCATCGGCACACGAGAAGTAAGGTGAGTAGATTATATCTACGGGGGAAGTCGGGTGGATGGCGTATAGCATCCCCGCAGTCCGTGGTGATGTATACGAATACGTATACACACATATATTTATTATGTGTTGTTTAAGATTATTGATGGTAATAATGGATTATTGATGATAAGGATGTATTGGTTTAGTATAGTGCGAAACCCTAGAGTAGTGGTTGCACCCACACATACACGTACACATATACTTGCATACATTTTTTCTTTTACCGGTGCGCACATGGAGGTGTGTATATCTACACATGGGTATGGGACTATGTGTTCATATACGAGATTTGAGGATGATACGTGGGATTGAGATGAGTCGATGAGATTTGATTTGAGGCCGTGAGATCGGCGGTATGACAGAGTTCGTATTCGAGATACGACATGATGACTTAGCGGGTCCTTTGACGAAGTATTTCATACACGTGCATGCATATATTGATGATGTCGTTTGTACTAGGCTTAGGTCAGTACCCCAGATTTGGGATGCCGTACGATAGATTTACGTACGAGCTTTATATTGATGTTAGATCCGCACTCATGACTCGAGGATGTTATATGATATACTGTATCGTCCGTGATACTATTGAGGCGGGATCACCGACTATTGTATATATGTATATATCGACTCGGATTTAGGTGGTTCCATACCCCTCCCGATTGATTTGATAGTTGGGTCCGTAGTTCGCATAGTAGGCATTAGACTAGACCCGAGTCATACCTATTTCAAAATTAACGAATCGGGGATATTTTAAAGATAGGCAAAAGGGATTCTGCGGATATTTTCAAACGACGCATCTTTTCTTAAAACACGTAGCCCTTATTTTACCAAAAACCCCGATTCGTCTTATTTCAAAAGGCAAGGCTGCATGATATATTTATTGAGGTAGGTTCTTCACTGTTGCGTTGATTATTCGATTCCGCACATTCATGCTATTTGCATTTCATTGCTTGTGTTTATGGATATGTTACAATCATGCTGCTAGGGCACCGGCACCATTATCGATGATGCATATGTTCCACGTACACTGCTCGCCGGCTCACACACTTTATCATCGATAATTGCCATGTCACTACACTGTAGTACTGTTGCATTCAGTATATGATTCTTGCATGACATAATGATATGCTTACATTTCTTCTACATGTCGCATACATCATGCTTTCTGATTATACGCATTGAGAGTTGCTGTTTCCATGATATTTCTGGATTTGGGAACCGTGGGTATTTCAAAAGAGAATATGTAATTGCTTTAAAAACCCGGTTACCCTTGATATGATATTTCAGTGCGTCCACCATGTGTTTTCTCGGTGCTGAGAGCGACATGTGGAACCCGATTCGAGGAGGCGGATGAGGCCGATTGCGGGTACATGGTGGACCCGGTATGGTTCCCCTCGGCAAGATGATCGATGGACTTTGCCGATTGAGCCTGGAGGTGGGCGAGTACCTACCGGTGATTGGTTGGACCTGGCGGTTATCCGGAGGATACCGACCAGAGTCGATAGATGGATATGGGCGTACTGCTGGGGCCGAGGGCCGATTCCGCAGACGGAGCCCGTGGGCTGATCCAGACTGACGGAGCCCGTTATATGAGGATTTACATGCCGATGCTGGGCACAGTTTTCATGATGTTTTCGAGTGTCGATGCTGGACACTCCGGTTCCATGATTTTGACGTGTCGCGAGGGACACAGGTGGTTTATATCCTCATATTTCCATGCATATGCTGATGATATTTACATGCATGATGGTTATTGTCATTGGGTGACGAGTGGATGGGATCCACGTACATGCAGATTGATTACATTGATCATACCTCACATTTATGATATGCTATCACCTGAGGCACTGGCACGAGCACTTGGCACTACACTCATGTATAGAGATTACATTGCCAGTTTAGCATGCTGCAGACTTATTCATATTGAGGTTTATTTATATCTGATCGTATTGACCTAGGATGGGTCATACATTCGATCTCTGCTTGTAGACATTTTTTATTCACGAGTTGGCAACTCACCCCCATTGTGCCACAGTTCTTGCAGGTTTTTGCCGTACAGACTCCATAGCGGGTTTTCTGGCACACTGCTTCCATACGGGTGACTTGCTTTGGTAGGTGGGTTCTTTTGCATCAGAACCACCCTTGTACATATAATTTTCAGTTGTATCTAGTCATTCCATCAACCAAAACTTGTATATTGTTTCAGACTTAGACACAGTGATGTATTATTTCGACCTTAGAGTCGCGCTTGTAGTCTTATGGTTTTCTGGCTGTTTTGAGTTTCTTTTTGGGTTTTGATTTTCGCCCTTTGGCGTTGTATATTATTATTACTTGCGTGGTTGTGACCGTCGATTGACGAAGAGCTAGCTCCCGCTCGGGGATGCCTTTTATCATTTCATATATATCATTCTTGTTGTACCTCGTTCGGGGCCAGTTTTTACAAAGGAAACTCTACCGAAATTTTCAGAAAAGACTACACATTTTTTTTAAAATGCATTTTCGGCTTAGTTATTTGAAAACTTTGATTTCAAACATGCTTTCTTTACTTATTAAAAACCAGTTCCTTTATTTACTCCTTAAATGGTTTTAGATTTCTGGGCTTTTGGCTTACTTGGATCAGATGGAGTCCTATAGACTTCATAGGATTCAAGGGCCAGTCACGTGCTTCTTCGGGTCGTACAGTTTGGTCTCTTCGTCTGATATGTCGCATATCATAGCCTGGGGGTGGTTTAACGTCAGACCCCAATAGCCCGATAAGTCATGCCGATACAAGGTCTATAACGATTCGAGAAACTACTGGAAACACTTACCAATAAATCTCAGCAACCCTGGCCAGGGATTTCCTGTTATGGCCAATCGAGCACTGCGCAACATCAACCCCCAATACCAGGAGAGACGAAACCCCTCCTATCGCTCATTGCCTCCATGTGATTCGGCACTGTACCCAAAAGCCACCATTTTGCACGATCTCTTGACCATGGTATGGTGGAAATCAAAGCACAGTGGGAATCACACAAGACTCTATGACGATTTCGGGTCTACAGACTAACCTGTACCAGTGTCACCAGAGAACTGCTATCCGACGATAGGTATAATAAAATCTAGGAGTTCTCGGCGAGTCCGTCCGGTGTACTCAGTCTCCACTGAGCACCCGTATACCTTTGCTGATGTCAAACACCAATGGATATGGGATCATCCATCGCCCATCATATGGGTCAAGAAGCGCATACGCTAGTCTACTCTGGAGTACCGATGCCCTGTCTCGATACTCCCACGACTAGGAATATTTGAAGGATGTACTTATCGACTACCCTGTCCCCACTAGTATGATCTACATCATAGTCATGGCAGTCAAGTACTCATCATAAGGGCTTTATCAACATGTGATCACAAAACAGTATTTGTTTACATGTTAAGATAAAGTGCAACCAGATAGCATACTATCATGTTGAGCAAGAAAGTCCTTCCTATATATGTCCAATCATCCACTACAATATACATCACATGTACAGTAATGGCCTCTAAGGCTTATATATAACTAACAATCTCCCACTTGCACTAAGGCCATTTATTGTAGTATCCAATACCCAACAATATAGCAGAGGTTGTAGTATCCCATACTCAACCATTGTAGAGAAGTCTCTCTAGGGGTAAGGCCTTTGTGAGTGGATCCGCTGTGTCAACCTTCTGGTCTACTCTCATAACTTCGATCCCTTGGAGATCAACCATCTCCCTGATCAGGTGATACTTGCCTCAGAATATGTCTGGATCAGCGATGGGACAGGTGTTCCTAAGCTACAACTCCATTGTTGTCACAATAACAGTTATTGGACGCTCAATGGTAGAAACCTTGTTCATCTTATGAACAAGAAATGTCCAGATAGCCACTCTGGTAGTATCCTTGGTAGCAATGTATTCAGCCTTTATCGTCTAGTATGTCACGGTATCTAGCTTGGAACTCTTCCAACATATCGTCCCTCCACTGAGGGTAAAGACAATGCCTTTGACTTACTCTCGGTCGAAATTATCACTCTGGAAGCTGGAACCAAGAACTTTCTTTTAGTGCTTCTCAAGCACTCAAGAATGTCCTCCACAGCTGTCCAGTGATTCTCTCCAAGATCCGATTGATTCCTGATCACTACACCTAGTGAGTCATCTACTTCTAGTCTGGTACATAACATTGCACACTCTGATAGAGCCTACTGCCGAAGCATAGGATATCCTTTGTACGCGAGCTCTCTCCAAATCATTATTGGAGAGAGTGATCCATGAGTAAGTAGGCGAACCACCACGCTTAGAATCATCCATACTAAACACCTTTAGTATGGTGTTTATGTACCTGGATTTGGGACACTCCCAACATCCTCATAGATCTATCACCATAGATCATAATCCACAAGATGTAGTAGGTATCATCCAGATCTTATATTGAGAATCTCCGTGATAAGAGGAGCTTGGCCGAGTGTAGCATAGGAAACCATTTCCTATCAGGAGCATGTTATCTACGTACAATATGTGGAAGACAACCTTACTCTCTACAACCTTCTTGTATATACAAGGTTCATCTATAATTTTGATGAAGTCAAACTCTTTAACTATCATATCAAAATAGACGTTCCATTTGCCTGAACCCGGTTGGGCCATCATCTCATGATGCAATCCTCGCTCTCACTGTTACCGAGAAGACCGTAGTATCTCTCAAGTGGATGAGGAAAAACCCCACCAGATTCGCGGAGTGGCCGATGTTCGTTGGAGACTATTAAATCTTTTGGTTTCACCAAATCATCAGCTGTTAGTTTGTCTAGTTGGAACTCCTTCCAGTTCTACCTCATGACCACTTAATTTCTTCACAAGAAATTCCTTTTCTAAAAAGGTGGCATGCTGAGAAACAAAACACCTTTTGCTCCTCAGTTAGGTAGAAGATATTCCCTTACTAATGTTTGGGATATCGCGACAAACTTACACAACTGATCTTTCCTTGAGCTTGTCCGGATTTTGCTTTTCAACATAGGCCGGACAACCCATATCTTAACTCGTTTAAGACATGGTCTCTTCCTATACCATATCTCATATGTAGTGGTAGGCCCTGATTTGGATGGAACCCTATTCAATAGGTATGCAGCTTCTCAAGTGCATAACACCCAAAAGAAAACAGGTAACTCAGCAGTACTTATCATAGAGCGCGCCATATCTTATAGGGTACGATACCTCCGTCCCGATACACCGTTGTGCTGTGGTGTATACGAAGGAGTAAGCTGAGAGAGAATCACATTCTCCTTTTAGAAACTCCAGAAACTTCATACGCAAGTATTCGTCTCCTCGATCATATCGTAGGACTTTAATACTTCTACCCGTTTGGTTCTCAAAAGAACCAACCTTGGCATTTGTAGACATGGGACCATATACATCATCATGTATCTGTCCCAAGAGTTCATTAACTCTTTCTCTGTTTCTTGTAAACGGAGTATTGGTCCTTTTATCTTTGAGACAAGACTAGCAAGTAGCATAAGATGAAAATTCGAATAGATTCTTATATTCATCATTTATGTAACTTAGCTGGTCATGTCGCATTGATATGACCTAGTCTACAATGCCTCAAGAATGATTCGTTCATTCCTGAACAACTCCTCTTGTCTGTGTTCCATATGCTTTGAACTGCGGTTTGATTTAGAACTTCTATGCTATTATACAACGTGCCTGATAGAATCAACTCTTGATTCAGGAAAATGTTCACAGTATTATCCTCCAATACAGAATTATATCCTTCTTTAACTCAGTAAAGAACATGATGTAATATTGTATATCAGGTTCGGTATGTAATAACATTTGTTCAGAATCAATGTATTAATACAAGGTGATATCTGCCAACTGATTTGGCTGCAACAATTGCACCATTCTCTAACACTTAGAGACATATCACCCATTCTCAGTTCTCTACCTTTCTGTAGCCCATGTAACATATTACATATGCGGGATCCTGATCTGGTATCACATACCCAGGACGTAGAGGATACTAAAAAACAGTTCTCGGTAATAAGGACACCCGAAGAATATGCATCAACATGCACTTTCTTTGAATTGGTGGCATGAGAATCCAGATATTCCCCTATTTCCTGCTCGAACTTATAACAATTATAAGATAGAGCGGAACCAATGTTCCCTAGCACAGTATAATAAGTAGGTTCGGTCAATGCATCCATATTATTATCTTGATTAAGGCGTGACATAGTCGCTACCAGGAGAGAGAGAGAAGAAAACACTTTAGCTTACGCTCTTGCAAGATTAGATTGGTTATTATCTTATCTAATCAGGATGGCTCCCACTGTTTTAATCAAATCTTCCTTCAAACCCTAAAAGGTAAGACTAGCCGGGATTAATTATACCCTACAAGTTTGCCAATCTTTCGGCCAGGCTAGTGTCGGTACTTTGAGGGAGGTTTCCCTTGTTTTTGCACGGACCTAATTAAAATAAACCTTGTTTTCCCAGAGGCATAACCCTGTTAACACATTTCTAGACACCTACTTTGATCGGCTAATTGTAATGTGTAAAACTCTCCCAGGAGTAACTCTTACTCGCAGTGGATATCGGGATCCAACTATCTCAAAGAAGGTATGCAATCTCATTGCAAATTTCAACACTTGAAATTCCCGATAATACTTTTTACCCCTAGTACCTATGACCTTGGTTATGGTCAACATATCATAAGCACTAGTCAAGTTCTATCCGTCATTTCGTGGTTAATTAGACCCACCCACATGACCCTCGGCTATGGTCGACATAATCATGTGACTGTCTTAACTAATCGCATCATATGCTGTATAGGAAAAACACCACTTAGCTACCGTACACTATGCCTCGACTATGGTCGACATACGCAACACGAATACTAAGTACTCTATTTCCTAAAATGACGGAGGGCTACACAGGTTTTTAAGAAAACCATGAGCGTAATGAACTTGATATCGTTGTAGAATCAAGTGAATTTTAAAAGGAGTGTTTTTGAGGCTTTTCTAGTTTCGATAAAGAGGTCACTCCCGGTGAAGGGATCTCGGTTCTTTCCTTATCGAATAAGGTGCAGGATATTTCACAAATACCACTATGCAAAGCAAAAACTATAGAAGCAATCAAAAGATAAACCGTGTTTGTAGCATCTACTAGTTTCGCTAAAGAGGTCATTCCCGGTGAAGGGATCTCGGTTCTTTCCTTATCGAATAAGGTGCAGGATATTCTACAAGGAATATCGCTATGCAAAGCAAGAACTAGAGCTACCAGTTTTTAAACAAGTTTTTACAACATCTTTAGGTTTCTTTTTCTTTCATTAATCTCATTAATGAAGTCCCATTTATTTATGCTTCCCAAGCATCACAGAAGAAACGAAAGCAACAATATAACATATATCTCATATATATAATATAAACATTCGTCTCAGGCGGTAATATGATCACATCACAGAATATCAGCAGCAGAAGAATCACATATGAAATATTGGATATACTAGGAATTCCGTGTTTTAAGTTAAGCCAGTATAAAACACGGATTCCACGGTCGCGATGAATAGCCAAACCCAAATCCCTAGACCCCTACGAGAGCGGCAAGCAACCCTACCAATTCTAGAGTTAGGAGACCCGGTCTCGACTCCTTGAGATGGTCTCCCACTGGACCCTAGAACCCGGTTACTTGTGCTCCCCGCCTTGGGTCTATCCTAATGCGGAAAAGTAAATAATATACAATGGTGACATCATCCTCAACCCGGAAGTGCCCCAATAAAAGAATATTACATACAATGAATTTTACATGAATGAAAAATAAAAAACTCTCATCTCACATAAAAAACCCCGGCTATTCAAAACACGACGATCCAATATAACATATCATAACAACACATAACATCACATATCATCAACGTAAGAAAATATGCGTATCCCAGTTGTCGTTGACATATACCACCGAAACCGGCGATACACCACATATTACACTTACGGTCGCAGAAAAAAAAGTGAAAAACTACAACATTTGGAATCCACAATCACTTTAGACATCTTAAATCCGAAATATCACATACTTCGCATTTCATGCCTAACAATATGAATTCCACATATTGTATCACATTCCAGATAAATAGACAATGTTAAACTTTCCGATCGAATAAACAAACACTCAAGATTTCCTAAATAGCTCAACACTTGAGCGGAATTCAAAAAGTCCCAGAACATGTCACAGCCGCTATGAACCAGCTGTAGAAGGGTCAAACCAACGCCTCACATGTGGCAACGCTAAACTACCACAAACCATATGGTTCAGTGGCGGTTTTGACGGTCACATAATCGAGTTAAGCTTACGTTCTTCTAGAGGGTACACAAATTCGCTTGCATGATTTTCTGAAAGTTTTAAACTCAGGAAAAATCCAACACTTGAAAGTTTTCCGACAGGGAAAAAAGTGAGTTATTGATATCCGTTCGAACTTTTTAACACGTTCTAAATTACCCGCAAAAACTTAAACGAAGTTAAACTTTCCGATCGAATCAACAAGTTCCCAATATTTCCTAGAAAGCTCAACATTTGAGTAGAATTAAAAATTTCCAGAAGCATGAAAAAGTACCGAAGAATAAATCCCTGAAGTATTAGCCCTTAACTCCCAAAGTTGGCCGTGGAACCGCCGCCAAACGCATGGTTTGGCCGTGGTTCCGCGGTCACTTGAGTGAGTTATGGCTTCGTACTTCACAGTAATCCTTAGAATTCACTGCATGATTTTCTGAGTATTTTTAATATGAAAAATTTCAACTTTTGAAAAAAATTCTAGAAAGTGTGATTTATCGGGGTTTCGGAGTTCGATCGGACTTCAAACTTCGTCTAGACAACGCCTAATGCTCTAGCTTGGCTCTGATACCACTGTAGGGTTAGCTTAGCACCTTGTAAAGGTTTTGGCAAGCATCAATCATGCTACTTTAAAAATTTTGGGGTGCTAAACAAACCCTAACCAAGATCTAAACTAGAGACTTAGGGTAAAACATAATATGTAAACACTTTACATCTAAGTGAACAAGGAATACAACCCTTGTAGACTGGTCCTTCACTTTAATAGCTCCGTGTAGAAGTCCCTTCGCTGCGATCACGATCCCCCGGACTCTAGAGAGGCTCCCACGAAGAAAAGAACAAGCTTGCTTCGAAGTCTTCGAGGCCGAAGATGATCTACGTCGAGGAGACACTAGCTCATGCTATCTCTTCACTAATTGTGTAGATTAGTGAAGCAAACACCCTAAACTAAATGGCTAATAGTATATGATGATGAAGTAGGAATTTTGCTCACTTTATTGTTTATTTTCTCACTATTTTCTTCTCTTTTCTCAAAAGCTAGAGAGCAAAAATCAAAATGAGGAAGAAGATGAATAATGAAAGAGATGAGGTTAGAAATGCAACCCTAAGTTAGTGTATGTCATCCACTAACTCTTGCAGAGAGTTAACCATGTCTATGTGTCATGGTTGAGTTTAGAAATATCTTAAGCAAAAGAAAAAGAGAAGACTCTGTCAAAGTTTATCATGAAGCTTCACAATGGCTCATTTCTTCCTTTTTGAATTACTTAAGAATTTAAACTCAAACATAATATATAGTGTTTACCCCAATCAGAGCAAAGCTCTGTTCAAATTCCAAGGCGGGAGATGAAGCAACGCTTTCGATTCCCCCCAATCAGAGCAAAACTCTACTTTGAAAATTTAAACTTTAATAAATGAAGCAACGCTTCAGATCCTCTGCGCTGCGCGCAGGGCGCCACGTGTCAAAATCAGGCACGCCAGCGCAGGGAGCGCAGCGCCTATGGCACCGCGCCCAATCAGAGCAAGGCTCTATTTAAAACAAAAATTAAAGGAAGCAACGCTTCAGTTGCGTAAGCGCTGCGCTGCGCGACACGTGTCTGCGCAGTTGCGCAAACGCAGTTGCGCTGCGCTGTGCGCTGCGCGTCAGCGCAGTTACGCTTGCGCAGTTGCGCTGCGCTGTGCGCTGCGTGACACGTGTCAAGCGCTGGGGCGTTTGCGCCAAACAGAATTAAAATTCCAGTAAGATCTTTCTGTCCTTGTTAAAACAAGAAAATTGTCTTCTGTAAAACAGAAGCCCTTGGATCAAAGATCCAACGGTGGGGAAAATTCCCCAAATCACTCAGAGAATGATCTTGTTAACAAATTTAACAAATTTATGGACACTATATAAAGACCCCTAGACCCCAATTCAAAGGAGATCGACATCAAGAACTTCAAAATAGAGAGAACTCTGAAGAATTTTGAAAAGAACTCAAGAAAAAGGTAAAAACCTTTATAAAATAGTAGAATTTCTTCTGAATAGATCATTGATCTAAGAACAAGATCAATGATCTTCAATAAAAAAATAAATAATAACAGTGCCTTGCACTTTTTATGAACCATTGGTTCTGGAATTTCAGAAAAATTCTTTTCTTGAATCCAAAATTGAAACAGTGCCTTGCACTTGCAAAACTGCACTGTTGCGCTCCTGGGTTGGCGCAAGCCACCAGAGAGCGCCACGTGTCAGCGGAGCAACAGCACAGCGCACTGACGCAGCGCACTGCGCTGTTGCGCTTGCGCTCACCAGAGCGTGACACGTGTCACCTCCACATGCGCTTGCGCTCAATGATTGGCGCAAAGCGCCTAACAAGCCAATATCAGACAATTAATGCACTGCATTATTTACTGAAGGGCCAAGCCCAATTAAAAAAGGCCTAACAAGCCAAATAAAATGCAATGCATTAAAAGGGCAGAGCCTAAACAAAACAGATGCTCTGCATCATTTATAAAAGGGCAGAGCCCAAACAAAACAGATGCTCTGCAAGCCAAAACAAAATACAGTGCATGAGCAAAGCCCTAGCACAGGCCTAATAGGCCAAAGATCAAGAAAAACGTTGAATATTCCCAACTAGACTTAGCCCGATCATGGCCGTAAGTCCTCAAATTAAATTGACTGAGTATGGCTGCTCTCCTAAATCAATTTACATCCGGTTCGAGGGTACATCTCCGAACTCCTCTGACACCTATCGTTGTAATCCTTCAACGACGTCAGAGAGGTGACGGGTCCCGACAACCACACATCGATACGGACTGTGGGGTCCTTAAACTCATGGACTTATGCGTCCTTAAACTAAGATACGGACTGTGGGGTCCTTAAACTCATGGACTTATGCGTCCTTAAACCAAGATACGGACTGTGGGGTCTTTAAACCCACGGACTTATGCGTCCTTAAACTAACGGACTAATGCGTCCTTAAACACACCCACATGGACTGTGGGGTCCTTAAACCCATGGACTTATGCGTCCTTAAACTACCAATGGACCACCATGTCCCTAAACTGGCAATGGACCACTACGTCCCTAAACTGGAACAATAGAGCTCCCAAATGCTCTTTTGTCGGATCTAAACGCTCCCGTTTAAGTTGATCTTAGCCTCAAATATGGCTAACGTATCCTTAAACATTCAAACAGACTTTAGTCCCAAATCGGACTATAAGACCCCCAATCAACTTTGGTTCAAGGGTATATCTCCGAACTCCTCTGACACCTATCGTTGTAATCTTTCAACGACGTCAGAGAGGTGACGGGTCCCGATGGCCATGCATACAATGGACCACTGTGTCCCTAAACTGGAACGATAGAGGCCCAAATGCTCTTTCCGTTAAGTCGATCTTAGTCTCAAACAGGACTAACGTATCCTTAACGAACGTTTAAGTTGATCTTAGCCTCAATATGGCTAACGTATCCTTAAACTAAAAAACCAAACCCAAATCTAAGTAAACACGGATTTGGACTAATCCACGTCCTACGGGCGACGGCATAACTTAGTCTCCGTATACAATCCACGGGCAACCACAAACAAAACAAACACACACGACACGAAGTGAAATTCTGGAGAAGGAGAAATTTGTTACCGCTATGCGGTAGCATAATTAACTGCAGGGGCTTGCGCCTGCAGGGAAGAGCGTCCCCACAATCAAAAACCCCTCAAGCGAGGGGGAATTTGACGAAGTCTGCTACATCGGCCGCATCCGTCTAAACCTCCGATACACGGTGCCATAAATCAACTTGGCATCTTCGGAGAGGTGGACGGATAAAACCAAATAGCATCTGCCCTGAATTTCAGGCAAGACGTTTATCGCATCTCCGCCGCGCCATTCGGAGGGGAACATATAGCATGGTATAATTCTCATACATCCATGTTGCATGTATAACCTAGCATGTCATAATATTATATATCACATATATAATATTTATGCAACAAAAGAAAAACAATACAATAAACATATATCATATATATATGTTAAATGTATTACACGTGAGAATAATAAATATTTATGTGAGCATATAATATATATATATATATATATATATATATTATATATATTAATTCATCGAATCAACACTTGTTCCGATAACCCGGCTATATCACATATAACCGGCCGATATCACATATCGTGAGAATAGAATACGGTATCACATACTCGTATTAATCTCAGTCCCGCACATATCACATATGTGCTCCTACTCCGTTTCGCATGAACCAGGAAACCTCTATGTAGGACTCTAAAGACTCGTCAATACGCCGACAGTAGGCGATGATCATATCAAACACCCACAAGCCGCAAGCGGTCTGCTAAACGTAACGGCCACTCGGGTATTGAGCGATCAGAAGATCAACAAGCAAGCCTGCTATAACTCCTGCGAATCCAATCAGTAACACTACCGTACAGTCTGGTCTCTTCGTCTGATATGTCGCATATCATAGCCTGGGGGTGGTTTAATGTCAGACCCCAATAGCCCGATAAGTCATGCCGATGCAAGGTCCATAACGATTCGAGAAACTACTGGTAACACTTACCAATAAATCTCAGCAACCCTGGCCAGGGATTTCCTGTTATGGCCAATCGAGCACCGCGCAACATCAACCCCCAATACCGGGAGAGACGAAACCCCTCCTATCGCTCATTGCCTCCATGTGATTCGGGACTGTACCCAAAAGCCACCATTTTGCACAATCTCTTGACCGTGGTATGGTGGAAATCAAAGCACAGTAGGAATCACACAAGACTCTATGACGATCTTGGGTCTACAGACTAACCTGTACCAGTGTCACCAGAGAACTGCTATCCGACGATAGGTATAATACCATCTAGGAGTTCTCGGCGAGTCCGTACAGTGTACCCAGTCTCCACTGAGCACCCGTATACCTTCTCTGATGTCAAACACCAATGGATATGAGATCATCCATCGCCCATCATATGGGTCAAGAAGCGCATACGCTAGTCTACTCTGTAGTACCGATGCTCTGTCTCGATACTCTCACGACTAGGAACATTTGAAGGATGTACTTATCGACTACCCTGTCCCCACTAGTATGATCTACATCATAGTCATGGCAGTCAAGTACTCATCATAAGGGCTTTATCAACATGTGATCACAAAACAGTATTTGTTTACATGTTAAAATAAAGTGCAACCAGATAGCATACTATCATGTTGAGCAAGAAAGTCCTTCCTATATATGTCCAAACATCCACTACAATATACATCACATGTACAGTAATGGCCTCTAGGGCATACATATAACTAACACTAGCGACGCTCGTGAACTTCCATGATGAAGGTGTCGTCGAGTCTTGGGTTAATTACTGCAGAAAGATTGGGGCTTGCCTGCACGAGATTGAGCTCAAGCGTCTCGCTCCTGAAGTATTAGCTTTGAACTCCCAGCGGGCTGCGTGGGTCGAAAGTAGTGTTCCTTTCATCCGCCATTTTGAACAAGAGGCGACCCTGAGGCGAAAGAAACATGAAGTAGCTTCAAGCGAATCTGCCCGGTTACGCGCTCAGATTGAAGCGAATGCTGTGCAGTTCAAAGCTATCTTCGACAATCTCCAGCGATGCATCTCGGATGGGTTAACACTGAACTGGACGCTTGACCCTACCGAGCGGGGCGTGCAAGACTGCGAAGCTGCCATGCTAGGAACCGATGAAAAGCTTTCGTGTTGTTTGCGACAACGTGCCCAAGTCGAAGAGGAGTTGGCTGCGGCGGCTGATTACGAGAAAGGATTGAGAGGAGCACGCGAGCAGCTGGCTGATTTGTTGAAAATGCCTCCTCCTCAATAACCGTCTTTGTACCCTCTTTTTTTACTGTAAACTTGCGGTTTATGAATAACATGTATTCATTTTGATTCCTTTGTGAGATGTATTTTGTATTCGCTTAGATTCATGAATAAAAGACATATTTTATCTCATACTATCGTCTTCTTTTCTTTGTCGTGTCATTGGCGTGTGACTTTAGCAAATGTGGCATGTAGATGGTAGATAACAGTTCATCTTGAACTCCTTGTAGGGTAGCGATGGCTTAGGAAACAGGTTTAGGTCTGCTGCCTAAGACTTTTCAACTTTATGAGCCGTGTGGGTCTCATAAATACGTTTCTCCCCATGAGTCGAGAGGATCTTGTAGGTGTGATTTCTTCTTAGGGGTCGTGAGGACTCCTAAGTGCGTTTTCTCTTGAGAGTCGTAAGGATCTCACGAAAGAGTTTTCTTTTTACGGGTTGAGAGGTTTGTGCAGGGACACCAATTTCCCTGGGGGTCGAAGCGAATCAAGAGATTATTGGTTGACTTGATTCCTAGATGGAGCGTTGTTCTGGCGGGGATGTCGTTGGTTGACTTGTTTTCGAGATGGACCGTTGTTCCGGCGGGGAGGTCGTTGGTTGACTTGTTTCCGACGGGGAGGTCGTTGGTTGACTTATTTCCGAGATGGAGCATTGTTCCGGCGGGGAGGTCGTTGGTCTACTTGTTTCCGGGTCGAAGCATTTTTTCGACGGGGAAGTCGTTGGTTGACTTGTTTCCGGGTTGAAGCATTGTTCCGATGGGGAGGTCGTTGGTTGACTTGTTTCCGAGACGGAGCGTTGTTCCGGCGGGGAGGTCGATGGTTGACTTGTTTCCGAGTTGAAGCATTGTTTCAACGGGGAGGTCATTGGTTGACTTGTTTCTTGGTTGAAGCATTGTTCCGACGGGGAGGTTGTTGTTTGATTTGTTTCTGAGTCGGAGCATTGTTCTGGCGGGGAGGTCATTGGTTGACTTGTTTCCGAGTCGAAGCGTTGTTCCGGCGGGGAGGTCATTGGTTGACTTGTTTCCGAGACGGAGCGTTGTTCCGGCAGGGAGGTCATTGGTTGACTTATTTTCGGATCGAAGCATTGTTCCGACGGGGAGGTCATTGGTTGACTTGTTTCCGAGATGGAGCGTTGTTCCTGCGGGGATGTCGTTGGTTGACTTGTTTTTGATATGGAGCGTTGTTCCTGCGGGGATGTCGTTGGTTGACTTGTTTCCGAGACGGAGCATTGTTCCGGCGGGGAGGTCGTTGGTTGACTTGTTTCCGAGGCGGAGTGTTGTTCCGGCAGGGAGGTCATTGGTTGACTTGTTTCCGGGTCGAAGCATTGTTCCGACAGGGAGGTCATTAGTTGACTTGTTTCCGGCTCGAAGCATTGTTCCGACGGGGAGGTCATTGGTTGACTTTTTTCCGAGACGAGCGTTGTTCTGGCGGGGAGATCATTGGTTGACTTGTTTCCGGGTCGAAGCATTGTTCCGACGGGGAGGTCATTGGTTGATTTGTTTCCGAGATGGAGCGTTGTTCCGGCAGGGATGTCGTTGGTTGACTTGTTTCTGAGACGGAGCGTTGTTCCAGCGGGGAAGTCGTTGGTTGACTTGTTTCCGAGACGGAGCGTTGTTCCGGCACGGAGGTCATTGGTTGACTTGTTTCCGAGACGGAGCGTTGTTCCGGCGGGGAGGTCATTGGTTGAATTGTTTCTGGGTCGAAGCGTTGTTCCGACGGGGAGGTCATTGGTTGACTTATTTTCGGGTCGAAGCATTGTTCCGACGGGGAGGTCGTTGGTTGACTTGTTTCCGAGATGGAGCGTTGTTCCGGCGGGGAGGTCATTGTTTGACTTGTTTCCACTTTCTACGGTGTCGAGAAGGAACGCTGTGTTGATCTTCTGGGATGCAGATGTTGCCGTCAAGATCTAACTCTCCCTTTGACAGAGTTTGTTAGGAAATGCGGTTCCCTTTTCGTTTATGCCCATGAATTGTATACAGGGGTCAGTATGGACTCGCCTATAGGGCAAAAGTTTCATTCTTTCATTTTTTTATTTCTTTCCGCGATACTCTATCATTTCAGCTTTTTATACCGCGAAAGTCGCGATTGCCCAATCATTTCGGCTATTTTTCACGGTGCCCAATCGTTTCGGCTATTTTACTTTTTACTCGCTACTTTTATTGCGAGTTGCCCAATCATTTCGGCTATTTTTATTTTTCATTTTTTTTTGTATTTTTTGCTCGCTGATTTTGTTGCGAGTATGGACTTGAGATCTGATACCAATCTTAGCATCAACATCGCTGCGACTGGAATATTGCCAGAGCCAATCATCACTTGCCGTGAAAGGACTTGGAATTTGTTACCTATTTAGGCATCAGTTTCGCTACTACTGGGACGTTGCCAGGAGCGAATCATCATTTGCCTTTGTCGATTCGAACAAAGGTGGCTTAGCGAACAGGGTTAGGATCCTATTTACTAAGGCTTTTTGACTTCATGAGCCGTAAGGGTCTCATAAAGGTGTTTCTCCCTACGAGTCGTGGAGATCTCGTAGGTGCGTTTTCTCCTTAGGAATCGTGAGGATTCTTAAGTGCGTGTTCTCTTATAAGTCGTAAGGTTCTTACAAGAATGTTTTCTCCTTATAAGTCGTGAGGACTTACAAGTGTCGTTCACCACATAGAGGAATTTCAGACCATTGGTGGAACTAGGCAAGGGAATGCTTATTTATGCCCGTGGATTGTATACAAGGGTCAATATTGACTGCCTGCAGGGCAATTCGGGGGATGTGATGGCTTAAGAACAGGTTCAGGTCCCTGTATCCTAAGTCTTTTGAATCCTGTGAGCCGTGAGGGTTTCATAGGGGGACGATTCTCTTTACAAGTCGTGAGGATCTCGTAAGTGTCATTTCTCCTCAGGAATCGTAAGGATTCCTAAGTGCTTTGCTCCCTTGTGAGTCGTAATGATCTCACGCGGGTATTTTCTCTCCTTACAAGGTCGAGAGGACCTTGCAAGTGCACAGAATTTTTTTTTACGAGTCTGCGCCCTTTCGGGTTTTCACAAACTCGCCGGTAGCCCTGCTGTTTTTACTCATAGAGCCCTTTCGGGTTTTCATCCGTGGCCACTTCGCTTGTGGACGTACCGTTTTTTTCCATACTAGCCCAAGGATGCTGCGGTTCGTAGTAGTTTAAGGACGTTACGGTCCATAGTTAGTTTAGAGACGTTACGGTCCATAGTTAGTTTAGGGACATTTCGGTCCGTGGCTAGTTTTCTGTGGTGAAGTTTTGCTGGATAGCACTTACAGAGTTTGGTACTCAGGAAGACAGCGAGCGGGCACAAGCGTCGTCATCTATCATTAACCTGGACTGTGATTCGTCAGGCGTACTATTTCTTAAGGAATCGGCCGTTTATTGGCCGGAAGGGTTTTTCTCCATGCATATCCATGAGCAAGTAAGCCCCACCTTGGTAGACTTTGTTTATGACGTACGTGCCCTCATAGTTTGGCTCGAATTTCCCCCGTTTGGCACGATTGGAGATCATAGGTCTTTTGACAACTAGCACGAGTTCGCCTTGACGGAATGTTCTCGGCCTAGTTAATCTTTCGTATGGGCGCGTCATCTTTGCTTTGTAAGCCTCTAAGTTTTGCTGCACCATGAGACGAGTTTCATCGAGGGCGTCCAGCTCTTCAACCCGAAGATGGGCATTCTCTTCGCCTGTTAGGTTGTAATGAACTGCCACTTGATTGTTGAGAGATTTTATGCGTGCGTGCGCTTTTAAAAGATGAATCAAAGAATTTTACCGCAATCAAGAACAGCGTCGCTTAGTAGCTAGCCGGTGAGTACGGGTCGGTCCACAGGGATTTTGTGTATTTTCTATTTGTTCTAACGAGTTAATTCCAATTGTGGTGGATTGGATTATCACTAAAAAACTAAGGTTGATTTAGACTAGGATTAAAACCTTGCTAAGATTAGGTTTAGGTTAAGTTTGGAAATTCAATATTTTCCTCACCGCTTTCTATGCCCTAATTAAGATCTATTTAGGTGTTATGGTAATAATTAATAAAGTGGATTAGTACCATCGGGAAGAAACTATGTTTCTTCCTCTAGGTCCTTGTCTGTCCTTTCTTAATTCTTACCCTAACCTCCATGGAAAACATACGCAACCGGTCTTTTAAACTACGGTATAACCGCTACCTCGTGAGATAGGGTGCCGTAGTGAGCGGTGTGTGTATGTATGCATGGAGTTCTATAAAAAATATGTGATGGGCAAGAAAGGGATGAGAGATTTTCATCTCTCAAACCTTTCCTATTCCTAACCCTAACAAATGAGGAACTACTCACTCATTAGGGAATTGATAAAAGACATTTTTTTATGATTGTTTTTAATAACCTAATTATCTAAACTACGGCAATTAAATAAAAGTGCTAAACTAATTAACTAGGGCAGATAAATGAAATTTATACTAGGGCAGAAAGGAAAATTAGACTAAGGCATAAAAAGAAGACTTACTTTATTCGATGCACTCTTCAAAACATTACATAGAATTCTGAATTTTTATCAATAAAAAGAGGCATGCTCCAAAAAGAGCATTAGGGTTTCTATTTATAGATCATAGAAACCCTAAGGTTACATCCGATCCCTATCTGCATTTACAAATTTACCCTAAGAAGCCTAGTCAACGCACCGCCACACCGTTAAATTTTTGCACCGACACGTGCTCACCATGGCCGCGGATCCGCGGCCATATAGTGAGGTTTTGGGCTGCATTTTTCTGGGCTTCTTCTGGTTGCATTTTGTTGGAGATAGTGCCCTCAGAGTCAATTATTGGATCACAGGCACGTGATTGCAATGATTGAGGGAGGACCTATCCCGGTGAGACAGTCTTACTCAAGATGATAGTATGCTATCTGGTTTATCTTTATCATCGTGTACTGCTTTAGGTGACCTGACAGGTCGCTATTGCACGTTGATAGAGCCCCTAGGATTCTTGCTTGACTGCCAGCAGTATGAGGGCGATCATATACGTGAGAGCTGGTAGTCTATAAGCGCATCCTTAAAAGGTCCCTAGTCGTGGGAGTTTTCGAGACAGGGCATCGATACTCCAGAGTAGACTAGTGTATACAGTCGAGACCCCGACGAGGGGCGGTGGCCGGTCTCATAAGCCACTGGTGTCAGTTGGTTCACCTAAGATGTATACAGGTGCTCATTGGGTTATAAGTACACCGGACAGGACTCGCCGGGAACATGCTAGTTGGTCTTATACCTGATGTCAGATAGCAGTTCCCTGGTGACATGTGTACAGGTTAGTTCATCGACCTGGGGATCGTCGTTTGTCTCGTGTGAGTTTCCACTGTACTTTGATTACTACCCTACCACGCTCAAAGAAGACGTGCAAACAGGTTTTAGTTGGGTACAGTCCCGAGCCACATGGAGGCAGTGAGCGGATCTTCAGGGGTTCGTCTCTCCCGGTATTGGGGGTGAGGTCGCGCTGTGTCTAGGAGAGCCAGAACATGAAAAGTCCTTGACCAAGGCAGGAGATTTACTGGTAGGTATTCCAGTAGTATCTCAGGGTGTTCTGGGCTGATCTCTGACACGACTTGTACCGCTTTTGGGGGTCTGACTTTTACCAACCCCCTAGGCCCGCCATGCGATGCTCATAGACGAACGGACCGGACTGTACGGATATTGTCACTGACAGGCTCAGTAGGGTGTCAGGCTGAGTTCGCTCACAGACGTCCCTTTTGGTCAATACCTGGTAGCCCGTCACGTATTGGCTTATACCTCTGACGTGTTAGTGGTTAAATCCACAACCAAGGTGTTGACGAGTCTTTAGAGCCCCCCACATTCAGTTGCTCAAGTTTTCGGGCGAAAAGCTGTAGAGGCCGTATGGAGATATGGCAGCGTTCGATCAGATACGTGCGGTATTGCACGGATCAGGATCGGACGGTTAGTACTAGAGGCCGTATGGATATATGGCAGGGTTCGATCAGATACGTGCGGTATTGCACGGATCAGGATCGGACGGATAATACTAGCCGGCTTTGGTTTAAGCCGGATCCTAGTATAGTACAGTGTAGATTTTGTCTCATTGCATTTGTATTTCGGTCGGAATACAATGCGGATGTGTATACACAGTATCGGGGTTTTCCTGTAATTTATTACGGGACCAATTTTCTGGAGTTGCCAGTTTGTTTTCCGTTTCAGCCATATTTCTTTGTATCTTTCATTGGCCGAAGATTGGTGGAGGAGGGCTTATTTGCATTTGTGCAAATAAGCATTTTGGAAGGGGGTCTTTGCATATTATTGTATCATGATACTTGCACCACCATTTGACTTCTTGACTTCATGATGGTTCATGATGGTTGGACTTTGTTTTGTGATGAGTGATAGTTGAGTGAGGTTCTTGCTTTGTGATCATTGCTTTTTATCATGACCTTTTCTCTCTTGCATTATTGGTGTGGCTCCATGATACATACACCTCTCACTCATTCTCACTCTTCCCTCACCATTGCATGGCCGACCATACCATGAAGGGGCTCTCCAAGATTTCTCATGTGGGATTTTTTCTCTTTTGCTTTTGGAAAAATCCCACAAGTTCCATTTTCCATGAGCTTGTATCATTCCTCCACCAAATGGCAACCTCCACTACCCCAAAATGAGACATGAGCACTACACATTCTACAGCAAACCTTGGGCACGTCGGCTCGCCAACTTCGTGCCCGAGTTGCCTCGGTATAGAGGTGGGAGCCCGTAAAAGAAGCAGGCGACGTGGTGCCCTTCCGGCGAGGAGGTGGAGACCGGACATTCCGCGGGAGATCGGGACGACGGTGAGAAGACCGGAGGACTCGGATCGCTCGGTATATCTCTCTTCCCCATCTTGTAGTTAGCTAGGACTAGTTAATGGTACGATCCGGGTTTTAGTGCGCGGTGGTGCCGGTTTGAAAAAATCAAAGTTAATCATCGCTTCCGCATTTGGCCTCGAGATGGAGGCCGGGGCGCCGCCGTGCACTTACAGTGGTATCAGAGTCTCGCCATTAACATAGTCTAGCTTGGTCTAATGTGTTTTACATTTCCGATCGAACAATTTTCCAAAAACCGTATTTCTCTTCACATCAGTTTCTGTCGAAATTTTTTGAAGTCCAAAATTTTTTCAGGTTGTCTCAGAATGATGTGCAGGGAATTCTAAGAGTTCTGGGAAAATTTGGTCTCGTGAACAGTCTAAACGACCGCGGAACCGCGGCCAAACCCATGCTTGGGCCGCGGTTCCGCCGCGACTTGAACTGTTCAGTGTACCAAAATTTTCCAGAAAGCTCCTGACTTGGAAATAGGGTTTTTGGAATATTAATTTTGGGCCTAGATTTCTTTATGTGCTACAGTAGTGCTTGGGGCCCACTTGGTAAATTTTGATCGATCGGATATTTTAAACACATTAGTTCACAGTATTTACATTATATCTGCGACCGTGAATGTCACTTGATCGGTAAATCCTGTCCAACTGCTATAGCCCGGTTAGACGGATTTGCGAACGTGACTTTCACGTTGATGTTCTGTGATGTTGCGGATTGGTCGTGGGGATAGCCTGGATGCAATGCTAGTACAGTTTTTGTAGTATTATGTACATTTGATATTGCGGGGCGAGCGTCCGACATGTGGACTGCCGTCATTGGCTGTTTGTATTATTATTTTGGGGCACGACCAGGTTGCGGTCGATGTACCCGTTGTATGTATATTTTACTTTCTGTACTAGGATTGCCCCGCGGAGGGGTGCACGGATAGCCGGGTTCTAGAGGGCAACGAGCCCGCATCTCATGGCATTGAGACGGAAGGGGCTTCACTCTAGAATTGGCGGGCTATTCGCCGCACTCGTAGGGGGTACAGGTTGACCCAGGAGGGGTGCCCAAGTTACCGGATTCCATGAAGTGCTGGGTGGTCCATTCACGTTGCTGAAGGGGGCTGCCTCGCTTCAGGTTTTGGCGGGTAACTTGTCGCACCCGTAGGGGTCTAGGATTACATTGCACAGGCTATCCACACGACCAGGGGAACGTCGGGTTTCAGTAGTGGCTCTGTGAAACCCGGGGATCCCAAATATCTGTATTGTTCTGTGATGCTGTACATTTCTGTGATGTTGCTTTTTATCACGCCTTGAGCGAAATATAATATATTGGTATATATATTAGTAGATGTTGTATATGTTTTGCATCTGCGTTAGTCCAGTCCCCGCTCTGTCGTTAGTTAGCTAATCTAACGGGTAATGACGGGACCCAGTGGCGAATACGGATGGCATATACGTACATCAGTATATTTTCGTTCTTTGTGGTGTGATCAATTGATGGGACTGCGTTGATTCGGATCAATGCAAGTTAAAACAAACCTAATCTGATGTTGTTGGAACACTTTTCAAAAAGCTGTTATTGCAAGGACGTTCACTTTTGTTTTGCATCGTGGTATTCAGTTGGAATATCCTGCTCCTCAGTCGACGAGGCAAGGGCCGAGATCCCTTAACCGGGAGTGACCCCTTGGACAAAAAGTTTGCGTCAGGGCAATAACTTCACCATAGCCGATTACTTTTGCTTTGCATCGTGGTATTCAGTTGGAATATCCTGCACCTCATTCTACGGGGAAAGAGCCGAGATCCCTTCACTGGGAGTGACCTCTTTAGCAAAGGTTTTCGTTACTATATTTTTATAAAAGCTATCCGTTCCTTCAACGATATCAAGTTCACTACGTCAAAGGTTTTCGCCAGAAACCATTCGTAGCCCTCCGTCGTTTCATATGGATGGTCAATAGTATTCAAGCTGTGTATGTTGGCCAAAGTCAAGGCACAGTGATTGGTAGCTATTGGGGTATTCATATGCAGCATAGATAGATGCGTTGGTTTGGGACAGTCGTACTGCCATTTTGGCCAAAGTCAAGGGTAGGTACGGGTGGGTTCAAATTAACCTGGAGAATGACGGGTAGAACTTGACATGTGACTTATGATATGTTGGCCAAAGTCAAGGTCATAAGAGCATGGGGCAAAAATCACATCGGGAGTTTCAAAAGAACTGAAACTTGCCAGATATGCGCATACCTTCTGGAGTGTGATACCGTGAGCGGATTCCGTCACGTTGTCATGCGATGATAGTTGGATCCCGATTCCCACTGATGAGTTAGTTTACTTCTCGGGTGATCCCGACTAATTCTTCTTTCAGGTTTGGAGAAGAATTTGACGGTACAGTGGGAGGTTTCCAGATTAGATAAATTGGTAACCATTCTGATCTAGGATAGAGTGCACGCTAAGTGTTTCTTTTCTCTCTCTCTTTGGCAGCGACCATTGACCCGACCCTAAGACTATGACTCAGTGACCAAGTTGACCGAACCTTCTTAAACACCGGCTTTTGGATTGTCAGAGTTGCAGACCTCATTGCCACTCCTACTTTTACCATTTTCTCCAGGACACCCCGTATTACTACGAACGTCCACTTCCATTGGACAAAACCATCGTATGGTTATATACGAACTCAAAGGGATTTATTCGAGGATGGTTTCAGGTTCTGGAGAAAACGGATAGGACTATTTAGTTGTCTTTTCCTTTTACCTTCTCTCAGGTTGCGAGTACTCCTTGGTGTGCTTGTTGTTGTGGAGGAGAAGGCCTTTGAAAGTTGTTATTGCCTTGGAATTGTTGATTTTGATTCCAAGCAAAATTTGGGTGGCTCCTCCAACCAGGATTATAAATTGAAGAGTATGGATCATTTCTTTGTCTTTGCTGAAAGGCAGCATTGACTTGATCTTGTCCTTAAACAGGTGGATTGTAAGGACACTCTTCAGTAAGATGGGATGGATCCGAACAACAAGCGCAAATAGTTCGTGGGGGTAAAGCAGGGGCAGGAGAAGGCGATGAGATTTTGGTCTCAATTGCTTCTAGCTTTTTCGTAAGTGCGGCCATTTCGGCCTTCATTGCAATCGACATATCTAGTTGATGTATGCCTGCCCTAGACTGACATGAACAAGAAGATGAGGTGGTCTTGGTGTTTTCCCACTGAAGTGTTTGTTCAGCAAGATCGTCGAGAAACTGCCAAGCTTCCTCGCTTGATTTTGTTAGAAAGTGACCTAGACAAATGGTTTCCAACAACTGCTTAGTTGCTGGGTTCAATCCATCGTATAAAGTTTGGCAAAGTTGCCAATTCTCGATACCGTGGTGAGGGCATTGAACAAGTAGGTCTTTAAATCTTTCAAAACACTTCCAAAAGGGTTCGGAAGGAAGCTGGGAAAATTGAATGATCTCATTGCGAATTCTCGCGGTCTTGTGATGTGGGTAAAACTTTTTAAGAAAAGCTTTAATAAACTCTGCCCAATTTTTAATCGAGTGTGATGATGTGCTATATAACCATTTCTCGGCTAGGTCACATAAAGTGAATGGAATGACACGTAGCCTTATAGTATCATCAGAAAGTTGTGTTGTCTTCATCATTGCGCAAACATTCTGGAATTTGTTTATGAAGATGTAGGCATCTTCGGATTCCAGTCCGTGAAATTTTGGCAACATGTTGATGAAGTGGGGTTTAATCTCAAAGTTATCCCCATTTGCCGGTGGAAGTGAAAGACAAGTTGGTAAAACGGTGCGGATAGGGTAGAAAAGATCCTGGAGCGCGATTCGTTGGGGCGCTTCAACAGGTGGGTGTTGTGGGTTATTCGCACCTAGCGGAAGTGGAATCAGTCCCGCGGGTAAGGGGTTGTTAGGATCGAATCCCGACATCTCCTTAGAAGATGAAGAATATGATGATGAAGGTAAAGAAGTGGAAGGAATTTCGACTTCGGAGTCAAAAGCATCGTCAGTCGGCACCAACGAGACACGGACTAATCGGGCGCTAGTGTCCCTAGTCCAACCGGACATACACTAAAGAGGCAGTCCAGTCAAAAGGTGAAAACAGAAGGTGGGGGTAAGAAAACATCAATGGAAGGAAGTGGGTGTAAGTGGGGTGCAACGGATTTCTTAGCGACAAGTTGCAAGTTTTTGTAAATTTTTTTTCCTTTTTGTGTTCTTTTTATTAAGGAGCTTTTTGCAAAAAAGATTTTTAATAAAAGGCTTAGACACACGTTCAATCAATCACAAATGCACAATCAAGCCTAGATCTAGGGTCACCTAGGTCTACTAGACTGCTCCTAACTGTTCCAAAGGGCAAATTGTGAGGACCTCAAACCGCTTCTTCACCGCCAATTGTGGCCAGGTAAGCACAAGTAGAGAAAGGAGGGATCCGCTCACGAATCACCGTGAGACGGGCCTTTTAAAGTTACCTTTCCCCACCTGTCTAGCCTAGGCACCACAAAGTCAGGTTTAGATCAACGATCGATGCCTACAACTATTCCTTTGTCCTATCGAGCGCGACAGTCCTTAAGACTGAGTCTAATCTTTTTTAATTAGATTGATGGTCAATGCAATATGCTTTATGTGATTTTTGGGGTCCTGGGAAGGGTAATGAAATCCCCACCCAATCTGGATTGGTGTTCAAGCCCCTTAAAGTCAATTTAAAGAATGCAAAGCAGTAAACACAATTAAACACTTGCAAACACTTTTTTTTATTTTGCGGTGCAAAGAATCCTACACAAGATCAAGTTATTGGAGAAGGGGAGAAGTTTTTGCGCAAAGAACCCTGCAGGAAAATATTTCAGAGGATATCAGGGGGTCCAGAAGAAGAACAGAAGGTTACAGAGGAAATTTGGTCTGCTGACGTCAGCAGACCGCGGCGGTTCCGCGGCAAATGGCACAGATCAGCGGCGGTTCCGCGGTGCTCCTTGTGGTTCAGATCCCAAAATTACTTCTGTTTCTTTGCTCTGATTTTCCTCTGTCAGTTCAGATCTGATGTTTGCTGTTTTGCTCACTGGAATTTTCCAGATCTGAATTTGTCCGTCGATCCTGCACAATTCAAACAAAACACCCTTCAAAAAATAACAAGATGATAAAATTTTTATAATTTTTTTTTCAATTTTTATGATTTTTATGATTTTATATTAACCCGAAATTGCAAAAGAAAGTACTACGCGATCCCCGGCAACGGCGCCATTTGATTGTTGAGAGATTTTATGCGTGCGTGCGCTTTTAAAAGATGAATCAAAGAATTTTACCGCAATCAAGAACGACGTCGCTTAGTAGCTAGCCGGTGAGTACGGGTCGGTCCACAGGGATTTTGTGTATTTTCTATTTGTTCTAACATGTAAATTTCAATTGTGGTGGATTGGATTATCATTATCACTAAAAAAATAAGGTTGATTTATACTAGGATTAAAACCTTGCTAGGATTAGATTTAGGTTAAGTTTGGAAATTCAATATTTTCCTCACCGCTTTCTATGCCCTAATTAAGATCTATTTAAGTGTTATGGTAATAATTAATAAAGTGGATTAGTACCATCGGGAAGAAACTATGTTTCTTCCTCTAGGTCCTTGTCCGTCCTTTCTTAATTCTTACCCTAACTTTCATGGAAAACATACACAACCGGTTTTTTAAACTACAGTATCACCGCTACCTCGTATGATAGGGTGCCGTAGTGAGCGGTGTGTGTATGTATGCATAGAGTCCTATAAAAAATATGTGATGGGCAAGAAAGGGGTGAGAGATTTTCATCTCTCAAACATTTCCTATTCCTAACCCTAACAAGTGAAGAACTATTCACTCATTAGAGAATTGATAAAAGACATTTTTTTATGATTGTTTTTAATAACCTAATTATCTAAACTACGACAATTAAATAAAAGTGCTAAACTAATTAATTAGGGCAGATAAATGAAATTTATACTAGGGTAGAAAGGATAATTAGACTAAGGCATAAAAAGAAGACTTTATTCGATGCACTCTTCAAAACATTACATAGAATTCTGAATTTTTATCAATAAAAAGAGGCATGCTCCAAAAAGAGCATTAGGGTTTCTATTTATAGATCATAGAAACCCTAGGGTTACATCCAATCCCTATCTGCATTTACAAATTTACCCTAAGAAGCCTAGTCAACGCACCGCCACACCGTTAAATTTTTGCACCGACATGTGCTCACCATGGCAGCGGATCCGCGACCATATGCCCTGTTTGGCCGCGGATCCGCGGCCATATAGTGGGGTTTTGGGCTGCATTTTTCTGGGCTTCTTCTGGTTGCATTTGGCTTCTTGTTTCTTCACTTGGTTTCTCAGATTGTTTTCTAGTTCTCTTCCAGATTTCCACAGTGCATAATGTCGTGGACTTTTACTCTTTGCTTCGTGTCGAAGTCTTGAACCTTGCGCTGTCTTTGTGCTTTGTGAAATTGTCTATTGATCTTTGTTTATTCTTCAAACTGTAGGCATGATCAAGATTCTTCCATTTGTTGGTCGTAGTCTCACTTTTGTATCGTCTTTTCATCATTTTCACTGTTTTGTGTAACCTGCAACTATGTAGCAGACATGGATCAAAAGCACCTGTTTATTTGTAAAATGAATAAGAATGGGGAATATAATAATGGAAAATTATGATATGAACACCACTTATAGAGACAGTAGCTCTATTTCGCAGGGGAGTACTGCTTCCACGCCGAATACCAAAGCATACGGCGTTGTATTCGTAGCCGTTTTGAACGTAGTTCGATACGCCCAGAGAGCTTCATGTAGTCTCTCATGCCAGTCCTTTTTATTTTTGGACACCGTCTTCTTTATGATCTTTGTCAAGGTTTTGTTGAAAGCCTCAGCTAGACCGTTAGCTCGGGGATTATAGACCGAAGAGTATCTCCAGTCTATGTTATGCTGCTGTGCGAAGCGGCTGATTCTGTGACTTCTGTAGGCCGGCCCGTTATCGGAGATAATCCATCGCGGAGCGCCGAACCTATAGATGACGTGTGTCTTGAAGAAATGGAGGATGCTATCCGTCTTCACTTCTCTTAGCGGTATGGCTTCTGCCTACTTAGAGAAGTAATCAGTTGTCGCCAATATGAACCGATGTCCTTTGGATGACGCTGGTTCGATGGGCCCAATTATGTCAGTTCCCCACATTTCGAACGGCCAGCTAGCCACTGTTGGGTGTAGCGGGTTTGGATGCTGGTGGATGAAGTCTCTATGAATTTGGCACGAGTAGCACTGCTTCGCATATTTGAGGCAGACCTGAATCATCGTGGGCCAATAGTAGCTCATTCTTTTGATCTTCAGCTTCATCTTTAGCCCGGCTTGATGAGAACCGCAGAGTCCATCGTGAGTTTCTTAGACGACTCTTCTTGTTTCTTCCGGTCCCAAGTACTCATTCATAGAGAGTTGAACGATCTCTTATATAGAGTATCATTGACAAAGGCGAAAGACAGAGCTCGTTTCATGAGCTGATGTCTTGAGAATGCATCTTTCGGTGTTTGACAGGATTTGAAGTAGTCTATAAAGAATTCTCTCCAATCCTTAGCCTTTTCTTGGTCCTCTATTTGTAGGGTTGTTTGCTTGGTCGCTTCCTTTTCTTCAGACGACTCCGGGGATATTTCTGCTAATGCAAGAACCCGACGGCTTTGCACAATGATTCTTACATCATCGAGGTTTTTGTCAGCCAGTTCTTTAGTGAGTTTAGCTAATGCATCCGCTTTGCTATTTTTTATACGCGGTATGCTTTCTAGGGCGTAGGAAGGGATTTGAGTCAGCAATTGTTGCACTCTCTCGCCGTACCTGATCAGTTCCAGTTTGCACGTCTGGTAGTCGCCATTTACTTGGCTGACGACCAGCTGGGAGTCTCCATATATGAGGTGGTTTTCGATGCCCATGTCGACAGCGATCTCAAGACCTGCTATTAAAGCCTCATATTCTGCTTTATTGTTTGTCCTCGGCTCTGTTAAGGAAAAGGCAAAGCGCATTATCCCTCCTTGTGGAGTCACGAAGATGAGGCATACCCCAGATTTGATTATGGGGGAGGTGTGCTTTCGCTTCTTTATGGAAGATGCCCCATCGAAGTAGACTTCCCATCGGGTATCACTCCCTCCTCTCTCCCTGTCGATCTTGTCAAACGCGTGCTCATCTGGCAATTCGAAGTTTAGGGGTGAATCGGCAAGTATCAGATGCTCAACGAGGAAGTCGGCGATGGCCTGGCCTTTCACTGCCTTGAGAGGTCTATATGTTATCGAGAACTCCATTAAGAGTACGGCCCATTTAGCGAGCCGTCCTGTTAGTATGGCTCTTGACATCAAGTATTTGAGAGGATCCACCTTTGATATGAGATGGACCTCATACGCTAAAGCATAATGCCGAAGCTTCGTTATCGCGAAGATTAATGCCAGGCAATATTTTTCCATAGGGGAGTAGTTAGTTTCTGTCCCCAGGAGAACTCGACTCAAATAGTAGAGGGCTCTTTCCTTCCCTTGGTCATTCTCCTGTGCCCATAGCGCGCCTAAAGAACCTTCAAGGGCGGTTGTGTACAGGATGAGGGGCTTTCCTTTGACCGGAGCGGTTAGTACCGGCAGATTCTGCAGGTATTGCTTGATTTTGTCCAGTGCACTCTGGCATTTACTATCCCAAACGAACGGGGCCCCCTTCTTCATTAGATGACTATAGGGTGGCATTTGCCGGAGAGGTTAGATATGAACCGTCGGATATACGCGAGCTTCCCTTGTAGAGACCACAATTGTTTTAAAGTTTTTGGAGTGGGAATTTCCATAATCGCCTTGATCTTCGAGGGATCTATTTTGATGCCGCGATGTCGTATGATGAACCCTAGAAACTTTCCTGAGAAGACTCCAAATGCGCATTTCGGAGGGTTCATCTTCAGGTTATACTTACGAAGACATTGGAACACTGTTTTCAAATGCTCTCAGTGTTCCTCGTACGATTTGCTTTTCACTACGAGGTCATCGATATAGCATTCGATGATTTTATGTATGAGGTCATCGAAAATCTTCGTCATGGCCCTCTGATAGGTAGCGCCGGCGTTCTTCAGACCGAAAGGCATCACCTTGTAGCAGAATATGCCCAGAGGAGTCCGGAAAGCGGTATGCTTTTGGTCTTCGGGGTGCATCTTTATTTGATTGTAATCTGATGATCCGTCCATGAAGGAGAAGACTTCGTGAGTGGACGTATTATCTATCATCAACTCGGTAACCGGTACGGGAAAATCATCCTTCGAGCAAGCTTTATTGAGGTCTCAGAAATCCACGCAGATGCGCACCGTCCAATTTTTCTTCATCACTGGGATAATGTTGGCGATCCAGTCGGGGTATTGAACTTCTTGGATGAAGCCGGAGTCGATTAGCTTCTTGACTTCAGCATTGATAGTGATTTCAAGTTTGAGCCGCATTCTTCTTGGTGCTTGTTTGACTGGCTTGACGTCCGGAGATATCGCTAATTTATGCACCGCTATTTCTGGATCTAGTCCCGGCATCTCGGAATAGTTCCATGCGAAACAGTCTTTATACTGCATGAGCACATCTTTTAGCGTAGCCACCTGCTCTTTAGACAGTAGCTCACTGACGAACGTTGGCCGTGGGTCGTTTGCCGTCTCCAAGTTGATTTTTCTTAGGTTGTCCGCAGTAGTGTATCCCATCTTCCAATTCTTTTGGCGCCGGTGGAAATTCTGAGATCGCCTCATCTTTATCCTCATTTTCGAAGCACCAGGAAAGGTCATCCATATTCTCGTGCTCTCCTTCTTCCGACAGCGTTATCACGTGACAGGTACAAGATCGTTTCTTAGATCGATGTTGATCTGGTTCTACTCTTGCTATATACATTGCTTTTGGCACATGCTTTTGTGGTGGGGCTACCCTCCAACTGTTGGATACAGCGAATCTGCCGAGTTGATATTGGTCTTCGACCCAGTTTTTGAAGGTGAAGCAGTCTTCAAGAGGATGTCCTATCGTTTGGTGATAGGAGTAATAATCCGGGTGATGAACCTCGTTTGCTTGATCGGGTTGCCGAGACTCCGGGAGTGTCATCATCTGATATTTCATGACAAGGTCAAAGATTCTCCTTGTTTTGTCTCGAGGGAAAGAATATGCTCGACCCATCTTCTTCATAAGAGACGGATTCCGGCTGCCCTTTCTCGATTGCGTGGCCTTTCGGATCCGTTTTGCCGCCGTCGAACGTTTTATCCGTTCTTTAACTTGTTTTTGCCTCCGCGTCGGGCCTTTTCCTTGTCTTGGGAATGCATGGCAAGCTGATGGTGAAGGGTATTTGTAGCGTTCCCTTGGGCGGCAGCAAGGTTTCGGAAGGCATCGTCTATGCCATTTTCAAAAATTTGCCGTTCTAAAGAACCCTAACGTAGAATCTTAACTAGAAAATCCGACGAAATGATATATAAATAACTTTACAACTAAGTGAATGAGAAATACGACCTTTGTAGACCGGTCCTTCACTTCTAATGCTCTGTGTAGTAGTCCCTTCACCGCAAGTCATGAACACCCGAACTTTAGAAAGGGTTCTCCCGGAGAAATGAACAAGCTTGCTCGAAGTCTTCGAGGCCAAAAATGATCTACGTCGAGAAGACTCAAGCTCATGCTACCTATTCACTAATAATAGATTAGTGAAGCAAACACCCTAAACTAAATGACTAATAGTAGAGGATGATAAAGTAGGAAATGGGCTCACTTTAGATTTTTTTTCTCACAATATTTTCTCACCTTGAGAAAAACTAGCAAGCTTTCTTAATGAGGAAGAAGAAGAACAAGTGAAGAATGAGAATGAACTCATGAGGTGAGAATTGCAACCATGGGTAAGTTCGTGTCATACACCAACTCATGTAGAGAATAAACTATGGGTTACAATAATGGTTAGGTTAATAAATATCTACAAGTAAAACAAAACTAGTGGACTAAGTCAAAGATGCTACAAGCTTCTCCAACCTTCCATGTATGTGACTAATTTCCTACTAATTTTGATTAACTTTAAATAAATAAAACCATACATTATCATAAGCTTGGTGTGAGTCTCATACACCCATGTCACATGTGGCATCAAGCATGACACAAAATAATGTACATTAATATATATCACATATATACTATATGCACACAAGTAAGAAAAGAAATCTTAAGTGAGCTAATATTAGTTAATGTATGTTAATATATCAAATATATAATTATACATTAAATTATTAAATCAACACTTGATTTAATAATCCGGCTATATCATATACAACCGACTAATATCAAATGCAACAATCTATCGAATCAACACTTGATCCAATAACCCGGTTATATCACATATAACCGACCGATATTACATATCGCGAGAATAGAATGTGGTATATCATACGCGCATTAATCTCGGTCCCGCACATATCACATATGTGCTCCTACTTCATTTCGCATGAACCAGGAAGCCTCTGGTAGGACTCTAAAGACTCGTCAATACGCCGGCAGTAGGTGATGATCATATCAAACACCCACAAGCCGCAAGCGGTCTGCTAAACGTAACGGCCATCCGGGTATTGAGCGATCAGAAGATCAACAAGCAAGCCTGCTCATACTCCTGCGAATCCAAACAGTAACACTACCGTACAGTCCTGTCTCTTCATCTGATATGTCGCATATCTCGCCTGGGGGTGGTAAACGCCAGACCCCCAATAGCTTGATAAGGCATGCCGATGTGAGGCTTATAACGGGTTGAGAAACTACAGATAACACTTACCAGTAAATCTCAGAAACAGCCCTGGCCAGGGACTTCCTATTATAGCTAATCGAGCACAGCGCAACATCAACCCCCAATACCGGGAGAGACGAATCCCCTCCTATCGCTCATTGCCTCCATGTGACTCGGGACTGTACCCAAAAACCACCGTTTTGCACGTTCTCTTGAACGTGGTAAGGTGGAAATCAAAGCACAGTAGGAATCACACAAGACTTTATGACGATCTCGGGTCGACAGACTAAACTGTACCAGTGTCACCAGAGAACTGCCATCTGACGTGAGGTATAATACCATCTAGGAGTTCTCGGCGAGTCCGTCCAGTGTACCCAGTCTCCACTGAGCACCTGTATACCATCTCTGATGTCAAACACTAATGGATATGGGATCATCCATTGCCCATCTACATGGGTCAAGAAGCTATACGCTAGTCTACTCTGGTATATCGATGCCCTGTCTCGATACAACCACGACTAGGGACATTAAAGGATGTACTTACCGACCACCTTTGTCCTACTAGTATGATCTGCATCATAATCCAGGTAGTCAAGTACACATCCTAAGGGCTTTACCAACATGTAACAGAGAGACAATCAGTGTACATATTAAGATAAAGAGTAACCAGATAGCATACTATCATGTCGAGCAAGAAAGTCCTCCATATATATGTCTAAGCATCCACTACAATATACATCTCATGTACAGTAATGGCCTCTAGGACATACATATAACTAATAGCATTGTCATCCTTTGTAGCCTGCTGAAGGAGGCGCTGCATCTTGGATTTCTCGTAAATAGCCATTTCGCAGCTGTGGTCGTTCCGAACCTTTTGACTCGCTTCCCCTACTAGATTGTCCATCTGTTCTTCAAACGACAGGCTCGGCATTTTTATGGTAGGACCTCGTTCTGGTTCAATGTCAGTGTCTTTTAAAAGAGTATCCCCTTCTTCATCGAGATCATTTATAACATGGCAGCCATGAAATTGCTCTCATTTCTTGGACTGGACATATCCAAGCCTAATCGTTTCTATTTTTCCGTTGGGCAATTTTCGCTGAGTTCCGGGGATGTTCCAGATCCTGTTGTAGAATTGGGCCTGTCGCGCAGTCTGTTTGAAAGGTACGCCTTGGCAACTTAATAACCTTTTCAATCCCTCTGCGTAGTATCTAGGCAGACGGATTGGTTGGAGCCTGTCGAGTGCAAAATCGGCACCATGCCAGACTTCTTTTTCGACTTTAGTCTCTGTGGATCGATAGAATAGGATCGCCTTTTCGCCTCTTCACCTGGGTTCACCTCTTCGCCTGGGAGAGATGTAGAATGTCTGCAGATCTTGCACACTATATGTCTCAAGCGCATCAAGCTCTCTGTAGTGCTTCCACAGAACCATGGCGATTTGCAAACTCTGATCATCTCCAGTGAGGGCCTGTGTAACGGACCGAGAACACTGCGTTGACTTCATCTTCAGAGTCACTGCCAAAGACCAGAATATGTGTCGATGGTCCCGTCTTGTTGCATTGGGGCTGCCCCGAATAGACTATCTCTTCTTCCTCCTCGGTATCGCTTCCGAAGACCGAGATAGTGGCGATAGCTTTTTGTTTGTTCTCCGGTTTATGACATCTTTCTGTGTCTTCGAATTCTGTTAGGAAGTACTTGGCGTCTTCGTACTTTCGGACTTCATTTACGGAGAATGGGTTTAGTTCCCCCGTAACGGTGTACTCCCGGCCATCTTTGAAATACTTCATACAATGATGTTGTGTAGAAGGGATGACGTTGTACTCGTGCAACCAAGGCCTGCCGAGCAGAGCGTTGTAGCATGTCTTGGCGTTAATGACATGAAATTTGATGTCGGTGATGAGCAACTCGAAGCGTAATGTTAGTATTACAGACCCGAGTGTTCGTGATGACTGTGAATCAAAACCGGAGATGGTGATTTTGTCCCGAGCGAGGTGCTGGACGCTCATGCAGATTTCTTTTAGCACCTTCACATTTAGGAGGTTGACAGAGGATCCGTTGTCAACTAAGATCTTCCCTATCTTGATATCATGGCAGTACCCGGTGACATACAGGGGACGATTATGCCCGCACGTTCCGAGGAGGAGATCTTCATCGCTGAAAGTGATGTCAGCCGTGCGCACTTCTTCCAGCTCGTCCTTCATCTTTTTTTCGGCAAGGAAAGCTTGAAACTGCTCAGGCTCTTATAATGCCCTGATCAGATAATTTCATGCCTCTTTAAACAATAGAAGGGCATCCAAAACGCTTAGCTGTGAGGGGATCTTCCTCAGGTGTGCTAGGACATTGTAATCCACATTGTTTTTCTTGGGCGGGTCCTTGGCTGCCAGCTCTTCGACGACTCGATCATCGAGGGAGATATCCTCAGGGACTTTTTCCTTCCCCTTATTGTTTTTGTTCGATCCCTTATTTGTAGGTCCGAGATTCTTTTCGGGCAACGTACGACTATGCAGCTGAATGTTTTCACAGTTCTTTATCTTTTCCTCTTTTCCTGAGGTAGATTCCTTGAAGAGAGGGCCGATGGCTATTTCTTCATCAGAATCGCTTCCGAAGGTGAGAACTTGAAATCCCCCGGAATCAACCATGTGACAGTTTCCGTCAGTTCTTTTGAGCTCATCTATCGTGCTTCTCTGCTCCCGACGAGTTTTGCGCTTCATCTGCTTGAAATGTTGTCGGTGAGTCACGTATCCCTGCCACCACTTTTTAAAGGCCATGAATTCTTCGGTAGGGTATGCAATCCTTTGATGGTATAAGCAGTAGTTAGGATGTACATCCGCTTCGTCAAGATGTATACCACCAGGAGTATTTCCTTTGAAAGATGGCAGCTTCATTCTCATTGACAGGGCTTTAGCAAACCGCTTCCTTGTCTTAAGCCTGTTTTTGTCTGCCACGAGCGTGTTTCGATCTGGTTGGAGAGCTTTGTAACTTATCCCTACCATGATTTATTTAACGTGATGCTGACGCCTGGCCCTTTCGAATATGGCCATTTCACGCTCTTGATCAGCTTTGCTCTTATGGCGGGCTTCCACCAGCAGCATGTCAATCATCTCTTCTGACGATTCTAAGGATTTTGGCACCGATTCTGCCCCCGTCTCCTCTATATTATCTTATGACGCAGAGTGAGCTTCTTCGTCATTTACTGACGAAAGAGAGATCATGTGACAACTTGCCACATAATCCTCGGGTTCTTCTGACAAGTCTTCTCCCTCTTTATTGTCATTATCTCCGCTCTCAAGGATATGGTTGAGGAACTCTTGGAGTGTGACCGGGGTTCGCGCCTTCTGGTTATATTCCTCTAGTGCGTCAATATGCCTTTGCAGATTCGTGTGCTTGTCATCAGGCTGCACAGGCTTCTTAGTATTCTTCTTTTTCTTTGAAGACTTTGTCGGCCGGGCCTGGGTATTTTGCCCATCGCTACCAACTCTCGGTGTTGGGCACAGTTTCAGCATCCCCTCAATGATCTCGGGCTCTAGCGGGCTTTTCCACCTGATTGCCGAGCATGCTTGAAGATCTTTCAGCATTCTTTTAGTTTTAGATGAAAGAACAACTTCCCATGGAGCTTCCTCTATAAATGAGCATGATACCCCCGGCGCGTCCATCTTTTTAGGAGCGTATGGTTGTGGCGCGTTTACCCTCCAGTTTTCAGACAACACGAACCTGCCCTGTTGGTACTGGTCCTCAATCCAGTTTTTGAAGACGAAGCAATCTTCGATTGGGTGGCCCACTATTCGGTGATAGGGGCAGTAATTAGGATTGTCGACGTCGCCCGGTTGCAGTGGGTGTTTCGGATCTGGTAGAGCGATAAGCCTGTTGCGCACCGGCAGTTCAAACAGTCTTCTTGTTTTATCCCGAGGGAATGAGTAAGGACGTCTCAGCTTTTCTCCGAGTGATCGCTGTTTATCGTTTTGGCGAGCAGCTGGTTTCGGATCACTCGGCTGTTGCTGAGCGTTGGCGACGAAGGTCGCTTTCCCTTTGCCCTTTTCATTTCGAAGCTCCATTTTCGAGGAGGACGGCCTATGGCCCATCTGGTCCATTTGGGCCACCTTGTCAATCAAGGCCTGGAAAGTGGTCGGCTTGAAGATCATAAATTGGGATATAGTCGCTTGCGGGTCAAGGGTCCCTACAAACATGCTCACAGCAGGAGCTTCTTCTATGTGTTGTTCATATTTCGACCATAGATTCCACCACGGAATTGCATACTGAGCCCATGTCTCTCCTGGCTTCACCCTGGAATTGATCAATGCCGTGATCGGGGTGCGTTCGCTGCGCTTGCGAAACGCTGGGTGAATAGCAACTCCATTTCTGTGAATGTTTTAATAGAGTCATTTGGAAGCTCCGAGTACCATTCAAATTCCATCTCCGCTAAGCTGCCGACGAACTAGCGAAGTAGTAATTTGTCATCACCTCCAGTATTGCCGCATAGAGCCATGAACTGAGCGACGTGCTGATGGGGGTTGCCTATCCCCTTATACACGTAAAATTTAGGGATCATATATCCCGACGGGTATTTAATTTGATCGTACCAGCTTGGATAGGGTCGTCCAGTCCTGAAAACTTGGCCAGTAGCTTCGCTTGCCTGATGAGCTCATATTTGTTGAGCTATGTAGTCATCAAGCGCAGCTTTCGAGATCGTCTCCTCCCTGGATGCTGATAAAGCCGGAAGAGGGTTTGATATCTCCCCTCTGTCGTCTTCAATGATTATTGGGGGATCTTCGGCTGGAAGGTCCGGCTGGATCATCATCCCCACCATATCTTGGAACAAGAGAGCCATTGTTAGCCGCTTGTTCCACAGCTTCTTTATCTTTCTTTTCGAGCATTCTTCGGAGGAACTCAGCATCGGTTTCCTGCTCCTGGCGTTGATCCGATGATACTTCCGGGGTTTCTTTCTGCCCAGTAAGTGCAGCCATCTTCGTCAGCATCTCCTGGAGTTTCTGTTGTTGCTCCTGAGCCTTTGTTACAGACCGTGTAAGTGGTCGATGACCCCCAGAAGCACGGCTTTCCTCTTTTCCGGAAGCCGTGTAAATGGTGTGCACTACCATACCCCCAAACTTGGGGCGTTTAGGTTCAGTGCCCTTGAGATTTGTCGTAGGCATGAGGATCTTCTCCGGCCTTCTCCTTTTATGGGTGGTCGAAGTTGAGGGAGCCGTTGCGGCAGGCACCTATGTAAACGATACCTTTCGTGGTATAGCAGAGGGATGGTCATCCTATTACCGAGCCTTCGTCTTCTTCAGCCGGCGAGAGTAATCTTTGTCAATTACAGAGTCTTGGACTTTCCGCCAAACTCTGTGGATCTTGGAGGACAACCGCTAAGGAGGCTGTTCCGGCTTTACCTGTGTTGTGTTTTCGACAGGAGGAGGAGACTTCTTCAAGATGGAGGTTGGAGAGTTCTTGCGCACCCTCCTGAGCAGCTCGAAGCTGTTCCCGGTTGGAACAGCAGCATCAATTTCCACCATTGGAGCTGGTAGGGTTAGTCCAGAAGGGGAACTGCCCTCAGCTTTCCTCACTTGGCGCTAGTGACGACATCGAGCATGTCGTGTAGCCGGGATCACCTTTATCGTCGGAGTAGCTTCGTCTTGCGCCCTGCTTTGAGGAGAGGCTATTATTGGCGCCGGCCTGTCAATGACTGACATCCGCTGGGAAGGAATGGTCAACCTGTCGAAGGCCGACTTTCGAGTAGGGGAAGTAGTTTGGACGGCCCCATCTGCAGCAGGAGTTGGGATAGCCTTCTCTGGTACTATGAGCCTCTTCGTAGGCCCATTTGAGCTTAGGCTCAGCCTGTCGAAGACTGAGGTGGTAGATTTGGACGATCCGTTGAGAGGGGCTGCGGTAGTTGCAAGCCGATCGAAGACCGACTTCTTTGGAGCTTCCTGTGATGTCACTGGAGCGTAGAAGCTCATTGGCGGGAGCATGGTACCGAAAAACAACCCAGTGGTGGCCTGTGTCACTTATTCCACCGGCATTGCGAAGATGGAGGCCGCTTGGGGCCCATAAGTTACTCCTCCAGCTGGGACGGAGTGGCAGTTATTGTTGCAATTTGTGAATTTAGAAGCCATCGACGTCATCTTCTTTTCTGCATGGAGTAAGACACCAAATCTTAGTACCTCGAATCCGGGGGCAACCATATTAAACCGTGATTCGTTCGCGAACACGACACACGAAGCGTGGAATGGAAAGAGGAAAAAGTCCCACCGGGCGTGCCAGAATCTGTTTACCACCGAAAAACGCGACCGGGACGTTGGGACGTCTGGCCTGAATTTTAGGGGCAAATGCTATTTGGTTTTACCCGTCCACCTCTCCGAACATGCCAAGTTGATTTATGGCACCGTGTATCGGAGGTTTGGACAGATGCGACCGTTGTAACAGACTTCATCAGATTCCCCCTCGTTGTGAGGGGTTTTTGATTGTGGGGACGCTTTTCCCTGCAGGCGCAAGCCCCTGCAGTTAATTACGTTACCGTATCACAGTAACCACTTTCTCCGGCTCCAGAAGGTCACTTCATGTCGTGTGTGTTTGTTTTATTTTTGGTTGCCCGTGAATTGTATACGGACTAATTTGTGTTGTCGACATTAGGGCGGGGATTAGTCCAAATCCGTATTTTCTTAGATTTGGGTTTGGTTTGATTTAAGGATCGTTAACCTTGTTTGAGATTAAGATCAACTTAAATATTTGTTAAGGATACGTTAGTCCGATATTGGACTAAGATCTACTTAACGGGGGTTCGGGATCATTTAAATTCGACAAAAGAGCATTTAGGCTCTATCGTTTTAGTTTAAGGACGTTGCGGTCCATTATTAATTTAAGGACGTCATAGTCCATAGAGTTTAGTTTAGGGACGTTGCGGTGCACAGATCTCCATTTTTGAGGTGAGGGTTTAGTTTAAGGACATTGCGGTCCATTATTAGTTTAAGGACTTTGCGGTCCATCATTAGTTTAGGGACGTTTCGGTCCGTTGTTAGTTTAGGGACGTTTCGGTCCGATGTATTGTTGATTGTCGGGACCCACCACCTTTCCGAAGACGTTGAAGAATTACAACGACATATATCAGAGGTGTGGGGAGATGTACCCTTGAACCAATATCAGTTGAGAGATCTGTAGTTGGGTTTAGGACTAAATCAAATTTTAGAAAAATTGTGAGCCTATAGGCTCGGTTGATCTGGATTAGAGACTTTTGGTCAGCTTGGACTCAGCCCGCTCAATTATTGAATAAAGTGTTAAACACTTGTTTGGGCTCAGTCCCTTTTGTTCAACAATGCAGAGCATTGATATGGGCTTTGATGCTCACTCTTTTTTTTTGTATTTTTTATTGAGTGTTAAACACTTTTTATGGCGCTGGGCTCTATTTACAGAGCGCTTTATGTTAAACAATGCCCACGTGAGAAGCACGTGGGGCGCTGGGCGCCAACCATTGAATGCAGAGCACTTTTTATTTTATTAGCGCCCACGTGAGGGGCACGTGGAGAGCTTGGCGCTGGGCGCCAACCACTGAGTGCAGAGCTCTCTTTATTTTATCAGCGCCCACGTGAGAGGCACGTGGAGCGCTTGGCGCTGGGTGCCAGCCACTGAGTGCTAAGCACTCTTTATTTTAGCAGCGCCAACGTGAGTGGCACGTGGGACGCTCGATGCTGTTTCTCTTTATTTTAGCAGCGCCCACGTGAGTGGCACGTGGGGCGCTCGGCGTTGTTTCCTTCTATGTGCATTTTTCTGAAGAGTTCAATTCTTTTTTCTCCCTTGGATCTTTAATCCCCGAGAACAAATTCATCCCTACAAGAATTAAATTCTCATTTGTGGGAGACTTGTCTCATGGATCTCAGATCCAAGGAAAGAACTATGTTCTTTTATAAGGGTTAAACCCTCAGGTATGCCAATGAGATACTATGATCCCTATTTACCTTGAAGAACGTTCTTCTTCTTTCCTCTCTGTTTTTAAAGCTCTTTTTGCTTGCTCCCTTTTTTTGAACTTGAAGTTTATGGGGGGTTCTTCTGTACAAGACTTGAAGTCTTAGGTCCTTTATATAGGGAGGCTGATTTGTTGATTCAGTTAAGGAAATCTCTCCTTGAGAGATCTCTAATTGATCTGGGGATTTTATCCACCGTTTGATCTTTGATCATATGCCTTCTGTTTTACAGAAGATATTTTTCTTGTTATCAACAAGATTTGGAAAATATTTTCCCATACAGAGCTTATTCTGTATCTTGGTGATTTTTAATCACTATTGGATATTTAATCCAACGGTGTTCTGTTTTACAGAGATTAACCTTTCATGTTTTAGGAAGATTCGAGAAATATCACCTCGACAGAATTTAATTATGTAATTTGATGATTTATCATCTTCGTTAGATCTTTGATCCAAGGGTGGAGAACTTTAGTTTTGGCGCCGGCGCTCTCGTGCTTTGCACATGAGGCGCTGCCTTAGAGTTTTTAACTCTTGGCGCTGTCTCAGAGTTTTTAACTCTGGGCACTGGCGCTCTCGTGCTTTGCACGTGAGGCGCTGCCTTAGAGTTTTTAACTCTTAGCGCTGCCTAAGAGTTTTTAACTCTGGGCGCTGGCGCTATTGTGCTTTGCACGTGAGGCGCTGTCTCAGTTCAAATTTTGAACAGAGTCTTGCTCTCTTATTGGGGGGAAATAGATCTCTATTATCTTTATTTACCTTGAAAAAAGTTCTTCTTCCTTCTTCTCTCTTCAAGCTTTCTTTTTGCTTGCTCTCTTTTTAAACTTGAAGTTTATGGGGGGGTTCCTCCCTGTAATACTTGAAGTCTTGGAGCCTTTATATAGTGGAGGCAAGTTTGTTAATTTAGTTAAAGAAATCTCTCATAGAGAGATCCCTAATTGATTTGGGGATTTTATCCACCGTTGGATCTTTGATCCAATGACTTCTGTTTTACAGAAGATATTTTTCTTGTTTTTAACAAGATTAGGAAAATATTTTCCATACAAAGTTTATTCTGTAGCTTAGTGATTTTTAATCACCATTAGATTTTTAATCCAACGGTGCTCTGTTTTACAGAGCGTAATCTTTCTTGTTTAGAAAGATTGGGGAAAATATTTTCCCCTACAGAGCTTATTCTGTAGCTTAGTGATTTTTTATCACCATTGGATCTTTAATCTAATGGTGCTCTGTTTTACAGAGCATAATCTTTCTTGTTTAGAAAGATTTGAGAAGTATTTCCTCAATCAGAATTTAATTCTATATTTTGATGATTTATCATCTCCGTTGTATCTTTGATCCAGTGGAAGAGAACTTTTAGTTCTGGCGCCAGCGCCCTCGTGCCGGGCACGTGAGGCACTGCCTCAGAGTTTTAAACTCTTGGCACTGGCATCCTCATGCAAGGCATGTGAGGCGCTGCCTCGGAGTTTTTAACTCTTAGCGCTGGCGCACTCGTGTAAGGCACGTGAGGCGCTGGCGCCCTCGTGCAAGGCACGTAAAGCGCTGCCTCTTTTTAAATTTTGAACAGAGTCTTACTCTTCTATTATTGAGGGCAAACAAATACCCCCTACCCCACCGTTGCGCTCATACGGCTCATACGTGAGTGCAACGGTGGATGCTTTTCCGCCGTTGGATCTTCTTGGAAGTTGGATCGGCTTCCTCTGCCTATAAGTAGGGCCTTTGGCCCTTGAGATGACTGTTGTTCATCTTCTTAACTTCTTTGTTCTTCTAAGAATTTAATTCTCTTTTTCAGAGCTCAGATCTCTTCCCAAGGAAACTCTTTTAGAGTTAGAAGTTTGTCCAAAAATTTGGTAAGGATTATACTCAAACTCTTTAAACAGAGCTTTGCTATTCTTAGATCACAGATATTAAAGATGTTTTTTAGGGTTTCTTAACCCCTTAAATGAAAACAGGGCTTTGCTCTTCTTAGATCATAGACCTAAAACAATCTTTTTAGGATTTCTTAACCCGTTAATGAAGAACTCTTAGAGTTTCTAGGATTTTTACTTCCGATCTTTAAAGATCTTGGGGTTTTACAGAGCATAGCTCTTTAGAAATTTTTAGGGAATTTTATTCCCCTCTTAATTACATTTGACAGATGTGATTTCTGTCTGTAGAGCACTGCTCTCTAGGGAGTTCAACTCCTTGGCCCAATGAGTTTCTCATTAAATGAGAAGTCTCTTAAGATTCCATCCTTAATGAGTGACTGCCCCATCAATGATGGGCCGTCACTACTGCCTTTATTTTAGACTCTAAGAATCTTGATATTTAATTGCTAGTCTTTTACTGAATTTTCTTTCCAGATATTATGGCTGCTTATCTGTATGATCTTGATGAAATTATCTCCTATGAAGACATCCGCGTCCAAGGCCGCTGTTAAAACCAGGAGTTTACGAATACCCAATGCGCTGAGGTTATGCGTCCTTCGATGAATATAACAGTCGGCTACTCCCCCGTCGTTCCGCTCTTTTGAAGATCATTGTGGGGGCGATTTGGTAAGCAATTCCCGAATTTAACGAGGCCATGCCACTTGAGGCACTTGATGATGCTGAAGATAAGGTGCACTTAGTATATCTGATGGGCTTGATCTCGAAGAGGCGGCGAGATATTCTTGTCGATATTCCGCATCAGGTTTTCCAATAGACAATGATAATCTTTGCCTACCAGAGGACGGACGATATCAGCGCGAATCCTGACGCTTACATTCGTGAGAAAATGCATCAGAAAATGGTCAGAGAAGCCAGAAGCATTTTACTCGGCCATGCTTCTGAATTCCTCAATCCATGTCCGGGATTTAGTGTTTTACCATTGTAAACATTTCTATGATATTTTGTTTTGTTGTTACTGCTGATGTATAAATGTTCTCAGGTATGAATGGAAAAATTTCCCTTTCTTTTATACCACTGCTCATAAGTGCCTTATGTGAAGTAATAGTTACTCGTATATAAAATACTGGGGCCCTTGTGTTATACGTGCGAGGCACGTGAGGCGCCGCCTCATTACTGAAGGATTCTTTTCACCTTCTTTCTCTGTTTCCTATGGGCCAACTATCTTATTCCCCATGCTCCTTTTTCCGTCCTTGGAAATAGTTCCACTGTGCACCAAATTTTCCGTGCGTTGATTTGATCGTTTCTCTTTATAACCCGAAGCTATGTCTTCCTTCTTCTCTTCAAAGAGAAACCCATTTTTTTATTAACAAAACTCAAACAAACCAAGAGCTATGGCCTGCAATCGTCCTTACGCTTGTCGGGAACTATGGGAGGTGCCCATCGAGGAAATGATTCCTCGCTTTACTGTGCGGCTAGTAGATCCCTTTCTCACTGACGCTCAATGTGATGTGGTGATGTATGAGCTCCTGACTCGTAGGGGCTCTTCTCTTCTTATGGGCTCCATTTGGCTCCAGATGATCTTTCTATCCATGCTTGCCGACATTCCCCCTATCCGACAGAGATGACTCCGGCGATTCTCGATGTGGCGAAGGACAAGATCGAGTGCTTTCACGAAGCACGTTTGATTACCCAGTCTTTGAGGGACCGATCAGTTCAGTTGCTAAGCCGGATATGGGCTTAGCGGGCTATCATGTCCACTTTCGCTGATGAGCATGGTGCTAATCGGTGGGGAGCAACTCCTCACGAAAACCATCGCTTCGACATGGTGGAGAGGGCAAAGAGGGAATTGGAGAACTTTGTATTTTGTTTTGTTAACCTATGTATCTTCGATCCCATATTTGGTGATCTTTTCCCTGTAGAGTAGTATATTTATCGATGTATTTCTCCTATTATAGACTGTTGAATATTTTCTGTTGAATGTTTTCTGTTCATCATATATTTGTACGTGTATCCCACCTCTGTACATGAGCTTTATACTTCACCCTTAGGAATTTTCTTTTAAGTGCGAGCGCTATTGTAGTGTTGTACATAAATCGGCACGTTTTGGACACCATTTCCATTTAAGCACATACGCAGTCGTACTGTCGTGTCTCTTTAGCAAATGCATCTTTTAGATAGTCTATCTTGATCTCCTTGCAGGACAACGATGGCTTAGAAGACAGGTTCAGATCATAAAGGGTTTTCTCTCAACGAGTCGAGAGGATCTCGTAGGTGTATTTTCTCGTTAGGAGTCGTCAGGACTCCTAAGTGCGTTTTCTTTTGATAGTCATAAGGATCTCACAAGATAATTTTTCCCGCTTACAAGTCGAGAGGACTCATAAGTGGTTGTTTCCCTCCTTGTCAAGATTCGACTTTGGAGAGTGTGGCCCGTGAATAGTATGCAATAGTCTATCTTAGACCGACTTGCAGGACCCCAGTGTTTAGGAAACAGGTCCTTATCCCCATTGCCTAAGGCTTTTCCCTACGAGTTGAGACAAATCGAGAAATTCTCGTAAGGACACTAATTTCCTCACGAGTCGAGACGAATTGAGAAGTTCTCGCAAGGGTTTCCTAACGTCACAGTTAACTCCTGCTAATAGAAGTTTGTTAGGGTCTGTAGTACTAGGGTTTTTTACCTATCGCACCGTCGCGTTGGCCGGTATATTCCCCGATATGCAATCTTGCTTTTCGGGTAGCCCCGCGACTGTCGTGTCTCTGATCCCTTCGGGGGCTGGAGAAGACGTCTTCAAGTAATCTTCTAGGTAATATTATCGTCGGAAGAGCAAGCGTTAGGTATATTCCATGTTGCTTTTTAATTAAGGTTAGGCTCAGTTTGGGAGCCCCGATGAGTCATGACCACTCCGCGCTGGAGTGGGATGGTCTCCGATAGTCTTTCAGGTCTTATTTGAGTTGCCGTCAAGACCCTGAAGCTAGGGATCTTCCTTTGCTCTGTTGGTTGACATTGTGTCTGCAATATTGCGACGAATGTCGAGGTTGTCTCTGGTTTATCTATGAACCGTCGAGATTTGGAACTAGAAGACTTTGCCATGGCTCCGTTTGTTGATGTCGCGTCTGTATCCTGCTGGAGGGAGGAAGAACGCTGTTGTTGATCTCTAGGATGTGGATGCCATCGTCGAGACTTGGAACTAGGGACTTTTCCATGGTTCCGAGGTAGTCTTTAGGTTGTCTGTGAACCATCGAGATTTGGAACTAGGGGACTTTGCCGTGGCTCCGAGGTAGTCTCTAGGTTGTCTGTGAACTGTCGAGATTTGGAACTAGGGGACTTTGTCGTGGCTCCGTTTTGCTGACGTCGTATCTGCTTCTAGTTGGAATGAGAAGAAGAACGTTATTGTTGATTTCTAGGCTGTAGATGTAGCCATTGAGATCTGGCTTCCCTTTGACGGAGCCTGGTGGGACAATATGGTTCCTTCTCTGTTTGTGCCCATAGATTATATACAGGGGTCAATGTGATTTCACCTGCAGGGCAGAAATTTCATTTCATTTTTTATTTCTTTCCGCGGTGCTCTATCATTTCAGCTTTTTATATCGCGAAAGTTGCGATTGCCCAATCATTTCGGATATTTTTCGCGGTGCCCAATCATTTCGGCCATTTTTCTTTTTCTTTACTCGCCGCTTTTTTATTGCGAGTTGTCCAAACATTTCTGCTGTTTTTATATGCATATATTTTACTTACTGATTTTTGTTGCAAGTTGCCCTATCATTACGGCTATGTCATATGCATTTTTGGCTCGCTGATTTTTTGCTACGAGTATGGAACCCAAGACCCGATACCAATCTTAGCATCAGCATCGCTGCAACTGGAATATTGCCAGGAGTGAATCATCATTTGCCGTGAAAGGATTTGGAATTTGATACGGATTTAGGCATCAGTATCGCTACAACTGGGATATTGCCAAGAGCGAATCATCATTTGCCTTTGTCGATTCGAACAAAGATGGCTTAGCAAACAGGGTTAGGATCCTGTCGGCTAAGGCTTTTGACTTCATGAGCCGTAAGGGTGTCATAAAGGTGTTTCTCCCTAAGAGTCGTGAGGATCTTGTAAGTGTGTTTTCTCTTTAGGAGTCATGAGGATTCCTAAGTGTGTGTTCTCTTATAAGTCGTAAGGATCTTACAAAAGTGTTTTCTCCTTAAAGACAAGAGGACTTACAAGTGTCGTTCACCTCATGAGGACATTCCTCGTCGTTGGCGGGACTTAGTGAGGTGATATTTGTTTTTGCCCGTGGATAGTATACAAGGGTCAATATTGAACCGCTTGTAGAGCAACTTGGGGAATATGATGGCTTAAGAACATGTTCAGATCCCTGTAGTTTAAGGCTTTTTGAATCCTACGAGCCATGAGGGTCTTATAGGGGGGGATTCTTCTTATGAGTCATTAGAATCTCGTAAGTGCAATTTCTCCTTAGGAATCGTAGGGATCCCTAAGTGTGTTGCTCCCTTGTGAGTCGTAAGGATCTCACGCGGGTGTTTTCTTCTCACAAGATCGTTAGGACCTTGCAAGTGTGCATGATGATTTTGTTTTATGAGTCTGCGCCCTTTCGGGTTTTCACGAACTCGCCGGCAGTCCTGCTGTTTTTACTCACGGAGCCTTTTTGGGTTTTCATCCATGCCCACTTCGCTTGTGGATGTACCATTTTTTTTGCATGATGAAACTCTCAAGAATATTTTCGCCGCATATGACCCCTTTGTTTGCCGGTGGGATTCGAGTTGCAGTCCTCACCGCTGGGACTTGTGGACTTGCATTCCACTATCGCCGTGTTTGAAGCGACGCTGTTAGTTTAGGGACATCTCGGTCCGTTGTTACTTTAAATACATCTCAGTCCAATATTAGTTTAAGGACATCTCGGTCCACAGCTAGTTTAAGAACGTTGCGGTCCGTGGTACTTTTGAGGCGAGGTTTCGCTGAATACTACTTATAGAGTTTGGACTCAGGGAGATAGAGAGCGTACACAAGCGTCGTCATCCATCATTAACCTGAGCCATGACTTGTCATGCATAGTACTTCTTAAGGAACCAGCCGTTTATTAGTCGGAAAGGTCTTTCGCCATGCATATCCATGAGCAAGTAGGCCTCGTCTTGGTAGACCTTTTCTATGATGTACGGGCCTTCATAGTTTGGCTCGAATTTCACCCGTTTAGCACGGTTGGGGATCATAGGTCTTTTTACGACTAACACGAGTTTGCCTTGGCGGAATGTTCTTGTCCTAGTCAGTCTTTTGTATGAGCGCGTCATCCTCTCTTTGTAAGCTTCTAGGTTTTAATACACCATGAGACGAGTTTCATCAAGGGCATCAAGTTCCTTGAGCCGAAGATGGGCATTTTCTTCATCCGTCAGCTTGTATCGAACTGCTACTCGTAAAGAGGGTACCTCTATCTCCAAGGGAAGTACTGCTTCCGTGCCAAATACCAATGCCAATAGCGTTGTATTCGTGGCTGTCTTGAACGTGGTCCAATAAGCCCAGAGAGCTTCATGCAATCTCTCGTGCCAGTCCTTTTTATTTATGGATACCATTTTCTTTATGATCTTTATCAAGGTCTTGTTGAAAGCTTCAGCTAAACCGTTAGCTCGGGGATTACAAACTGAAGAATATCTCCAATCTATTTTATGCTGCTATGCGAAGCGGCTGATCTTATAGCTTCTGTAGGCTGGCTCGTTATCCGAGATGATCCGCCGCGGAGTGCCGAACTGGTAGATGATATGCATCCTGAAGAAATGGAGGATGTTCTCTGTCTTCACTTCGCTTAACGGTATTGCTTCTGCCCATTTAAAGAAGTAATCGGTTGTTGCTAGTATGAACCGATGTCCCTTGGATGATGCTGGATCGATGGGCCATATTATATCGGTTCCCCACATTTCGAATGGCCAGCTAGCTAATGTTGGGTGTAGCGGATTCGGATGCAGGTGGATGAAGTCCCCGTGAATTTAGCACGAGTGACACTACTTCGCATATTCAAGGCAGTCCCGAATAATCGTGGGCCAATAGTAACCCATTCTTTTGATTTTCAGCTTCATCTTTGGCCCAGCTTGATAGGAATCGCAGAGTCCGTCATGAGCTTCTTGAACGACCCTTCTTGCTTCTTCTGGTCCCAGGCATCTCAGCTATAGACAATCGAACGATCTCTTATAAAGAGTACCATTGACAAAGGCGAAAGACAGGGCTTGCTTCATGAGTTGATGTCTTGACGACGTGTCTTCGGGCGTTCGATGGGTTTGAAGTAGTCTATGAAGACTTCTCTCCAATCCTTCGCCCTTTCTTCATCCTCCAATTGGAAGGCCTCTTGTTCGGTTTCTTCCTCTCCTTTAGACGTCTTAGGAGATATTTCTGATGGTGCGAGAATCCGGTGACTTTGCACAATGATCTTTACGTCATCGAGGTTTTCGTCGGCCGGTTCTTTAGCGAGCTTGGCTAACGCATCCGCCTTGCTATTTTCCATACGCGGTATGCTTTCTAGGGTGTAGAAGGGGGTTTGCGTCAGCAATTGCCGCACCCTTTCACCATACCTGATCAGTTCTAGCTTGCACGTCTGGTAGTCGCCATTTACTTGGCTAACGACCAGATGGGAGTCTCCATATATGAGGAGGTTTTCGATCCCCGTGTTGAAAACAATCTCAAGACCTGCTATCAAAGCTTCATACTCGGCCTCATTGTTTGTTCTTGGCGCCGTTAAGGAAAGGGCAAAATGCATAATCCCTCCTTGTGGAGTCACGAAGATAGGGCCCACCCCGGCTTTAATCAAGGGGGTGTTTTGCTTTCGCTTCTTCAAGGAGGACGCTCCATCGAAGTAAAGTTCCCATCGGATATCACTCCCTTCTTTCACCCTGTCGATTGCGTCGAACGCGTGTTCGTCCGGCAACTCGCAATTCAATGGAGAGTCGGGAGGTATCAGATGTTCAGCCAGAAAGTCGGCGATGGGCTGGCCTTTTATTGCCTTAAGGGGTCGATATATTATCGAGAACTCCATCAAGAGGAGAGCCTATTTGGCAAGCCTTCCTGTTAGCATGGCTCTTGACATCAAATACTTGAGAGGACCCACCTTTGATATGAGATAGACCTCATGTGCCAAGGCATAATGTCGGAGCTTCGTTACCGTGAAGATAAATGGCAGACAATGCTTTTCGATTAGGGAGTAGTTGTTTTCTTCCCCCAGGAGAACTCTACTCAAATAGTAGAGAGCTCTCTCCTTCCCCTGGCCGTTCTCCTGTGCCCATAACGCGCCTAAAGAATCTTCAAGGGTTGTTGTGTATAGAATGAGGGGCTTTCCCTTGACCGGAGCGGTCAATACCGGCGGGTTCTGCAGATATTGCTTGATTTCGTCCATTGCGCTTTGGCATTTGCGATCCCAAACGAACAGGGTCCCTTTCTTCATTAGATGACTATAGGGGCAGCATTTGCCGGAGAGCTTAGCTATGAACAGCCGGATATATGCGAGCTTTCCTTGAAGAGACCGCAGTTGTTTAAGAGTTCTTGGTGCGGGCATTTCCATAATCGCCTTGATCTTTGACGGGTCTATTTCGATGCCCCGGTGTCGTATGATGAATCCCAGGAATTTGCCTGGGGAAACTCCAAATGTGCATTTCAGAGGGTTCATCTTCAGGTTGTATTTCCGAAGGCGCTGGAACACTATCTTCAGATACTCCCAGTGCTCTTCGTACGATTTGCTTTTCACCACGAGGTCGTCAATATAACATTCAACAATCTCGTGTATGAGGTCATTAAAGATCTTTGTCATGGCCCTCTAGTAAGTGGCGCCAGCGTTCTTAAGACCGAAGGGCATCACTTTGTAGCAGAATATGCCTAGCGGGGTCCGGAAAGCAGTGTGCTTTTGGTCTTCAGGATGCATCTTGATTTGGTTGTACCCTAAGGATCCGTCCATGAAGGAGAAGACTTCATGGGTGGATGTGTTATCGATCATCAACTCGGTAACAGGCACTGGGAAGTCATCTTTCAGACAAGTTTTGTTGAGATCCCGAAAATCTACGCAGATACGTACTGTCCTATTTTTCTTCATTACCGGAACGTTATTGGCGATCCAGTTAGGGTATTGAACTTCTTGGATGAAGACGGAGTCAATTAGCTTCTTGAATTCGGCATTGATATTCATCTCAAGCACGAGCCGCATTCTTCTTAGCGCCTGTTTGACTGGCTTGACGTCCGGCGATATCGTCAGTCTATGCACAGCTATCTCTAAATCTAATCCCGGTATCTCGGAATAGTTCCATGCGAAATAGTCTTTATATTGCATGAACACGTCTTTTAGTGTAGCCACCTAATCTTTAGACAGTAGCTCGTTGATGAACGTTGGCCTTGGATCGTTTGTCGTCCCCAAGTCGATTTTCCTCATATTGTTTGCTGTGGTGTGTATCCCGTCTTCCAACTCTTTTGGTGCCAGTGGAAATTCTGAGATCACTTCTTCCTCATCTTCATTTGCGAAGCAATGAGAGAGGTCATCCATATTTTCATGCTCTCCTTTCTTTGAGAAAGTTATCACGTGGCAGGCACGAGTCCGTTTCCAAGACCGATATTGATCTGGTTCTATTCTCACTTTATAGGTTGCTTTTGGCTCATGCTTTTGTGGTGGGGTTACCCTCCAACTATCGGATAAAGCAAACATGTCCTGCTGATACTGATTTTCAACCCAGTTTTTGAAGGTGAAGCAGTCTTCAAGCGGATGTCCTACTACTCGGTGGTAGGAGCAATAATCCGGGTGATGGATCTCGTTTACTCGTTCGGGGTGCTTGGACTCTGGGAGTGACATCATTTGATGTTTCATGACAAGGTCGAAGATTTTCCTTGTCTTGTCTCGGGGGAAAGAGTATTCCCGAACCATCTTCTTCATCAACGATGAATTCCAGCGAACTTTTTCTCGATCGTGCGCCTTTTTGGTTCTGTCTCGCTGTTTTTGAACGTTATTCTCATTCTTCACTTTGTTTTTGCTGCTGCATCGGGTTTTTTCTTGCCATAAGAACGCATAGCGGGCTGAAGGCGAAGGGCATCATCATCCTCCGTAGACTGCTGAGTGAGACGCTGCGTCTTGGCTTTCTCGTAAATGGTCATTTCGCAATTGTGGTCATCCCGAACCTTTTGACCCACTTCCCTTATTAGCTTGTCAATCAGCTCTTCAAATGACGGACTCGATATTTATACGGCGAAATTTCGCTCTGTTTCAATATCAGCGCTATCTGGAAGGGCATTCTCTTTTCCACCGGAATCATTTATAACATAGAAACCATGGACTTGCTCCCGTTTCTTGGACCAAACGTATCCAAGGCCGGCCGTCTTCATTCTCCCATTGGGCATCTTCCGCTGAGTCCCAGAAACGTTCCAAATCTTGTTATAGAACTGGGCTTGTCGAGCAGTCTGTTTAAAGGGTATGCATTGGCGTCTCAATAGCCTTTTCAGTCCCTCTGCGTAGTATCTGGGCGGACGGATTGGTTGAAACCTGTCGAGCACAGGTTCGGCACCATACTGTTCGCCGTCGAAAACAGAGACGAAACCGCGTAGGTCGTCTTGCCTAAATTTGGGGGCAGATGCTATTTGGTTTTATTCGTCTACCTCTCCGAAGATGTCAAATTGATTTATGGCACCATATATCGGAGGTTTAGACGGATACGGGCGTTGTAGCAGACTTCGTCATATTCCCCCTCATTGTGAGCGGTTTTTGATTGTGGGGACGCTCTTCCCTGCAGGCGCAAGCCCCTGCAGTTAATTACGTTACCGCATCACGGTAACCACTTTCTCCTGCTCCAGAAGGTCACTTCGTGTCGTGTGTGTTTGTTTTGTTTTTGGTTGCCCGTGGATTGTATACGGAGACTAATTTATGTTGTCGCCCGTAGGGCGTGGATTAGTCCAAATCCGTATTTTCTTAGATTTGGTTTTTGGGTTGGGTTTAAGGATCGTTAATCTCATTTGAGACTAAGATCAACTTAAACGTTTGTTAAGGATACGTTGGTCTACTTTTAGACTAAGATCTACTCAACAGGATCATTTAGATCCAACAAAAAAGCATTTGGACTCTATTGTTTTAGTTTAGGGACATTGCGGTCTAAAAGTTTAAGGACATCATAGTCCGTGATAGTTTAAAGACATCATAGTCTGTAAAGTTTAAAGACATCATAGTCTATGAGTTTAAGGACCTCACAGTCCATGGTAGTTTAGAGACATCATAGTCTGTAAAGTTTAAGGACATCATAGTCCATGAGTTTAAAGACCACACAGTCCATAAAGTTTAAGGACATCATAGTCCATTAGTTTAAGGACCCCACAGTCCGTGAAATATCTGGTTGTCGGGACCCGTCACCTCTCTGAAGACGTTGAAGGATTACAACGATACATATCAGAGGAGTGAAGAGATGTACCCTTGAACCAATATTGTTTGGGAGATCTGTAGTCAAGTTTGAGACTAAGATCAAAGATTTATGAGCATATGGGCTCAATTAATCTGAATTAGGGATCTGTGGCCAACTTGGGCTCGGCCCATTCGATTAAAATGTTGGACATTTAATTAGGCTCAGCCCTTTTTCATTTAACAATACTGAGCATTGGTTTGGGTTCTGACAACTATTTTTGTCTTTTATTGAGTGCTGAGCACTCATTATAGCTCTGGGGCTTTATTTAAAGAACAGTTTATGTTCCCTCAGCGCACACGTGAGGAGCACGTGGTGCGCTTGGCGCTTAGCGCCAGTCAATGAGCGCAGAGCGTTTCTGTTAAGTAGCGCACACGTGAAGAGCATGCGGCACGCTTGGCGCTGAGCGCCAGTCAATGAGCGCAGAGTGCTTCTGTTAAGTAGCGCACACGTGAGGAGCACGTGGCGTACTTGGCGCTGAGCGCCAGTCAATGAGCGCATAGCGCTTTTGTTAAGTAGCGCACACGTGAGGAGCACGTGGCGCGCTTAGCGTTGGTCACCAGATTTGGAGGGCTAAGGTGCTTCGTATGAAGTAGCGCACACATGAGGAGCACGTGGCGCAGTTGGCGCCGAGCGCCAGACAATGAGCGCAGAGCGCTTCTGATCAATTTCATGATCTGATAAATAAGTTCTCGCTTACAAGAGACTTTGTCTCATGGTTCTAAGAACAAAGTTCTTATTTTTATAGAAGATGTTACAATCTCTTCTATTTTCTTTTGTGAAAGACTTTGTCTTTGTAGATCTATGATCTGAAGAGAATGAAATTCTTCTCCCCCCTTTTTATGATGAGATGCTATGATCTCTTTTTGTGAAAAACATATGTCTTATAGATCTATGATCTGAAAAAAGAACTATGTTCTTCTTCCTTGATGAGATGTTTTTTATCTCTCTGTTTTTATCTTGAAGAAAAGTTCTTCTTCTCAGAGCTTGCTCTTTTCTTTGAAATTTCTTAAAGCTTGTGGGGTGGTTCTTCTCTGCAAGACTTGAAGTCTTGGGGCCATTTTATAGGGTAGGCTGATTTGTTGAATCAGCTAAAGAGATCTTTCTCTGATTGATTTGGGGATGTTTCCCCACCATTGGATCTTTGATCTTAGGGCTTCTGTTTTACAGAAGGCAATCTTCTTGTTTTTAACAAGATTGAGAAAATCTTTTCCCATACAGAACTTATTTTGTATCTTGGTGACCATTGGATCTTTGATCCAACGACAGGGAACATTTAGTTCCAGCGCTAGCGCTCTCGTGCTTTGCACGTGAGTGCTACAGCAGAGTCTTTGACTCTTAGCGCCAGCGCTCACATGCTTTGCACGTGAGCGTTGCAGCAGAGTCTTTGGCTCTTAGCGCTGGCACTGCTAGCGCCAGCGCTCTCGTGCTTTGCACGTGAGCACCGCAGCAGAGTCTTTGACTCTTAGCGCTGGCGCTATTATGAAGCGCCACTTCATTTCAAAGTTTTGAACAGAGCTTTGCTCTGATTGGAGGAAACAAATGCCCCCCACCGTTGCGCTCACGTGGCCTACACGTGAATGCAGCGGTGGCAGCATATCTGCCAATGGATCAACTCAGAAGTTGAAACGGCTCTCTATGCCTATAAATAGGGCCTTTGGCCCTTGAGATGACCTCTGTTTATCTCCTTGTTTGTTTTTCTGAGAATTAATTCTCATTCAGAGCCAAGCTCTCTGTTTAAGAACTCTCTTAGAGTTAGAACTTTGCCAAAAATCTAGGTAAAGATCAAATCTTTGAAGAGATTATTTTATAATCTAGGGTTTCACCTATTAACAGAGCTTTGCTCTTTTTTCAGATCATAGATCTAAAGAAACTTTTAGGGTTTTCTTAACAGAGCTTTGCTCTCTTATAGATCTAAAGAGATCTTTCTTAGGGTTTCTTAACCCATTAAAGAAGAACTCTTAGAGTTCATCTTGCAGATCTTAAAGATCTCAAAATTTTTAATTCAATAAAGCTTTGCTTTTAGGGTTTTGATGGATAATTCCATTGTCTTCCTAGAGCAATGGCTCTTCAGAATTTTTTCTTTAGGGAATTTTTATTCCCTTCATGATTAATTATGACAGATGTCATATCTGTTGCAGAGCACTGCTCTCAAGAGAGGTTTACTCCTTGGCCCAAGGGGCACTCATTAAATGAGAATCCTTTCAGGATTTCTTCATTTAATGACTGTCTCATCAAATGATGAGGCTGTTTTATTAATGATGAACTGTCATCTAGATTGTGTGGGTCCCCTTTGGTCCCTTTCCACTGCATTGCAGTGCGGTACGAATTTAAAGTACCAAGTGACAGAACTAAAACTGTAGCATTTGACGGCTATATTTTTTTGTTCTTTTTTCGTGCAGGTACTATGTCTTTCGACGTTTCTTTCCCGTTCATCCGTTCAGAAAGCAAATCCCCTGAAGCGCTGTGGACAGGGAAGTCTTCGTGTTGATCAAAGATCATGACCCGGAGCAAAAGAATCTCCATTTATGGAGCAGATGGTACAGTCAAATTATCAGGAGCCGTCGGAGCTTTTCTTGCACGGCACCTTCGGAGCCTATTTCGGCGATCCCTTATGCTGACGCACCTCCGGTGAACTATGCCGTGGAGAAGGTCAACTGGACCATAGAGGGTCTCCTTCAGCCTTCTATGGCTGTAATTCCCGTACAGCCGCCGACGGCTTTGGATACCTTGGGTCGGCGTATATGTCAGGGCGAGTCGCGCCCATGGGGACAGCCGTATATGATAGGCCTAACTCCTTGCCATCCAGTGGGGTATTTGCAGTGAGCCCGCTACATCTTGTCGGCAAAGAAGTCGCAGATGCTGAAGCTCGGGTTGTATCCCGCAATTTACGCTTCTCTCTTCCAATATTCCACGCCTCCTGCATGGTGGGTCAAGGCTTTTCTGGAGCAATGGAATATTCCGACCCACACTTTCCTTCTGTCGGATCGAGAAGTCTCAATATCTTTGGAAGAGTTTGCAGAGATCTCTGGATTACCCGTTAGGGGAGAACACTACGAGAAGTTGCTTCCTCCGGACGAGTATATCTTTACCACTAAATCAGTGGTAATGGGTCTTACCCCGGATAACGCCATTCAACACCAATTTCCGAGCTTGATCAAGGTGTTGAATATATACGGAAGTCTATTTCTGGAGTCCAGAGGGCATGGAGTTAGCTACGTAGACTTCATCGCTCGCTTTCTTCATCCAGAAGCCTTATCGAAGCAAGCTGCGTTGTTTGCCAAGCTTGATGACCCGTTCGGTGTTCGTTTGGATAACCAACCGACGGCGGAGGCGGATTTAAAAAGTTTCTTTATTCCAGATACTCCCGTTGTTCCCTTCGCGGAACTTGCCGCTCCGAACGTCGATGAAGAGACATTCGTGCTAGGGTTCATTGGCTTGCGACTAAACTGGTTCGTGCTTACGATGCATCCTCGTTACATGAGGCCGTCAGTCTTTTACCCAGCCCATCGTATGGTTTCGGGAATGCAAGTGGCCATCGGAATTGCCGGGTTGGCACACCTGTACCATGGTCTCAGCTTAGCAGCTGATACCACTCAGCCAGGGGTACAGCCCGTCACTTTCTCGCTGCATTATTTTATGTCATGGATCGAGCTGCACGTACTTGGCGCTTTTGGTGTCCATAAACGACCTCATTTCTACGACAACTACAACTTTCCTCGGATTATGCACCTAGTTGACGCATCCGTTGTAAATCCGGCACAGCGGGAGGCTAGGGGTGTGCTCCTCCGTCCGCGTATGGTTGGAGATGCCATGACCTTTGTCGATAAGGTTTTAACCATCGGCGAAGAATCTACAAAAATAGTACAGCCTTTGCGCGATACTTTTAAAGATGGGACCTCCACCTTGAAAGCTCGGGAGATTCTTCATTTATATTCCATCAGGCCGGGATTTCTCGTGTTTAGGCAGAATGATTCGGCGTTGTTTATAAGGTACAACCCGCACCGTTTCACCCAGCAATCAAGTTATAATCAAGGCGTCCTGCTCGAGGCCTTTCAAACTGAGCCAATCGCCACAAAAGAAGGTATTCGCAACGCATTACACCATTTTATGCGGTTGAACACCGGGTCCAATTTCTTTATCAGTGAGCCGAGTTGCGTTCCATGAATCTTGAACGCATATGTGGCGTGGTATCAACATTCGATGGGCATCGTTATTAGGGAAGAAAAACGATTGCTGCTTGATCGCAAAGGCACCGCCCCCGCTGGTGATCCAGCCGTTCCCTTGAAGCGACAGACCATCGTCCGTCCTCCCTTGAGGGAAGCAGCTGCGGCTGTGGTACCATGTGTTATGCCTGAGCTGCCCCTACCCCGCGTGCCTGTAGAAGCGGTAGCTGTGGCGTCTCCCGAGTCTGGCGTGGGTACTGAGATCGGGACTCGTCGCCCCAAAATGCCCGTGAAGCGTAGGCCCTATCGTCGGCTGCCGGGGCTCGTTCGCAGAAGAAGAAGTCGATATTTTTTCTCGACGTTGTACTCAGCCAGGAGCCCCATGCTCCCTATAGCGAGGGTTTGAGTGAGTACGGGACCAATGAGGGTCTATTTATTGAGCCTGTGGATGATACCGATCTTCAAGCCGCCCTTGTGGCTTCCGAGCGACAGGCTCGCGCAGAGGCGGCGTTGCTATCACTTGCGGAGACGGGTATGCTCTAGTCATGTCGTTTTGAGCTTTTTTCTTCTCTCTTATTATGCATTTATTAATACATCCTTCTTTGTCAGGCATCTCCGCTGAAGAGGCTCTGGCGGCTTCCCTTCGGACTTTTGAGGAGGAAGAGAGGCTTCACGCTTCTTTGGGCCTCGGTATATTTCGGTTCACCGTGCCCTCATTCCTTTTTTCTTCATGGGTAGTCTGACCCCCTTTTTTATCTTATTGCAGGGACTACCTCGACCCAGGTTATCCCGAATGCAGTGCCGATCCCGCAGGGTGGCGCGGTGACGTTTCCAGGGTCGGCTGCTGAAGTCCCAGCTCCCCAAGTATCACCGAAAGAGGCTTTGCTTAAGCAGCCAATGACGGCCGCCGTAACGGCTCTAGAGGTAGCTCCTGGCTCGGACGATGATGTCACTTTGACGGAGGTCTTGAGGAGGTATTTTCTTACTGCCCAGGCCGACAAGAAGCGTCGAAAGCGTGCGGCGAGGAAGCATGATGCCAGCTTGGCTGTGGGTGCGGGTTCAAGTACTGTCCCATCTATCGCCATTTCTTCAGAGGATGCTTCAGCTGCTTTGTCCACCGCTCACACACAGGCTGTGCGCACGGCTCGGGTGGCACCCCGGAATCCATCGTCAGGTAATGTAATGCCCGGTCTTCTCATTTTCACTCGATTCATAAACTCTAATGTACCATATCTTGCAGGGCCAAGTATTAGCGATGAGGTGGCAGGTGAGAAGACGACAACCACCGAGCTTAAAGCTGCTACTCTCTCTCGGGAGTCCGGGACTGTCCAAACCACCGCTTTTTCCCTCTGCGGTTCCCCGCCATCACCTGGCAGTGCGAGTGTCACGACGGCCCTCGTAGAATCAGGGGATGAAGCCACTGGCGCTGAAACCATTCCGCTGAAGGAGAGCGAAGAAACCGCAACGCCCAGTGATGCTTCCGTCGCTGAAATTGTGCCCTCTGAAGCACCTTGGGTCGCCGCAATGACGGCTATTGTTCCTTCACCTTCTCCCATGTCTTCTGAAATGCTGGAAGGTATAGGTTTGTGATTCAACGGCTTCATTGTGGGTATCACTCTCTTTGTACTGACAGTATGTCGTCATAACTTTGCAGGAGTCCTTTTTGATCACCTGTATCAGGTGCTAAACCCGCATTTCTCATTCCGGCCAGAGATTGCCCTACCTGTTGATGTCGGTGAGTATAGTCTATCACAGGCGTCTTTTCCTTTCTCTTACGAATAGCCATATTGCTAACTCTTCTTCATATTGGATATAGCGTCGCGGGTCGAGAGAATAACCGAGCTCCCTGCACTCTTCGTCCTACCGCCTGTTGTAGCTGGTATGATAGGCTTTACCCTTTATGCGTTTTCTTTATTTCCTGAGTTGGCAATTAACCGTAACTCATTCTGCAGCAATCGCACCGGCTCCAGCTTCCTTCGAGACTCGCATTAGGATGCCGGCAGGGCCTCTTGTTAAACTCACATCTTCTTGAGACGCCGTGAATTGCCGACGAATGTTGAGCGAGTTCGTCGAGGATCTTGATGTTGAAGCCCTCACCTCCGCTACAAATTTTGCTATGCAGGTTAATCCGATGCTGGCGACACTCGTGAACTTCCATGCTGAGGACGTCGTCGGGTCGTGGGTTGACTACTGCAGACAGATCTAGGCTTTCTTGCATGAGTTCGAGCTCAAGCGTATTGCTCCTGAGGTGTTAGCCTCAACTTCCCAGCGGGTTGCATGGATGGAGCAGAGTGTTCCTTTCCTTTGCCATTTTGAACAAGATGCGACCCTGCGGCAGAAGGAACATGAGGCGGCTTCTAATGAGTCTGCTCGGTTGCGCGCTGAGGTCGACGCGAACGCTGCACAGCTGAAGGCTATTTTCGATAGTCTCCAACGGTGTATCTCAGACGGGTTTGCGCTAAGGCAGAAGCTTGACTCCACCGAGCGGGTTGCGCAAAGTTGCGAAGCTGCTAAGCATGAAATCGATACGAAGCTTTCATCCTGCTTGCAGCAACGGGCTCGAATTAAAGCTGAGTTGGCAGCGGTGGCTGACTGTGAGAAAGAGCTGAACGGAGTGCACGAGCGGCTTGCCGACTTGTTGAAGAGGCCTCCTCCTTAGTACCTGTCTTTGTAATTTTTTGTATTGACGGAAATTTGTAATTCATGAATAAAATGTATTCATTCATTTTTTTATTATTTTATTCCATCCATTTTCATATGATGTACCCCGTATCCAATTGAATTTATGAATAAAGGACACATTTCTTTTCTATCTTGTATTATTGCCTTCTTTTCTTTGCCGTCGTGTGATTTTAGCAAATTTGGCCTGTAGGTGATAGATAATAGTTCATCTTGAACTCTTTGTAGGGTAGTGATGGCTTAAGAAACAGGTTCGGATTTGCCGCCCAAGACATTTCAATTTTATGAGCCATGAGGGTCTCATAAAGATTTTTCTCCCTACGAGTCGTGAGGATCTCGTAGGTGTATTTTCCCCTTAGAAGTCATGAGGACTCCTAAGTGTGCTTTCCCTTGAGAGTCGTAAGGATCTCACAAGAGAATTTTCTCCCTTACAAGTCGAGAGGACTTGTAAGTGATCGATGGGTTGGCCTTTTTCCGAGTCGAAGCACTGCTCCGACGAGGAGGTCATTTGCTGACGTATTTCCATGACGGGGTCATGTGCTGACGTATTTCCGCGACGGGGTCATGTGCTGACGTATTTCCGCGACGGGGTCATGTGCTGACGTATTTCCGCAACGGAGTCATTGGATGATGTATTTCCGCGACGGGGTCATGTGCTGACATATTTCCGCAACGGGGTCATGTGCTGACGTATTTCCGTAACGGGGTCATTGGATGACGTATTTCCGCGACAGGGTCATATGCTGACGTATTTCCGCAACGGGGTCATGTGCTGACGTATTTCCGCAACGGGGTCATTGGATGACGTATTTCCGCGACGGGGTCATTGGATGACGTATTTCCGCGACGGGGTCATGTGCTGACGTATTTCCGCGACGGGGTCATTGGATGACGTATTTCTGTAACGGGGTCATGTGCTGACGTATTTCCGTGACAGGGTCATTGGATGACTTATTTCCGCGACGGGGTCATGTGCTGACGTATTTCCGCGACGGGGTCATTGGATGACGTGCTCCGTTTTCTGCGGTGTCGAGGCTGACTCTAGGTTGTCTGTGAACCGTAGAGTTCTGGAACTGGGGATTTTTCCGTGGCTCCGATTGGTAGTGTCGCGTCCGTGACCTGCTGGCATGAGGAGGAATGCCGTTGTTGATCTTTTGGGATGCAGATGTTGCTGTTGAGATCTGACTTTCCCTTTTGACAGGATCTGGTGGGGACATGTGGTTCCCTTTTCGTTTATGCCCATAGATTGTATACAAGGGTCAGTATGGACTCGCCTGTAGGGCAAACATTTCGTTATTTCATATATATTTTTGTTTTCTTTCTGCGATGCTCTATCATTTCAGCTTTTTATATCGCAAAAGTCGTGATTGCCTAATCATTTTGGTTATTTTCCACGGTGCCCAATCATTTCGGCCATTTTCCTTCTTACTCGCTGCTTTTTATTGCGAGTTGCCCAATCGTTTCGGCTATTTTTAAACGCATATATCTTACTCGCTGATTTTTATTGCGAGTTGCCCAAACATTTCGGCTACTTTACATGCATTTTTTTTAGTACAGAACTCAAGATCTGATACCAATATTAGCATCAGCATCGCTGCGACTGGAATATTGCCAGGAGCGAATCATCATTAGCCGTGAAAGGACTTGGAACTTGATACCGATTTAGGCATCAACATTGCTACCACTGGGACATTGCCAGGAGCGAATCATCATTTGCCTCTGTCGATTTCGAACAAAGGTGGCTTAGCAAACAGGGTTAGAATCCTGTCGACTAAGGCTTTTGACTTCATGAGCCGTAAGGGTCTCATAAAGGTGTTTCTCCCTACAAGTCATGAGGATCTCGCAGGTGCATTTTCTCCTTAGGAATCGTGAGGATTCCTAAGTGTGTGTCTCTTATAAGTCGTAAGGATCTTACAAGAGTATTTTCTCCTTATAAGTCGAGAGGACTTACAAGTGTTTGTTCATCAAATGAGGGAATTCCTTGTCGTTGATGGGACTCAGAAAGGAAATGATTATTTGCACCCGTGGATTGTATACAAGGGTCAGTATTAAACCGCTTTTAGGGCAGTCTGGGAAAGGTGATGGCTTAAGAACAGGTTCAGATCCCTGTAACTTAAGGATTTTGAATCTTATGAGCTGTGAGGGTCTCATAAGAGGGTTCTCCTTACGAGTCGTGAGTATCTCGTAAGTCTAATTTCTCCTTAGGAATCGTGGGGATCCCTAAGTGTGTTGCTCCTTTGTGAGTCGTAAGGATCTCACGTGGGTTGTTTTCTCCTTACAAGGTCGAGTGGACCTTGCAAGTGTCTTTTAACGAGATTGCGCCCTTTCGGGTTTCATAAACTCGCCGGTAACCCTGCTGTTTTTATTCACGGAGCCCTTTCGGGTTTTCATCCGTGCCCATTTTGCTTGTGGACGTACCATTTTTTGCGTCAGCTTTAGGATGCTGCGGTTCATAGTAGTTTACAGACATTTCGGTCATTCGTTAGTTTTAGGACGTTTCAGTCCATTGCTAGTTTAAGGACATTACGGTCCGTTGTTAGTTTAAGGACATTAAGGCCCGTCTCATGTTTTTGAGGCGAGGTTTCGTCGGATACTACTTATAGAGTTTGGACTTGGGCAGATAGCGAGCGGACATAGGCGTCGTCATCTATCGTTGACCTAGGCTATGACTCATCAAGCGTAGTATTTTTTCAAGAACCGGCCATTTATTGGCCTGAAGGGTCTTTCGCTATGCATATTCATGAGCAAGTAAGCCCCACCTTGGTAGACCTTGTCTATAATGTACGGGCCCTCATAATTCGGCTCGAATTTCCCCCGTTTGGCATGATTAGGGATCATAGGTCTCTTGACCACTAGCACGAGTTCATCTTGGCGGAATGTTCTCGGCCTAGTCAATCTCTCGTATGAGCGCATCATCTTTGCTTTGTAATCCTCCAAGTTTTGCTGCGCTATAAGACGAGTTTCATCGAGAGCATCGAGCTTCTCAAGCCGAAGATGAGCATTCTCTTCGTCTGTTAGCTCGTAATGGACCGCCACTCGTAGAGAAGGTAGCTCTATCTCCAAGGGAACTACTGCTTCAGCGCCGAATACCATTGCATATGGCGTTGTATTCATGGCCGTTTTGAACGTGGTCTGATACGCCCAGAGGGCTTCATGCAGTCTCTCGTGCCAGTCCTTCTTATTTCGAGACACCGCTTCTTTATGATCTTCGTCAAGGTCTTGTTGAAAGCCTCAGCTAGACCATTAGCTCGGGGATTATAGACCGAAGAGTATCTCCAGTCTATATTATGCTGTTGTGGGAAGCGGCTGATTTTGTGACTTCTGTAGGCCGGCCCGTTGTCGGAGATAATCCATCGCAGAGTGCCGAACCGATAGATGACGCGTGTCTTGAAGAAATGGAGAATATTCTCCGTCTTCACTTCTCTTAGCGGTACTGCTTCTGCCCACTTGGAGAAATAATCGGTTGTCGCCAATATGAACCGATGTCCTCTAGATGACGCTGGTTCGATGGGCCCGACTATGTCGGTTCCCCACATTTCGAACGGCCAGCTAGCCACCGTTGGGTGTAGCGGACTCGGATGCTGGTGGATGAAGTCCCCATGAATTTGGCACGAATGGCACTGCTTCGCGTATTCGAGACAGTCTTGGATCATCGTGGGCCAATAGTAGCCCATCATTTTGATCTTCAGCTTCATCTTCGGCCCGGCTTAATGAGAACCGCAGATTCCGTTTGATTTTCTTGGACGAATTTCTTTGCTTCTTCCGGTCCTAGGCATCTTAGCCACAGAGAGTCGAATGATCTCTTATACAGCGTATCATTAACGAAGGCAAAAGACAATGCTTGTTTCATGAGCTGATGTCTCGAGGATGCATCTTCAGGTGTTTGATGGGATTTGAAGTAGTCTATAAAGACGTCTCTCCAATCCTTAGCCTTTTCCTGGTCTTTTATTTGGAGGGCCATTTTCTTGGTCGCTCCCTTTTCTTCGGACGGTTCTGGAGATATTTCTGCCGGTGCAAGAACCCGATGGCTTTGTACCACGATCCTCAGATCATTGAGGTTTTCGTCAGCCAGTTCTTTAGCGAGTTTGGCTAACGCATCCGCTTTGCTATTTTCCGCACGCGGTATGCTTTTAAGGGTGTAGGCGGGAATTTGAGCCAGTAATTGTTGCACTCTCTCACCGTACTTTACCAACTCTAATTTGTACGTTTGATAGTCGCCATTTACTTGACTAACGACCAACTGGGAGTCTCCATATATGAGGAGATTTTCGATTCCCATGTCGACAGCGATCTCAAGACCTGCTATCAAAGCTTCATATTCGGCCTCATTGTTCGTCCTCGACTCTGTTAAGGAGAAAGCAAAGCTCATTATCCCTCCTTGTGGAGTCATGAAGATAAGGCCTACCCCGGATTTGATTATAGGGGTGTTGTGTTGTCGCTTCTTCATAGAAGATGCCCCATCAAAGTAGAGTTCCCATCGGGTATCACTTTCTCCTATCTCCCCGTCGATCGTGTCAAACGCGTGCTCGTCTGGCAATTCACAATTTAGGGGTGAATCGGCGGGTATTGGATGCTCGGCGAGGAAGTCGACGATGGCCTGGCCTTTCACCGCTTTGAGAGGTCAATAGATTATCGAGAAATCTATTAAGAGGAGGGCCCATTTAGCGAGCCATCCCGTTGAGAGGATCTACTTTTGATATGAGATGGACCTCATGCGCCAAAGCATAATGCCGGAGCTTCGTTATCGCGAAGATTAACGCCAAGCAGTGTTTTTCAATGGGGGAGTAGTTGTTTTCTACCCCCAGGAGAACTCGACTCAAATAGTAGAGGGCTCTCTTCTTCCCTTGGTCGTTCTCCTGTGCCCATAGCGCGCCTAAAGAACATTCAAGGGCCGTTGTGTACAGGATGAGGGATTTTCCCTTGACCGGAGCGGTTAGTACCGGCGGATTCTATAGGTATTGCTTGATTTCGTCGAGTGCACTCTGTCATTTACTATCCCATACGAAAGGGCCCCCGTTCTTCATTAAATGACTGTAAGGACGGCATTTGCCGGAGAGGTTGGCTATAAACCGTCGGATATATGCGAGCTTTTCTTGGAGAGACCGCAGTTGCTTGAGAGTTCTTGGCGGAGACATTTCCATGATCGCTTTGATCTTTGATGGGTCTATTTCGATGCCCCGGTATCGTACGACGAATCCTAGGAATTTTCCTGAGGAGACTCCGAACGCGCATTTAAGAGGGTTCATCTTCAAGTTGTATTTCCAAAGGCACTGAAACACGATCTTCAGATGCTCCCATTATTCCTCGTACGATTTGCTTTTAATCATGAGGTCGTCGATATAGCACTCGACGATTTCATGTATGAGGTCATCGAAAATCTTCGTCATGGCCCTCTGATAGGTAGCGTCGGCGTTCTTCAGGCCGAAAGGCATTATTTTGTAGCAGAATATTCCCAGAGGAGTCCGAAAAGCGGTATGCCACTGGTCTTCAGGATGCATCTTTATTTGATTATACCCTGATGAGCCGTCCATGAAGGAGAAAACTTTGTGAGTGGACGTGTTGTCTATCATCAGCTCAGTAACCGGTACGGGGAAGTCATCTTTCGGACAAGCTTTGTTGAGGTCCCGAAAGTCCACGCAGATGTGCACCGTCCCATTCTTCTTCATCACTGGGACGATGTTGGCGATCCAATCAGGGTACTGAAATTCTTGGATGAAACCGGATTCGATTAGCTTCTAGACTTTGGCGTTGATACTTATCTCAAGCTCGAGCCGCATTCTTCTTGGTGCTTGCTTGACTGGACTGACATCCGGAGATATCGCCAATTTATGCACGACTATTTCGGGGTCTAATCCCAGCATCTCGGAATAGTTCCATGCGAAGCCGTCTTTATACTGCATGAGCACTGTAGGGTGTTTTTCGTCATCCCATTGAGATGGGAATACGCGCGCGCTTGTCAGGCTTACTACAGATTCCCCCTTCCTAGGGTGGGCCGGGGTTTATTGACTATGGGGATCCAAATCTCCGGCAGCCGCGGACTAAGCTGCCGTTAATTACCCCTCGCCTTTGGAGCGAGAGAACTTCCGATTAACGGGTTGAACTGGTCATGCGAACTCAATGTGCAGCGTGCGTGTGTTGTGTTTTGAAAGGGGGGTTTGGATATATCGGGAACCACGCAGAGTTTTTACGGGGGTCCCGCTACCTGGATAGCGGGCTGGGGGTCAAGGGGGCTAGCAGCCCCCTAGCGGGGTGTGGGACAGCGCCCCGACCCAAATTTTTTGAGAGGGACAGTGTTGTGGAGTATGTGTGTGTGTGTTTATGTATATATACATATATATACATATATATATATACATATATAAAGGGAAAGGGCATCCAAAGGATGCGTGGGAAAAAGCGCCAGCGCTTTGGGCGCAAGAGCGCTAGCGCACCACGTGTCAGCACGTGGGCGCTCGAGCGCTAGCGCTTTGGGCACTAGCACTCTGAGCGCAAAGGCGCTAGCGCTCTGAGCGCAAGGGCGCTAGTGCTTTAAGCGCTAGCGCCCCACGTGTCAGCACGTGGGCGCTCGGGCGCCAGCGCTCTAAGCGCAAGGGCGCTCGCGCTTTGAGCGCGAGCGCCCCACGTGTCAGCACGTGGGCGCTGGCGCTTTGGGCGCCAGTGCTCTGAGCGCAAGAGCGCTAGCGCACCACGTGTCAGCACGTGGGCGCTCGGGCGCTAGCGCTCGGAGCGCAAGAGCGCTAGCGCTTTGAGTGCTAGCGCCCCACGTGTCAGCACGTGGGCGCTCGAGCGGCAAAAAGGACTTGGTCCCTGCAATGGGAGTTGTACTCCCAGACAGGAGCGCTTATTATTTTGTGTGTGTATATATACACATGAGGAGTTAAACTCTTAGGATGTTTTGAAGCTGATGAAGGGCTTCCCCATTTGAGCCCTAGTTCTTCCCCAAAGTGGGGTTTCTGGAGATGGGTCTCCTTCTTCCTTCTCTGTTGGCAGGATCTTGAAGATCAAGAGATATGAGATTTTAAAAATCTCTCCTTTCTGAGATCTGATGGCAGATCTGAGTTCCCCTTTATGGGTTTTGTGGTGAAAAACTATTTAGTTTTACAAAAGGAAGAGTAAAACACTTGATTTAATTCAAAAGAAAGAAGAAGGTTTTAGAACCTTGAGTAAGGAGAAAGATCTCAAATCTGAATTCCTTTTGGAGAGAGAAAAAGTTATTGAGATATTTTCATTATCTTGGCCTTTATAGGCTATACACTTTACATATAGCCCCTTGGGCTTTACAAAAATGGCATTTTGGCCATCCCATGGCTCATGTGCCATTTCTTTTTGCACATAAGCCATGGGATTTACAAAAATTTAGCTTTATGCCCATTCATGCATAAAAAATTACATAAAAATTATTTATTACATGATTTCATTTTGGCATAGGGGAGGGCCGGCCTCTTCATGTTCGGACTCGACCTGGGCATGGGCCCGTTTGGCTTGGGGTTGACTTTGACTTTGGCTTGGTCAACCGGGGTGCAATTTTCGACCCCAACAAGCACGTCTTTTAGCATAGCTACCTGTTCTTCAGACAACAACTCACTGACGAACGTAGGCCGTGGGCCGTTTGCCATTCCCAAGTCAATTTTTCTGAGATTATCTGCAGTAGTATGTATCCCATCTTCCAGCTCTTTTGGCGCCGGTGGAAACTCTGAGATCACCTCGTCATCATCATTGTCGAAGCACCAGGGGAGGTCAGCCATATCCTCACGTACTCCTTCTCCTGACAGTGTTATCGTGTGACAGGTACGAGATCGCTTCCAAGACCGATGTTGATACGGCTCTACTCTCGCTACATATGTAGCTTTTGGTTCATGCTTCTGTGGCGGGGTTACCCTCCAACTGCTGGATAAAGCGAACCTGCTTTGTTGATACTGGTCCTCGACCCAGTTTTTGAAGGTGAAGCAGTTTTCGAGAGGATGTCCTATCGCTCGGTGATAGGAGCAATAATCCGGGTGAGAGACCCCGTCTGTTTGTTCGGGGTGTTTGGACTCCAGGAGGATAATCATTTGATATTTCATAACAAGATCGAATATCTTCCTTGTCTTGTCTTGGGGAAAAGAATATGCTCGACCCATCTTCTTTATAAGAGACGGATCCCAGCTGCTCAATTCTCGATCACGTGGCTTATTGGACCCACTTTGCCACTGTCGAACGTTTTTTCCATTCTTTAGCTTATTTCTACCTCTGCGTCGGGTCTTTTGTATGACGGGTTGGCGACGAAGAGCATCGTCATTCTCCGTAGCCTGTTGAAGGAGGCGCTGCGTCCTGGCTTTCTCGTAAATGGCCATTTCGCGGCTATGGTCATCCCGGACCTTTTGACCCGCTTCCCTTATTAGCTTGTCCATCTGTTCCTCGAACGACGGACTTGGTACTTTCATGGTGGGACCTCGTTTTGGTTCAGGGTTAGTGTCTTCTAACAGAGCATCTTTTTCTTCATCAAAGTCATGTATAATGTAGCAACCATGGAATCGCTCCCGTTTCTTGGATTGAACATATCCAAGCCCGATCGTTTCCATTCTCCCGTTGGGTAATTTTTTGCTGAGTTCCAGGGACGTTCCAGATCCTGTTGTAGAACTGAGCCTGTCGAACAGTCTGTTTGAAGGGTATACCTTGGTGCCTCAACAGCCTTTTTAATCCTTCCGTGTAGTATCTGGGCAGAAGGATGGGCTGGAGCCTGTCAAGCGTAGAATCGGCACCATGCCAGATTTCTTTCTCCACTTTATTCTCCGCGGATCGATGAAAGAGGATCGCCTTTTCATCTTTCCTCCTAAGAGGGACGTAGAACGTATGCAACTCTTGTACACTATAGATATCATGTGCGTCGAGGTCTTTGTAATGTTCTTGCGGAACCATGGTGATTTGCAAACTAAGTTCATCGCCAGTGAAGGCTTATATTGATGGCCGAACAGAAAATACTGCATTAACCTCATCTTCAGAGTCTCTTCCGAAGACCAGAATAGGGGTGGATGGTCCCGGCTTGTTGCATTGGGGCGGTCTTGACTAAACTATATCTTCCTCCTTTTTGGTATCGCTCCCAAAGACCGGAATAGTGGTGATAGCTTTCTGCTTATTCTCCGGCTTATGGCATCTTTCCGTGTCTTCAAAGTCTAGCAAGAAATATTTTGCATCTTCATACTTTCGGACTTCATTCACGGAGAATGGGTTCAGTTCTCCTATCACGGTGTACTCAAGACCATCTTTGAAATACTTCATACACTGATGTTGTGTAGAAAGGATGATGTTGTACTCGTGTAACCAAGGCCTGCCGAGCAAAGCGTTGTAGCAAGTCTTGGCGTCAATGACGTAGAACTTGATATCAATGACGAGCAACCCAAAGCATAACGTCGGTATCACAGACCCGAGCGTCTGTGATGACTTGGAGTCGAACCCCGGAGATAGTGATTTTATCCCGAGCGAGGTGTTGAACGCTCATGTAGATTTCTTTTAGCACCCTTACATTTAGGAGGTTGACAGAGGACCCGTTGTCAAGGATCTTCCCTATCTTGATGTCATGGCAATACCCGGAGACATAGAGGGGACGGTTATGCTCGCACATCCCGAGGAGGAGATCTTCGTCACCGAAAGTGACGTCAGCAGTGTGCACTTCTTCCAGCTCGTCCTTCATCTTTTCTTCGGCAAAGAAAGCTTGGAACTGCTCGGGCTCTTGTAGTGCCTTGATCAAAGAATCTCTCACCTCTTTAGATAGCAAAAGGGCATCGAGAATGCATAGTCGCGAGGGTTTCTTCCTCAGGTGTGCCAGAACGTTGTAATCTACCTTGCTTTTCTTGGGCGGGTCCTTGGCTGCCAACTCCTCGATGACTTGATCATCGAGGGTGATATCTTCAGGGACTTTTTTTTTCCCCTTATCTTTTTTATTCGCCCCCTTGGTTGTGGGTCCGAGATTCTTTTCGGGTAACATGCGATTACGTTGATGAATGTTCTCCCAGGTCTTCGTCTTTTCTGTTTCAAAGATGGATTCCTTGAAGAGAGGGCCGATGGCTATTTCTTCATCAGAATCGCTCCCGAAGGTGAGAACTTGCGATCCCCTGGAATTAACCATGTGATAGTCGCTGGCAGTTCTTCTGCGCTCATCTGTCGTGCTTCTCTGATCTCGATGAGTTTTGCGCTTCATCCGCTTGAAATGCTGTCGATGAGCAACGTATCCCTGCCACTAATTTTTAAAGGCCGTGTATTCCTCGGTAGGGTGTGGGATCTTTCGATGGTATAAGGAGTAGTTTGGATGTGCATCTAGTTCGCCAGGGAACATATTTTCTGATGTGTCTTCTTTGAAAGGCGGCAACTTCATTCCTACTGGCAGGGCTTTGGCGAACTGCTTCCTTATCTTAAACTTGCTTTTGCTGGCGACAGAAGTACTTATATCTGGTCGGGGTACTCTATGACTTCTCAATACCGGAGCTTCTTCAACGCGACGCCAACGTTTGGCCCTTCCATATATGCCCGTTTCACGCTCTCGGTCAGATTTGCTTTTCTGAAGTGCCTCATTCAGGAATACGTCAATCATCTCGTCTGACGGTTCTAGGAGTTCCGGTTCGGGATCTGCCCCCAGTTTCTCTGCATCAGGAGCTTCTTCGTTATTTCTTGATGAGTGAGAGATCACGTGGCAGCTTGACACGTAATCCTTGGGCTCTTCTGAAGAATTATCTCCTTCATTAGCGTCATCGGCTTCATTCTCAAGAACATGCTTAAAGAATTCATCCAACGTGATTGGGGTCCGAGCCTTCTGGTTATATTCTTCCAGTGCATCGATGTATTTCTGCAGACCTGTACGGCTGTCTTCGGGTTGGACGGGCTTCTTGGCCTTCTTCTTTTTCTTTAAAGACTTTGGAGGCTTGGCCTGAACGTTTTGTCCACCTTCACCAACTTTCAGCGTTGGGCGCGGCTTCAGCATCCCCTCAATAATCTCAGGTTCCAAAGGACTCTTCCACCTAATCGCCGGGTATGTTTAGAGATCTTTCAGTATTCTTTTCATTTTGGTTGAAAGAGCGACCTCACATGGAGCTTCTTCTATAAATGAGCATGATGCCCCTGGTGTTCCTACCCCTTTAGGAGCGTGCGGCTGGGGCGGGCTTACTTTCCAATTCTTGGACAGTGCGAATTTGCCCTGTTGGTATTGGTCCTCAATCTAGCCTTTAAAGACGAAGCAATCTTCGATTGGATGGCCTACTACTCGGTGGTAGGAGCAGTAATTGGGATTGTTGACATCACCTGGCTGTAGTGGGTGTCTCGGATCTGGCAGAGTGATGAGCCTGTTGCGTACCGCCAGTTCGAACAGTCTCCTTGTTTTATCCCGAGGGAACGATTAAGGACGTTTTAACTTTTCGTTGATAAATCGCTTGTTTCCCCCAATCAGAGCAAGGCTCTGTTTGAATTTCAAAAATTCAAATTTTGAAGCAACGCTTCAGATCCTCTGCGCTGCGCGCAAAGCGCCACGTGTCAGAAGCTGATACGGCAGTGCAGCGCCCAAGGCAGTGCGCCCAATCAGAGCAAAGCTCTATTTTAAGTAAAATTAAAGGAAGCAACGCTTCAGTTGCACAAGCACTGCGCTGCGCGACACGTGTCAGCGCAGATGCGCTAGCGCAGTTGCGTTGCGCTGTGCGCTGCGCGACACGTGTCATCGCAGATGCGCTTGCGCCAAACAGAATTAAAATTCTAAAGAAATCTTTTCTGTTCTTGTTAAAACAAGAAGATTTTCTTCTATAAAACAGAAGCCCTTGGATCAAAGATCCAACGGTGGGGAAAATTCCCCAAATCACTCAGAGAAAGATCTCTTTAACAAATTTAACTAATTTATGGGCACTATAAAAAGGACCCCAGCCTCAATTCAAAGGCATCAACATTTTCAAAAAAAAAGAAGAGAGTAAGAGAACTCTGAAGAACTCCTCAAGAACAAAAAAGGTAAAAACCTTCAGAAAAAGAGAAAATTCTCTTAAAAACAAATCATTGATCTAAAAACAAGATCAATGATCTTCAATAAGAAAGAAAACTAACTAATAATAGTGCTTTGCACTTGCTTATGAACCATTGGTTCTTTGAAAACAAGAAAAACTTGTTTTCTTTGATTTAAAATCGATCAAAAGATAAAACAGTGCTCTGCACCTGCAAGAACTGCGCTGTTGCGCTCCTGTATTGGCGCAAGCCACCAGGAAGTGCCAAGTGTCAGTAGCGCAGCAGCGCAGCGCACTGACACAACACACTGCGCTGTTACGCTTGCACTCGCCAGAGCGTGACACGTGTCACCACCATATGAGCTTGCGCACATTACTTGGCGCAAAGCGCTTGACAAGCCACGTGGGGCACTGTTAGAGTACTTAATGCTCTGCATTATTAAAGAAAAGGGACACAGCCCAATTAAAAGGCCTAACAGGCCTAATCAAAAATGCTATGCATTTTAAAAAGGGCAGAGCCCAAACAAAATAGATGCTCTGCATCATTTATAAAGGGCAGAACCCAACCAAAACAAAGGAAAATAATGCAGTGAAGGGGCAAGGCCCTAGCACAAGTCCAATAGGCCAAAGACAAAAGAATATTGAAACTGGACTTAGCCCAGTCGTGGCCATAAGTCCTCAAATTAAAATTGACTGAGCACGGCTGCTCCCTAAATCAATTTACATTCGGTTCGAGAGTACATCTCCGAACTCCTCTGACACCTATCGTTGTAATTCCTCAACGACGTCAGAGAGGTGACGGGTCCCAATGACCACACATGAATACGGACTGCGGGGTCCTTAAACTCGTGGACTGAAATGTCCTTAAACTAATGATGGACCGGAACGTCCTTAAACTAATGATGGACCGGAACGTCCTTAAACTAATGTTGGACCGAAACGTCCTTAAACTAATGTTGGACCGAAACGTCCTTAAACTAATGATGGACCACCACGTCCATAAACTGGCGATGGACCACCACGTCCCTAAACTGGAACATGGACCACCACGTCCCTAAACTGGAATATGGACCGTAATGTCCTTAAACTACCAATGGACCGCAATGTCCCTAAACTACCTATGGACCACTACGTCCCTAAACTGGAACAATAGAGCTCCCAAATGCTCTTTTGTCGGATCTAAACGATCCCGTTTAAGTTGATCTTAGCCTCAAATATGGCTAACGTATCCTTAAACATTCAAACAGACTTTAGTCCCAAATTGGACTATAAGATCCCCAATCAACTTTGGTTCAAGGGTACATCTCCGAACTCCTCTGACACATGTTGTTGTAATCCTTCAACGTCGTCAGAGAAGTGACGGGTCCCGACGACCATATATTAAATGGACCACTACGTCCTTAAACTGGAAATGGATCTAGACGATCCCGTTAAGTTGATCTTAGTCTCAAATTAGAATAACGTATCCTTAACGAACGTTTAAGTTGATCTTAGTCTCAAATGCGGCTAACGTATCCTTAAACTAAAAACACCAAACCCAAATCTAAGTAAATACGGATTTGGACTAATCCACGTCCTACGGGCGACGGCATTACTCAGTCTCCGTATATAATCCACGGGCAACTACAAACAAAACAAATACACACGACACGAAGTGAAATTCTGGAGAAGGAGAAAGTTGTTACCGTGATGCGGTAGCGTAATTAACTGCAGGGGCTTGCGCATGCAGGGAAGAGCGTCCCCACAATCAAAAACCCCTCAAGCGAGGGGGAATCTGACGAAGTCTGCTACATCGGCCGCATCCGTCTAAACCTCCGATACACGGTGCCATAAATCAACTTGGCATCTTCGGAGAGGTGGACGGATAAAACCAAATAGCATCTGCCCCGAATCTCAGCGTCAGGACATCGCAGTCTTGTGCGCCGCCGTTCGGAGGGGAACAGATTCTGGCACGCCCGGTGTGACCTTTTCCTCTTTCCACTGTACACTTCGTGTGTCGTGATTCGCGAACCAATCGCGGTTTGTTAATGGTTGCCTTCGGATTTCAAGTTATTAAGATTTGGTCTTTTGCCTAGCGCAGAACTCAAGATTCAATGGCCTTTAACTGCACCAACTGCTCGAAGTGCCACTGCAACGGACGCTCTACCTCCCTGGGAGGTGTAGCATATGGGACCCAAGCGGCTTCCTTCCTCGCTCTACCGGTAGACCAAGTGACCCAAACTACCACTGTCCTGTTCTTCGGGACCATGATCCCACCTACAAGCTTCTCTGAGCCAATACCTGCACCGGAAGTGAACAAGAAGTCAGTCTTCAACCGGCTTACTGCTATGACGACCCCTGTCAACGGGTCGCCCACTACCAAACCGACAGCCTCTGTTTTCACCAGGCTAAATCAAAACTCTAGATTGGCTGTCCCAAGGAAAGCAATAACTGCTGCTCCAGAAGTCCTCAAGGCGACTTCCCCTGTCAAAGAATTAGTCTTTTCAGGAATGACGATTCCTGCTCCTGCCGTTGCTCGAGGATCCGTCTTCGATAGGTTGAACATCACCCCTCAAAAGACAACTTCAGTCTTTAAGAGGTTAACACCAGCCGCGCCTCATTCAGACAGGGCGCAAAAAGAAGCAACTTCTATCTCCGAGCCAGTCCCAACGGCTCGTCGTGCTCGACGTCGCCACTGGCAACGAGTAAGGAAGGCATGGGGCGACTCCCCCTCAGGGCTAACTCCACCGGCTCCAGTGGTGGAAGTCAACGCTGCTGTTCCAACTGGGAACAGCTTTGAACTGCTGAGAAGGGTACGGAAGAACTCTCCAACCGCTACATTGAAAAGATCTCCTCCGCCCGCGGAGAGAGTTCCGAAAACGAAGCAAGAACAGCCCCCTCTACGGCTGTCCTCAAAAATTTATAAAGTTTGGCGGAGAGTTCAAGACTCCGTGATTGACCCAGGTCGCTCTCGTCAACAGAAAAAGGCGAAGGTGGAAAAAGAAAAGGACCGTCCGATCAAACAAGAAAGGATGACAGTCGCTAGGGTGCCCACTGCAACGGCCCGTCCAACCTCAACGACCCACAAAAGAAGAAGGCCGGAGAAAACCCTCGCGCCCGCGGCAAATGCCAAAGGTGGTGAGCCTAAACGCCCTAAGTCCGGGGGCATGATAGTTCATACGGTTTATGTGGCATCGGGAAAGGAGGATAGCCGCATATCAACAGGTCATAGACCGCACACGAGGTTAGTGACCAAGGCTCAGGAGCAGCAGCAGAAGCTCCAAGAAATGATGAACGCCATGGCCGCACTTACAGGGCCAAAAGAAAACCCTGAAACGTCCTCGGATGAACGTCGGGAGGAAGAAACCGACGCTGAATTCCTTCGTCGGATATTGGAGAAGAAGGACAAAGAGGCTGCTGAACAAGCAGCCAACATACAGCGTATGGGCCTCCTCTTCCAAGACATGATAGGGATGCTGATACAACAAGATCCTCCGACCGAAGAGCCCCCGATTGTCCTTGGAGATGATAGGGGAGAGACATCAAATCCTCCGCCAGCACTATCAACAGCTAAGGAGGATACAATCTCCAAAGCTGATTTGGATGAGTACATAGCCCAACAAATACGGGTTCATCATGCGACCGAAGCAGCCGGCCAGGTCGTAAAAACGGTACGACCAAATCAAGTACCCGCCAGGTTACACAATTCTCAAGTTCCATGTCTATAAGGGGACGGGCAATCCTCACCAGCACGTTGCCCAGTTCAGGGCGCTCTGCGGCAACACTGGTGGTGATGACAAGCTTTTACTTCGCCAGTTTGTTGGAAGTTTATCGGATACGGCGTTCGAGTGGTACTCTGAGCTCCCGAACGACTCTATCAAAACCTTCGCGGAAATGGAGCTATTGTTTACTCAGCGTTTTGCAAGCGCCAGTGAACGTACCCCGATGACAGCACTGATTAACGCCAGGGTAAAGCCAGGCGAAACGTGGGTTCAGTACGCTATACGATGGCGGAACTTATGGTCAAAGTGTGAGCAGCGCATTGAAGAAGCTCCCGCGGTGGGTATGTTTGTAGGAACCCTTGATCCGCAAGCAACCATCTCACAATTTATGATGTTTTTCAAGCCAACTACCTTCCAGGCCTTGATTGACAAACTAGCGCAAATGGATCAAATGGGCCATAAACCCCCTCTTCCAAGGCCGGACTCCCGAAATGACAAAGGGAAGGGAAAAGCGATCATCGTCGCTAATGCTCAACAACAACCGAGCGACTCGAAACCGGTTGCTCGCCAAAATAATATGCGCCCGTACGTACCCCTTGAGGATAGGATGGGACGTCCTTATTCCTTTCCCCGGGATAAAATAAGGAGGTTATTCGAGCTGGCGTTGCGCAATAGACTCATAAATCTGCCGGATCCAAAACGTCCGTTGCAACCAAGTGACGTCAACAAGCCCAACTACTGTCCTTATCATCGAGTACTAGGCCATCCGATCGAAGATTGCTACGTTTTCAAAAATTGGCTTGAAAACCAGTACCGACAGGGCAAGTTCGCGTTATCTGACTAATAGAAGGTGAATCCCCCGCAGCCCCACACCTCTAAGTGGACGAATACTCCGGGGGCAACATGCTCCGTCATTGAAGAAGCTCCTTGGAAGGTTGTATTATCAGCCAAGACAAAGAGGATGCTAAACGATCTTCAGACATGTCCAGCGATTAGGTGGAAGAACCCGTTGGAACCACAGGTCATTGAAGCGATGTTGAAGCCACGTCTAACTCCAAAGACCGATGGTGGTGGCTCAAGCACTCGCAACCAGCCGTCAAAATTTTCGAAGAAGAAGAAAAAGAAATCAAAGAAGCCCGTGAAGCCTGGCGACAAGCGCACGGACATGCAAAAACAAATTGACGCGCTGGAGGAATACAACCAAAAGGCACGGACTCCCATTACACTCTAAGAGTTCCTCAATCACGTCTTTCAAAAAGAAGATGAGGGAGAAAGTTCATCGGATGAATCCGAGGAATATGTGGCGAGCTGTCATATGATTTCCCATTCGACCACGAACGATGAGGAGACTCCTTGCACCGAAAAGCTGGAGGCAAATCCTGAACCAAAAGTTCTGGGGCCATCAGATGAAGTAATTGACGCATTCCTTAATGAAGCTTGGTTGAAAAGTAAAACTGATCGGGAGCGCGAGGCGGCTATATTTGAAAGGGCCAAGCGCCAGCGACTTGATGAAAGAGCTGAGATGATCCCGCTGGAGCTAAACACCTCCGCCACCGACAAAAGCCAATTCAAGATGAGGAAAAAGTTTGCTAAGGCCATATCAATGGGCATGAAGCTACCATCCTCTGATGGAAACATCACCGGTGAAATGGAAACGCACCCCTCCTATTGCTTATATCATCAAAAGATTTCGCACCCCACTCAAGAGTGCAAAGCTTTCGATAGATGTTGGCAAGGATATGTTGCTCATCGACAACGCTTTAAGCGGGAAAAGCGTAAAACTCGTCGAGAGCAAAGAAATACGACCGAAGGGCTTAAAAGAACTGCTGGCGATTGTTGCATGATTAACACCGGTAGATCACAAGTGCCTACATTCGGGTGTGATTCTGATGAAGAGCTAGAACTTGCCTCTCTCTTTAAAGAGTTTGCTTCAGGAAAAGAAGAAGAACCGAAGGTCTGCGAAAATATCCGGCTACGTAATCGCACGCTGCCCGAAAAGAACCTCGGACCCTCGAACAGAAAAGATAAAGGGAAAGAAAAGGCCCCTGAAGATATCGTCTTAGATGACCAAGTGGTGGAGGAGCTAGCTGCCGAAGACCCGCCAAAGAAGAATAAGGTGGATTACAACGTCTTAGCACATCTGAGGAAGCTGCCCTCACAGCTCAGCATTCTTGACGCCCTTTTGCTATCAAAAGAGGCGAGAGATTCGTTAATTAAGGCACTCCAAGATCCGGAACAATTCCAAGCATGCCTGGCCGAGGAAAAGATGAAGGATGAATTGGAGGAAGTGCACACAGCCGATGTCACTTTCGGCGACGAGGACCTTCTCCTTGGGACGTGCGAGCACAATCGCCCCCTCTATGTCTCGGGATACTGCCATGATATAAAGATAGGTAAAATCCTGATCGATAACGGATCTTCCGTTAATCTCCTTAATGTACGGGTCTTAAAAGAAATCTGCATGAGCGTCCAGCACCTTGCTCGGGATAAGATCACCATCTCCGGGTTCGACTCCCAGTCATCAAGAACTCTTGGGTCTGTGATACTGACGCTACGCTTCGGGCTACTCGTCACGGACATTTAGTTCTACGTCATAGACGCCAAGACATGCTACAACGCTTTGCTCGGCCGGCCATGGTTACACGAGTACAACATCATCCCTTCTACACAACATCAGTGTATGAAGTATTTTAAGGATGGTTTCGAGTATACCGTGACGGGAGAACTGAACCCGTTCTCTGTGAACGAGGTCCGCAAATACGAAGATGCAAAATACTTCTTACCGGATTTCGAAGATACGGAGAGGTGTCACAAGCCGGAGAATAAAACTAATGCCACCATCCCTGTCTTCGGCAGTGATACCGAGGAGGAAGAGGAGATAGTGTATTCGGGTCCGTCCCAACACAACAAGCCAGGACCGTCCGCTCCTACGTTGATCTTTGGTAGCGACTCGGAAGATGAGATCCATGCTGTATTCTCTGCTCGACCTTCAATACGAACGTCCGCTGATAAAGGGCAAAGTCTACAAGTCGCCATAGTGCCGCTTAAACACCATAAAGAGCTGGATGCACTTGATATCTACAGTGTAGAGGATCTGCAAACGTTCTATATCCCTCCCAGGAGAGAAAGCGAAAAAGCAATTCTATTCTACCGCTCTGAAGAAACCAGAGTGGAGAAAGAAATCTGGCATGGCGCGGACCCTACACTTGATAGGCTTCAGCCTATCCGTCTTCCCAGATATTATACAGAGGGTTTGAAGAAGCTGCTGAAATGCCAGGGGATATCCTTCAAACAGACCGTTCGAAAAGCCAAGTTCTATGACAAAGTCTGGAACGTTCCCGGGACTCAACGCAAACTGCCTAACGGAAGAATGGAAACAAAAGGGCTTGGATACATCCGGTCAAAGAAACGAGAGTTACTACCCGGCTGCTACGTCGTGTATGACCTTGATGAAGAAGCGGATGCTCAATGGGAGGACGCTAATCCTAAGCCAGTGAAAGTTCCAGATGCAAAGGAGCCCAGTCCGTCGTTCGAGGAACAAATGGACAAACTTATAAAGAAAGCTGGTCAAAATGTCCGAGATGATCACAACCGCGAGACGACCATCTACGAGAAAGCCAAGACGCAACGCCTTCTCTAAAAGGCCGTAAAGGATGAAAATGCCGCTCCTTGTCAACCTGTTATAAAGAAGGCTCGACGCAAAAGCAGAAATAAGTCGAAAGGCCAAAGAGGCGCTCAACAATAATAAAGCAGGGCTAAGAAGCCACGCAAACGGGAGTTGAGCGTTATTGATCTATCCCTCATGAAGAAAATAGGTCGAGCATACTCGTTTCCTCGGGACAAGACGAAGAAGATACTTGATCTTGCTCTAAAACATCAAATGCTTACACTGCCGGAGTCCAAAAACCCCGAACGAGCAGGTGAAGCCTCTGACCCAAATTATTGCTCTTACCATCGAGTAATAGGGCACCCTCTCGAAGACTGTTTCACCTTCAAGAATTGGGTCGAAGATCAGTATCAGCTTGGCAAATTCATTCTGTCTGACAGATGGAGGGTAGCGCCGCCACAGAAGCACGAACCTAAGGCCACGAAAGAAGAATCAGTTCCGCATTGGGATTGGAAGCAAATCCGTACTTGTCACATGATTACAATATTAAAAGAAGAGACCGAGAACATGGACAACCTTCCCTGGTGCTTCGAAAATAGCAGCGACGAGGTAATCTCAGAATTCCCACCAGTGCCGAAAGAGCTGGAAGATGGAATCCATACCACTGCAGATAACCTTAAGAAAATTGAGTTGGGAACGGCGAATGACCCCCGACCGACGTTCATTAGTGAGCTGCTGTCTGAAGAAAAGGTGGCCTTATTAAAAGACCTGCTTATGCAGCACAAAGATTGCTTCGCATGGAACTATTCCGAAATGCCGGGACTAGATCCAGAAATTGTTGTGCACAGATTGGCGATATCCCCGGACATCAAGCCAGTCAAACTGGCGCCGAGAAGAATGCGACTCGAGCTCGAGATGAGTATCAACGCCGAGGTCAAGAAGCTGATCGACTCTGGCTTTATCCAGGAGGTTCAATATCCTGAATGGATCGCTAATATCGTCCCGGTGATGAAGAAAAATAGGACAGTGCGCATATGCGTGGACTTTCGGGATCTCAATAAAGCTTGCCCGAAGGATGATTTTCCAGTGCCAGTCACCGAACTGATGATAGACAATACATCCACTCATGAGGTTTTCTCCTTCATGGATGGCTCATCAGGGTATAATCAGATAAAGATGCATCCCGAAAACCAGAAGCACACCGCCTTCAGGACCCCTCTAGGTATATTCTGTTATAAAGTGATGCCCTTCGGTTTAAAGAATGCCAGTGCCACTTATCAAACGGCCATGACAAAGATCTTCGATGACCTTATACACGAAATCGCCGAATGCTATATCGACGATCTCGTGATTAAAAGCAAATCATACGAGGAACATCTCGAGCATTTGAAGACCGTATTTCAACGCCTTCGGCAATACAACTTGAAGATGAACCCGCTCAAGTGTGCATTCGGAGTTTCCTCAGGCAAATTCCTGGGATTCATTGTTCGACACCGAGGTATTGAAATAGATCCGTCAAAGATCAAAGCGATCATGGAAATGCCTCCGCCGAGAACTCTCAAACAGTTGCGATCTCTCCAAGGGAAGCTCGCATACATACGGCGATTTATAGCCAACCTTTCAGGCAAGTGCCGTCCCTATAGCCACCTGATCAAGAAGGGAACCCTATTTGTCTGGGATCACAAATGCCAAGGCGCACTGGACGAGATCAAGCAGTACCTGCAGAACCCGCCAGTGTTGGCTGCTCCGGTCAAGGGAAAGCCCCTCATTCTTTATACAACCGCCCTCGAAGGTTCCTTAGGCGCATTATGGGCACAAGAGAACGATCAAGGAAAAGAAAGAGCACTCTACTACTTAAGTCGAGTTCTGCTGGGGGCAGAAAGCAACTACTCTCCCATTGAAAAACACTGCCTGGCGTTGATCTTCGCAATAACAAAGCTCAGACATTACGCATTAGCACATGAAGTCCGTCTCATTTCGAAGGTGGACCCTCTCAAATATCTAATGTCAAGGGCCATATTGACAGGTCGACTCGCTAAATGGGCTCTACTCTTGATGGAGTTCTCGATAACGTATCAACCTCTAAAGGCAGTGAAAGGACAGGCCATCGCCGATTTCCTCGCTGAGCATCCGATATCAGCTAATTCTCCATTGAATTGCGATTTGCCAGACGAACATGCGTTTGACGCGATCGATGGTGGTGATACCCAATGGGAACTTTATTTTGATGGAGCATCTTCCATGAAAAAGCGCAAACAAAGTACCCCTATAATCAAATCGGGGGTAGGCCTCATCTTCGTGACTCCACAAGGAGGGATAATGCGCTTCACTTTCTCCTTAACAGAGCCGAGGACGAATAACGAAGCCGAATATGAAGCCTTGATAGCAGGCCTCGAGATCGCCATCGACATGGGAATTGAAAACATCCTCATATACGGAGATTCTCAACTCGTCATTTGTCAAGTAAACGGCAACTACCAAACGTGCAAACCGGAATTGGTAAAATACGGTGAAAGAGTGCAACAACTGTTGACCAAAATTCCCTCCTATACTTTGGAAAGCATACCGCGCGCGGAAAACAGCAAAGCAGACGCGTTGGCCAAACTTGCTAAAGAACTGGCTGACGAGAACCTCGATGACGTTAGAATCGTGGTACAAAGCCGTCGGGTGCTTGCCCCAACAGAAATATCTCCGGAATCATCCGAAGAAAAAGGAGCGAGCGAGCAGAAGACCCTGCAAGTAAAAGATTGGGAAAATACCGAGGATTGGAGAGAAGTCTTCATAGACTACTTTAAATCCCACCGAATGCCTGAAGAAGCGTCCACAAGACATCAGCTCACGAAACGAGCTCTGTCTTTTGCTTTCGTCAACGATACTCTGTACAAGAGGTCATTTGATTCTCTGTGGTTGAGATGCTTAGGACCTGACAAAGCGAAAAGAGTCGTCCAGGAAGTTCATGACGGACTCTGCGGTTCTCATCAAGCGAGCCCAAAGATGAAGTTGAAGATCAAACGGATGGGCTACTACTGGACCACGATGATTCAGGACTGCCTCGAATATGCGAAGCTGTGCCATTCATGCCAAATTCATGGGGACTTCATCCATCAGCATCCAAATCCACTCCATCCAACAGTGGCTAGCTGGCCGTTCGAGATATGGGGGACTGACATCGGCCCTATCGAACCAGCATCGTCCAGGGGACATCGTTTTATCCTGGCGACGACTGACTACTTCTCTAAATGGGCAGAAGCAGTACCGTTAAGAGAAATTAAGACGAAGAATATCCTCCATTTCTTCAAGACGCATGTCATATATCGGTTTGGAACTCTGCGACGGATCATCTCCGATAACGGGCCAGCTTACAGAAGCCATAAGATCAGTCGCTTTGCACAGCAGCACAATATAGACTGGAGATATTCCTCGGTTTATAATCCGCGAGCTAACGGTCTAGCTGAGGCCTTCAACAAGTCCTTGACGAAGATCATAAAGAAGACGGTGTCCCGAAATAAGAAAGACTGGCACGAGAGACTGCAAGAGGCTCTTTGGGCGTATCGAACCACGTTCAAGACGGCCACGAACACAACGCCGTACGCGTTGGTATTCGGTACGGAAGCAGTACTCCCCCTTGAGATAGAGTTACCCTCTCTACGAGTGGCAGTCCACTACGAGCTGACGGATGAAGAAAATGCTCACCTTCGGCTTGAGGAGCTTGACGCCCTTGATGAAATCCGGCTCATAGCGCAACAAAATCTGGAAGCTTATAAAGCAAAGATGACGCGCTCATATGAAAGATTAACCCGACCAAGGACATTTCGCCAAGGCGAACTCGTGCTGGTGGTCAAAAGGCCTATGATCCCCAATCGCGCCAAGCGGGGAAAATTCGAGCCAAACTACGAAGGCCCGTACATCGTAGATAAGGTCTACCAGGGTGGGGCCTATCTACTCATGGACATGCACGGTGAAAGGCTTTTCAGGCCAATAAACGGTCGCTTCCTAAAGAGATACTACGCTTAATAAGCCACAGCCTAGGTCAATGATAGATGACGACGACTATGTCCGCTCGCTACCTTCCTAAGCTCAAACTCTATCAGCAGTAACCAGCCTTTTCGAAGTCGGACCGAAATGTCCTTAAACTAATAGCAGACCGAAACGTCTTTAAATTACTACCGCAGCATCTTTTAGGCTGACGAGAAAGAAAAAAAAACATATAAAAATAAAATAAAATAAAAAACGGTATGTCCATAAGTAAAAAGGGCACGGATGAAAACCCGTAAGGGCTCCGTGAGTAAAAACAGCAGGGCTACTGGCGAGTGTTCGTGAAAACCCGAAAGGGCGCGACCTCGTAAAAAAAATATATAAAAAAAAATAAAAAGAATAAAAAAAAAGCGGTACGTCCATAAGCGAAATGGGCACGGATGAAAACCCGAAAGGGCTCCGTGAGTAAAAACAGCAGGGCTACCAACGAGTGTTTGTGAAAACCTGAAAGGGCGCAACCTCGTTAAAAGACACTTATAGGGTCCTCTCGACCTTATAAGAAGAAACCACCCGCGTGAGATCCCTACGACTCACAAGGGAGCAACACACTTAGGGATCCCAACGATTCCTAAAGAGAAAATACACTTGCGAGATCCTCACGACTCGTAAGGAGAACTCTCTTATGGGACCCTCACGGCTCATAAGATTTGAAAGTCTTAAGTTACAGAGACCTAAACCTTTGCTTAAGCAACCCCCACAATTTCCGATATTGCCCTACAAGTGGTTCAATATTGAACCTTGTATACAATCCACGGGCGCAAATAAACATTTCCCTAATCAAGTCTCATCCGAGACTAGGGATATGTTCGCATGATGAACAACCCTTATAAGTCCTCTCGACTTACAAGGAGAAAACCCTCTTGTAGGATCCTTACGACTTACAGAGGAACATACACTTAGGAATCCTCACGATTTCTAAGGAGAAAATACACCTACAAGATCCTCACGACTTGTAGGGAGAAATACCTTTGTGAGACCCTTACGGCTCATGAAGTCAAAGCCTTAGACGAGAGAACCCTAACCCTGGTCGCTAAGCTACCTTTGTTCAACATCGACGGAGGCAGATGATAATTCGCTCCGGGCAATATCCCAGTTGTAGCGGTGCTGATGCCGAAATCGGTGTCTAATTCCAGGTTTACGGCGGAAAGCCAGTAGGCCGCACATGCATACGGAATAGCCGAAATGATTGGGCAACATGCAATAAAAAGCAGCAAGTAAAAATGTATGCATGCAAAATAGCCGAAATGATTGGGCAACTCGCAATAAAAAGCAGCGAGTAAAAATAAAATAAATAGCCGAAATGATTGGGCACCGTGAAAAATAGCCGAAATGATTGGGCAATCGCGACCTTCACGATATAAAAGCTGAAATGATAGAGCATCGCGGAAATAAAAAAAAAGGAAGATGATAAAACTTTGGCCCTACAGTTAAGATCACATCGATCCCTGTATACAATCTAAGGGCGTAAACAAACAAGAGGGAACCATACTTTCCCAACAGGTTCCGCCAGAAGACGAGGCCAAATCTCGACGATTCAGTCCAACTTCGAAGAAACCAGTGTCTTCAGCAAATCCCTTGACTCACGGATACAAACACTCCTTGACGAGAGCCTCCTGATCCGCGTCGACTCGCAGAGCCACCAGCGCCTCCGTGGGAAATTCTCGACTCGTTTCAACCCCAAGGAAACAAATAATCCTTGGCGCTTGGGAAACAAATAATCCCCAGCAAACTCCTCGACTCACGGATACAAACACTCCTTGACGAGAGCCTCCTGATCCGCGTCGACTCGCAGAGCCACCAGTGCCTCCGTGGGAAATCCTCGACTCGTTTCAAACCCTAAGGAAACAAATAATCCTTGGCGCTTGGGAAACAAGTAATCCCCAGCAAACTCCTCGACTCACGGATACAAACACTCCTTGACGAGAGCCTCCTGATCCGCGTCGACTCGCAGAGCCACCAGCGCCTCCGTGGGAAATTCTCGACTCGTTTCAACCCCAAGGAAACAAATAATCCTTGGTGCTTGGGAAACAAATAATCCCCAGCAAACTCCTCGACTCACGGATACAAACACTCCTTGACGAGAGCCTCCTGATCCGCGTCGACTCGCAGAGCCACCAGTGCCTCCGTGGGAAATCCTCGACTCATTTCAAACCCCAAGGAAACAAATAATCCTTAGCGCTTGGGAAACAAGTAATCCCCAGCAAACTCCTCGACTCACGGATACAAACACTCCTTGACGAGAGCCTCCTGATCCGCGTCGACTCGCAGAGCCACCAGCACCTCCGTGGGAAATTCTCGACTCGTTTCAACCCCAAGGAAACAAATAATCCTTAGCGCTCGGGAAACAAATAATCCCCAGCAAACTCCTCGACTCACGGATACAAACACTCCTTGACGAGAGCCTCCTGATCCACGTCGACTCGCAGAGCCACCAGCGCCTCCGTGGGAAATTCTCGACTCGTTTCAACCCTAAGGAAACAAATAATCCTTGGCGCTTGGGAAACAAATAATCCCCAGCAAACTCCTCGACTCACGGATACAAACACTCCTTGACGAGAGCCTCCTGATCCGCGTCGACTCGCAGAGCCACCAGTGCCTCCGTGGGAAATCCTCGACTCGTTTCAAACCCCAAGGAAACAAATAATCCTTGGCGCTTGGGAAACAAATAATCCCCAGCAAACTCTTCGACTCACGGATACAAACACTCCTTGACGAGAGCCTCCTGATCCGCGTCGACTCGCAGAGCCACCAGTGCCTCCGTAGGAAATCCTCGACTCGTTTCAAACCCCAAGGAAACAAATAATCCTTGGCGCTCGGGAAACAAATAATCCCTAGAAAACTCCTCAACTCACGGATACAAACACTCCTTGACGAGAGCCTCCTGATTCGCGTCGGCTCGCAGAGAAACCAGTGTCTCCGCGGGAAAATTCCCGATTCGTCTCAACTTGCAAGATGAAGCCTCAGGCAGCAGGGATTAAAAAACTTGCTTCCTGAATAGTGGGACCCTGCAAATCAATCTATACGATCTCTTGCATACTATTCACGGGTCTCACTCTCCAAAGTCGAATCTCGACAAGGAGGGAAACAACCGCTTATGGGTCCTCTCGACTTGTAAGAGGGAAGAATTCTCTTATAGGATCCTTACGACTTATAAGAGAAAACCACACTTAGGAATCCTCACGATTCCTAAGGAGAAAAATCCACCTACGAGATCCTCTCGATCCGTAGGGAGAAAAGTCTCTATGAGACCCTCACGGCTCATAGAGTTGAAAAGTCTTAGGCAGCAGATCTGAACCTGCGGCCTAAGCCATCGCTATTTCTTAAGAAAGTCAAGATGAGTGCTCTATTATCTGTTGACCATGTTTACTAAGGTGGCGTGCTGATAATAAAAGAAAGAAAAGGCGGAGAAATAACACAAGACATTACAGAAGATGTATATCTTTTATTCATAAACTTGGTTGAGTACAGGATACATTGTGCTAAAGAATAAAAAAGAAACATATATACATTTTTTTTTATTCACAAGTACAAACGGTACAAGGAGAATTACTGAGAAGGAAACATCTTGCATAGATCTAGCAATTGTTCGCGCAATTCTTTCCTCACTTTCTCCTGATCTGCTGCCACTGCCAGCTCCGCCTCCACTTGGGCCCGTTGCTGCAAGACAGATGCAAGCCGCTCCCTGACGGCCTGATAAGCAGCTTCCCGACCTGGAGTATCGCGCTCAGCTACATCAAGCTTTCTCTTCAAGTTTAGCCCATGGGAGATGCGCTCCAGAAGACCCTCGAAGATAGTCTTCACTTGGGCAGCATTCGCTTCAACCTCAGCACGCAGACAAGCCATCTCGCTCGAGGTCTCTTGGCATTCCTTTAGCTTTAAAGCTGCTTCTTGTTCCAAGTGGTGGACATAAGAAGTGCTTTCCTCGATCCATGCTGCTCTTTCATTGCTCGCGGCTAATGTCTCGGGGGCGGTACGCATCGACTCCAGCTTATGCAGGCGAGCCTCGATCTCCATACAATGATTAACCCAAGATGCGATGATACCCTCGTCATGGAAATTCATGAGTATCACCAACATCGGGTTAACCACTATAGCGAAATCCGCAGCAGAAGTAGGGGCTCGACGTCGAGCTCCTCAATGTAGTCGCTCAACATGCGTAAGCTGTTCACGGCGCCTTTCAAAGATGGACATCTCAGGAAAGGACCTGCCGGCATGATGATGCGAGACTCGAAGGGCGCCGAGACCGGAACGACCGCTGAAAAGAAACAGGATGTGATTAGATAACTGTTCAGGGAATAAAAAAGGGGAAAGTCATCAATGTGATAGTCGCCATACCAGCTGAGACAGGTGACAAGGCCGGAAGGGCCGGTGGTGCAACCGATCTTCCTTTTCCCCCTTCGATTTGTAACACTGCAATCAGGACAAGAGAGAGTTATAAATAATTCTACTACTGAAAAACAAAGATATCACTCGGGGACGGTACTCACCAGCGCCACCAGAGGGAGAGGCGAATTCAGATGGGAAGGAGAAGTGTGGGAGCAATACTTGATAGAGATGGTCAAAAAGCACTCCTGAAAGACACAACAGTGTGACTTTAGTACACAAATTATGCGTCTGGAAGATAAGATTAATAAATTGCAAACCCATACCTTCCAACATCTTCGAGGGTATGAGAGAGGGTTGAGAGGTGACCACCGCCAAGACAGTCGTTGAAGGCGCTCCCTCAAGCAGTGGGGTATCGGCGCTGGCTGCACCTGTGTTACAAGAAAAGTGAACTTGTCAGAAAGAATTGTAAAGTAAAGAAAAACAGCAACTTGGGGTTTACCTGAGGAGCTCCCGGCTGAAACTGAGGCGACTCCCTCCTCTATCGACATGAGGCCGCCGCCCGTGGCCTCATCACCCGACTCGATAGGGACCGTCGTCGTGCTCGCGTGGCCAGGAGACAACGGAAGATCGTAGACGGGGAGGGCAATGATCGGAGCATTGCCGGACTCTTGAGAGAGAGCGACTGACTCTTCCCCAAGAGTCGTGCCCATCTCACCCGCTACTTCCTCGGGCTCTGCAATCTCCATCAGCTTATCCGCCGCCACCACAAGGTCGCCGGCCTCAAGCACCTCGTCCGCCACCACCCTGGGCTCGGTTGTAATGATCATTTCATCTGCCGCCACTTCAGGCTCGGCATCAATGACTTTCTCGGCTACAGACCCCCCAACCTCCATCTCAGGCTCCGAAGCCTCAGCAACGTTGCCCACCGTCGGCTCAGCTTCGGCAGGCGCCCCCTCCTCTGTTTCCTTGGGTTCAACGGTCTCCGCCTCCCCCTCGATCGGACTTGGCTCTGCAAGATAAGGTATATAAGAACCGACAGCTTTATGAGTCTTATAATGAAATTCTGAAAGAAGTGCTACCTGAGGCAGACTTGTCGTTAGCCTCTCTATTGGCGCGGATCGCCTGTCTATGAGCGGTAGACAAAGCGACCGGGGACTCTTCTGACGGAGTGTCGGCACGAGGGATGGTGCTTGGGCCCGCTCCCGTAGCCAAAGCAGCCCGGCGCGCCTTCGCCTCACGCCTCAGCCGCTTCCTTTCCTCTCGGGCCGTTGAAATGGACCTTACCATAGCCTCTTTCATTGAGGCGTCCTCGTCTTTACACAGGGATGCCTCCAAATTCTTCAAGGCATCCCTCGTCGACTTGTCAAGTCGAGGCTCTTGCGGCAGCCCCGACGAGACCGGAACTCCAATAACAGGTTCAGAGAGGATCCCCTCATCGACTAGTATAACCCCTATAAAGAAACAAAGGAAGAAAGTTAGATTAACCATCGAAAAAGATAACGAAATTTGTTTTAAAAAAAAGGGGTGGGACATACCGGCACCCGCTAAAGCGCGTTTCTCCTCCTCCTTTTAGAAGGTTTTCAAAGAGTCAACAATAGCTTCTTCGGTAGAGACACCTGTTGAAAATGGGGAAAAGTATTAGTCAAGAATAATGATAAAAATGCAATGAAATGATGAAGAAAGCAACTAATAATTACCTGACTCAGCGAGTTTACTCAACCACGCTTCAAGCCTCGCTGATCGCTCAGAAGCCGCAATGGCGGCCGCCAGGTCGGTGTCTGCGGGGTCTACCGCGAAGCCCTTATTGCTGCCATATTCACTTATTCCTTCGGTAAGAGGGGCTTCATGCTCTAAGCCAAGAATCGCGTCAAGAGAAAGGAGCGACTTCTTCTTCTTTTGCCCGCCAACTCTGGATGCACCCGGAACTGATTTGCGTTTAGCAGACACCTTGGGGCGGCGGGTCCCGATATCCGCGCCTACACCGGACTCCGGCGATACCACAGTTACTGTTTCCACTGGAGCACGAGGGGCTGGTGGCGCATCCACAGCATCGCGAAGCGGCAATCCGCGCGGGGGACTCAACACGCGCGGAGGTCCGCCTCCAGCACCTTTCAATGGAGGAATGACCGGAGTCCTCGGCCTCAAGGGAGCCTTGCGATCGCCGCCGGGAGGTGCACCCTTGCGGTCAACCAGCATACGTTTCTCCATCAAAATAACGGGCCCCATCGCATGCGCATACCAGGCCACGTACGCGTTGAGGACTTTGGGGACGCAGCTCGGCTCACTGATAAAGAAATAAGAACCCGTGTTAAGCCGCATAAAGTGGTGCATTTCATTCTTTATCCCCTCCCGGCTAACCACGGACTTTTCCAAGAAGGCTTCCATCGGGATCCCCTGATTGTAGCTCGATTGCTGAGCAAACCGGTGAGGGTTATACCTCATGAAGAGTGTTGTCTCATTCTGCCTAAACACTAGGTAGCCCGGACAAATGGAGTAGATGTGGAGGATTTCCCGAGCCTTCAATATGGAAGCCCCGTCCTTAAAATCATCGCGCAGTGGCACCACTGACTTAGTGGTCTCTGAGCCTATGGTTATGACCTTATCCACAAAAGAAACCTTCGCTCCGACCAGATGTGGACGAAGGAGCAGCCCCCTAGACTCCCGCGGGGATGTAACTACAATTGAAGCACCGACCAACCGCATGACTCTCGGGAGCCTGCATTTCTCAAAGAACGGAGGAATCTTATGGGCACCAAACACCCCTTGCACATGCATCTCCATCCAGGAGGTGAAGTAGTGCATCGGGAAGTTAGCAGGCTGTACCCCAGGCTCACTAGCGTCCGCCGCTACGCTAAGTCCATTATAAAGGTAAGCCAGCCTGGCGATTCCTACCGATAACTGCAAACCAGCCACCATCCGATGCGTTGGGTAAAAGACGGAAGGCCGCATGTGGCGCGGGTGCATGGGGAGCGCAAAGCTGCATAGCCACAAGCCCAAGAACCCAGTAAAGAAGGTCTCCTCATCCATGCCCGGGACGGCGATTTTTGAGAAAGGGACGATAGCGGCGCTGGGGAGATAAAAATCCCTTTGATCATTCTTCGATACGGGTCGGCGGTCCAAACCGAAACCAAAAGGGTCATCGAGCTGGGCGAACTTCTCACTCCGCTCGGATAGGAACTCCGGGCAAATGAAGCGGGCAATAAATCCGCGAAACTGACGCCCCGGTCGCCCGATTCCAGATGGAGTCCTTCATAGATCTCCAACACCTTCACCAAGCCCGGATACTGATGCTGAATGGCGTTCTCCGGAGTCAGGTCAAACACCAGCGGCTTGGTGGCAAAGACATATTCATCAGGAGGAAGCAGCTTCTCGTAGTGCTCCCCCCTCATTGGTAGACCCGAGACTTCAGCAAACTCCTCCAAGGAGATGGAGACTTCCCTGTCCGTCATCAGGAAGGTGTGGGTGGGGATATTCCATTGTTCAATAAAAACCTTGATCCACCACGTTGGAGGAGAGGGATACCCGAAAAGCGAGACGTAGATGGCCGAATATAGACCAATCTTCGTTAGATGGGTCCTTTTCGCCGATAAGATGTACCGGGCCCACTGCAAATATCCGGCAGGCGGTCGCGGGATCAGTCCAATATTGTAAGCCTGTCCCTAAGGGCGTGCTTCACCCTGACAGATTCGCCTCCCCAGAATGTCTATTGCTGGCGGCAACTGCACGGGGATGGCACCGATTGCAGGCTGGAGGAGGTCATCAGAATTCCAATTTTTAACCTCCACGGCATACTTCACTGGGGGTTCGTCCGCATAGGGGATCGTAATTATGGGCTCAGACGGCGAGGCAGAACTGAAACTGCGACGACCCTGGATGATTTCACTGTACCACCTACCCCACAAGTGAAGGTTCTTGTACTCGGGATCACGGTCCTTAATAAGAGCGAACACCACCCGGTCCACTGGTGCATGAGGAACCCTCCCTCCGAGCGAACAAATGGGAAAGACAAGTTGGCAGACATGTTTCCTGTAGAAAGACAAAAATAACCGTTAGTGTTCCCACGCTTGGCACTTTAAAATCTTACACCACACTGCAATGCAGTGGGTAGGGGACCAAAGGGGGACCCACAAAATCTGGATAACGGTGCATCATTTAATAAGACAATCCCATCATTAGATAAGACTGTCAATTCATGAAAAAAAATCCCCAAGAGAATATCCTCATCGATGGAAAATCCCTAGAGACAAGGAGAAAATCTCCTCTTTTAGAGCAAAACTCTGTCACAGAGTGACATTTGTCAAACTCTGGTCTCAGGGGAACAAGATTCCTCAAAAGAGCATAGCTCTGTGGTAATAATGGAAAGATCCATCAAAAATTTTTTAACACTTAAAAGAATTAAAATCTTGAAAAATCTATGAAAACTTATAAAAAATTCTTCATCTTTCAGATCTAAAAAGATCTACATTTGATCCAAGAGCAAAGCTCTGTTCATGGGTTAAGACCCATGGACAAGATCTCTGTGGATCTGTAAGTTTTTAAGAGCAAGGCTCTGTTGATGAAACCCTAAAGGGGTTTTCTTTAGATCAAAGATCTATAAGAGCAAGGCTCTTTTAATTAAATTTAATTTAATTTAAATTACCTAGAGTGGTTTTAAGTTCTGAACTTTGAAGTTCTTGGGGAAAGAACAAGAGCAAGGCTCTGAAAGTTCTTAGGCAAGAGCAAGGCTCTGAAAATAAAAAATTCTTGAAAATTGTAAAGAATTTTCTAAGGACCAAGGGTCCTATTTATAGGCGCCTGCGCCCCTTCAACTTGTCAGTTGAACCAAAGGCTGGGATCTTGCCACCGCTGCACTCACGTGCGCGCCACGTGAACGCAATGGTGGGGGGCATTTGTTTCCCCCAATCAGAGCAAGGCTCTGTTTGAATGTCAAAATTTCAAATTTTGAAGCAACGCTTCAGATCCTCTGCGCTGCGCGCAAAGCACCACGTGTCAGAAGCTGATACGGCAGCGCAGCGCCCAAGGCAGTGCGCCCAATCAGAGCAAAGCTCTATTTTAAGTAAAATTAAAGGAAGCAACGCTTCAGTTGCGCAAGCACTGCGCTGCGAGACACGTGTCAACACAGATGTGCTAGCGCAGTTGCGGTGCGCTGTGCGCTGCGCTGTGCGACACGTGTCAGCGCAGATGCGCTAGCGCAGTTGCGCTGCGCTGTGCGACACGTGTCAGCGCAGATGCGCTTGCGCAGTTGCGCTGCGCTGTGCGCTGCGCGACACGTGTCACGCGCTGGGGCATTTGCGACAAACATAATTAAAATTCTAAAGAAATCTTTTCTGTTCTTCTTAAAACAAGAAGATTTTCTTCTGTAAAACAGAAGCCCTTGGATCAAAGATCCAACGGTGGGGAAAATTCCCCAAATCACTCAGAGAAAGATCTCTTTAAAAAATTTAACTAATTTATGCGCACTATAAAAAGGACCCTAAGCCTCAATTCAAAGGCATCAACATTTTCTAAAAAAAAGAAGAGAGAAAGAGAACTCTGAAGAACTCCTCAAGAGAAAAAAGGTAAAAACCTTCAGAAAAAGAGAAAATTCTCTTAAAAATAGATCATTGATCTAAAAACAAGATCAATGATCTTCAATAAGAAAGAAAACTAACTAATAATAGTGCTTTGCACTTGCTTATGAACCATTGGTTCTTTGAAAACAAGAAAAACTTGTTTTCTTTGATTTAAAATCGATCAAAAGATAAAACAGTGCTCTGCACTTGCAAGAACTGCGCTGTTGCGCTCCTGTAGTGGCGCAAGCCACCAGGAAGCGCCACGTGTCAGAAGCGCAGCAGCGCAGCGCACTGACACAGCGCACTGCGCTGTTACGCTTGCACTCGCCAGAGCGTGACACATGTCACCACCATATGAGCTTGCGCTCATTACTTAGCGCAAAGCGCCTGACAAGCCACGTGGGGCACTGTTAGAGTACTTAATGCTCTGCATTATTAAAGAAAAGAGACAGAGCCCAATTAAAAAGCCTAACAGGCCTAATCAAAAATGCTATGCATTTTAAAAAGGGCAGAGCCCAAACAAAATAGATGCTCTGCATCATTTATAAAGGGCAGAGCCCAACCAAAACAACGGAAAATAATGCAGTGAAGGGGCAAGACCTTAGCACAAGTCCAATAGGCCAAAGACAATAGAATATTGAAACTGGACTTAGCCCAGTCATGGCCATAAGTCCTCAAATTAAAATTGACTGAGCACGGCTGCTCCCTAAATCGATTTACATTCGGTTCGAGGGTACATCTCCGAACTCCTCTGACACCTATCGTTGTAATTCCTCAACGACGTCAGAGAGGTGACGGGTCCCAATGACCATACATGAATACGGACTGCGGGGTCCTTAAACTCGTGGACCGAAACGTCCTTAAACTAATGATGGACCGGAACGTCCTTAAACTAATATTGGACCGAAACGTCCTTAAACTGGCGATGGACCACCACGTCCCTAAACTGGAACATGGATCACCGCGTCCCTAAACTCGAACATGGATCACCACGTCCCTAAACTGGAATATGGACCACCATGTCCCTAAACTGGAATATGGACCGCAATGTCCTTAAACTACCAATGGACCGCAATGTCCCTAAACTACCTATGGACCACTACGTCTCTAAACTGGAATAATAGAGCTCCCAAATGCTCTTTTGTCGGATCTAAACGATCCCGTTTAAGTTGATCTTAGCCTCAAATATGGCTAATGTATCCTTAAACATTCAAACAGACTTTAGTCCCAATTGGACTATAAGACCCCCAATCAACTTTGGTTCAAGAGTACATCTCCGAACTCCTCTGACACATGTCGTTGTAATCCTTCAATGTCGTCAGAGAGGTGACGGGTCCCGACGGCCATATATTAAATGGACCACTACGTCCTTAAACTGGAAATGGATCTAGACGATCCCGTTAAGTTGATCTTAGTCTCAAATCAGACTAACGTATCCTTAACGAATGTTTAAGTTGATCTTAGTCTCAAATGCGGCTAACATATCCTTAAACTAAAAACACCAAACCCAAATCTAAGTAAATACGGATTTGGACTAATCCACGTCCTACGGGCGATGGCATTACTCAGTCTCCGTATACAATCCACGGGCAACCACAAACAAAACAAATACACACGACACGAAGTGAAATTCTGGAGAAGGAGAAAGTTGTTACTGCGATGCGGTAGCGTAATTAACTGCGGGGCTTGCGCCTGCAGGGAAGAGCGTCCCCACAATCAAAAACCCCTCAAGCGAGGGGGAATCTGACGAAGTCTGCTACATCGGCCGCATCCGTCTAAACCTCCGATACACGGTGCCATAAATCAACTTGGCATCTTCGGAGAGGTGGACGGATAAAACCAAATAGCATCTGCCCCGAATCTTAGCGTCAGGACATCGCAGTCTTGTGCGCCGCCATTCGGAGGGGAACATCGCTGTCTATCGTTTTGGCGATCATCTAGTTTTGGACCACTCGGATGTTGCTGAGTATTGACGACGAAGGTCGCTTTCCCTTTCCCCTTTTCACTTTGCAGCTCCGACTTCGAAGAGGGAGGCCTGTGGCTCATCTGGTCCATCTGGACCAGCTTGTCTATCAGGGCCTGGAAAGGGGTCGGCTTGAAGAACATCATGAACTGGGATATGGTCGCCCGCGGATCAAGGGTACCCACGAACATGCCTACTGCAGGAGCTTCTTCAATGCATTGATTGCATTTCGACCATAGGTTCCGCCACCGGATTGCATACTGAACCCATGTTTCTCCCGGCTTCACCCTGGCATTGATCAATACCGTAATTAGGGTGCGTTCACTAGCGCTTGCGAACCTTTGCGTAAACAGTAACTCCATTTCTGCAAATGTCTTAACGGAGTCGTTCGGGAGCTCAGAGTACCATTCAAACGCTGTCTCCGACAAGTTGCTAACAAACTGGCGAAGCAGCAGTTTGTCGTCACCCCAGTATTACCGCACAAGGCTCTAAATTGAGTAACGTGCTGGTGTGGATTTCCCGTTCCCTTATATACATGGAATTTAGAGATCGTATATCCTGGCGAGTACTTTATTTGATCGTACCAACCCGGATAGGGTCGTCCAGTCTTAACGATTTGGCCAGCCGCTTCGCTCACCTGATGAGCTCGTATCTGTTGAGCTATATAGTTGTTCCCCGCCGAAAGACGCGACCGGGACGTTGGGACGTCAGGCCTGAAATTAAAGGGCAGATGCTAATTGGTGCTATCCGTCCACCTCTCCGAAGATGCCAAGTTGATTTATGACATCATGTATTGAAGGTTTAAACAGATGCGGCCGATGTAGCAGACTTTGTCAGATTCCCCCTCATTTGAGGGGTTTTTGATTGTGAGGACGCTCTTCCCTGCAGGCGCAAGCCCCTGCAGTTAATTACGCTACCGCATCGCGGTAACCACTTTCTCCTTCTCCAGATGGTCACTTCGTGTCGTGGGTGTTTGTTTTGTTTTTGGCTGCCCGTGGATTGTATACGGAGACTAATTTATGTTGTCACGCGGTAGGGCGTGGATTAGTCCAAATCCGTTTCTTCGTAGATTTGGGTTTGGGGGTTGGGTTTAAGGATACGTTAGCTTCATTCGAGACTAAGATCAACTTAAACGTATGTTAAGGATACGTTAGTCTAATTTTTAGGCTAAGATCAACCTAACGGGATCGTTTAGATCCAACAAAAGAGTATTTGGACTCTATTGTTTAGTTTAGGGACATTGCGGTCGATTAGTTTAAGGACATTACGGTCCATTGTTAGTTTAAGGACATCTCGGTCCAGGTTAAGGACATCGTAGTCCGTGAGTTTAAGGACCTCACAGTCAAGGTTAAGGACATCGTAGTCCGTGGGCTTAAGGATCCCACGGTCCGTGAAATGTGTGGTTGTCGGGACCCGTCACCTCTCTGAAGACGTTGAAGGATTACAACGACAGATATCAGAGGAGTAAAGAGATGTACCCTCGAACCGGTGTGAGTTGGTTGAAAGATCTGTAGTCCAATTTGGGACTAAGATCTGTTAAATATTCATGAGCAGATGGGCTCAATTAAATATAAGTTGAGGACTTATGGCCAATATTGGGTTAAGTCCAATAAATGTTTAACATTTTTATTCTAGCTATTGAGCCTTTATTTGGGCTTGGCCCTTCTGACAATATTTTTGTCTTTTTATTGAATGATGAGATTCACCAGAGCTCTGGGCTTATTAAAGAACAATTTATGTTCTGTCAGCGCAACACGTGGCGCGCCAGGCACTTTGCGCCAATTAAAGAGCGCAGTGCGCTTCTGCCACGTGGCGCACATGCAAGGGATACGTGTCGCACTTAGCGCTAAGAGCTAGATGATTAGCGCATGATACCAGTTTATGAGCGCTGAGCGCTAGTCCATGAGCGCATTGCACTTTCAATTTAGTGGCAACATGTGAGTGACATGTGGTGTGCTTGGCGCTGAGCGCCGGCCCATAAGCGCAGTGCGCTATTTCAGAAGCGCAAAGCGCAAGTTGTTTAATTGGCGCATACGTGGTTGACACGTAGCGCATTTTGGCGCTGAGCGCCGGTCCAGAGAGCGCAGAAGCGCAGTTCAAGAGCGCAAGGCGCATTTCAAGAGCGCAAAGCGCATTTGATAAATTTTATGATCTGGGAACAAATTTTTGTTCTTTTAAAAGAGACTGTGTCTCAAGATTTAAGAACAAAAGTTCTTATTTTGCAGGAGAGATTTTCAATCTCTTATTTTGATGAAAGGCTTTGCCTTTATAGATCCATGATCTGTGAGAAGAAATATGTTCTTCTTTTATTTTATAATGAGATCTTTTGATCTCTTTTATGAAAGACTTTTTGTCTTGAAGATCTACGATCTTTTTGGATAAAAAGAATTCTTCTTTTTATGAGATGATTTCATCTCTGTGTTCATCATCCATCATCTTTACCTTGAAGAAGTATCTTCTTGCAAGAGCTTGCTCTTTTTCTTTGAGTTTTTTTTTCAAAGTTTATGGGGGATTTTTCTATATCAGACTTGAAGTCTTGGGGCCATTATATAGGGCAAGCTGATTTGTTGAATCAGTTAAAGAGATCTTTCTCTGATTGATTTGGGGATGTTTCCCACCATTGGATCTTTGATCCTAGGGCTTCTGTTTTACAGAAGGCAATCTTCTTGTTTTTAAAAAGATTGAAAAATCTTTCCATAACAAATTTTAATTCTGATTAATGATTTATCATTAGATCTTTTGATCTAACGGTGGGGAATTTTTTAATTCCAGTGCTAGCGCACCCGTGCTTTGCACGTGGTGCGCTACTCAGAGTGCATCGCTCTTGCGCTAGCGCACCTGTGTTTGACACATGGCGCGCTGCTCAGAGCGTAGCGCACTTAGCGCTAGCGCACCCGTATTTGACACGTGGCGCGCTGCTCAGAGCGCAGCGCACCTAGCGCTAGCGCATACATGGTGCGCTGCCTAGAGCGTAGCGCGCCTAGCTCTAGCATCTGAAGCGTTGCTTCAATTTTTGAAATTTGAATTTCAAATTGAGTTTTGCTCTGATTGGGGGAAACAAATGCCCCCCCACCGTTGCGCTCATATGGCCCATATGCGAGTGCAGCGGTGGCAGAATCTGCGCCCTTGGATCAACTCAGAAGTTGAAAAGGCGTTTCAATGCCTATAAATAGGACCTTTGGTCTTTTAGATGATCCTGTTCATCTCCTTCTTGTTTTCTGAGAATTTCATTCTCTCACAGAGTATAGCTCTTCATCTTAAGACCTTTAAGAGTCAAAACTCTGCCAAAACTTAGGTAAAGATTAGTTTTTTTAATAATCTAGGGTTTTACCCATTAACAGAGCCTTGCTCTTCATAGATCTTTGATCTAAAGAAAACCCTTTTTTAGGGTTTCATTAACAGAGCTTTGCTCTCTTGAACCCATAGATCTAAAGAGATCTTGTTTCAGGGTTTCTTAACCCATGAACAGAGCTTTGCTCATAAAGAACTCTTAGAGTTTGTTCATAGATCTTGGAGATCTTAGAATTTTTAATTCATAAAAATTGATTTTAATCTTTATTCTTTTTTCTGATGGGTTTTTCTATCATCTTTACAGAGCCAGGCTCTTGAGGAATCAGAGTTTGACAAGTGTCACTCTGTCATAGAGCATTGCTCTCAAAGGGAGATTTACTCCTTTTCCCAAGGGATCTCTCATTTAATGAGAATTTTCTTGAGGATCGCCTCATTTAAATAACAGTCTCATCAAATGATGAGACTGTTTTATTAATTGATGCATTGTCATCTAGATTTTGTGGGTCCCCCCTTTTAGTCCCATTTCCACTGCATTGCAGTGTGGTACAAATTCTAAAGTGCCAAGTGTTAGAATTTAAATTAAATTATAGCACTGACAGTTATCTTTCATTCTTTTTTGCGCAGAAGACATGTCTTTCGACGCTTCTTTTCCGTTCATCCGATCAGAAGGCGGATTTCCTTAGGCGCCTGTAGACCGAGAGGTTCTCGCGCTGATCAAAGACCATGACCCAGAATACAAGAATCTTCACCTATGGGGTAGATGGTATGATCAGATTATCAGAGGCCGCCGGAGCTTTTCTTATGCGACGCCTTCGGAGCCTATCTCGGCGATCCCGTATGCAGATACACCCCCGGTGAACTATGTCGTGAAGGTGGTTAATTGGACTTCGGAGGGTCTCCTTCAGCCTTCGATTGCCGTAGTACCCGTGCAGGCGCCGGCGGCTTTGGACACCCTAGGGCGGCGCATAAGTCAGGGCGAGTCGCGCCCTTGGGGACAGCCCTACAACATCGGGCTAACTCCCCGTCATCCGGCTGGGTACTTGCAGTGGGCCCGGTATATCTTATCGGCAAAGAAATCACAGCTGCTAAAGCTTGGCTTATACCCTGTGGTCTACGCTTCCTTGTTCCAATATTCTGCACCTCCCATATGGTGGATCAAGGCGTTTTTGGAGCAGTGGAACATCCCGACCCATACCTTCCTTCTATTTGATAGAGAGGTCTCCATTTCCTTGGAAGAATTTGCCAAGGTTTCTAGTTTACCAGTTAGGGGGGAGCACTATGAGGAGCTACTTCCTCCGGATGAATATGTTTTTGCCACCAAGCCAGTAGTGATGGGCCTCACCCCAGAGAACGCCATTCAGCACCAGTTCTCAAGTCTGATAAAGGTGTTGAACATGTATGAGAGCCTCTTCCTTGAATCCGGAGGCCAGAGGGTCAGCTTTGCGGACTTCATTGCCCGTTTTCTTCGCCCAGAAATTTTTTCGCGACAAGGCGAAAAGTTTGCTAAACTTGATGATCCTTTCGGCTTTGGCTTGGACCGCCGGCCAATACTGGAAGCTGATCAAAAGGGTTTCTTTCTTCCTGACGTCGCGATCGTCCCCCTGTCAGAAATCGCCACTCCGGGCATTGATGAGGAAGCGTTCTTTCTCGGGTTCTTTAGTTTATGGTTAAGCTGGTTCGCGCTTCCTATGCATCCTCGTTACATGAGGCCTTCTGTCTTCTACCCCGCGCATCGCATGGTTGCCAGAATACAAGTGGCCATCGGGATCGCCGGGTTAGCCCACCTATATCATGGTCTCAGTTTAGCCGCGGATACCACTGAACCAGGGGTGCATCCTACCAACTTCCCAATGCATTATTTCACTTCATGGATAGAGCTGCACGTGCTTGGGGTCTTTGGCATCCACAAAAGACCTTCGTTTTACAACAGATGCAAGTTCCCTCGGATAATGCGGCTGGTTGACGCCTCCATCGTGAGTCCGTCACCGCGGGAAGGTAGGGGCTTGCTCCTTTGTCCGCGCACGGTTGGAGATGGTATGTCTTTCACAGACAAAGTCTTGACCATCGTCCAGGAAACTTCAAAAGCGGTGCTGTCATTGCGAGACATCTTTAAAGACGGGGCCTTTATGTTGAAAGCCGGGAGATTCTTCATTTGTACTCCATCAGGCCGGGCTTTCTTATATTCAGGCAAAATGATGCGGCGCTATTCATGAGATACAACCCACATCGTTTTGCCCAGCAGCTGAGTTACAATCAGGGCGTCCCACTTGAGGCTTTCCTGGAAGAACCTGTTGCTACCGAAGAGGGAATGCGGAGCGCGCTGCATCATTTCATGCGCTTGAACACAGGGTCTCACTTCTTTATCAGCGAACCGAGTTGTGTCCCGAAGGCCCTTAATGTACACGTGGCCTGGTACCAACATTCGATGGGCGCCGTTATCAGGGAGGAGAAGCGACTGCTGCTCGACCGCAAGGGTGCACCCCTGCTGGTGATCGAACCGTCCCTTTGAAGCGATGGACCATTGTCCTCCCTCCGCTAAGAGAAGTTGCCGTGATTGAAGTCCCTCACGACAGGCCTGAGCTACCGGTGCCCCGTGCTCCCGTGGAGACGGTGAATGTACTACCGGTGCCCCGTGCTCCCGTGGAGATGGGGAATGTAGCTTCCCCTGAGTCTGGCGTGGGTTCAGACATCGAGACTCGTCGTCCCAAGGTGCCTACCAAGCGTAAGCTGGTGTTAGCGGCAACCGGAGCTCGCTCGCAGAAGAGGAAGAAGAAGTCGCTCTTCTCTGCCGACGTCGTATTTGGTCAGGAGCCTCATGCTCCTTATAGTGAAGGCTTGGGCGAATATGGGACCAACGAAGGTCTATTCATAGCGCCGGACGATACTGATCTCGAGGCCGCCATTGCAGCTTCTGTGCGATCAGCAAGCCACAAAGCGGGAATGGCCATCCTCGCGCAATCAGGTAAATATAAGCCGTAACTTTAGTCATTGCATTATATTTTTGTAATCATGTTTTGACTGACACTTTTCCTTCTTTAACAGGCATTTCCACCGAAGAAGCTCTCGCAGCTTCTCTCAAGACTTTCGAGGAGGAGGAAAGGGTTCGAGCATCGCTGGGCAATGGTATATTTCGGCTCACCGTGTCTTTATTCTCCTTTCTTATGGACAATCTAACCCCTTCTTTATCTTATCGCAGGGACTACAATGCCAATCCCGCAAGGTGATGCGGAGATGCTTCCCGGGCCAGCCATCGAAGTCCTGGCCTCCTCAGCACTGCCGAAAGAGGCCTTACTCAAACGACCGATGATGGATGCCATAACGGCTCCAGAGGTAACCCTTGGAATGGACGATGATGTCCTATTAATGGAGGCTTCTAGAAGATCTGCTCTCACAGTCCGAGTGGAAAGGAAGCGTAGAATGCGCGCGGCAAGGGAGCATAGTGCCGCCTTGGCTGCGGGTGTAGGTTCGAGCACCGCTACCCCCTGCCTCTACTCCTTTAGAGGATGCTCCAGCTGTCTTGTCCACCGCCCACAGACAGGCCGCGCGTGCCGCTCGGGAAGTAATCGGAAATTCGACTCAAGGTAACGTGACATTGGGTTGTTCTGTCAAAGTTTTAACTTTCAGGTTCTCAGATATTCCATCTTGCAGGGCCGAGTCTTACCGAGGAGGTGGTGGGCGTTGTGGCGGCAACCATTGAGCCTAGGGTAGTGGTAGAGGAGATAGCCACGATCGCCGATCCCGAGGCAGCGGTAGGCGAGATGACTACAATTGCCGAGCTCGAGGTAGCGGTGGGTGAGATGGCTACAACTGCCGAGCCAAAGGTAGCCACTCTTTCTCAAGAGTCAGGCACTGCTCCAATTGTCGCTCTTTCCCCTTGCGGCTCCCTGCCGCTGCCGGGCGCTGCGAGTGTCACGATGATTCTCATAGAATCGGGGGATGAGGCTACGGGTGGAGAGACTGTTCTGATGGAGGAGGGTGGAGCATTCGCTGCATCAAGTGACACTCTTGTCGCGGTCTTAACCGGCGATTCACCAGGTAGATTTTGGGTCATCGCTTTCCCCTTTATTCTGCAATCCCCTTTTAATCTCTCCTAACAGTATTTCTCTCGCTTCTAATGCAGGTGTGGCGAGCATTGAGCTTGTGCCACCCGAAGAAGCATCGCCAGTTGTTGCTTTGACGGTGGTTGCCCCTCTGTCTTCTCTTATATCTTCTCAAATACTGGAAGGTATGGGTTTGTGATAAATTTAAATCGGGGACAGCATTTTTTGTGTACTGACCATGTATTATCGTGATCTCGCAGGAGTTCTTTTTGATCATTTGTATCAGGTGCTGAACCCGCACTTCTCTTTCCCGTCGGAGATTAGTCCTCCCGCTGGTGTCGGTGAGTATCTTTTCTAGCCGACGTCCTTTCTTTTCTTTAACGGGCAGTTATATTATTGCTAATTCTTTTTTGCATTGCTCGTAGCCTTACAAATTGAAGGGGGGTCAAGGGTATCGCCGCGCCACCGGAACTCCCAGCTCTGCCCCCTGTTGCAGCCGGTATAATAGACTCCTTTGTTCATGTATTTTTCTATTCTTAAGCCGACATCTGATTGTGATTTGTTTTGTAGCGGTCACATCGACTCCAGCCCCGTTCGAGCCTCGCATTATAATGCCGGCAGGGCCTTTTTCCAGACGTCCATCCTCAAAAGGTGCTGTGACCAGTCTGCGTATGTTGAGCGATTACATTGAAGAGCTTGACGCGGAGGCCCCTATGTTTGCTGTAGATTTTGCTGCCGAAGTTAATCCAATGCTGGCGACGCTTGTGAACTTCCATAACGAAGACGTCGTTGAGTCTTGGGTTAACCACTGCAGGAAGATTGAGACCAGCCTGCATGAGCTTGAGCTTATGCGTCCTGCTCCTGAGATTCAGGCTTTGAACTCCCAGCGGGCTGCATGGGTCGAGCAGAGTGTGTCCTTCCTCCACCATTTCGAACAAGAAGCGACCTTGAGGAGGAAGGAACGCGAGAAGGCTTCGGGTGAATCTGCCCGGCTGCGCGCCCAAGTTAAAGCGAACGCCACGCAACTGAGAGCTGCTTTTGACACCTTGCAGCAATGTATCTCGGACGGGCTTGTATTGAGGCGGAAGCTCGACTCTATTGAGCGGGTTGCACAGAATCGCGAAGCTGCCCAACGGGAAATCAATGAGAAGATTTCATCATGCTTGCAGCAAAGGGCTCGAATTGAAGCGGAGCTAGCCGCGGCGGCTGATCACGAGAAGGCACTGAAAAGAGTGCGAGAGCAGCTTGCGGACTTAATGAAAACGCTTCCTTCTCAATAGCTGTTTTGCTTGTAATTTTTGAATAACATGTATCCATTTTTGTTCTTTCATACGATTCAACTTGTGCTCCATTGAATTCATGAATAAAAGATACATGTATATTTTTTCGTTCTATCACTGCTTCCTTCTCTTTCCTTTGTTGTCGGTATGTTATCTTAATAAGCGTGGCCTGTAGATGATAGAGAGCATTCTGTTTTGAATTCTTTGAGGGGTAGTGATGGCTTAGGATGCTTCCGAAGACTTTTCAACTTCATGAGCCGTGAGGGTCTCATAAAGACTTTTCTCCCTACGAGTTGAGAGGATCTCGCAGGTGTATTTTCTCCTTAGGAATCATGAGAATTCCTAAGTGCATTTTCCCTTATAAGTCGTAAGGATCTTACAAGAGAGTTTTCTTCCTTACGAGTTGAGAGGACCCGTAAGTGTTTAATGAGATTGACATTATCCGCATTTCACGGCGTCAGAAGTTGCTTCGGGCGTTTCCCACGGGGTCAAGGTTGACTTTGGTTGTGTTCCACGGAGTCGTTGGATGATGTATTTCCGCGACGGGGTCATTTGGATGATGTATTTCCGCGACGGGGTCATGTGGATGACGTATTTCCGCGACGGGATCATTTGGATGACGTATTTCCGCAACGGGGTCATGTGGATGACGTATTTCCGCGACGAGGTCATGTGGATGATGTATTTCCGCGACGGGGTCATTTGGATGACGTATTTCCGCGATGGGGTCATGTGGATGACGTAATTCCGCGACGGGGTCATGTGGATGATGCATTTCCGCGACGGGGTCATTTGGATGACGTATTTCCGCGACGGGGTCATTTAGATGACGTATTTCCGCGACGGGGTCTTGTGGATAACGTATTTCCGCGACGGGGTCATTTGGATGACGTATTTCCGCGACGGGGTCATGTGGATGACGTATTTCCGCGACGGGGTAATTTGGATGACGTATTTCCGCGACGGGGTAATTTGGATGACGTATTTCCGCGACGGGGTCATCTGGATGACGTATTTCCGCGACGGGGTCATATGGATGACGTATTTCTATGACGGGGTCATTTGGATGACGTATTTCCATGACAGGGTCATGTGGATGACGCGATGGGGTCATGTGGATGACGTATTTCCGCGACGGGGTCATGTGGATGATGTATTTCCGCGATGGGGTCATGTGGATGACGTATTTCCGAGACGGGGTCATGTGGATGACGTATTGCGTCTGTTGTAATGAGACGAATATCGAAGTGGTCTCTAGCTTGTCTGTGAACCGTTGAGATCTGGCTTCTTCTTCTGATGGAGCCTGGGGAGGGAAGGTGTGATTCCTTCTTTGTTTGCGCCCCTGGATTGTGTATAGGGATTGAGGTGATATCACCTCTAAGGTATAAATTTCATTTTTCTTTATTTCTTTCCGCGATGCTCTATCATTTCAGCTTTTATATCACGAAGGTCGCGATTGCCCAATCATTTCGGCTATTTTTCGCGGCGCCCAATCATTTCGGCTATTTTTTTTATTTTTACTCGCTGCTTTTTATTGCGAGTTTCCCAATCATTTCGGCTATTTTGCATGCATACATTTTTACTTGCTGATTTTGTTGCAAGTTGCCCCATCATTTCGGCTATTTCGTATGCATATGTGGCTCGCTAGCTTCTTTCCTGCAAGTTTGGAGTTAGACACCGATTTTGGCATCAACACCGCTACAACTGGAATATTTCCAGAAGCGAATCATCATTTGCCTCTGTTGATGTCGAACAAAGGTGGCTTAGTGAACAGGGTTAGGATCCTGTCGACTAAGGCTTTTGACTTCATAAGCCGTAAGGGTCTCATAAAGGTATTTCTCCCTGCGAGTCTTGAGGATCTCGTAGGTGCGTTTTCTCCTTAGGAATCATGAGGACTCCTAAGTGTATGGCTTCTCGTAAGTCATAAGGATCTTACAAGAGTATTTTCTCCTTCTAAGTCGAGAGGACGTACAAGGGATGTTTACCATGTAGACATATCCTTAGTCACGGATGGGACTTTGTTAGGGAAATGTTTATTCATGCCCATGGATTGTATACAAGGGTCAGCATTGAGCCGCTTGTAGGGCAGCATTGGAGGTTGTGGTGGCCGCTTAAGAACAGGTTCAGATCCCTGTAGCTTAAGACTTTTGAATCTTATGAGCCGTGAGGGTCTCATAAGAGGGTTCTCCTTACGAGTCGTGCGGATCTCGTATGTGTAATTTCTCCTTAGGAATCGTGGGGATTCCTAAGTGTGTTGCTCCCTTATGAGTCGTAAGGATCTCACGCAGGTGGTTTCTCCTCACAAGGTCGAGAGGGCCTTGCAAGTGTCTTTTAACGAGATTGCGCCTTTTTGGGTTTTCACAAAACTCGCCGGTAGCCCTGCTGTTTTTACTCACGGAGCCCTTTCGGGTTTTCATCCGTGCCCATCTTGCTTATGGACATACCGTTTTCTTTTTTTTTCTTCTTTTTTTCCTTCTTTTTTTCTCTTTTTTTTGTATCAGCCTTGGGATACTGCAATCCACAGTAGTTTATCGACGTCTTGGTCAACAGCCAGTTTTAGGACATAGTAGTCCATTGCTAGTTTAAGGACGTTTCGGTCCGCTATTAGTTTATAGACATTTCGGTCCGTTGCTAATTTAAGGACATTTCAGTCCGTCGTTAGTTTATAGTTTAAGGACGTTTCGGTCCGTTGTTAGTTTAGGACGTTTCGATCCGTCATTAGTTTATAGTTTAAGGACGTTTCGGTCCGTTGTTAGTTTAAGGACGTTTCGGTCCGTCGTTAGTTTAAGGACGTTTCGGTCCGTTAGCCGCCTACTACTTATAGAGTTTAGGCTTAGGAAGATAGCGAGCGGACATAGTCTTCGTCATCTATCATTGACCTAGGCCGTGACTCGTCAGGCGTAGTACTTTTTCAGGAAGCGACCATTTATTGGCCTGAAGGGCCTTTCGCCATGCATGTCTATGAGTTGATAGGCCCCACCCCAGTAGACCTTGTCTACGATATACGGGCCTTCATAGTTTGGCTCGAATTTCCCCCGTTTGGCACGATTGGGGATCATAGGTCTTTTGACCACTAGCATGAGTTCGCCTTGGCGGAACGTCCTCGGCCTAGTCAATCTCTCATATGAACATGTCATCTTTCTTTATAAGCCTCCAGATTCTGTTGCGCTATGAGCCGAGTTTCATCAAGGGCATCGAGCTCCTCAAGCCGAAGGTGAGCATTCTCTTCGTCCATTAGCTCGTAATGAACTGCTACTAGCAGAGAGGGTAGCTCTATCTCGAGGGGGAGTACCGCCTCCGTACCAAATACCAATGCATACGGTGTTGTGTTAGTGGCTGTTTTGAACATAGTTCGATATGCCCAAAGAGCTTCATGCAATCTCTCATGACAGTCCCTCTTATTTCGCGACACCGTCTTTTTTACGATCTTCGTCAAGGTCTTGTTAAAAGCCTCAGCTAGACCGTTAGCTCGGAGATTATAGACTGAAGAGTATCTCCAGTCTATGTTATGCTGTTGTGCGAAGCGACTGATCTTGTGGCTTCTGAAGGCCGGCCCGTTATCGGAGATGATCCGTCGTGGAGTTCCAAACCGATAAATGACGTGTGTCTTGAAGAAATGGAGGATATTCTCTGTCTTCACTTCCCTTAGCAGTACTGCTTCTGCCCATTTGGAGAAGTAATCAGTTGTCGCCAAAATGAATCGATGTCCTCTGGACGATGCTGGTTTGATGGGGCCGATTATGTCAGTCCCCCACATTTCGAACGACCAGCTAGCCACTGTCGGATGTAGCAGATTCGGATGCTGATGGATAAAGTCTCCGTGAATCTGGCACGAGTGGCACTGCTTCATGTATTCGAGGCAGTCCTGGACCATCGTGGGCCAATAATAACCCATCCGTTTGATCTTCAGCTTCATCTTCGGCCCGGCTTGGTGAGAACCGCAGAGTCCATCGTGATTTTCTTGGACGACTTTCTTTGCCTCTTCAGGTCCCAGGCATTTTAGCCACAGTGAATCAAATGACCTTTTATACAGAGTATCATTGACGAAAGCGAAAGACAGAGCTCGTTTCATAAGCTGATGTTTCGAGGACGCATCTTCAGGTGTTCGACGGGATTTGAAGTAGTCTATAAAAACTTCTCTCCAATCCTCAACCTTTTCCTGGTCTTTTACTTGCAGAGCCACTAACTCGGTCGTCCCCTTTTCTTCGGATGACTCTGGAGATATTTCTGCCGGTGTAAGAACCCGACGGCTTTGCACAACGATCCTCACATCATCGAGGTTTTCGTCGGCCAGTTCTTTAGCGAGCTTGGCTAATGCATCCGCTTTGCTATTTTCTGCACGCAGTATTCTTTCCAAGGTGTGGGAAGGGATTTGAGTCAGCAACTGTTGTACTCTCTCACCGTACTTTACCAGCTCTGGTTTGCACGTTTGGTAGTCGCCGTTTACTTGACTAACGACCAGTTGGGAGTCTCCGTATATAAGGAGGTTTTCAATTCCCATGTCGATGGCGATCTCGAGACTTGCTATCAAAGCTTCATACTCGGCTTCATTGTTTGTCCTCGGCTCTGTTAAGGAGAAGGCAAAGCGCATTATCCCTCCTTGTGGAGTTACGAAGATGAGTCCAACCCCTGATTTGATTATGGGGGTGCTTTGTTTGCGCTTTTTCATGGAAAAGGCTCCATCGAAGTAAAGTTCCCAGCGGGTATCATTATCTCTTCTCTCTTCGTCAATCGTGTCAAACGCGTGTTCGTCTGGCAATTCGCAGTTCAAGGGAGAGTCAGCAGGTATCGGATGCTCAGCGAGGAAGTCGGCAATGGCCTGGCCTTTCACTGCCTTGAGGGGTCGATAAGTTATCGAGAACTCAATCAAGAGTAGGGCCCATTTAGCGAGTCGTCCTGTTAATATGGCCTTCGACATCAAATACTTGAGAGGATCCACTTTTGATATGAGATGGACCTCATGTGCCAACGCATAATGTTTGAGCTTCGTTATCGCGTAGGTCAACGCTAGGCAGTGTTTTTCAATGGGAGAGTAATTGCTTTCTTCCCCCAGGAGAGCTCGACACAGATAATAAAGGGCTTTCTCTTTCCCTTGGTCATTCTCTTATGCCCATAATGCGCCTAGCGAACCTTCGAATGATGTTGTATACAGGAAGAGAGGTTTTCCTTTAACGGGAGTGGCCAGCACTGGCGGATTCTACAGGTATTGCTTGATTTCATCTAGTGCGCTTTGGCATTTGTGATCCCAGACGAATGGAGTTCCCTTCTTCATTAGGTGACTGTAAGGACGGCACTTGCCGGAGAGATTGGCTATAAATCGTCGGATATACGCGAGCTTTCCTTGGAGAGACCGCAGCTGTTTGAGAGTTCTTAGCGGAGGCATTTCCATAATCGCCTTGATCTTTGACGGGTCTATCTCGATGCCTCGGTGTCGGACGATTAATACCGGGAATTTGTCCAAGGAAACTCCGAACGCATATTTGAGGGGGTTCATCTTCAAGTTGTACTGCCGGAGGCGTTGAAATACGATCTTCAGATGCTCTAGATGTTCCTCGTATGATTTGCTTTTAACTATGAGGTCGTCGATATAACATTCGACAATTTCATGTATGAGGTCATCGAAAAACTTCGTCATGGCCCTCTGATAGGTGGCACCAGCGTTCTTTAGACCGAAAGGCATCACCTTGTAGCAGAATATACCCAAAGGGGTTCGGAAAGCGGTGTGCTGCTGGTCCTCGGGATGCATCTTTATCTGATTGTATCCTGATGAGCTGTCCATGAAGGAGAAAACTTCATGAGTGGACGTATTGTCTATCATCAGCTCGGTGACCGGTACTGGGAAGTCATCCTTCGGGCAGGCTTTATTGAGATCGTGAAAGTCCACACATATGCGCACCGTCTCATTCTTTCTCATCACTGGGACGATGTTGGCGATCCAGTCAGGATATTGAACCTCTTGGATGAAACCAGAATCGATTAGCTTCTTGACCTCGGCATTGATGCTCATCTCAAGCTCGAGCCGCATTCTCCTCGATGCTTGTTTGACTGGCTTGACGTCCGGAGATATCGCCAATTTGTGCACAGCAATCTCTGGATCTAATCCTGGCATCTCGGAATGGTTCCATGCGAAGCAGTCTCTATGCTGCATAAGCATGTCCTTTAGTGTAGCCGCCCTTTCTTCAGACAGCAGCTCACTGACGAATGTCGGTCGCGGGTCACTTGCCATCCCCAAATCAATTTTCTTGAGGTTATCTGCAGTAGTATGTATCCCATCTTCCAGCTCTTTTGGCGCCGGTGGAAACTCTGAGATTACCTCGTCATCATCGTTTTCGAAGCACCAGGGGAGATCATCTATATTCTCGGGCTCTTCTTCTGACAGCATTATCATATGACAAATACGAGACCGCTTCCAAGACCAATGTTGATCTGGTTCTGCTCTCGCTGTATATGCGGCTTTTGGTTCATGCTTCTGCGACGGGGTTACCCTCCAACTGCTGGATAGAGCGAACCTGCCGAGCTGATATTGGTCTTCTACCCAGTCTTTGAATGTGAAGCAGTCTTCGAGAGGATGTCCTATTGCCCTATGATATGAGCAATAGTCCGGGTGAGAGACTTCGCCTGCTTGCTCGGGGTGCTTGGACTCCGGGAGTGTCATCATCTGATGTTTTATGACAAGATCGAATATCTTCCTTGTCTTGTCTTAGGGAAAAGAATATGCTCGACCCATCTTTTTTATAAGAGACGAATCCAGACTGCTCGATTCCTGATCGCGTGGCTTCTTGGACCCGCTTTGTCGTTGTCGAACGCCTTTCCCGTTCTTTGGTTTGTTTCTGCCTCTGCGTCGGCCCTTATGTACAACGGGTTGACAAGGAAGAGCATTTTCATTTTTCACAGCCTGTTGAAGGAGGCGTTGCGTCCTGGCTTTCTCGTAGATGGCCATTTCGCGATTATGGTCGTCTCGAACCTTTTGACCTGCTTTCCTTATAAGCTTGTCCATTTGTTCTTCGAACGACGGACTGGGCATTTTTATGGCGGGAGCTCATTCTGTTTCAGGGTTAGCATCTTCCCACAGAGTGTCTCCTTCTTCATCGAAGTCGTGTATGACGTAGCAGTCGTGGAATAGCTCCCGTTTCTTGGATCGAACATATCCAAGCCCAATCATTTCCATTCTCCCGTTGGGCAA